>JARYHS010011408.1:287872198-288218633 GCA_031002005.1 Vandiemenella viatica | reverse complement strand
AGATTTATTACATTATCCTTACAGTTATAAATGATATGTCAAATGAAAGAGCAACTCAAACAGTTTTATATACAAGCTTACAAGTGTTCTATGTTGGCACCATTTGTCACACGGCACACATCAAGTCTGTAGCCGAGTTCTTCCCAAACGTTGAGCAGTGTGTCTTCAGTAACTGTTGCAACAGCTGCTTCAATCCTCTGTCGTAATTCAAGGAGGTCGGCTGGTAACGGAGGTACATACACACGATCCTTGATGAAACCCCAAAGGTAGAAATCGCATGGCGTTAGGTCAGGTGAACGTGGAGGCCACGCATAGCAAGCTCTGTCATTGGGCCCCTTGCGGCCAATCCAGCGGTGGCGCACCATCTTGCTGGAAAATGAAGTTCTCTGGTTCATATTGTTCCAACTGAGGGAAGAGCCATTGCTCTAGTGTATCAAGGTAAGAAGTACCAATTACAGTCGGTTCATAAAAAAAAAAAAGGTCCGTAAACTTTTCGCCGGGATACGGCACAAAAAACATTGATTTTAGGGGAGTCTCGTTGCACTTGTACGATCGCTTGATGATTTTCTGAGCCCCAGATCCGCACATTATGAGTGTTAACATGTCCACTGAGGTGAAAGGTCGATTCATCACTGAAGACAACATGATGTAGAAAATCTTCATCGTCATGTAACAACATTTCGTTAGCGAATTTGGCACATAAACCATGGCCTGCAGGCTTTAGAGCCTGTAACAACTGTAAACGGTAAGGACGTAGTTGCAAGCGTTTCCTTAAAACTTTCCAAACAGTCGACTTAGAAATGTCTAATTCGCGACTAGCCTTCCGAACAGATTTCTTTGGGCTACGAGTGAACGACTCTCTCACTCGCTCAACAGTCTCTTCGCTAACTCTTGGTGGTCCCGCGCTCTTCCCTTTACAAAGGCAGCCTGTATCTTCAAACTGATGATACCATCTACGGATGTTATTGTCACTTGGAGGATCACGCCCGAACTTAATGCGGAACGCACGCTGCACAGTAACTACAGATTCAGTCTTTGCAAACTGTAAAACACAAAACGCTTTCTCTTCACTAGTCGCCATCTTTGCTACTACCGCATTCTAGCGGATCGCAGCGGAAACATTTCACGCACATGCGCACTAGTGCCAACGAACAAAACTGTTTGAGTTGCTCTTTCATTTGACTTATCATTTATAACTGTAAGGATAATGTAATAAATCTTATAAAGCATTAAAATCCCGATATTCATTTGTGGACACCCTGTATTATAGGGAAAATCACTTAAGACCTAACCCTTCAAAAACTGAAGTGTGTGCCTTTCACCTAAAAAATAGGAAAGCTCAGCGTAAGTTAAAAGTAATGTGGTCAGGTATCGAACTGCAGACATGTAACACCCCAAAATATCTGGGAGTGACACTCGACAGAACCCTCACATATAAGAAGCACTGCATGAATTGCAAAATGAAGATCTCTACAAGAAACAACTTACTGCGCAAATTAGTTGGATCACAGTGGGGCAGTCAACCACAAACTATACGTACATCGGCAATGGCCCTTTGTTACTCTGTTGCAGAATATGCATGCCCAGTTTGGTACTCATTATCTCATACCAAACAGGTGGATGTAGCCCTCAATAACACCTGTTGGCTAGTGACAGGTTGTTTATAGCCTACCCCAGTTGATAGGCTTTACCAGCTTTCGGGCATTGCACCACCCAGTATCCGGAGAGAAGTGGCTGCGTATAAGGAGAGGACCAATGTAGAACGGGAAAGAGCTCATCCACTGCGCGGCCATATACCACCAGCCCAGAGACTCAAATCCAGGAAAAGCTTTCTCAGAACATCACGGAAACTAATTGGGTCACCTGAAAAGGCAAGAGTACAGTTATGGAAAATGTGGGTTCCCAACATCTCGAGACCACTGACAGTTGCAGAGCGCTTGCCACTTGGCCATAAAGAAGACTGGAATGTCTGGTGTTCCTTCAATCGATTGCGAACAGGAGTGGGCAGGTCCAAGGAAAACCTAATGAGATGGGGTTATACTGATACTACCAGTATTAAGTGCGAATGTGGTGAAGACCAAACTATGAATCATATGCTCGAGTGCCCTATGTGCCCATCATCCTGCAACAACGAAGACCTGTTTCAAGCATCACACAATGCGATTGAGGTTGCGAAGTACTGAGCTAAGTGTGTTTAAAGTTGTTGATTTGCACAATGTATTTAACTGTGTATTTTGATGTTTCTGATACAAGAATAATAATAATAGATTATTTACTTAAGGAAAAATTGAAAAAAGGTTTTGCTTTTAGAATGAAATAAAGTACAGCTTCATATTTAAAATGTTGATTGTTTGTTTTGAAAAATTGTGTATAAATAAAACCAGCATTTACTTTTGATGCAAACATTTCCAAGAGGGCTGTGAAGATGTATAGGAGGAGAACTCTGGGTAACTCAGCACATCAACAGCCAACTGCAACATAGTAATGGTGAGTAAAATGACTGCGGACTTGCTGGTTTTGGAATATCATATGGCCTATCCCGATCAGTATTTTAGATGTTTTGGGCTTGAGATTTATGGCAGCAAAATTAGTTCCAAAATTGTACAATATCAATCTGAATGGAAGTTCCACAGAAGTTGCTGAATAAAGTTAAAAATGATGCGGAAGTGCTTAGGTAGTTCATAGCTAATGATAAAAGATGGATGTACAGATATTTTGTTGAAAATAATGGCTAATTGTTCCTCAGGAAACTATGAAGAGCCAAGAGTGAAATAGATAATCACAGCTTATCTGATGTGAAAGTTCAACTCGATGTTTTCTCCAATTACAATGGCATGGAACCATCGGTCCTTGCTACCAGGACATTCAATATGTAGTATTACTTGATCTACTTAATTTGCATGAACAAATCTAAGGAAACAGCTATATTTGTGGCCAAACAACGTGAGGCAATTGCACCATGATATTGCATCTGTTCACTGTTTGTTCATTAATAATTGGGCAATGCTTCAGGTTCAGTATTCATGAAATGTGGTTCTCTGCAATTCTAATCCCAAAGTTAAAAAAAAATCCTTGAAAGGATAACTTTTTGAGACATTTAGGAAATAAAATTGCTGAAGAAGTGAAAGGCCACACCAAAAATTGAAGTTAGAAAAACTGAAAGCACAAGTGTCTTATTCTGGTGCGTACTACTTTAAAGTGAATGAAAATAATACTTGATGAATGTGTGAAGTTTTAAAAAAATAAAAACCATATCACCCCATATTTTTTTTATATCAAATCCTGAAGATCTATATTAAACAATAAAAATTTTCACATTGACAGAAATTTTAAGCATAGTAAGCAGGTGTTAATGTTTTCTTTATGCTGTGCAGATATCATGGACAGAACAGGATTGGCACAAATAGGAAAACAGGGTTAATTTTTTTCATGTTCCTGTAATTTGGAGAGAGTATGAGAGAAAGATGAAAATCTGATGCATGCACTTGCTATATATATACTACTCAGTCATATGATTTTTTTCTTCCATGTATTTTCTTTGGAGCATTACATTATTTACTAATGTTGAGATACGGAGAAATTATGTAAAAATGTTGGAATGCAAAGATATGTAAGCTTTTAAATTAAGACATTCTACACTTAAATATATATTGTTTCCACAGAAGTGGCAAATGTGACTAAATGACTACCTGAGCTAGGAGTGACTACCGCTTGCTGACAATACGAATATTTGCAGAGGAACAGTTTGGTTCCACTGGATCTATATGCCACTGAAATTGGAAAAGGGAGAATTGGTCAGAAATGGTCAATACTATTTGGAAGCATAAATGTCTCAAGAAAATATAAGTAAGGATAGACAGGGAAAATAACATATCTCTCACAACGGATGTAGGCAGTTGTCACTATTAGGAAAATCTACATATGAAAACTGCTGCTTTGATTCATTCATTGAAAATTTTCTAAAGGGTAAGTAGTTCTTTAATCAGGATTCTTGTTTGTATTGTTGAGATCCCACATGAACTTAATAAGTAAAGCCACGCCACCACCACCGTCATCACTCACAAAACAGGCCTCAATTTCCAATTCAGAATTTTGCCTCTACATCGACTTTCTTGCATTCAGTTCTTTTCACTGTATTTTGCTATCTTAGAGACTCTTATCATCAACCATGAGTGCAGTCGGATAAAAAAAAATTGTGTAGACAGCTTTGTGTTGTTGGGTTCAATGAGGTGAATCTTCTATAGTCTACCACAGGTTAAAGTTAATTACCTGTAAATGGTGTGTTATATATTCTGTCTCCACTACTTCTGAGCTTCGGATTCATGGTGTAGTTTAGCCATTGTCAGGCATCCCCTTTTTTTTCCACCCTTGATCCAATCTAGCCATCACCTTATCATATGTGCCAACTTTTATGGTTTTTCCATAAGATTTATGGAAAGGTGCTGTGTTTTACCATTGTACAGATAAACTGTTTTATTTTACAGATTTCCAAACTAAAATTCGATCACTTAGGTTTTTAAGAGCAGTTGTGATAAGCTTCAGATTTCTTCTCTGGCTGTAATAACTCTTCTGTGTTCATTAAGCCTTCTTTCATTTGACAAAAAATTACCCCAAAATACACTATATTTTACTGTAGTCAATAATTAATTCTCTGATTTTACATCAATACTATTTCTGAAAATCAATTCATTAATCATTTGAGTATCTTTTTCTTACAGATAGCCCTTTTATTTACTTGTGTCTTTTACGCCTCGTCATTTTCGGGGTAATTAGAGTTGCGGTGCGACTGGTGACAAGGAACAGGAATGAATTCAGCCATAGGCCTTTTGAAGGAAGCATCCTAACATTCACCTGGAGAGATTTAGGGAAACCATGGAAAACCCAAATCTGGTTGCCCAGATGGGGATTCTAGCCAGTGTCCTCCCAAATGCGAGGCTAGAGCATTAACGACTTACACACCTCCCTCAATGGGATAGTCCCGTGTGCGTTGTATTGCTGGTTTGTAATTTTAGTTGTATGTAACTAGTGTAACAATCAATAACACTTCTTCTTCTTCTTAAGTCGCCTTCTATTGGAGGTTTGCGGTCTGCAGTGTGAAACTGCAGCATGGAAAGCCTCTTCAGATGTGCAATTGAACCATCTCCGAATGTCTTTCAGCCACAAATTCATTCTCCTCCTAACAAATCTTTTCCCTTCAATGATGAGCTGCAGTAGCTGGTAACTCTCGCCTCTCATAATGTATACTAGATATTGCGTTTTCCTTTGCTTTATAGTGAGAAGCAATTTTTTTGGTTTCCCCATCCGATGAAGTACTTCTTCGTTTGAGACTTTCAGCACCCAACATATGTTTAAGAGACGACGATACAAATACATTTCAAAAGATTCAATCTTTTTCTCTAGATTTTGGTGTAAGGTCCAGCTTTCACTCCCATACCGAGCGTGGTTGTGTAACGGCTAGCATTCTGGCCTCGCATTTGGTAGGATGGCGGTTCGAATCCCCATCCGGGCATCCAGATTTGGGTTTTCCATGGTTTCCTAAATCACTCCAAGCAAATGCTGGGATGCTTCTTTCAAAAGGCCATGGCCGAATTCCTTCCCATTTCTTGCCCCCCCCCCCATCCTTTCCCGTCTCTAAAGACCTCGCTGTTAGAGAGACGTTAAGCAGATAAAAAAAAAATATTCACACCCATAAAGAAAAATGGAGAACATGTAGCAGCGAATCATTCGCATTCTCAATTGCAGGCTGAGATCCGATCTTATGAAAAAAAATTTCCTGCTAATAAATTGTCTCCTTGCCTGTTCTATTCTCGATTTGATTTCTTTCTTGCAGTCACCCTGTTCGTCCACCACAGTGCCTAAATATTTGAAGGAGGATACTTGCTCGATCTTATTTCCTTTTAATGATATGGTTTCCTGGATTTTTCTCTTAGAGAAGGACTACGTTTGTCTTGGAAGGGTTGACAAGCAGACCAAACTCTTTACTATGCTGAACTAAATTGTCTATTATGTGTTGGAGTGTAGGTAAATCACTGGCTATTACAACAGTGTCATCTTCATACCTGATATTCTTGATCACTTTTCCATTTATAGTGATCCGACTGTTTTCGTTCTCCAACACTTCGCTGAAAATTAATTCGAAATAAATTTTGATCAAGAGAGGTGATAGTACACAGCCCTGGTGAACACCTTTCCTGATTGCAGTCACTTCTGATATTCCTTGGTATATTTTGACATCTGAAGTCTGATTCCAATACAGCATGCTGACATATGCGTAAATCATTTTCGTCAATACCAGTTGATTTCAAAATCTTTATCATCTTTTCATGCCTCACGCAGTAGAAGGCTTTTTATAGTCTATGAAACAGGCATATACATCAACATTCATGTCCCTGCACCTCTGCATTAATACATTTAAGGAAAAGAGTGCTTTACGTGAGCCAAGCCCGTTTCGGAAGCCAAACTGGGTCTCACCCATATGAGATTCACATTTCTTGTAAATATGGGTGTGTATGATTCACATGAAATATTTTCAGCACATGCGGCATCAGACTGATCATACGATAATCATCACATTGTGAGAAGTTGGTCTTCTTCGGCAGTGGTATGAAAGTTGATCTTCAGCCAGTCATAAGGTATCTTTCCTGATGCATAAATAACATTGAACAATGATGTTACGAGGCTGAGTACCATTTGAATCCTGCTCAGCTATAACTTTAATAATTTCAGAGTAAACTCCATCAGGACCTGTAGCTTTACCACTCTTCTGAAGTTTAATGGCATGTACTACTTCACTCTTTGTGATTTCTGGACTGACTTCATTGATTCTTTCGCCTGGTGGAGGAGGATCATCTCTGTCATCTGCAAAAAGAAGGTTGATATATTCCTTCCATCTTTTAAATTTTCCTTCAACTCGCAGGATAATTTCATTGTTTGCATTCCTCTGTATTTGTCCGCACCGCTTCCTTTGTATATTACTCAGCTCTTTTACCTTTTTGTATAAGTTAAAGTGATCGTGTTTCTCCTGGAGTATTTCAATTTCTTTACATTTCCAGTTTTTACGGAGGCATATTCCATAGAATTTCCATTAATGTTAAAATTAAGAAAAGAGGAAAATTTGTATTTTGTACAATGTGTGAATTTGATATTAACATACCACATAATGGAAGAAATTATTTGGCTAATCATATGAAATGCAGTAAACACGTTGCTAGTTTAAAATCAACACTCTTTTCAGCTGAGTCTGGAAGTTTGGATTCAGAAGTAACTAAAGCAGAGTATCTGTTTACTGCATTTCTGGTGGAACACAATATTCCACTAAGTGTAGCTGGTCATACAGGTGCCTTATTCAGAAGGATGTTGCATTTTTTTTAAAAAAATACTTGTTACGAAATAACTGAAGTTGTGAAGCATCTTCAGGATAGTCTATTTTTAATGGCAACAAATGGAAGCAATGATACCAATACAAAGTTATATCCCATTGTTGATACATTTTATGACGATAAACATAAAAAAACTATAGTATTTCTAGAGCAATACTGTTCCTGCATAGTTTTACTTTTTAGCCATGTTAAAGCTACTTTATTCAGAGTTTGTCTTAAAAGTAATGTTTCTCAACAAACAATATGAAAGAAGTGGACAAGATTTCAATTAAATATATTTTTGTACTGATTTCTGGATGCCTAGTTCATTGTTGGTTAAAGGCGGATTTTTGTGGTCCTGGGTCTTTATGGAAACAGTTTAAAAGTTGGCAGGTATGCCTTATACTTCTTCCATGTCATCATTGACCTTCCACTTTTCCTGGGATGATGACCTGTTTTAAATTGTTGTCCAGTCACCAAATAATATGCCCAGGTATTTTTGGAATATATGATATGGAGCACACAAAGCATGGTGTGTGAGAGGTGAAACTCGGGCCTGTCATTTGAGATTCACAAGTTCAAATCCCTATCTCGACCGAGTGTGATAGGTGAACGGTTAACATTCTGGCCTCACATTCAGGGAGGATGTGAGTTTGAATCCTCGTCTGGGTATCCAGATTTGGATTTTCAATGTTTTCCCCAAATCACTCCAGGCGAATACCGGGATGCTTTTTTCAAAAGGCCATGGCCAAATTCCTTCTGTTCCTTGTCCACAATCCCATCCCGCCTCTAATGACATCGACAAGATGTAAAGCCAGAAGTAAAAAAATAAAAAGTCTGCATATGGCCATTCTGATTTCGGTTTTCCATGATTTCCCGAAATCAGTAAAGCAAAGATAGGTTATTCCTTCATAAGATAATGGTCGTTTCCGTGCTGTTCATTGTCACAAGTCCTCTCTCAACCGTTGACCTTGATGAGGTGTATAGCCCAAAACACACTAGAGCTCTTTAACATATTAGTTTATTTTTTCGTCATCTGCAATGCTACTGCACAAATTGTAGTACTGTTAACTTCCGGATGACCATTGTGCAACTGCGACATAAATAATTGATTTACATCAGAGGTGCATACGAGGTTGATACAATAACTTTAAACTCTTATTTTATAGTGGGAAAATCAAGCATCTGCAGCTGTCGCACTCGGGGTCCATTTTGTAGTAAATGTCTTATCTGGTCCCAGAGTTGGGTGACATTTTGCAGTGGGATAATACTAACGCCTATGCCAGTTATGATTCATAAATTTATTTTTAACATCAATAAAGGGGATATTGATTTTATTAAGCAGTGAAATTTTGGATTTTGCAAGAATCTTGATGTTATTTGGAATACAGCAAAATTTTGACAATATAACATTTATTTAGTATCATTGGTTTTTACAAGTCTGAGCGAATTTACCGTTAATATTAACACAGGATAGCAAAGTCACAAAAGCAATGCTCAGAGGAATAATTAGCCATCATGATCAAGCAAACAATTTTAATTTACATTTAAATCCATCTCAGAATTAATATGCATGGGCGCCATGAATGAACAATTATGCTATTCGAATATAATTCTGGCAAATTATGCTGCTAGCTCAGTTGGGTTTTCAGCTATAAGGTTTTAACATGTATCTATCTTCTCAAGGACGATTAAGGGTTCTGTTTCACAGAATGCACAATCAGATGGTTCGGTTGTAGTATTTTACCATTGTAGTTCTGCATCTAATGTTTGCTGTGATCGAAGATGGTCCACTATACGTTAGCTCTGTCTTAGTAGGTGGTTACAGTCACACCAATTATGGTAATGTGCATCATCGCATTACTGACTGTGTCACCGTGTGAAAGCTGCTCCAGCAATCACCTCACTATGCAAGTTGGCAGCATCAGACTTCAGACACAAGGAGTCGGACTGCAGCAGTTAGCAAGAAAAGCAAACTTTCGGAATCTGAAACAGAATGATTCTCATTGCTCTTCCATCTCTGAGGTAAACTTTGGCTCTGCTGCCCTTGCAGTCTCGAAGTCCACAGTTAACAGAAAATTCACAAGATTTTGAATTATGTGTTCACTGGGATTGGCTCTGTGCTTAGCATTCTGATGTCACGAGATATCGTCGATACCTTATTCGCCCCACATTTGGATCACATGTGGCCATAAAGATTCAGCTAATTTCGTGGACGACTCCCGAGCTTGGGTGACAGGCATTTCCCGCTAGGTGAGTGATCTCTTGTCGACTGTCAACCCAAGGAGACAGGAAGTGTTCTCTGGAAAAACCTTTTATTCCCGTGCTTTGTTAGGCAGTGACATCCTGTTGCAGTGGCTAACAGGGAGGCAACGATTCTCATCAAGCCTACAAAGCTCAATAAATATTTAATATTGTTGGTCCTAAGATATATTGAATATTCACGTGGAATCTTCCACATTTTAAGGAAATCATCAAAAAAATATATAGGTGGTCGCCCAAGTTTTATGAAAATTATTCTAACATTATGATTTATATTAAAAATACGTCTTAGAATGTGGCAAAAAACGTCACATTATATATACCCATCCACTGGTGAAAATAAAATTATGGCAGAATAATTTTATTTTTGTATCCTAACTCTATCTTTGTTGTGACTTAATACTAACTCAAGCATTTTTACAATTATACAAATTTTAAATGGGATCCCGATAATCATCGCTAATCTTGCCTTGTAAGGTGATTTATAATAGGAACTTATGGTCCTTTTGCCGTTTTATAATTCTTCACAGACAGAAGGATGTCAATCCAGGTAGCCTTCCCATAAGCAAACTTATTTTAAACACAATATACTAAAATAGACATGAATAATAAATTATTTACAGGCATGTTCAAAAACATTTCTTGTTAGAAGCTTGCTTCAAATCTTAACATTTCACTAACAAAACAAAATACGTAAATAAAACAAAGCATTGTCAGAAAACTTATGCAGAAAGTGGTTGAATTATAAATTTTTTATACAATTTAGAGTGCAGGTTTTACTCATGTGCATTGAAAGATATTCATCCCTCAACAGGCATCCATAAGTGCTAGAGGTGAGTGAAAAATATTATTAAAGCCATGGACCTATTCTTAAAACAATAAAGTCAGAGAGATGTGTTTGAGTTCATGGTCAAATAACATCAACTGTAATCTTGGATTTGAATGATGTAGTATTTTACTTATAATTTACCATGATGAGGATGAATGATGGAACTGCATGTTTCGTATGGTTACATAAATTATGAACATTACTTGTTGAATGTTAAGTGGTATCCTAATTAGTGTTTCAAGTGTTGACATCTCTAACTTCTAAAATATCGTGTGTGAAGTTATTACGTATTTCATGGCGAAAGGAAAATGTATTTTTTCATGTGTATAAACAACAGATTTTTTTAAAAAAATTAACATTCCCATAGGAAACAATTATACATAATATGCAACTTTACCTGACCTTATGTCGCTGTAGCATCTTTTGCCTATATACTGATCCAAAAGATAACCATTTTGCACATAAAATAAAAGGGCAATGAATAACGTATGCTGTCATTCCTCTGTTATGTTATTAAGATACCTTAGTAAATATCTAACACGTGTCGGCGCCATCAAACGGATTTGAAAGGTCGTTTATTTCCCTAGCTGTCAAAAAAGGTCATTAGCCATCAATCAATGTCATAATCATTAATCATGTCAAAATCTGTCAGAAAAGCCATTAATCATGTCAGAAAGGTGTCAAAAGGACTTTAGTAATCGGGGCCATCCACGTCGCAGCAGTAACCTAACTCAGACCTCAAAGAAGTGACCCCCTCTGAAGGGCCAGATCATAAATTATCATAACGGTGTCATTAATAATATGCTAATGAGGCCAGTGCCGCCTCTTAGCCTCAAAAAAGTTGCCGCCTGTATTATTTCCTCCGCCCTCCCCCCAAAGAATGTGGGTCATAAAATGTTTGTGCAAGCGAAATGGGAGGGGTTGTTATCAAATATGTTGAGCAAACCATATTCATTCACAAACAAACATGGCCAAAGTGTAACGCTCTACAGTCGAGTGCAAAGTGCTATTAATGGAATGGAACCGCTGACATGCGATATATATACCAGCTTCAATGATGCATATATTTAGTTTTTGCTCTTGTTCAAACAATGTGATAAGTATGAAAATGTATTTAATGTTAAAGTTATTTATTATATGGTAAAAAACAATAAGAACAACAGTAAAGTCCGTATTTGCGGACAGTGTCTAATTGTGATAAACAATGATGAGGTACTATTAGGAATTTACGATATTAGTAATTTGGATCTGAAAACGTTCGAAGAAAGTCTGCTTGTGGGTAGCGTCATACTGCGCCACTTGTTTTGCGACATGAAAATATGGTGCCAAGAGTGTGCCGAAAGGTCGCTGTTCAGTTGCGAGTATGTAGTTCAAACACCAGTAGCAGTGACAGTAATAGTGACAGTAGTGAGGACAGCGATTACTGATCTTCAAAAAAAAAAAAAAAAAAAAAAAAAAAATCTTTATGTTTATATATAGAAATACCTGGATATTTCTTCTGTGTTTGTATCATATTGTAATAAATGTATATTAATTATTTGTAACTTCTTATTTATATGGTTGATTTCTATAACCCTTAATTAATTTTTCTTCTTCTTCTCCTCTATATCACTTGTTCATTCAAAGAAATAAGTTTTGTTAGTTGTAATGTGCTCCTACTTATTTCACTTAACTTATGGTAAACATTCACATAAGGTAGCTACCCTTTCTGAAACTGTACTTTCCTATAGCCTACACTAAAGGAAATTATCTTGCTCACTTCAATGTGGAGACTTCATGACTGTGTGGAAGAAGACTTGATATGTTGCTGAGGTAACTAAATATTTTCCATAGTGTCCATCACAAGTCTTAACAAAACTTTTGAAAATATCATTTCTGTAATTTCAAATAGCATATGAAATGTCTAAACCTGTGTCTGAATAACATGGTCCAAATGTGAATTAAGTTCGCGTTAATCAGCCAATAATATTTGCTAAGAAAGGAACATGAGTAAAGCAGTATACCTTGATTAATAGTTTCCTCTGTTCAGACATTAATCTCCCCAAGAAAACATGTCTCTGTGTGTATAGCTACCGACAAAGTTATGAATATATCTTCTTTTTGCCATATGTGTCATACAGCAATAAATATATATCAATTATTTACAACTAATCATACATGGACAAAGTATAACGCTTTATGATAGACTGCAAAGTGCTATTAATAGCATGGAACCACTGACCTGTGGTTTTTATGCCATTGACACTTGTTTTGTGATATGAAAATATGGTGTCATGAGTGTAGTGAAAGGTGGCTGTTTAGTTGAGAATATATTTGTTCAGACATCAGTGACAATAGATATAGAAATACCTGACCATTTCTTCTTTGTGTCCATATGTATTGTATCACAATAAATGTATATCAGTTATTCGCCACTTCTTATATATATTTTTGATTTGTATAAACCATAATTTTCTTCTTCTCTATACCACTCGTTCACTCAAAGATGTAAGTTCAGGGTGGCCACAGACCTGGAAATCCTGGAAAATATGGAATTATCAGGGAATTTAAAGCGACCTGGAAATATCATGGAAATATCAGGGAATCCAAGGAATTTAAAAAATTATCAGGGAATTTTAATTGCAACAACCCAAAATTTGATAATTTTTTAATAATTTATTTTAATATTGAAAATAATTCAGCTTATATATTTTTGACATAAAATAGCCAACAAATACTGCATTTACACTAGCAACTTACATCTTGTCTTGCGCCTCATCTAGATACGACGACAAGATGTTTGTGTGCGAGCGCTAACATGAACTCTCTCTGGAACTCAGCATTTGAAATTATATTTTTAAAAAAGGTTGATGACATTTAAATCATGTAAACTCAGAAGTTATATTTTTTACTGAATAAAACAGCAATCGTAGAGGAGTAATTATATAAAGATGTTTTTATGTTTCACTAAACAGTTTTGCAATTTCAAGCAAAGTGTTAAACAGATGTTCCAAAAAAATTGAATTTGTGGAGAGTCTTCGAAGTCCTGTAGAATGTCACAAGCTGGTTTTGAACTTCTGAGAAAAATTGAACCTTCAATATCAAAACAAAAGCCTAGATTCAATATACCAATGCCAGCAAAAATGTGAATAGCGATAATTATACGGCTTTATAACTTTTATGTATTAATGATATAAGGTGAATTAAAGCAGGAACAAAATAATACGTAAGATCCTAAATAGTTAGGATTTATAAACTTTTGCGTTATTCAGAGAGCTCTTTCAAATGCTGAATTGCTGTGATAGTATAAACATTGTGCTCGTGCCTTTGACTTGCTCCAAATAAACCGCTGCCAAGGCGAGCGGCACAGGCAAGCAACCACACAAAGTGAACCAACATGATTGCATGGTTTATACAAACTCGTGTTCATGCTATCTTGCGTAGACTCGCGGAAACTTACGCGAAAGTGTTAAGTCGGCAACAGAAGAAATTGAAAATGGAAGAGAAAAAGCTACAATAACTGAACCAGAAGATTTGAAAAGTGTAGCAAATGAAAACAAGGCATAAAAAAGCTAAGCTGTTGACTGAGTTCAGTTACTAATGAAAAATTTAAAAATCTTAATTACTTTATCCACCAAATATTGAAAGATTACTAAATTAGTTTAAGTTCATATTAGTCATTTGACCTATCTTATTTTTAACTATGCTTCATAAGATTACTAAATTAGTTATAAAATTTTCAAATAAACATTCTTAAACATGAATAAAATGTTCTCGGGTTACACACGTTTCTTTTTCTAATTTTTTCAGTTTTATACCAGATTTAATTGTTTAGAATCAAAATCTAATTAAAACTTTAAATATCTTAACCATGCAAATAAAGTTTCGAAATCAGGGAAAAATTTGGCAAATTTTTCTGGAAAACCTGGAAATATCGGAATTTTTAAATCATTACCTTGTGGCCACCCTGAAGTTTTGTTAGTTGTAATATGCTCCTGCTTATTTTGCATAACTTATTGTAAATGTTCAAATAAGATAGCAACCCTTTCTGAAACTGTTCTTTCCAATAGCCTACACTAAATTATCTTGCTCGCTTCAACATGGAAACTTCACGACAGTGAATAAGAAGACTCGATATGTTGCTGAGGTAACTAAATATTTTCCATAGTGTCCATCGCTAGTCTTAATGAAACCTTCGAAAATTGCATTTCTGAACTTTACGAATGCCATGTTTAGTTGCTGTTGAACACATCTTTATGAAACTTTGGAGGAGTTGACTGTGCTATACCAGATAGTATCATGCACTATAATGAACTAACTTTATCAGTGTCTTTCATATAGAAAGATTGTTTATTGAGATAGTATTATAATGATTAATACCCATATCATGTATGTACAGTGATTTTAAAAAAATAGCTAAATCAATCTCACTTTTACCAGTTTTAATTCCTTCTGGATGGATGGTACTGTAATTGTAAACAGCTAATTATAAACACATGTACAGGAAAATTAATTATTACGTTGAATAGAATCAGTTCAATATTATTACTCTGTATAATGCATATGGGTTGGATGGGTAATACATGATAGCTGTAACCATTTTAGAAAAAAATGAAGATGTTTCTCACTCCAGTTGAAAACATACCTAAAGTGAGAGATAAGTTTGGCGTAATTTTTGAGGACCCATCCACGAAGTTGAGTGTGTAAATTCTTAACCGTGCAAAGACGCTTTGTCGTCTTAATGTTGGAAATTATCAAAGATTTCGTCCATTATGAAACACACTGTACTTTTAGCTTGGCCCATTAAACACCCAGTTTCTGCTCTGGAGAAAGGTTACTTCTTAATACTACCAGGGATGTTCCTAAACACAAAATGTACTACCTCTATAGATTATTTGATATTCAATGAATAAAAAAAATAAACTGTGTAGGTGTTTGTGACAGAACAGAAATATTTGCATAAGAAAATTATATTTTTGATCTCTGAGAGTAGATAAAAAACTAATAATATATATACTCTTAGAGAGAAAAAGCAATGAGTTGTAAGTTGCTATGGAGATTAGGACTTGTGAGATGATAGTTATCAGAGTAGACTAGTAGATTGAATGCTCAAGAAAAGCATTGCCTAAGAACAAACCTGCATCTTCTGAGAATAACCAATTCCATTGTAATTCCTAGTAGATCCGAATGATATAAAATAAACGATATATTTTGGATCTAAAGAATTGAGTTATTCATAATTATAATCAATCAAATCAACGACAAGAGACGCTAAAGCGGTACATGTTCTCTGAATACAAGTGCAATCTACAATTTTATCATGAAAGGTGGTGGTGGGGCACCCGATATCGTGTTGTTAAGAGGACATCGTGAAACAGATGGGACGGACAAAGAAATTAATGGCGGTCTATGCGTTATTTTTCCTGCGGTCCGACCAGCATAACACACATGCGGCTCCCGGGAGGGTCAGGGCGGCCTGCCGGCTGCGTAGGAGTATATGATAATCGCTCGAGTCAGCGTATTCAACATCAAATAATGTAAAAACTAGTATCTCGGGAACGGCTCGACAGATTCTCATGGAGTAAATTTCTCTGTATTTGACAGAAAATTTACTTGTAATTTGATACGCTGTAACACTATTTGCGTTACTTCTTTTAGAACATTGACTCGGGACCTATGCCTATGAGGAAAACGTGAATATTAAGCTATATTTTAATCATAATCAACTGAATTAAGTACAAAATCGTGATTAAGGAATATTTTTTTGCAAAAATCGGTGAATTTGCGAATAATTAATATTTTAAGAACACTTATAGAGAAAATGGTCATGTAATTGGGCTATTTTTATCCCCAGTAAATACACTTCAGGCCTATATCTGCAAGTCGCTGTCTAGAGGGGCAAGTGGATAATTAACATAAGCGATGCCCAGGACCGCACTGCCGGATATTATTATGTAATGCTCGCGGTAACGCCCCTGGGGGAGGAGGGAGAATAATACAGGCGGCAAGTTCTTTGAGGCTAAGAGGTGGCACCGCCATCATTAGCATATAATTAATGACTCCATTACGACGATTTACGATCTGGCCACTAAACCCCTTTTGAGGTGGTGACTTCTTTTGAGGCCTGAGATAGGTTACTGCTGCGACGTGGGTGGCCCTGCTAATTAATCGCCTTTTGACACCTTTCTAACATGATTAATGGCTTTTCTGGACGATTTTGACATAGTTAATGGCTTTTCTAACAGATTATGACATTGATTGATGGCTAATTACCTTTTTTGACAGCTATGGTAATTAACGACCTTTCAAATCCCGTTGATGGCGCCGACAGCGTTAGACATCTACTTACCTTCACAATTGGTCTACTGAAGACACGAGATTATCTTGACTCAGATAATTTTATTTGTATAGGAGTTATGGTAATCCTTTAAACATGTCTGTTTACTCCACGTTTAATGCCGAAAATCCATCCAAGTTTGCAAATATTTTCCCTTTAAACACACATGCTTCTTTAGCTTGTATGAAATGGTTTTAAGCTTCGTGCGTTGTACAGCCCAATCTCAGTTTTCCGTCTGTTAATACACATCTGTTTTTTTATTTCATGGTAGCAATATAATATGGACCCGAATAAAGAAAAAAGAACTTTGAAGTCAACTTCCTTTGTGCATTGGAAGGCGTCACAATTCTGTACAGTACGGCCGGTTACACACTGGGCTGGTTTCGTCCACGCCAGAAATTTCTCCGTCGCCGTCGTTCAGGTAGTGGCACGTGGGATCAAATTGGAGCTTACACACTGGGTGGAGGGTAAAATCCGCAGCAGCGCTGCCGTCGAAGGCACGTATACGGCCGGCCGCTGCCACTACATTCGACAGTTGTTTGACCGCCCCAGTCCAGACAGTGGCCCATGTGGCCAGAGGGCGCTTGCATACTCGGCGGATTTTCAACCGCTTGTGCGTTTTCAGTCTGCGTAAAGTTATCATTTTTTTAAATTTAAAAATCATAGTATGAGTTAAGTGGTGATAGATAATGATATTTTCATTTCGTTAGTAGAAGCGAGACCAGTTTTAAGAGACAAAACAGTGGTTTCATTCAAAGATCGGGACGCTACCAGGAACGCTTGAAAAGAAGTGTGCCTTAAGGTGGAATGATCTTGACGAAATGGAAAATTAGGAAAAATGCCTTTGGATAGTAAACTATTGATCGCGTATTTACATACATTTTTACCGCTTCAACTAGAACTAGAAAAATATTGAATCACATTTTATAGAAAGATTTTGATGTTTAACAGTATATAACTGTGCCCTTATATCTTAGACATTTGCCAGGGAACACTTTCAACATTCACAATTCTGTCGCAGGACATTTTCAGACATTTTTTTTTCTTTTTTTAACACAGCATTGACGAATACAGTGAGACAAGTAGTATAGTAAATTCGGCATCATCTTCGCCATTTACTTTCGATTTTTCTTTGTAAAGTAATAATTTTTAAAACACTCAACATATTACAACTTGAGCAAAAATGTTTAACTAGTCGATAAAAGCAATGTTGAGTAAACTCAACAGTGATGAGTCGATTACACAGTGAAGTATATGTATTAGTTACAAATAAATGTAAGTATTAGCCATTATATGGCATAGTGTATTTCAAACTTTTCTTGTACACCACCAAAAAAAGTTTTCCCCCGTAATTAACATAAAACAAATATAGGTGATTGGAATTATATAAAATTAAATGTTTATCTATAGTAGTTCTATGAGAAATCTGCTTACTTCAAGGTGATTGCCAGCATTTCCACATGTTAAATACCATTCATCAACTGGGTATTTCTCGTTTGAATGCCGTACTTTAGTTTCGCAAGCAAGTGTCGATATAAACATCCCAAATTAATTGAAAAACTTGCTGTTATTGTTCCTCTTATATTCGGTGCTCCTATGGTTTTTCTTTTCCTATTTCTATGGCGACGGAACCGTTAAAATAACAATTTTAAAACCTAAATATGAAATAATAAACACAAATTAACTAATTAACTTCTAATTTCACTAAATTAAACTCAACTCACCAAAAGCAAGGTACTGACGCCCGACCAGGTCACCTTTTCCCTGCTCTTCTTAGCAGTGGAAGTTTAACTGCTGAAATAGCAGCGGGCCGCTCAATGTGTAATAATTCTATAGGCGACGACGGTTAAGTTTCCGCTGCGGACGAAACCGCCCAGTGTGTAACTGGCCTACCTGCTTCCCGACGGGGAACGTTTGAGTCCGTAATTCTTCGTGTTTATGCTGCCGTTTCGTGGCCTTTTCGATCAGGAATTCATGGGCATTTCTTACGTCGTCTTTCCGATCCTTGTTAGGCTGGTACTTCGGACATTTCATCATCCTTTCAGCTAGCACGACCGTTTGAGTATCGAACTGTAGATCGATGGGCCGGTAATAGGTAGAGCAATTCACCTTATAATTAAGATATTCCTCAATCTTGGGAATATGTTTTACCCAAGAAGCATGGTTAGAACCATTTAATGTTCAGATATACACGCCTAATTGACGCATAAATCTCTCACTGTTATTTGTTTAGGGACTTCGCATTGAGGAGTAAATCACCGTCACTGCCTTCTCTTCCAATGCCCTTTTCCACTAAAGAATAAGCTTCCGTGGTCTGACAAAATTGCCGTCGGCGATCCACAGTGAGGAATATACCGTTTGAATAAGATTCTCAGTGATCCAGTTGTATTTAGCCTCACGAACGGATATAGCCACATGTATTTCGTAAATGCGTCAAAGATAAGAAATATGTATCTTAACCGCATTTTCCTGCAGGTATTGGAACAAAGTGATCAACACACATTAATTCATTATGTCCTTTCGGTACCATGGGCGCGTAAGGACCCGCCGTCCTCACATTCGGGTGTTTCCCTTTTTGACACATTTCACATGTGCTTCCACATTTTGCGAAACTTTTACGGAGTGCTTTGGTAAAATATTCGAGGCGTATCATTTGATACAATCACTCTGTTCCAGAATGTCCGCATTGTATGTGATATGTACATATTATCGAGGAATTTAGCTATTCTGGAAAGCCATATTTTCCATCAAGAGTTCGCGTCTTCCCTGCGAAAGCAGATGTTTCCTTCTATTGTATATAGCATCGCTGTATTTCAGGATATACATTTCGTCCGCGTATTCTCCCGAAAGCAATTATGCGCGAACCTTCATAATGTCAGCATGTTGCTCTTGAGCTGTTATCAGCTGTTCTTTGAATTTGACGGAAGTTGTGCTGTCAGCAAGCATCTTCACAGCAATAAGCACTTTGTTTGCCCGATTTCGTCTCTGCTCTTCCGTGTATCGATCTCCCGCATTTCGACTCAAGTAATCCGCCGTCACTTTATCTGTTCCTTTGCAATATTCTATGCAGATGCTGAATTATTGAAGTAACATTACCCAAAGTGCGATTCTATTGCCGGCACCGAGCAGTGGTGGGTGAACGGTTAACGCTCTGGCCTTCGCATTCGGTTGAACGCTGGTTCGAATCCCCGTCAGGGCATCCAGATTTGGGTTTTCCATGGTTTCCCCAAATCACTCCAGGCGAATGCCGGGATGCTGCCTTCAAAAAGGCCATGGCCAAATTCCTCCCAGTTCCTTGTCGCAAGTCCCATACCGCCTCTAATGACCTTAGCCGTCGACGAGGCATAAAGCAATAATTAAAAATATTTATTGCTGGTAACTGTGGCCCTTCTGAGGAATGTGAGGGCTTGGTGATCTGTTCTCAGATAGGTTTCATTACCCCACAGGTATTCTTTGAACTTTTGTACCGCATAGAAAATCCCCATTTCAATCTCATAAACAAAATATCTTCCTTCGACAGGTTTTAATGTTTGGCTTGTGGTCGCGACAATCATCATGTGACCGTTATCTCCTCGCTCCCAGACCCTGTTAACTGGCGTTTGTGTATAATTAAAATTGCTTCTGGAAGTCCGGACGCTCCAGGCACATTTGTTCGGCAAAAATATGTTTTATTTTCAGGAACGCTGCCAGTTGCGGTTCCAGCCATTACCATTTTCCCGAGGGCTGACTTCACCGTAACTTGAGTGGTCGGGATAATTTTTAACCGCGGGTTTTTGCTCTTCAAGTGTAACATAAATTTTTGTGAAAGTGTGGAGATGGAGGATCCGGAGTCAATTAACACGCTAGCCTTTATTCCATATGCTTGGATTGATATTTGGGGGCACTTGGCGCATCTGCTTATTTCGTCTTGGGAATCCATACTATCGTCGTCTTCGCCATTTTCAAGCTCTTCACCACGCCAGTAGGCCGAGTTGCTTAAGCAGATGCTATCGTTAGCTTTAGCGCCCCCAGCGACCTCTTATTGCGAGGTGGTATTGTTACCACTCACAATTTTCTCTTCTGGCTCTGGGTTCTGAGGATCAAATTCCGCGTTCGTGATTGAAATCGCGTTGATTGCTGACCTCTCGTTATGTGATGGTCTGCGATTCTTTTCGCTTTTCCATTGCAGATTCCTGTTGTGCTGCGAATTTCCATCTCAGTGGCCTTGTTTCTCGTACCAATTTCCGCCTTGGCAATAATTGCGCTGACCTTTTCCTCCGTTAGGATGCATTTTTGCATCGAATTGCGACCCTTCATTTCCTTGGTCCATTTCTTGTTTTTGGAGATTACTAACTATTCACCCGATCCAATCCAGAGTCTGTATCGTGTCCGGGAATTCTGGCACAATTTGTATGAGCACCGCGTTGATCAGGTTTGCAACTGTGTGTCGAAAAGAGCAATCGCTAATTCAATAAATATCTGTTACTGTAATTTACCATTCCTTGTTCACTGACAAACTTTCATTAATATTTGTTTCCCTTCTAACAACTGGCATAGTGTGATCAGTGATTCTAACCCTTTTCTTCATCCTCCAACTTTAATTACAACCAAATAGAAATTTCTTTATGGTACACTGCTTTCTATATAAGAGTCATCCTTGTTTAACATTTGAGGAAGTTAAAGAGGCCAGAAACACTTTTATGTTTTCCATATGCTGAAAAACGTTTCCCATTATTTCCTTGCAAAGTATTTTATTATTTTGTTTCCTTTCTTGGTCATATTAAAGCTTTTTTAGAAAAATTACTGACAATAGTTGACATTGAAAATGCCGTTAGGCAATGAAAATTTTTAATTAAAAAAAAGAATGTATGTTATACTTCCTCACTGTTGTAGCAAAAGTCAGTAAATGTATTAGAATACCATAGAAATTAATAGTTGGCTGCTCGTAATTGTCATTTAATTATATAAGCAAATAATCAACTGCAACACAGTTACCTTTAATGATGTTTATTAACATTGTGCGTCACGTTTCAAGAACTATTTCCCATTTTCCAACACAGTATAAAATAAATAAATTTTAATGCATTTTACTGTGCAATGTGCTTGTGTTAGTTTCTGCTATACATGAGAAAACCTTATGGAGTTTCATTTTGAATGTGTCTTAAAATGTGCCATCGCAGAAACTCACAACTACACACTTACATTACATTAAATGTATACAATTTGAAAGTTTACGTTATATTAAGAAATAGAAGATGACACAAGCACATTGCATAGTAAAATGCAGTAAAATTTATTTATTTTATATTGCATCTGAAAACGGGAATTAGTTCTCGAAACGCGTAACACACAATGTTAATAAACATAATTATAGGTAACTGTGTTGGATTTGATTATTTGCTTATATAATTGAAACAGTTACAGACTTTTGTAAGTCCATTTACTATGGATAAAGTGAAGAATGTCATTTAATTGCCTGGTAAGTGGACATTTTGTTCACATAGCTCATATAATTATAACAGCTTCAAAGTTTCACAGTTACAGTCCATAATTTGACAAGTAAGGGAATATCTGTTCCTATGAATCTTCATTCTGTTTTAGACTTTTACTATGCAATTCCTTTTTAAACTACAAAAAGAGTATTTTTCTATAAACAACTTCTTAATTTTTTTTATTTTTCACTTATGTAAATAAAACGATTTATATATGAACTTTTTCAAGAAGTGGCTTAGGGGCAGAATGTTTTAGCAAATTGAAATTTATTCAGAGTATATGGGAAGATGTTTAACAAGCAGGTAATTTAACCTCCTAGGGGTATGATTTCAGCATAGTACATCTTGTGTGTCACAGTTACATCTTGTAGCTGTAACATTACAACACAAGGAATAACTTGGTGTTTTCTTATTAGTTATATCTTTTTAAATAGAAGGAAATTAAAGATGTTGTTAGTAAAATAAAATTAAAAATGACCACTTATCAGAGAACTGAAGGATGGCATTGACACATGAGAAAGATACAAATATGTAAGAAACATTGAAAGTTTCAGTTGTTTCATAAAAAAAAAAGAAAATTGTTGTAAAAGACTTTGCTGTTTTTTGTTCATGATAGTATCAGTAAATTCGATGGATTTATACTGTGTCTATTTACTCCTCTTCCAAGTTAATTGACCCCTGAATAAGACCATAGGCATTGGTAGAATATTTGGGTGAAATGGGGAGTGATTGGATGCAGTGCAAGAAAAATGGTTAATTACAAAGAATACGGGTAGCAAAATTCATAAGTCTCATTTTGTATGGAACATAATATATATACAAATATATATTATATTATGATGTAAAAGAGTTTTGTAAAAAAAATCGTTTGTTCGTAAATGATATCTGGTTACAAATAACACTTTGGGGAAATTTTTCTTAAGGTGTAAGTAGTGATGAGATCACTATAGCTCATAGAAATCAGTAGAGCATTGTCTACAATATAACATGTACAATACAACAGTACATTGCTTAAAATTACTTCACAATCATAAAAATTTGTAAAATGAAGAAATTTATATATTGTTGTTATATTCACCAATTTAGATAGTAACGTTAATGCTATTAATAAATTAAAAGTTTCCTTTACAGTGAAACATTGTAACTCTGTTGTTTTAATAATATATTAGTGTTCATTTTACTGTCTTCGAACATCAATTTAATAAAACATTCTTAATCATTAGTACAGGAGTAAGCAAAATGTTTGGCATCATTTGTTTAGATATTTTTAATAATATCTTTTTACCCTGTTCTTATGTTTGAAATACTTGACAAAGTGTTTATATGGAGCACATTTTAAGTCCTACAGCTTTTATCACATATTAATGTATAACTTTAATAATATTTAAATATGGTTAATTATTATTTTTGCTTTATAATTTGATCCCAATTAGGGTTGCTGCATAACTTCAGCAGACTCAAATCTGTTAAGTACTATAGAGGAACATGATTAAGAATGGGTGGAGTGTGACCCTGATACTGTCACCTTCTAGGTATGATTGGTTGTAACAAAAAAGCAGAGATCTACATCCACTAATTCTGTGGGAAGTGGCAGTAGCTGTAAAAACCTTATAACCTTTAACGTTTTCCTTGTATTACTATTTAACTGTGTTAAGAGTTTGCATTTTCTTCATCTTTTAAGGATAACATTTTTTCCAGGTGTGATGATGGGAGTTCAACCAACGTATACGTTTTCAACAATCGTCCTTCAGCTGGACTTCATAAAATTCCTTCTAAACAATTATTTCCATCGTTTTCACAGCCTGGTAACCTGAAGGAGCACAGTAAAATTCATTTAAGTCAGCAAACAAGTAGTTGTAAAGTTTGTGGGAAATCATTTGTGTTGTCTATTAAACACAAGGATCTTAAGCATAATGAGGCAAGTGAATGCCAATTTGTTTGTGAACCTTGTGGAAAATCATTTATGAGATCTAATAACATTATAACTGATAAAAGTATTAGCTTGAAAAAACATCAGTTTGAGTGTGAGATTTGTAGAAAATCTTTTAGGCACTCTTCCCGTCTTAAATCACATGTATATATTCATTCGAGTGAACGGCCATTTGCTTGCGAAATTTGTGGAAAATTATTTAAGTTGTCTATTCATCTTAAAACACACATGGTTACTCATTCTTCTGAACAGAAATTTAGTTGTGATGTTTGTGGCAAATCGTTTACACAATCTGGAAGTCTTAAGCGACATAGAGTAATTCACTCAGCTGAACAACCGTTCACCTGTGAAGTTTGTGAAAAATCGTTCACGGACTCTTACACCCTTAAAAAGCATAGAACAATTCATTCCAATGAGCGGCCATTTTCCTGTGACATTTGTGAAAAATCATTTGCAGATTCTTTTAATTTGAACACCCACAAGAGAATTCATACAGGAGAGCGTCCATTTGTATGTGAAATTTGTGGGAAGTTGTTTACTCAGCGAGGTAGTCTAAAGAAGCACAGGATTATCCATTCTGGTGAGCGACCATTCTCTTGTGATACTTGCGGTAAATCATTTACGGAGTCTGGTAATCTCATAAACCACAGAAGAGTTCATACAGGAGAGCGCCCGTTTATTTGTGAAGTTTGCGGAAAATCGTTTAAACTTGGTGGTAGCCTAAAAACTCACAAGAGTATTCATTCAGGAGAACGTCCATTTGGTTGTGAAATATGTGGGAAAACATTTACACGACTTGCTAATCTTAAGTCACATAAGATAATTCATTGAAGAGAATATGCATTACCCTTTGATAGTGTATAAATTTTTCTACAGTCAGTTGAGCATGTAAAATGAGGAATTATCTATTGTAATGTATGCATGATATGATGAAAATGCAATGTGATGTACCACAAAGTAATTATGATAGTTCATTTACTTTCATATTTTTCACCCATTCATCATGAAAATTATGTTAAATATGTTAATTCTTTTTCTTCTTCTTCACAACATTATCCCAACATTTTTGTATTAGCTGCTTTCATTGATATTATCATTGTTAAATTCATATTTGGAATTTTGGTTTGATGGCCACATGCTCTTGCTGATGCCAAGGATTTTGTACCTATTACCAGGCTGTATTAATTACTAAAGGGGGAAGTAAAGTGTTGCCATCTGTCTGTGAAATATATAGCTATTTTCTGCATGTGATAAGTGTATGTTTTGTTTGTGAAATGTATAGTTTGTGAGGTGGAGATTAGTGACCATCCAAGCATTTATCTAGATGGTTGCTTAAAACTGTATAAAACCTGCAATCAAGATCAGTACACAGTGGTCTTGGTTCACTGTACTTCTGCGATCCAGGTTGCAGCACCTCAGTGCACTGAGCTAACACACTGGCTGGTATTAAATGTATTTAATCACTGGAAAATTATATTATGCTTTTATAATGTTCTTTCTATTAATAACTGGTTATATTCTCATTTCATGTGGCATAAAACATACTGTTCCATAATCAGTATTACTTATCATATAAGTTATTTACATTTCTTATGGAATTACTAATCATTATTGAAAAGCCAATTTCTCACATTTTGTCTGTGTAATCTGCCTTCAAAAGAAAGTTTCTGATCATCGTTTTCTTGGCTCTGAAAAAAATTGTTACCTCTTTTATTTTTCATGTATATTAGTTGGTATATTGATCAAGGAGACTTTTCATGGGTTGTTGAGTAGAGAATCGGGGAACAGACATGTTTGATATCTTCGTAATAAAGCCTGATGATTTTAATTTTCAACATTTTTACTTGATAATTTTTGCTTAAATTTAAAAATTTATTCTAATGTATTTGTTTTATTGTTTGCAAGATAAAATATATATGTATAGTACCTAAGTGGATATAAAGTGCATATCAGAAAATGTGTTGATTTGTATGGCAATTATTTGCAATTGTCTAGTCAATGTTTGTTTATTTTTGCCCAATGTATTTACATTCTTAAAACATATATTTATGAATAAATGTTTATTTTTTCCATATTCCCTACTATGACTAAAATAAAAATGTTTCTAACTGGAGTGAGATTTATTGTAGTTTATTGAATAATTTAAACAGCTGACAGGAGGTATTAAACCATAACCAGCTAACTCTGCGTGAACTTTATGCTATTTTGACTGTGTTACTTCCACTCCAGATATAACAGCAAATATTAAAGAATGGCTGCTAAGTAAAGGACACTCTTATGCTATACCCCAAATAAAAAGAAAGGTCACTTGGAATGAAAAAAGCATGAAAGAACATGTTATAAATAAGTGAGCTTACCCTTACTTTTAAACATTGTCTCCATAAGTTTGAAGTTAATCCAGTTTTCTCATGTCTTAATCAAGAATTCTAGGTGTCTGAAGTGGAGGAAAGAATGAAGTCATAAAGGCAATGTTTGTGATGAGATTAATATCATTTAAATTAGAGAGCAAGTGAAAATCGCAGAATTTTAACTAAATCCAGTGACTATGGAAGGTGTCATATATATTGGAATTTCAACATTATAAGATTATCTGCGGTCATGTATGTTTGAACCTTTTGTTAACTACTGTTAGTAATTGTTTGTAATCATGAGTATAAAGAATGGCAATTGTCATGGAATAGAGATTATAGGCGTTTTTGTGAAGTTTGTAAAGATATGGGTTGGGTGGCTTGAGAAATGATCAAAATGAGGATGCTCTCCTGTGTTTTGTGCAGAGATTCTAATAGAAATCAGAAAAGGATGTAGGGATTAGTGTCTTTGACGCAGAATTAGTAGGTGCTGGGAAGGAAATGAGTAGACTGAAGAGGGAGAAACAGAAATGGTTGTGTACTGGCAACTGAAAAAATCGTAACTACAAAGAAATTTACTTCTGACTTGTGTTGTTGGTTTTACTTGTTTCCAGAGTTAGGGAGGGATGATACGTCTGTAATTGTGTGTAAACAGAAATCATTAGGCTTATAGTAATAAGTGTGTATTGAAATATGGTTGATAAATACAAGTATATACAGTCTTATTATTTTACCAGTAGTCAAGCAGTATTGGCATATTAGTGCAGCAAAAAATACTCATATTTCATATTGAAGTTTTATGCGTTTCTAAAAACCATATAATTACAGGAATAGCTATGTTATGTACATCTTACTATAATTTAGTTTCTCATTAATGTAGTATTAACTTGGGCAAACGTTTAAAAATGATTATACTTTCAATATTAATGTTGACTCAACATTTTGGATCCCGTTAAATTTCTGTGATAAAAATTTCATAATATCGACTGTATACATATCACCTTCTTGAAACATTGTTGTACTTCTGAAGCAACTTGAAAATTGAAAATTTACACAATATCAGGTTGCCACAAATCATCAAGTCCTTTGATTATTATGTGCCATCTCAGGAGATTCCTTCTCGCATGCCTGGAGTTCTACCACTACTTTAGTAATGTTAAGATACGATGTTATTTTCCACAAATTTCTTCAATTAGTGAATTAATTTCGTTATTCTGCGCCGTATGCCCTACTGCTGTCGAAGCTGTAAGTAACCTCAGGCTTTCAACAAGTTCATTCGAATCGTCCCAGTACACAGACCATGTTGCTGAATACTGTTGCTCGACCTGAGTCAATAGTGCCCACATGAAGAAGAAAGACCTCTAACTCAATCAGGCAATGCTTATAATTACTGGATATATTTGGAGTACGAATACCTTATGGCTTCCAGTTCTACTTAATATTTCACCGTTAGCACTAAGAAGATCAGAAGCTCTCCTAATATTCTGGAAAAAATTCTGAAGTACTGTCAGCCACCAGTTCATCAGGACATTACTCAAGAAAATCACCAACTCTTTTAAGTCAAGGAAACTGGCATGGTGCCCTGGAATTAACCTTAGAGTGTCCTGTTTCAACATCAACAAGCTGTGGATAACTCAATCGAAGCAGTCATTGGTGACCAATAAACATCTAGTTGAGGAACATTCAGTTCAGTTACAAGGATTCGATCTCCCCAGATGGAAACGGAGAATCATCAATCAGATTTGAATAGGACAAGACAAAAGGGGCTACTTATTATGTGAATGGGGCTGGATACTTCTTGTATTCTTTAGTCAAGACTGCTGATGTTGACAAGGTAAGAAAACTTTTTTGTATAGTTTCTGTCGTAATTAAATTGTACAGAGTTGGTCTTTCCAATCTTCATTTCGAGTAACTCCCTTCGAATTGCATTTCTTGCTTTTATGACGCCTCGATTAATTGTTGACACGCGAATTTGATGCTCAAGCAGTATTATTCACACCAGTTGTATGCAGCAACCACCTATAATAATTCCAACGATGAGATCAGAATACCAATCCAGAACCAAGTTATGTACACTCTGCTGTGCAAAATCTTCCTGCACATTGAGGGAGGATTCCTAAAGTCAGATGGAACGAGGCCTACAAATTCGTTGAAATTCGGTATGAACTTAATGGAGCTGAAATATACAGTACTAGAAAAGTCTGGTCACAAGCATGATTAAGACATATACCTCAAGTGATCCTTAAGAACTTTGAATGTTGCACAAGGCAGAATAGGGTGGACGTGATATTGTAGACAGCTATTTTAATGTCTAAATGCCGATGATTATGCTTATGGGAGTTTTTGAGGGCTTCAGATGGATACTTATGAATATAAAACAGGAGCTAGTACTGATTAGGGCAAGTGATGATACAAATTGATACACAAAAGCCTATACAAACGCCTTAGAAGATTAAATTTCCCATCAAAAAGATCGTACGGAAAATGCCTCATTTGCAAGTTGGCGACAGAGTGAAAATTGCGTTAGTTAAAATTGTTGAGAGTTGGAAGCCGCCATACATCAATTACAAAAGTTAGGAACAATGACACATGCTTCTTGGAAGTATTAAACACATTTGGCAATTAAAGACATAAACACAGTAGAAGAAACATAGGGCAGTAGTTCTAAGTTTTCAAACAGGAAGAAAAAAAATAAAATAAAGAACCAAGTTGATGCTGTGTTTGATTTTATTTTTGTTAATTTTTAATTGCGATGGAGCTAACACTCCTGTGGCAATAATTGGAATGTTAAATTCCTACGCCATTTACTTTTACGACTTACAAATTTTAATATTAAATTCCTTAAGTGTTTTTAGTAAATTATTCATCACTTCACATCATAATTTCCAAATACCCTTACCAAAAAAAGAAAATTTTTCCACTCCCTTATGCATCAAAACTATTGCAACCTTGTGGTCATGGTCGCCTTTCCCCTTCTAAGCACTATTCCTAATTCTTTGACAAATATCCCTCCAAGCCCCATCACCAATATATATCCAGTACATTCCCAGCACTTTCTTCACCCTCCTCCTTTCCCCCAATGACTCCCAATCCAGCTCCTTTATCATATCAGTTACTGACTGGGTTCTGCGATAATTTCCACACACAAATCTAGCTGCTCTTTTTTGCACACCTTCCATTTCATGTATTTGATAACCAAATTGTGGGTTCCAAACTACACCACCATATTCAACCAATGGTCTGACCAAAGTTTTGTAAACCAACTCTCTGACGTCTCTGGTACATGCTCTCATTACTCTCTCCAGTAAATGAGGCATTTTGTAACCTTTTCTTCCCACCTGCCCAATGTGATCTGCCCAGTTGAGTTTGCTATCGAATGTTATGCCACGATATTTACACTTCAAGCTTTCAACAAACAATTCTGACCCCACCCTATAATCAAAATTAACCTTTAGTTTTTTTATCTGTATACCTAATAAGCTGACTCTTCTTGGCATTTATCTTCATTCCATACTGAACTTCCCATTTAGATAATCTATTCAGGTTAGCCTGCAGCTGTTCACAGTCTTCAACTGTTTTGATCGTATTGTATACCATTGTATCAACTGCAGAAATACCTAGATTCTGACTGTAACCCATCAACACAGTCATTCATCAGAATAATTAACTGCAACAGTCCAAATATACTACCCTCTGGCACTCCCATATTTACTTCCACCACTTTTGATACTGTATTTCCTACTCTAACACTTTTCTTTCTGGCTTTTAAGAATTCCTCTACCCAGCAAGTAACTTTTTCATCCAATCCGATAGATTTCAGTTTATTTAAATCCATTTTATGGCTTACTCTGTCAAATAACTTAGAAAGATCTACACTAATGCCACACTATCAACTTTGTCAATGTCGACATTGACTTTATTATTCTTTTTGGAAATATTGGAACTTTTGGATAATATTAACACTTGGAAGGCACGTATTGCAGTGTCGGCAGAGCTTGTCTGTTAATGAAATATGCTTAGTACTAAATGCCGATCACTGACGTCAATACAAGTCTTCCTAAGAGGTTTATTTATTTATTTATTTGACCTTAGGTCTTGAATAGACCATACAGTCAGCTTGGTAAAGTTACAAGGTAATAATGTTAATAGTATTTAAAAATATACAGATATATAGATACATTAAATATGTAGGTCACTATCCTTAATTTAATCCTTTGATGATACTATAGATTTTGTTGCTATTTGTAGCGAGTAGTACTGTAATACTAGTTGGAAGTGGCTGCTGTTCTCGCTCGAGAGACTTGATGAATGTTGATTGCTGTTGCTGAAAATTAGAGCAGTTGAAAAATAAGTGATTAAGTTCCTGCAGTGCCTGTCCGTTGCATGTGCGGTAAGGTGTGTTTACCGCCTTGATGCGAAAAAGATGACTACGGAGTCGACGCTAGCTCGAAACTCGCCCTTGTAGCAATCACGTACTGCCTGTACTATGCAACCGTTTGTCATATATTAAAAAAGATTTTACCAGTTAGATGTCTTTGTTCCATTGCTTTCCACTTTAAAACTATTAATCATTATAATCAACGGATCCATACCGGAAATACAGATAGCGTCAGCCTGACTTATTATTTAGATAGACTTCATGACAAGAAGAATGAAGAAGCACCATGATGTTAGGTTAGATTAGATCATCGAAGAAGACAGAAGATGAAGACAAGAGTTTGAAATCATTTAGGTTAGTCCACTAAACAACCATAGCCCATCAGCAGTCAAACCATTCGGCCCTCACAATTGGTATTCCTTATATTTTTTTCCACAGAGTTATTTTGCTGCACTCTTTTGTTAAACCGTACCAGTAGTCTTCAAGGGTCGTCTCTCCTCTTTTATGCACCAGATGGTAGGTGTTGTTTGGCAACTGCCAAAAGTGGGCATTTCTCTTGGTGGTAGGATATATGTATATATGTATATTGTCGTATTGGGGGTTAATATATCCTCTGGTGTGAAATTATTTCAGGTGGTTCTATTTATTATAGTCAATTTGGTTTTTGTCCAGCTCCTTACATCAGGAGCTTCACATCCTAACAGTCAGTGTTGTATTATGTCTTGCAAGTAACATCGTAAGCAGATGTGAGAAGGACAGAGGATAGTGCGAAAAGATTTTCGTTGGTATTTAACTTTCTATGTACAACTCTGTGCCACGTTTAACGGGCATGGCAGCTGATAAATTTAATTTAATTTAATTGGCAATTTCCCTACACACCCATCTTCCACCTACATTTGCCTCTACAAATTTTAACTTTAAATTCTTTCAACGTTATCGGTAAATTATTCATCATTTCCCTTGGTAACTTATTCCAATCCCTGATACTCTTACCTAAAAAGAGAATTTTTCCACACCCTTGTGCCTGAAGTCGAGTGCCAGTTTATGGTCAAGGTCATCTTTTCCCTTCCATGCACTACTTTTCATACCTACACCAAAACCTTTCCATGCCTCATCACCAGTATACGCCTTCTACACTACCATGACCTTCTTCATCCTCCTCCTGTCTTACAATGTATCCCATTCCAGCTCCTTTATCATATCTGTCACTGATTGCATTCTGCGATAATTTCCAGAAACAAATCTAGCAGCTCTTTTTTGCACCCTCTCCAACTCCTGTATTTGATATGAAAAATGTGGGTCCCATACTACACTACCATATTCGAGCAATGGTCTGACCAAAGTTTTGTAACCCAATTCCTTTACTCCTCTCGTACATCTCCTCATCACTCTCTCCAACAAGTGCAAATTTTTGAAACCTTTTCCTACTACCTGTCCTGCCCAGTTAAGCTTGTTATCAAATGTAATGCCAAGATATTTACATTTCAAGTCTTCAGCAAGCAATTCTTTCCCACCCTTATATTCATAATTAACCTTTTGTTTTTTATTTGTGTATCTAATAAGCTGAATCTTCTTCTACTTTGGATATTCTCCCGTATTTTTTTCCAGTTATTTCTTCTACAAGTGGGTTCTAATTTATTTTTGACCTCTCTTTTCACTAAGCTGTTTAGTTACTTATGTTGATGTTCTGTATCGGGAATATGTATGGCATGTACTGTATTTTCGAGAACGCTATTGTATTTATCAGCTGTAATTTCTGTGTTTGGGCTAGTTCTTTCTAGGAGAAGCTGCTCATAAATTTCTCCACTTTGTTGCAGATGCTTTTTGCAGCACGTTATTAAATTCTACACCTAAACTCTTAATTTAGTCGTATGCCTTTATCCATGTTCTGTTATTTGATTCTGTACCGGCACCTGTGTTCAATATTGCAGAGTTCCTTAAATTTAATTTTGCATTTGATGCTTTCTGAGTATGAATTTACCAACCTACGTGTGTTTTCTAGGTCTTCCAGTTTGGTAATGATGATATTGATATAATAGGCATATGCACACACCACTATTTTTGGTCCTCGGTACTTCAAGCCAAGAAATATATTACGGACTGCCGCAAAATATGATTCAACAGCAAACGCAAAAAGTAACATGAATAAAGTGCATCCTTGTTTAATGGATCTGGTTACTTTTATTGAATTGTTTATGGATCCGTTTATAGATAGATATTCATGATGTTGCTTGAAGTAGTAGCATGTAAATCAAATTACATATTTGTTGACTGATACCCATTCTTTCTATAATCATTTTAGTTGAATGTAATTAATGCAGTCTATTGCTTCGTGAAAATCTAGAGATAGTATGACAACTTTCGCGTTTGATGCCTTTTAAACTGAAGTTATATCGCGAATATTTGTTAACGTTTGCTTTATGCTTCTTCCACTACCAATGTTCTCTAGTCATCTTTTTGGTTACATTTCCAAGTCTAGTCGTAATGATTCGTCCGAAAATATTATAGTATGAATTCAGCAGGGTTAGGGGTCTGAAATTTTCAACGTCCTTATCTAGTTCTTTTTTTAAAATTAATATACCCTTCTACCATTTCAGTTGGACCTGAGAGCATAGCTAGAATCTCATTATAAATTTTCGTAAGTTCGTGTTTTAGCAGGCCCCTATATGTTTTATAGAACTCTATCGGAAGACCGTCAAGGCCAGAAACTTTATTTTTGGATTCCTTTTAATTGTGATTTTTATTTCTTGACGAAGTGAGCATAGTCGCTGAAAAAGTTATCAATTATGCCACTGGAAGGCTTAAACCTCAAGCACTACCAGTCGCTCCAGTATCGGATGTTGAAGCCAGAAGACAAATAGTAGGGCCCATGGCAGTATTTAGCTATAGCCAATGGGTGACGAATAAAACTGGCCGTCTTCTAAAGAAGAAAAATATATACAAAGCGCCTAGGAAGATTTCTGATGTGCTCATAAAGGTTAAAGACAGGAGGGAGAAACTGCAGGCAGCAGGCGTGTACAAAATACCCTGTAGCTGTGGGCAAGTGTATATCGGCGAGACTGGACGAACGGTCAAGGAAAGGCTGTGTGAACACATGAGACATTTTAGAAATAACTACGTCAGCAAATCAGCTGTAGCACAACATTCGGCAGACAGTGGGCACGCAATTTTATTTAGTGACACTAGTGTACTGGTTCATGAAGGCAGATGGTTGCCCAGGCGTATCAGAGAAGCGCTGGAAATTAAAAAGATACCAGATAATATGAATGCGGACGGCGGGCTACAACTTGGCCAAATATGGTTACGCTTGATTAGGAAAGCACGAGACACAATCCCGTATCGGACGGGCCTTGCTGGCGGCGCTAACTTGAGTAACTTCACTCCGAACCATTAGCGCGCTCTTCGTTGCTGTATATAGGTGGCAGTGATTTCAGCTTTGACAGTCCTCTGAAGATGGCCACAAAATGATGGTCGAAACTTTAGGTTTTCATAAATTGACATGGTTCAATCCGGACAACCAAGATAACATCGACAACGACTGCGGAAGTCTGCGCAGTCTGTAGTATCTTTGCCTCTTATGAAACCGCACTGCGTTTCCGGTATCAGCGAGTGATGTTCCAACCACCATTCCAGCCTATGCTTTATCATGCGTCCCAGCACTTTGTAGATGCACGGTAGTAAGCTTTTGGGTCTGTAGGAATCAGCGCTGTTACCTATTTTTCCTGGCTTCTTCACAGGAATAACCTGGGCTGTCTCCTTCTCCTTGATTTGTGTTCTCTCAGACCAGATCCTGTTCAGTAATTGACATAACTTCGTTTATGCAGAGTATGGCAGGTTTCTTAGCATGGCATAATTAATGTTATCAGGACTTGGCGCTGTGTCCGTCCCACGATTTATTGGATTGTTGAGTTGATTCAACAGAAAAGTTTGCTGTAAGAAGTGAGTCTCAGCCGCCTTTGGTTCTGCTGGTTTTGTCTCCACCCACGGTGGTGTTAGCTTTTGGAGGATGCTCTTTAGCAGATCTTTTTGTAATAGGTGTTCTTCCTTCTTCCTGGGTGAATGTGTGCTTCAATTTTCTAAAGTTCTGCCATATATCGGATATAGCGGTTTCTTTGTTAAAGGATCAGCAAAACTAACTCTCTCCATTTTTCTCTGTTTGCTCTTGGCCAACTTCTTGACTCTTGCCTAAGCTCTGCGATGGTTCAGATAGTTCTAAACTTTTTTAGACCCATAATGTATCTCTGCGTCGTTGGTAAGCTTCTTTGCTTTCGTTGTCCCACCAAAGTGTGCTCTTCTACTCCCGTAGGTGCACTGGTTTCTGCGCAGTTATAGAGGCATCAGAAGCTTGACTTATGTCGTTTACCATGGAACAATAATCTGATGCAATGTTACCGCCGCACTCCCAGGATGCTGTAAGCCGTTCCATAACTGTTCCAAATTTTCTCCAATCCGCCTGGTGAATTTTACATATGTATGAAAGGTATATAAACTGTGTAGCTGGGGTAGCCGTGTGGAGACGAAGTAGTATAGGTGTGTGGTCCGATCCCAGTGTGTGATTGACCATTTCCCAGGATATTCCACGATACACAGGAGATGTCCACTGCTGATGGTGCTTGGCATGGCGCATTAATCCTGATGGGGATACGGGATACCAGGTGTATTGCCGGTTTTGCTAATTGTCTGAGGAGATTCGTGATATATTATTTATTTGTTTTCTTGTTAGGTGCTTTGTACCCTGACACAATAGATATCAATTTGTTGGTAAGACATATGTTGATCTCAGTCTGTCCCGTACAGAATCGGAATTGTTTATAAAAAATGGAGCTTCTAATTAGTTTGGCAGAACCCCCTAAACCGTCTGTTCTAACTGATTTAATGATATTGTTTCCTATTAAATGGAATCGTTCACCTGCTCTCAGCCAAGTCTCACTTATGGCCAGTACGGCAATATTATTCATTAAAGAAAACTGCAACGAGTTCTCTTTATTGGCCCTAATAGATCTTGCAATCCATTGTAGAATTGCGTCGCACTGCGGTGTAGTTCCATTGATTCTAGAAGGTGCTGCCATTTTCCAATCTACATGTGGATAGTGAACGTAGCAAGAGCTGTTTTACACTTAGAGTATATTGAGCTTGATCCAGCAAAAGGTTAAAAATCTGGGTATTACAGACAATAGGTTCAATGTTCTTGCTGTGTGGAATCCAATAGTTTTTATGACATTTCGCCCACGCTGCCAGTGCTTCTATTAGCTTTTCTCTCCCTTTCAATGTTAGGTGTGGGTGCCTGGTTCATGGGCACCGGGTTTGTTGGGATATCATCAAGCTGACTTGAGGTATTTATCATCATGTTGTGGTCTCTGGAGTTGTGGCTGAACCGGAATGATTGGAGAAGCATCAGCCATATTGTATTGCCCCGAGTTGCAAACTCTTTGTTTACAGGTGATTTGGTGTACTCTCGAGCTTCGAAAAGGCATATCAGGTCTTTCTGATCTTGCTGCAATGCTGGCGTACGGTGGGGAATTGTTTTTGTCTATAGCTTGCTTATAGCTTACATTTTTATCGGCCATTACCTGTTTGATTTTCTTTTGTTTTATATATTCAAGGCATCATCTATCGAAAGATGGATAACCACCTTTAAAGTGAACACATGTTAGGCTGTTTTGTTTGTCGCATTTTTTTCCATCGTGTGGACCCGCAAAGAAGGTGTATCGTTTCTTACTTCTATATTGGTTATTAGGATGACCGAAACGAAGACAGTTATAGCACTGCATTACTGGCTTGACGTAAGGTTCTATAGGGCAACAGACACCATGGATATAAACATAATTCGGACGCCTCTGAGCTTTGAACATAAGAAGGCATACAGGAAGTGAAACTTCATTTGTTTGTCCATTTTATTTCGTTTTCCTAGTGAATCTTTTCATCCTTACCACATGATATTCGCACCTGGCTACAGCCTTTATCTCTTCTTCTTTTAATCCTATCATCACATTTCTGATTACCTCTTGCTGTGTGGTGAAAGAAAGTGGTATGTAAGAGTCCTGTCTAACTTGGAGACCATCAGACCTGTTCAGAACGGATTTCGATCCCCCGAGTATATGTTGAAGGGTAATAATTCCATATATCTGTGTTACAATTATTTCTTCAAAATGAGCCCTAGGTATCGAGAAATTAACGCGCAAACATTTGTGAATGTTGCTTAAATATTATAATTTTATTCCATTGTTTGACAGTTTCAGCGTGGCGTATCGGTAGCGCGTTTGCTTACCATTTTGCGAATCCGGGTTCAAATCCCCATACTGGCAAATACTTTTTATTTCTTTTTTTATATGCAGTAATCATTAAGCATTGATTTTATTTCATTTACGAATTTTATTATGCGAAATAACTTTTAAAACAAAATATTACAGAATATACATTCCCAACTTTATTTTTTTGTAATCGTTATTTGATTGTTTATTGTTGAAATGTTTTGTTTTTTTTTTTTTTGAAACAGATATATTTCATGTTCTACAAAGGAAATGGAACTTTAACAGAATATCTCTTTTATGGTCGTAGCATTGTAATAAAAAATTTGTATAATGTATCTATTGTAAGTAATTATATTATTGTAAATAATTGTATTATTGTAAATAATGTTTTAAAAGTTATTTCGCATAATAAAAATTCGTAAATGAATTTTAAATGAAATAAAATCAATGTTCAATGATTACTACATATAAAAAAAAGAAATAAAAATATTTGCCAGTATGGGGATTTGAACCCGGGTTCGCAAAATGGTAAGCAAACGCGCTACCGATACGCCACGCTGAAACTGTTAAACAATGGAATAAAATTATAATATTTAAGCAACATTCACAAATGTTTGCGCGTTAATTTCTCGATACCTAGGGCTCATTTTGAAGAAATAATTGTAACACAGATATATGGAATTATTACCCTTCAACATATACTCGGGGGATCGAAATCCGTTCTGAACAGGTCTGATGGTTCCCAAGTAAGTGACAGAGCTGAAAGGGTAGCCGAGTGGTGGATTTGTTGACATACGATGTGGCGGGAATCTAGAGGAGAGTTTACTAACCTCGTTGCGCTTGTGTAGCTGAAGAAATCTCTGGTATCTTGATACGAAGTTCTTCTGTCCAGTCTAGTGGGCTACTAAAGATGATGTTAAGACACCAGCTGATTAATAGGTTGAGCAACCCAGGATATGGAAGACTAGCTTGTGTTAAGTGGCTAGTTGAGAATCTGTCCTGATAAATGATAACAGGCGGCTAACATTTCACAGAATCCCATTTAATGATCAGTGAAGACTGTAGACAATAGAGTTGATAATATGACCTGCAAGGATCTGTCAAGCTACGCCTATGAGCGATGCTTTTGCATCTAATTGAAGATAGACTGAAGAATTAATGGTTGGTTGAATGGTCACTGAATGGCTAGATGGAATGCCTGACCCCATGACGTTACGAAGGCCTACTTGGTGTACAGACTGAAGCTTAAGAGAGTTGGCCCAGCTGTTAGTCACCCATAATGATTCGATGAAAGCTACTCGCGGACTGAGCGCAAGAAATATGTCTCTATTTCGGAGGTCGACTCCATTGACGTCATTAGGCAGTTCAAGTCGGTGCTGGTGATTGACTCAGCACATCAGCAGGTTTATGAATAACAAGTCCACGCTGAGGTAGCACTTACAATCTGGCTTGGCTGCCTCTAACTGCATCAAATATTACTATTATTAAAATCTATGATTATTATAAAATAAATCCTCATGGTTCAAATACGAAGGCCATTACGCTGCCAAACGGCGCTCTGGGTCATGGAGTTGTTGGATGCTACTATTTTCATTTCTGTTTTAACACGATTCTGGCCTGCTGGGTCTATATGTATGATATTATTGCTTATTTCTTGGTTGAGAAAATATAAGTGGTGGCCAATAGCCATTGGGAGGATTCTACCTATATTTCTATCTAGGCTATCTATAAATACATAATGGATTCCAAAATCATAGCTTTCATGATAAGCTGGCACTGTACTATATACCTGCAGATCGTTGTTGTCGGTTGTTCTTGCGGCATGTTGCCGCTGCGCATTTTCTGATGGCGTTGTCTCCATGCTGTTGTCTGCCGATGGTGAAGCCTGTCGTGATGTTCTGGGAACCTTGTTGCTTCCGCTGCCGACGCCGTTGTTTACTGGGGTGCATGGACGTTTCTGAGCTGTGTTTGTTGTCACTTCTTCTTCTCTTGGCAGTTGCAGTTCTCGTTGATCTATTGTACTATTGGTAGCTGATGGTGTTACATTCATAGTATTGAGAGCTGTGCTGATGACTTCCATAGTTTCACTCGTATCATCTCCTATGCTATGCGGGTGAAGCTGCTCATGGCTACCTATATTGTTTTCTTCGACAGCTATGCCTACATTTGTTACTCGGTACATCGACGGCTGCATCTGAATCTGTCCGCCTACCGGGAAGAGTCGACCGGGTATACGTGAAGCATTTCACAACAAACGTCGCTGTCGCGAGAGTACAAGTAAGTTGCCGCTCCGAAGGCTGAGACTCGACTGCTCCGTAGGGCCTTTACCACACAACACACCAAGGAAAGTGCGATGCAACCGCTCGTTACAGCAGGCCGCGAATAAATAACGCCAAATCAATTGAATGTTTGAGTATTTATTGAACTCCCGAAAGCGATTCACTTCTTTTGCAGAAGCATCTTCAGCGGGTTCTCCTGGTAATTACGTACAAATGTTACAAATTGGTTTTTTTTTGTTTTTTGTACAGTTATAAAAACCAACCCAAAGTTTGGATGACTGCAGCAGAGTGGTACGGTGTAATTTCCATCCCTGTTATCGAAGCCACGAAACGCCATTACAGATAGCAATTTCAGGGAAACTTTTGGTGGGGGTCGAAGACGAAAAAGGTGTGTTGGTTAACCACAAAAAAATAAATTTGAAAGATTGATCTTACATGGTGACGGAAGCTTGGAGCTAGGTGAAGGCAGTCGCATTAAGACGTGCGTGGAACAAGTTGAAAGGCATACCAGCTGAAGAAGAGAAGGAAAAGTAAAAAGAAGCTCAAGAAAAAGAAAGGGAAGAGACAGGAGAAGATGTGGATGATGTGTCACTTGAAGAATTCAGAAACATTCTTTTGAAAATTCCAGCATGTTCAGAAGTTAGTGCTGAAGATATAGATTCGTCAGATCGTGGGTATGAAATTCTAAATGATGATGAACTTATTGAAAGTGTGAGAGAAGAAAGTGTTGAGGAAGAAGTTGACCTTATTACCGAAGTTGAAGCAGACACGGGACCATCAGCGCTGATCTGAATGGAGCGTCAGTCCGAGTGTGACCACGTGCAAGTTCTCACTGTCGAAAACGGATGCGTAGAGTCAAACAGCTCACTCACCTTGACCGAGATGTTCAGCAAGCAATAACTTATTTACGGTACAGTACATATTGTACTAATGCACAGCACTTGTAAGTACGCTTAACATATAAAAGTGTTGCCTTTTCATTTTCATTTAATTAATTAAAAGCTGTTTTTCTCCGATTTTCAACATACATCCAATAATTAATTAAAATAGACCTTTTTTTTTAGAAAAAATCCAGTTATCCGAATTTCAGTCTATCCGAATGGGGTCCGGTTCCAATTGATTCGGATAATTGGAGTTCTACTGTACTGTTAACATTAGCACACTCTAACTCATAAGGTTTTACCCATCGGAAAATCGCCCAACGCACTTAAAAAGTTTTCACTTAAAAAACCTAACTTAGTCGACAACCCGAAGGTTGGTCGAACCTTCCCGAAGGAGATGTACTAAGCTATTGTGTAAGAGTTAGGAAAACCAATTCCTTTCCTCAGAGGCCTACAGTTTAACGTGGAACCAGCCGCGGAACTTTCCAGCGTAGTTCATATATTAAAATACAACTCCTAAAAAATCCTGCTCACTATGGGATTTGAATTCGCGACCGGAGAGAGAATCTTTCGAAACTAAGCGCCTCAACTGCTTTTTTTTATTTATTGGCCTCCTCCTCCACTTATAGCCGTCCTTCTCTTTCAGTTTTTAACCTTCTTCGGTTTGGCTTCTCTGCCTTTTGTCTCTTACTGTTTTCATGGTTCCTTAAGTTATTGGGTAATAACAATTAAAAAAATGTGCAATGGAGCTTTTATTTTTAGCTCTGGGGCTATTTTGTTATATTCTTTCATTATGTAAAACCGGTATTCTTTTGTTTTTCTCTTGTTAGTTAATGCGTCCAAATAGTCATACTGTGGCACTATGTTTTGTGTCGGGATATTCTTTCCTCTGTGGTCTTATTAGTTCTTCGGTTCTAATTTTTTGCTGTTCTGTTTATTATTGCTACTTTTTCTTTAGTTCATTCCCATTTTTTTTGCTCCTTCACTTTACACTCACTGGACTCTTGTATCGGTTTGTTGACATTGGCTGTACTTGAGTTAATTCATCGAGTTGACTCTGGTTGATAGGATACATAAAGTGTTCTTTTTCCCTCTGTGGAATCGGGGAATGCGACTATGGGTTGAGACTGATATAAAACAGCGCAACACCCGTCCTGCACTTGGATCTTATCTTCGGGGTACACATATGAATGCAGATGGAAGATGACAGAGAAGTTTTAACCCTTTGTTACACAACATGTCAATTATTATGTGAGTGGAGACTTTCCCGGCGTATTGATGAAATGAATTCTTCACAGGAGCTGCAGCCGGATAGCGTCATAAAATGACAACGTTTCGACAACCAGGTCGGTTGTCTTCATCAGGTCTATTACTTCAGATATTATTACCTGAAATCACAAAGATAGACTAGCTTTGTGATTTCAAGTACTAATTTCTGAAGTAATAGACCTGATGAAGACAACCGACCTGGTTGTCGAAACGTTGTAATTTTACGACGCTATCCGGCTGATCTCCCGTGAAGAAATCATTTCATGTCAGTTATTCGTTCCCTTCAATTCTTTTACCCGAAAAACTCAGTGAAATATAACTATATCCCAAATTTTTGCCTCTGTAGAAATGTATAAAATACAACTGTGAGATGTAACTCCTTATGAAGAATTGTACAGATTCCTTTTACTAGGATGTTGCTTATAATTCTAGTACACACTCGCCTCACATACTTCTCCGGAGAAGTAACTATTTCTGCTATAAGTGATATTTCTGATTTAAGACTTCTAGCACACACAATGATGTAAACACACAAACAGATGAACAGGTAGACAATTAGAAACCATAAAAAAAAAATAAAATCTTTGAAATCTAGAAACACAAAGTTTGTAAAATTTTAATTTCAGATAACATGTGGAAAATGAATTTTTATAGTGTATAAAATTCCTTTTGCTAGAAACCAATAACACAAATTTTTTTTTTTAAAAAAATATTAGAGGTTTTATTTTTTATTAGTATGAAACAATTAAGATCTTTAGCAGTGCGAGAAGTACACGTAATACGGTAAAGATAATGATCCAGCCTTTTGTGGAGAAACTGAATAGTTGGAGAGGTAAGTTGTGGAATTAATGAACGAATGCCGCCTCATTTTGAACTCTCCCTTCGCCGTGCCTCAAGTTCATGGACGAGGCTATGCACTCCTGCGGGACAGATCCCTGCTTGTTCCTCCTTCCGAGAGGCGAGAATTAAGCACAGGCGCCTTGAACTCGCACTAATTTTACCGAGAGGTGTCCGCAGCGCTACACCAATTCCCCAAACACAACTTGACTTCAAGAACCTCATTTGCATCCGTAATGAGTTAAGACTTTAACCAGAGAGAAATCCGCACGTCTACGGTTTACGAAAATTGTTTTAAAACTGCCTCTAAAATTACCATAATTTCACGGAAATGGCTTTGCCGCTCTCATCTCTTATGCAATAATTCCGCGAGCGGGGCTGGGGGTTGGTTTGCCGTGCCGTCCCCAGGGGCGCCTCGGCAGCCATTTGCATGCCGCAGCAGAACAGCTGAAGATCGGCGCCCGCATGCTGATGAGCGCAACTAGAGCTGCAGTTGTTATTTGTGCTCCATTCTCTCTCCACTTCCACGGCTGTGTTAGTCCCACTGCAGGCGCTTCGAGGAACTACAAATAATTTTACTGTTAGATTAGCGAGACTCGAGTCGGAAAGTATGCTTAGAGTTAGATGCACAGAGAATACTACAGCACTGCGTCTCCTCTACCTGAAAGGACTCACAAGTAGGTTATGCGAGTCAAATTAGAATAGTGTAAGAGTTCAGTAAGGGGAATAAACACACAACGTATAATAACAATAATTTTGGAATATCAAAATAAGTTCATGTGAAAGCTTTACATAAAAATTACCTGATTTAGTGTATTTATTTAAACCAGGCAAATAACCGTTAAAACATTTTATGGTGACATAATTTGTTTAGATTCAGTTTTACAGTATCACAACGGGGCAAACGAGTAATAAAAATTAGAAACAGAAAGAATTCTTTCCGTGATAGCACAGGTGGAACTTAGAAACAAACCTCTAATTATTTTCACTCAATTATGTGAAATTGCGCAATGTCTGGGGGAAATTGCTGACACATAAACAAACATTTATTGCCCATGTGTGACATATTAGGATGCTGTGTGGAATGAAACCAAAGATTTCTAGTAGACAACTCATCATAAACTTGGTATTCTTAACATAACTTGTGGGAATATATATTCAGTCATTTGTTAGGGAGAGTTTCACATATATTATATGCTCAAATACGCAATTTCAATATCAGATACAGAAATAAACTTCCGTAAAAATGAAACACCAATATCTCAAATTCGAGTACATAGTCACGGGTGTAATAAAATCTTTCAGAAAGTAAGTAAAATAACATACAGATAATAAATAAATTTTTTAACTATATCCTACTGGAAGGAATATTTAAATTCAGCTCTTTCTACTACATCCTTCAGTTTGTATGTGATACTTAGTTGTTTCTTACAGAACAGTATAGGTACCTTTAAAAATTAAGCTCTAATATTTTTAGGTTAAAATATTGTCTTGGTCTGAATGGTCCTTTCTCTATACAACAGTGATGTTATTTAGTGAACTGTATTGTCGTCGCTTTTTCAAGATGACCGAGTTTAGAGATAACATTGTATAACAATCCTTTTATAACGGTTAACTCTGTTATTTATGGATTTTAATAAATACCTTAAATTAAAAAAAAACTTATTCTAAACTTATTCACTAATAATTAAAACTGAAATAGTAGTCCTTAACATTGTGTTCGTGTTGATTTCTATATATAGTATTCTTCCTTCATCACATAGAATATCTCACTGAGATGGATTTACCGAGAAGAAAGTGGCAAAAGTGATGACGATGTGGACAAGTGAGGAAAGAAAATAGAACACGTAGAATAACATAGTACAATAAACAATCTGTGGCTGGTTGTCTTTTGGCTGTCCGGGTCATATCGACTGCCATTATATGGTCTTCTTCCTCGGTAAACGTAGCTCGACTGAGGAAAAATAATTCATATGAAATGATAAAGACACACTAAGAGTATGAAAGAAACTGAGAAGGAACTGGTAAGCACAACGAAGGAAGCAAAGTGCATGAGAGTACTTTAGAACTCAACGAAGGGGAATGCACAGGCAAAAAGCTATGATCAGTGTGGATCATTGGCTGAAATAATACATATTTTTTTTTAGAATTACTTAGCCAATACCCACCTAATATATGACCAACTTCTCTTTTTTTTTTTTTTTTTTGCCCATTCCCAATAATATTAACTTAAAATGTTTTCATCGCCGTAATCAACAACAGATTTGTTGCCTGCGTGATGCCACCCGTTCTCTTGCCTGCGATAAAAATGGAAAAAAAATAGTTTTTAGTCGTCACACTTCTCTCAATGTTATTGCACTAATTTCTTTGTACTGTGTATCAGATAAAAATCAAAAGCTGAATTATATATAAATCGAAAGTTGATGGTGACAGAAGAAGTAATAAGATAATTATTGAGATTTTCGACCAGCCTATGCGTCTACAAATTTCCCAGTGCAAAACACGACATACCACATAGCATGTCACGCAACATTGTGGGTAATTTCCGAATGCTGTTACGTATTACCTGAAATTTGTATAAAGTAATACGTGACATTTTTAAACACTATCATGAACTTGTAGGAGTATTTATTTGTTGCTGGGCATGAATCTTAATTCAAACTTATGTTCGTTCTTCGTCAAAAAAAAAAATTATATACTCAACTGGTTTTGTTTCAGCGATTAGTCGGATCTGCTGGGAAAACATTCTTCTCCATCGTCCTTCCACTTTTCTTTCTTTCCCACTTCTGCCCATGTCGCTCCTCTATCTTGGGCATTCTGTTTCATATCCTTAATCCAATCATCCCATTGAAGCCTCTTCATGTACAATTTCAGATTGTTCATGTGCTTTGGTATCCTTGCATCACTCGTCGTGTGCTCATACCACTGGAGTCTTGATGTTTCAGATCTATACTGTACAGTTCCCACTTTAAGTGTTTTCCTCTCAAGCTCATTATCCAATATTTCCAGTCCAGTGCTACAATCTTACTTCTCTGAAAATCCCAGTGGCCTAAATTCTGCTAATATCCCATTTTTTCATCACCCATGCTCTCCCTCAAAACTAACCCCTTCTCCACATGTTGAGAGATACGCAGCTTCGTGAGATTTGGATAGCCGGTTTATAAATATGTTGTGAATGATTGTAGTTTTTTTCCTACTGAATTGTTTGTTGTTGATTACTTAGTATACAGTATTCGGAAGAAAACATCGAATAGTGGACTTCGTATAAAAATCACTTGTTATTAATTTTTTAAAAGCTTTCACATAACAGTTTTTCAAGTGAACGAAATTTGCTACACAGCTTGCAAGAGTAACACCAGTCGATGTATTTTTGTTTCTCTTAAAATATATGCTTGTATTATTGGTACGGACTTGAAACATAATCCAGAAAACAGATTCTTCAAAGGTAACATCGACTAATTTGTAATTCGATGAGTCTGCGTGGTGCTGTCACCTGGCGACAGCGATGCAGACTATCACCGGAGTTTGTCTGCTGTGTCTGTAATTTCATTGCAGAGTTTTAGTTTCTACAGGCGATATCTTACAGCCAAACAAAAATTTGTCACATGATTAAATTTAGGTTTGTAAAAAACTCTCTTGCAATTATATAAAAAAATTGATATTATTATCATCTGGACGCTATCCTCAATAAGTTGATATTCATTGTAGCGCGTGCAGTAGGCATACTATCATTATGCTTGATTTAAATTTTGATGTTTCAACCCATCTGTCCCTTTTGTGTGTACAGAAATCACTTCGACTGTTTTTATGCGGTAACTCAAATTACAGAGAACACATTTCTTCGAATTATCACATAAAGATTATTTGCAGCAATGGTTTCTACATTTAATTTTTATTTTCTCGAATTAACTGTAGGAAAAGCCTATAAATTCTAGCACATTCATTCAAAAAATCAGCAGAATTGACAGTGGTACTTATCAGGGCAGGATTTACGCATAGGCTATTTAGGCTGTAGCCTATGGGTTGGAAACACAAAGGAACAGTAAAAAAAAAAAAAAAAAAAAGTAACGTGTACGAAGAAAGCAGTCTATTTCCCAAACAATTTGAAGTCGGATTATTTGGGAATAGTGAATGTACTATATCCAAATTAAATGTAAGTAAAATTTTCTTGTTTGTTATATTCCTTTTCCTCTCTCTCAAATTTGCCATTCATATTTATTAAAAATTACAATATGTCATTTTAAAAATTGAAATACTGATTTTTAAATATTAGTCAACATAGATATGAATCTGAACTTATTTTTATCTTAATTGTTCATGGCAATGATAATGAATTGTGTTGAATCCTTAATAGTTTTCAGTTCTTTTAAATTTTATATCATCAACTCATTAACTTCTATATACGACATCGTAAAACTGTATAAAATTTAGTAATGAATTTCTACTGTTTCTTTTTAGGTTTCTAGTTTTTTAAAAAATTGCGATATTAAATTTCAAAATACTTACGGAGGAGTACCTGTACCGCAGGTTCAGCCCATGGGTCTACATATCCTAAATACGGCCCTGGTGCTTATAAAAGAAATGACGAGTTTCGTTATAATCTCTCAAATTGAAGCAGAATGGTATCTGACTATAACGTAACGGGTAGATGTTACATTGCGAGTGGAATGTCACTTGTACCTCTAAAAAATAATTAAGAGCTAAGTTGCACGTACGGCTACTGATACAAGTAGATTCTCCGATTCTGCAAAGTTCTCAGGTGTGTTTCGATTGGCTAATCTGATAAATATTTGTTGCGTGAATTTCAGATGTCTCGCTGTATAATGAAAATGGGGCGGATTCTTTAGTCGAAAACAGCACAGGGACGTTTCGAGTGGTCACACGTTATACGTGAAAACAGCACTCAATCTTCACAAAATTCATCTGGAAAATCTTGCTATCTGGTATTGCTCAAACTGTATTAATATAAGGTGAGTTGATGGCCTATGGACACGTTCGAACATGAAAACAGGTCCGTGAGTGTACAAGGAGTGTTCAGACGGGAATTGTAATACTGTATATATTAAAAGTTACCATAAAATAATAATGTCGACAAAATTTTTTGTCGTAACTAGGGATTGCAATCCAGCAAAGCGGGATCCCGCAATCCCGCGGGATCCCGCATCATTAGACAGTCTGGCGGATCCCGCACAAAATTAAGCGGATCCGCAATCCGCAAAATCCGGCGGAAACGCGTGTCAGTGTGCGTTGACTCGCTGCCCCACTCGGTCTCTGTCGGATGTTTTGCACTGTTTGCCTGTACCCTTCCAGTTGGCATTTGACTCATGTGAACAAGCGTTTGTTTTTGTCAACCTTCGTCATTCGTAAGTAAATAAATATACTTTTACTTATTCATCACAACTTACGTTTGTTTGGAGTACAAATTTTTGTAATTTGAGTTATGGTACGTATTTAGTACGATTTTCTAACTATATAATTATTTTTTAAGTGTCGCACACGTTATCTGAACTACACGGTTACAGCTCTTTATTCACGGTTTCATTATTCCCATTTTCTGTATTTGCAGATAAAGTAATTGAGACAATTTCCTAATTTTCTGCTGAAAATTTGATTATTCGTTGATATGAAACTAATGTTATCGTAATTTTAACGATCGCGTACCTATTTATTTAACAGCTGTCAAAAGGAAATCGTATATCCTTTGACTTATTGTTGTTTTGGCCGCTGCCTCATTGCGTTTCTTTGACGAAAGCCACCTGCTTACATGTGCCGCTCAGGCTTTCGATTAATCCCTCTTCTCCTTGTTATTATTTCGACTAAAGGTAAAAAAAGTTATAATGAAATTTTCACGGCTGTATCGACGAATTGTGTTGTAGGAACACCATACTTCGACGGCTACCTCCGCCATCTCCCTCACGTGTTTTTAAAATGAAGTCCGGAGATACAACCTATGAAAACTTCGTTGCAATCATTTGCCGAGAAAGTCTCCTTTCTTACTAAAAAATAATAATTTCCACTCTAAAAACGTCGTTACGCCAAATAAGTAAATCTGAAACACTTGACAGTTTATGTGTTGGTGAGTAGTTTCTTTTAATAACATTGAATCAACTGTAATATCAATCAAGGAATCAGGAGATATAATTATGAATCAGGAAAAAAAAGGCCAAGTCTCGTGCTTGTGCAGTGACAAAAAGTTATGAGATCTTGTTCTAAACCAAGTCTACACTTTACAGAGTACATTCACTTCACTTTGCGAAATGGAATGCTTTTCTTAGTGTTATGGAACGTTTCTATTTCAAAATTGGTTTAGATTAAAAAAACAAAAATGTAAAACTTCGAAATACACTTAAGACATGCTAAAAAGTTTTAATGTCATTTTGCCAATAAAAATATTGTTAACTGCTAATTTTTATCATTTAACATTAAAAATTATTTATTAATTTAATAATCATTTAATTTATTAACGTTTTAAGTAACTACGTTACAAATATATGAGTTAAAAAACTGTTCGTACCAATCCCGCAATTGGCGCAAATCCCGCGCGGATCCCGCGGGATTGAAAACACTGCGGGATTGCAATCCTTAGTCGTAACCTATAACCTGCCTACTTGCTGATGCATTGGCGCCATATTTTAGAAGATTGGATTCTTTCTTGTGTCGACGCTTCCAGTTATTCACTAAACTGCCATCAACTCTTTAACAAATATGGGACTGATTCACTTTTTTTATTTTAAATTTAATGGTTATGCGTTTTTTCATGCTTCGATTCACATCCACACACTAATTTATGTCCACCAAATTAAATCGAACTTGCTGAATGACTTAAATAGACTACGAACAAACACTACTTGTTCCTTGTACCTGGTGTAAAGTCGAAGCTGTAATTCGTAATATCCGTACCAATGAAGTCTTGGACAAGTTCATACAGCGCCGGAACTAGTATGGTTCTTTTTAGTGGTTCCATTCTCTGAGGTGAATGGAACTCAGTTACTGACGCCGTTCGGTCTGTCAGCCACAGACCTCTACCACATAAACTGACAAAGTCGGAAACTTTAATTCTGCACTTACATTGTATTTCACTGACCAAAACCCGAATACCGTATCTATAATTTAGACAATTATAGACTGTTATATGTGGGTCACATTGAAGTTGGGCTAACAAGAAAAAGAAAATCTACTCCAACTCGTGACTTGTTGATTTTTATTTCAATTTTTTTACACAGTAAATTAAAGACACGAGTGCTCATCAAAGATATCAGTTTTGGAGCATTTTTGTTGCCAGAGCTATCTCAAAAACGGTATCACCTAAGAACTTGAAATTTATCTCAAATATCGGATATAACCTGCGATAAATACTAAAAACACTTATATCTAATACACTTTGTAAGAAGTGAACAAAATAAACAAAAATTTTTATTTTGAGTTTGCATTGCCGCGTAGGGTACATCCATAATCTACGTGGCTCGGTCTGGGAGGGGTTGGGTAGGCTTCTATGCTTTGTTACGTGGGGGGAGCGGAAGGGGGGGGGGGTTTCGAGCCAAGTCACGTAGCTTTTCATTCATATTATTTCTCAGAGTTAAAATAAGGTACAGAACACATAACAGCATAGGAATATTTATTTCCGTCATTTAATTATTTCCATTTGTAATTTATGATACTCTGACGAGAGAAAACAGCTCAAAACGTCTTCTGGAATCAGTAGGGAAAAAGCTACGTGCTACGCGGGGGTAAGGGGGTGTAGAGGCAAAGGCAATGTCCGGATACCTGGGGGGATTGGGTTTCAGAGGAGGGAAAAATGGTGTCACATAGTTTATGGACGCTCCCATACTAACGTGATCTTATTTAAAACTAGTGGAGTTCCTGGCGTTTGCTCGGTATAGTTGGCGTAGATTTACCCGTACCTTATTTTTATTCCCGCAATGAGAAACATTTATACAAAGTTTCATAAAATTCCCACCAACTTTTTTCGGAATTAAATGACACCTAGAGTCACCCGCCCTCTACGAAGAAACGGGTGGGTTAAAGTTTATGTCCGCGTACTCTATTTTCATTCGTCAGAAAAGATTCATGTATATCAAGCTTCGTTAATTTGGTTATTGCATTACTACATTACTGAAAAACGCTAGATTATGTTGGAAATTCACATTTGATTCAATTGCGAAGTGAATGGATATACTTTTTGCTTGAAGCGCCAGACACTTTAACTCTGCAGATTCATCCTTTTATACAAATATGAAAAGTGAATCCGGAATAATATTACCGTAAGCAGAAGACTAATGCTGAAGGCCAGAGACATTGTCCAAAGATCGTGCTCAAAGAAAATATCTGTTGTTTTTACGGCTATCTATGGCGTTTAAAAATTGAATATCCCGAATTAAAGGAAAGAATACTTCATGTTTTCTTTAGTGTGAAAAATTGTTATTATTGTAAAGTTATTTTATTGCTTTCATTAAAGGCTATGATCAGAGACATTGTAGTTGCGTGTTTAGTGCGAAGTATGCAACATGTAATCCTTCCATCTTTGGGATTTGTCATCATACGTTCAGAATTTCATTTAATACTCCTGCGTTATTTAACGTTGAAACATAAGACAAGCCAAATAACTGAATTGAGATTCTAAGCTTTAAAACGATGAAAACCCTATCGAAATCTGCTTCGTAGTTTCCGAGTTTTTATAAGACCAATATATCTGATTTTCGTTTTATAGATATAGATGATTTAATTTCAAAGTGTATTGCATTGTAAAGGTAGGCCTACTTGTAATAATTCTGACTGTAACTGTGCTATGGCATTGGCAAAACGCGCGGCAACGTGGCGCGGTGCCGGCGAACCGTGATGGGGAGTCCGCTACCTAATCTGAAAATGTGTCAGGCATTGATATTTGTGCCAGGCGACTGTTTGATCTCTAGAGCACGGAATCCTTAATGCCCACGGCTCACATTTGGTGGTTTATTGTACCTGTTGCAGGGACGGCGGCACCTTGCTGTTTGGGAGCACGGGCGAAGTGAGTATTGGGCGGGTTGTTTCTCACCTCAGCTGTGACGTGTGACATGCCGCTCCAATGTCGCGGGCGCATGTGTTGTTCTGTTGCCGCCGGAATTCGACACAATTAGGCGGGCTCGCAGTGGGATTAGGGCGGCCGAATGGAGCTTTTAATTAAACACGGCTGACTCCCGGATTTATTCAGCGCGGGATTAGTGGTGGAGGTTTTCAGCTGTGGCCGCCTCGTGTGGGACAGTTTCCACATTTGACACATCGAATGCATTAAAAGTTTTTGCAGTGAGTAAAGCTAAGCTAGTAGAAGCCGAATAATCTTCAACAAGTGAGAAAGTAAATGCGATATTTTACTCCTTCCGCTTGCTTGCAGCTTTTCATCAATCTGCTGTTGTGACTAATCTTACGAACTGTTGTAGCACCACTTTTTGATTCCTTCATATGTGTAATTGTAGGCCCTTACTGTTAGTGTTTGAGAGTAACGATGTTCAGAGCATCATGTGAAGAAAATAGTTGGTGCTTTTCCTCTAACACGTGAAAACATTTTTTTCTTTACCACAAATCCTTAAACTTTGCGCTAAGTAGTCAAAATACTTCGACACAGGATCTGCCCACCAGACATTTTGCTTCACCAATATGCTACCAGTTCAGTTTCTCCGCGTTGCACAATGGTCTTTTATACTAAGCAGAACTACTTGAACTATTACATGGCGTACGTTAACATCTACATTGCAGTTCCATTTGAGTATTATATTACGTTATATCAAATGGAACTGCAATGAATAGTGATGTGAAAGTGTGTGAAGTGCTGTTCCAGACCGGCATGTGAGGAATACCACTATATCTCCACTGAAAATGTCCTACACCACAAGGGCGAAACGCATCTGGAGAATCAAATAAAAACAAAATTCACCAAAACAGTTGTTTTTGACGGAATTATTTATGAAATAAATGAACGTAAAAAGCAAGGATTAAACGTGGCACTGCCGTGTACGAAGTAGGAAACTCTTTGGAATTTGCGAATCTACAATGACAATTCCTAAAGGAACTATTCGTTTTTGCGGGATAAAAACTAGCCTATGTCACTTCGCAAACAATTTACTAACTTCGTGGCAAATTTGATTTAAATTTGTTTAGCTATTAAGGCGTGATTGAGGCCGATATACATCCAAACTTTCTCATTTATATAGATATATTCACATGTGGGAATTACCGTGGCGTATCCCGAATTTCGATCCAGACATGGAAAGGGCTGAGGAAGAGCAGTTGTGCCCAGGTTCCCAAGGCAATCGAATTCCCCGAGGCCCAGCTGGTAGATGGCATCTCCAATGCGCGGGTCTTCTTGTGTCGTCGGCCAATCTGGAGCGAGTATCTCTTGTCGACAAGGCCGGGCCGCTCGTTACTTTAATTGACTCGGCCGGTATCGGCGGAGCGGCGATTCCTTTCGTTTCGTTTGCCCCGTTTAATTACAGGTCGTGGCGAGTCAGTCCGCAGCGAGTCAACACGTGTCGGGAATTAACGCGTCCACTGCCCCGAGGAGGACACGGCGGCTGCTTAAGACACTTTGTCGGCGTCCGTCCTGGCCTTCTGTTGCGACGTCTCTGATTCCTTGATTTACTTCTGCACGCCCAGAGAAAGACATACATTTCGGTAAGCAGTGGATACTACAATTTGACACACGGTTATGACGTCGTTATTATGAATCAACGTATTCCCCTCCAATAAATTTTCTTTTTATTTATTCTTTTTACTGCTTTCATGAACTGGACTTCAGGCTGTGTTTATCGATATTCAGTGTTATAAATACGTTCATCATTTCCGAAGCTCTGCTTAGTTTTGAAAGCAAAATTAATCCACTACCAGCTTCAACAATGTCCCCTTGGCGATTATTATTCAGACTTACACATTTATAGCATATGCCTCGGAGGACATTCACCACTAGAGCCATCCGCTCCTTGTTCATGCCGTTGCCTGTCTCCACAGTCCCTGAAGAGGGTGGTGGTGGGAGGAGGGAATGGGCTAATAGGAGGCTAAGAAAAGAGATATGATGATCAAAGTACCGGATACATCGGGAGAAGTTCTCTGGTAAGACGCATTGGAAGAATAGAAAAACAGAGGAGTGAATCATCCACATTAAAAAAGGAAATGGAGGTATTTAACATTCTGGAATTAGAGATGCCTGTAAAAGAACTATCAAATCGCATTTCAACAGGAATAGATGAACTGACAGCTGAGATGGTAAAAGAAGCAGGTGAAACTGAAATGCAGTGGATTAATGAAGTTATACGGGCAGTTTGGAGAGAAAGGAAAATATCGGAGGAGTGGAGGAAAGGGTCAGGTGTCAGATTTTAGATAAGGTAATAAATCAATTTGTGAGAATGCTTGAGTCACTGCCTGAAAACGTACGAGAAACTTATAAGATAAAACGAGGACTAAAGGTAACATTTACAGAAGAACAGTATGAATTTAGGCAAAAAATATCAATGATACATAAAACTTCTATATTCAAACAGATCATAGAGAAAAAGTGTAAATATGGTAACCATACTATAATAACTTCCACAGTCTTAAAAAAAAGGCCAATGAGATAAAGTACGAAGAGAATTAAAAAAGGGATCATGGAACACATAAGTACACTTATTCGATGTGCGAGATTTGCCTGCAGATAGATAATAGACACTCGGATAGGTTTCACAATGAAAGGGAAATAAATCAAGGATGATATTGTCACTTGTTTTGCTTAATGTGACTTTAGATGAAGTAATTACAAAAGTTCAGGGATCCACAAAAAAAAAAAAACGAAAGATGACGGCATATGCAGATAATATAAGATATGGGAGGAAAGAGAACCGATTCTGGAAAGTGAACTGAAAAATATTGAAAAACTTCAATGGGGAAACATGACCTGAAGATGAGTGTTGGAAAAAGCCAAAGTAATGAGGATACCACTCGACGGAAAGAAATTTGAATGCGTGGAATGGTTTGAAATACCTGCTGATTGAAAGGTGGAACAGGAAATAGAACAGAAAATGATGAACAGTGAACCACTTTGCAATACAACTGAGGATATAAGTGCAATACAACGCAGGCAGCCAAAATCTTGCTTTATAAATTATACTCCAGCCAGAATTGACCTATGTTCCTGAGACCTGGGCATGGATTAAAAGAGATCGGAGCGAAGTGCGGGTAGAAGAGACGAGGTTTCTGAGAGGCGTTGAAAACGTCACAAGAAAGGATAAAATTAGCAATGAAACCATAAAGGAGGGCATAAAAGACGTTAAAGGAGAAAATAATGCAAAGGGTGGGGCGTGTCACAGAAATGGAGGAGAGGAGAGTGCCGAAGATAACGCTCTTGAACAATGGCGAGGGCAGAGACCTATTGGGAGAACGCGTAAAAGATGGATGAAACAGGAGAAGAAAGGCCGAGAGGTGGAGAGTAATTGATTGGAGACAAATAGTGGAGGAAGTAGGTTGAAGTGAATGTTAGAAATGGAAGAGGATGCGCCTGACCATCTGTAAAAGCGGAATCGTCAAATGATGATTTGCGACAAAGCTGATAAAATTAAAATTCATAAGTCGCAGTAGTAGATGGGGCACGAATTTAACACTGAAATAAAAATAAAAATGATAAAAAGTATAATTAAATGGCTAGGGAAATTGCCACCGTAGCATGTGCTCTATCGCAATTAAAATTCACTCGTATATGCGGGCGTGGGTGGTTAATACTAGGGAAGGTTCAATACTTTCGCAGCAAGCTGTAGGAGACGTATGGGTGTGGTTTCCGATTTTCCCCAGTACGTTTTTGTGGATGAATATGATATTGTGTGTGTTTAATATAACGTGTTGTTTATGCTGTGAGTGTAGGAAAAATGAGGTGACCTTCTATTCCGACCTTCTTTTCCGATAGACACTTAGAGACCATCAGGTTTAACAGTTCCGTCTTAAAAACGTATCGGTATATACCATGTGATACTTTGCAGTCCAGTGGCTACGAAACGTGCCCCCGACGTCGACGCGCCCTTAAACACCAATAACAACAACAACAACGAAACGTGAGCTGCTACCTCTCCTAAACTGCTGTCCAAGTGGAGACAATCACCCAGGAAAATGTACGCGACTTACTATTTTTATTTTTATGCGATAATAGAACTTAAAAAACACGACATAACCGTTACTTCGGGTCAAACCACGCCGTATTTTCTAGGTGACAGGTCATTCCTCGATTAGACAGATACGCAAACATTGAATTCATTGAAGTTGATTGAGAAGCTTCCTACTCAATAGAGATGGTACAATAACTAAGGAAAACGTGGGGCAGACTGAATTGGAAAATGCTCTACGTCTGTTATGAATTTGGCAGAAAATAAATAATTTTTGAAGGAACCAAAATTTGATAAAACATTTAGTGTTAAATTGTAATAATAACTACAATACCACCAGCGAACATCTTTAAAGAAGAAAAGAAGATTTTTTTTTTCTTACGATTTCAGGTCTCGTCGACGTCGAGGTCATTAGAGGCGGGATGGGGACAAGGAATGGGAAGGAATTTGGCCATTACCTTTTGAAGGAAGCATCCCGGCATCCGCCCGGAGAGATTTGGGGAAACCATGGAAAACCCAAATCTGGATGCCCGGACGGGGATTCAAACCGCCGTCCCCCCCGAATGCGAGGCCAGAACGCTAACCACTCAGCCACTACGCTCGGTCCTGGGGAAGTGACATTTAGCTAATTCCTGTGCACATAGACAGAGTCAGAGATGAAATACGATTTTTAACTTTCTAAGAGATTATGTGGTATCTAGTGACATTGTGTTACCGAGAAACAATTTTTACATTCCATTAACTATCATATTAACTGACACAGAATTACCATAGACCGTTCTACCTGGGCAAGATTATTAGCGTTTACTCTGGACAGATGACTATAGGATATCACATGATTTCATGATTAAATTAGCTTTTTTATTTATGGCTTTACGCCTGGTCGACGTCGAGGTCATTAGAGGCAGGATGGGGCTGGAGACAAGGAACGGGAATAAATTCGGCCATGGAAGCATTCCCTGGATTCACCTGGAGTGTTTTCGGGAAACCATGGAAAAACCCAAATCTGGATGGCCGGACGGGGATTCGAAGCGGCGTCCTCCCTTAAATTCGCTGCTGCTTATGATGATTATTTAATTAAATTAACGTTACCGCTGTCAATTTTTCAAGTTACTGTTCTTCGATAAAGACTTACAGTTCACTCTTGTCTCGAGAAACCAATGAAAGAGGTAACTTTGTTTTTAATCACGTAAAAGGGCGACGATGCTGTTTGGGTTGCCTGCTCAGTGCCCGCTACCTGGACCCAGACACGAATTAACGCTGTCCGGAACACGGTTCTTCCTTTTTGTCCAAAGGCAGAGGACGCACGAGAAGGAAGTACGTGTTGACAAATAATTGATAATGCGGCCGTAGGAAGCGCGCGGCTGCGCGGGCGATGATAAACGAGCTGCATCCGAGGCCCGAACCACGGAAGGAAGCGCCCAGCGGGAGACGGACTAATTATTAACGAGCACTGCCCTCCCGCCGACCAGCGCTCCGAATGAACCCCTCACTGTCCGCGGGCCAAATCGATGGAGCGGCCACAGCAGCTCGAAACGCACTTGGTTCAAGCACAACGAGAATGGAACTTCACAATGCTTAACGTATTCAGCCTTCTTTCCCTTCTAAGGATTTGGTGAGCTGCTTCTACCCGGCCTCTCGAGGGTCTCTCTTTCCTCTTTGCCTCTCAATATGTTTGGAAAGTGTGACATTTATTTCCCAACTTTCGCAACATAAACCTGCATGAGGCTGTGGACTCGCCTTGCTATCGCCGATCTGAGTCCGACCATGTGTATGTGTGGTTTTAATTCATGGATGTGTTTACAATGTGCTATGCATACTACAGTGTGATTCAAAATAACGTGGACAAAATGACATAGAAGTTGTATGATACAATGAGGATCAAAAATCGCATAGGAACAGAGGGTCGCAAACGCCTGTAGAGGGCGCTAGAGCCACGAGAGGGCGTTGCGATACAAACACGATCCACCACGATCACCAGACCTGTCTCCCTTGGATTTTTTCTTGTGGGGATTTTTAAAAGGACCTGTGTATGAAACACCTGTTGAAACGCCGGAAGACTTGGTAGGAAGAATCGTTGCGGCAGCCGGATGTGTTCAAGATACACCTGGTATCTTTGAGAAGGTGCGCTGTTCCATGCAACGGAGATGCCGGGTTTGTCTCGATGCATCTGACAAAAACTTTGAGCATGTGCTGTAGGCTCAACATTTAGCTTGCATTAGTCGCATGTGAGTGACTAGTTATCAATAAAATGATCTGTAATGGTTTACTTTCTTCTCTTTGTGTCAGTATTATTTTAGACGCCCTGTAGCGGCTCCGGATCGCAGTTGCGACCCTCTGTTCCTATGCGATTTTTGATTCTTATTGTATGACTGATCAACCATGTGATTTTGTCCATGTTTTTTAAATCACCCTGTATATAATAATCTATACAGTAACATTAGTGGTAAAAATCTTGTATAAAAGAAATCCAAACACAATTGTGGCTGGCTGTATGCCTAACAATTCCAAATTCACATATTTGTTAAAAATCAAAACCATTTATTTCGATATTATTCAATCTATTATTTCCCTTCTGTTTTTTGCTTACTGAGCGTGGTGGGTGAATGGTGAACGCTCTGGCCTCGCATTCGGGAGGACGGCGGTTCCAATCTCCGTCGGGGCATCCATATTTGGGTGCTCTATGGTTTCCCCGAATTACTCCAGGTGAATTTCGAGATGTTTCCTTCAAAAGGCCATGGCCGAATTCCTACCCGTTCCTTAAACACCGTCCCATCCCGCCTCTAATGGCCTCGACGTCGACGAGGCGCAAAACCATAAGTAAAAAAAAAAAAAAAAAAAAAAATAATAATAATAATTGTGGCTTTATGCTTCTGCGACGTCGATGTCATTGGAGATGGGTAATGACTGGTGGTAAGGAACGGGAACGTACTCAGCCATGGCCTTTTGAAGGAACCATACCGGCATTCGCCTGGAGTGTTTTCAAATAATCACGAAAGCCCGAAATCTGAAGGTGATTCGAACTTCCGTCCTGCTAAATGCAACGCCAGACTGTTACCGCCCATCCACCATGCTCGGTCAGATTGGATTAGCTCTTTCTTGTTGGGACAAGAATGTGGAGCAAAGAGAATAGTGCCCTTCCTGAGGAAAGTCATAACGTGGCTAACTAAAGTTTCACTTTAACATTGTTCACATAGGTGGTTTATTTCGCCACAAAACGAAACCAAATTGTCACCAATCGAAAGTTACTGATATTCATTTCCAAGTTTCGAATTTTAAAGTGTATCGAAACATCTCCACGTAACAATGACTCCAGTGCCTTTAAAGAAAAAAAGTAATTCTTCACGAAAAGTTCACAGCTATCGAGTAAGTTCCTGTAGCTATACGTTCTCATACACTCCCATAAAAATACCAGCACTTCGAAGCGAAGTCAGAGGTGACTTTGGACCTGCAAGGTGTCTAGCCTCTGCGGGTAAGTACGCCACATTTCTGGTACTTATAGGTGCTGTAGGAGAAGGGGATGGATCTACTCCCCACTAGTTTGAGGGATGAGATTAAATGTAAACTTATTTCCCTAAAACAAAATTAAAAAAACTCTTAAACCAAGCATATTGACTGTTAAACATCGTGTCCAAGGAGTCCCTGCCGTTAATATTCTTATTTCATTACTTGCCACTGAATAAGTCTGAGATAGGTCGCTATCGTCCGCAGGATTGCGTCCTATGCCGTACAGCACGTCTGCTTGTATCGATATTTCTGGAATGTTCCGTATTGCGAACAATATGCTCGATTTTTTCATTAGCACCTGGTACACAATATGATTTTACACCACAGTGCAGTTATGTCAAAAGAATTAAGTTACATATAGAATATAATTACACGATGATGATGAAATAAACAGGGAATTCGATTTTTAAAAGGGTTCTAATTTTAGTAGGAACGCGAGAAAAACGATTTTAACTAAAATGGAAGTTTGAGTACGCTTATATATATATGCTGCTTAAACGGGATACACTGCAACTGAAAATCAAGAGCATTGCAGCTGAATACTAAGTACATATCATCACCTCTCTGACTTCGCTTGCTAGTGACTCCTCCATATAACAGTCTAGCAGATCTGTATACTAGAATTCCTCCCAAAAGACAACTTCTAATTCCGCTATTTTTCTATCTCTAATAAGATGTTTCTCTGATAATCTATTTTTAACTGGCTAACATCATCCCGCCAGAACTGACTTTTGAACTATTCACGCTGTAAGATTCAAAATTCAATGTCTACAGCATACATCTACGCTTGAAAAAGGCCTCAATGACAGCTATGAGGACCAGAGAATCACGCTACTATTACACTATTAGGATCGGCTGTTTGTAACGTAAACGCAAAACATTAATGGGTATATCGATAGAGTAACCCCTTTCGCCAGCTCAGGCACGACTATTTGGGATTACCAACAAAACATACCCTTTGCTGGATTCCTTACACCACAATAGGGACCGAACAATAGTGGAGACCACACAGATTATCTAAGATAGTAGGCTGACATAACAAAGATTCTTTGTTTGAAGATGCAATATAAATTTTTGTGTTAAGATACCTGTCAGAACAATTAAATATAATGATCTGCAACGAAAGACTTAGGTTGTTCATAGATGGTTGTAAATGAACGTGGACTTAAATAACCATACTGTTATATAACTTCATTTAAGTATTTTCTTAAAACAATAAAAAGTGTGTTTTTGGTCCTTTTCACTTGGGAATTGTAGTGTCTGAAATGTAATGAAGATTTTGCTCATTCTGACTTGCACTAAGCAGCTAGTTTCTATGGAGATCTGACAGAATGTATAATAATTTGAAAAACTTTATAATTTTTGTTAAAAATGTGGAGGAATTTTCATTTGAAATCAGGACCAAGGTACAGGCGCAAATGCTTCCGAAAGATCTAAACTTGATGATTGATCCAAGTTTTCCTCCAGCTAAGTAAAAAGCGTCGATGAATTGTGGATAGACAATCATAAGAAGAACCAAAATCTGTTAGTATCTCATTTTAATGCCCGAGGCGACAATTGAGCTCAAAACTACTGTAGTATCTAAAAAATACGCACTATCACCTATAAAGTGATAGTTTCTGTTATAGTTCGATTCAAAAAAGGCGGACCTAATCAGGTACACTGCATATTCGTTTATTTTTCAAAGGCACACCTATATTCAGGGGTGGCGGGCTGAAATATTATGACTTCTCTTTCGGGTAATAAGTATGATCATCACGGTACAGAACGATTTGAAACTGAATGAGAATATAACTTAAGTAGATCGAGTTTCATAAGTTATACTAGCATTCTATATAACTCTGGTTCACCGGTTATTAGTTTGTGGGAGTCATATCATAAAATACAGACACGAAACGCTGAACAGGTTTATAGAAGAGCACACACATGTTCAATAACATTCAACGACTAGCGAATCTGTTGGGCGTATTTGCCAAATTTTTTCTTGTGTTTTCTATAGAATAACATATTCTAAGCTCGGTAATTCGGATAGTAATGGCTGTTATCTTCAGATTTGATAGGTAGAAATTTCTATGTTTTCGACCTATTAGATTGTGTTATTCAAGAGCCAATTACAATTTGTCGTGTATTTTAGAGTTTTATTCAGTAATTTCCTGAGAAATTTACATATTTTTCTTAATTTTATGGTGTCGAAGACGATGGTCGTAGCCTACATTAATGACCTTCAAAACACGGAGAATGCTAAAAATTTTACTTTGTTTAACAACAGCAAATGAAGACTGCATGTTCATAAGCATCATTCTCATCTAAATTTGGAGAAATAGGATATTAAGAAAATGAGATTATGGTTCACTCTCACGGTATGGAGAAGAATGAAATTATTTCTTTACTTAGTATGCGCAAACGAGTGAGTGAAGATCGGCATAATTGCGGTTTAGTTGAAGATACAAATTATTCGTCTCTTCTGAATCCGGATTGTAGTCACAAAACTCAGGAATTATTTATTGTGTGATATATTTGTTTATTTGGATTACTGAAAAATCGTTTCGCGACTAACCAAATTCATGAGAGAGGAAATTGAATATACGTTTAGGATTGGAAAAGTGGAAATTAGTATACAAAAGTTCACATAGCTGGATAGGATTACACATTAACTATGGTCATATGAATGGCATTTGCTGAAGATATTAACCAGTGCCGGAATTGTAGGAAGAACCCAAGATAAGAGTGAAGTCATTTGATGTTCTGTTTTAAGCCAGTTATAGTTTACAATTTTCCATATTCGTTGTTATTAAAGGTCTGGAGGCATACGAAAAGGGGAAAAATATGAATAGAATTTAGAATTAACTATATATCATTTTTCCTCAAGATTTCTTGGTCTGTTCTGTTCGGTTTGTCATGTGTTGTTTTATGCCAATGATCAGTGGTTTAAACTTTTAATCCTGGATGGTTGTTGGGAATGGTCGTAAGTTAACAAATTTAAAGTTGACTGTATCATCTCCTACGAAAAACTATATAAGGGTATCCTAAGTGATGAGGAAATTAGCACGACTTGACTTCCTCTCTACAATCTTATCCACCAAAAATTAATCAATTTTAATGCAGGAAATTAAACAAATTGATATCTATAATACTTTCTTAATGAAATAAAAGTTAAAAGGCTTTTATTAATTTGGATAATATTTTTGGTTTCGAGTAGATATCACCAAATTAATATCATTGACAGGCACCGGTGAACTAGACAGAAAGTAACGAAATTCTGAATTATACTTTGGTGCAAATATAACAACTCCTGGGTCTCCTACGTTTATTAAGTTCGAAATTGTAATTATTAATTAACAGACCTTCAACTCACTAAATAAATACAAAACCAAGGTCACATGGTTCAGTGAAACTAAAAAGGACATGAAAAACAGATATAATAGACAACAGAACACTCTTTAGAGAAGTAATTCAAGAGGCAGGTTTCCAGGAAAGACAGAAATACGTAAAGGGAAGAAAAAAGGACCCAGGAAGAAAAGGAATACACTCTCAAAGAATGAAACAAGTTTGGAAGCAAAGGATATTAAATACAAAGAATCATAGCCAAAGTTAATTTATTGTACTCTCCAAATTGGTTATTCGAAAGGAGGAGAAGAAGATTAACAATTAAAATCGTCTAAATGGCAGTATTAAAAAGTAAAGTTGACGCAAAAAGAATTACAGTTTTCTAGGTAGTGATTAAAGTTCCAAGAATAGAAGCAACGCTTTTTAGTTTAACTACAAGTTGATGCAAAATACCATTGAAATATACGTTAAACGTCTTAAAATCATGGGTAGTGAATTATAACTTTATTAAATTACCAAATTCCAGTGATTAAAATCATTAGTGCTGGTTTCTGTTTAAGCCCACCTTCGCTGTTTGTTGTTTACCAATTCCTTGTTTGTAGCGGCCGACAGATGGCGCGACCACAATACCCGCAGGCGGAATTTGACCTACGCCACCTTGTCCCGTAACCTTCGATGTTTCCACGTATTTATTGTTGTTTGGTCCTTATTTTATAGTTTGTAGGTGTCGGGCGGAGGGAGAGGGGAGAGCTGAAGAAATAGGGTTGTGCCTGTCGGAGCCGTGGGTGGGGGAAATATGCACTGCCTAGGGGGCGCCTTATTTATTGGACAGTGTAGTCGTAATTATTCCTCGACTCTTGTCGTTCCATCTCTTTAAGGGTTGTCCGTCTCCCATTTCTCTTGCTTTATCCCGATGCTCCCTGCCAGTTATCTGCTTGTAACATTCCGGTCGGGCAGGATAAAATATCCCGTGGCAGGTAACGTAGCTTTTGAGCGCGCGGAGTCACTTGTTAGGGCATTCGCTTTTAAATAAAACGTGCGGTCGGGACGAGGGAGGAAGGGTTCGGATGTCGCACTGTGAAGCACCAGCTGCGATCTCAGAGACGTTCTAACTACAACAGCACTCACGACAAGTGCCTTATAAACAAGTACGTGAGGATCTGGCCTTCAGTTTTGAGATTGCTGTGGATGAGTAATATGAAAAACCGCGTCTATTCTGTTTCTTTGAGAATATATATTTTAAGAAACTTCTGTACTATTTTGTGGTAAGGTAATTCTTATCATCTCGCTTTTGTAACATCCGCCTGAAAAGCTGATTCAAATTTCAGCACTTCGGCAAGTAAATTTCAACCGAGTGGAGGATGAGCTACATAGACAAGCAGTATGTCATTACCGTCGTTTTACGTTGCCCGATAATCTTCCAATGTAAATTTAACATACAACTTAAACTAAACGCCACTAATTGGCTACTGGATTAAGCTGTAGGCACCGTTTACCGTTTATGATTCCTGCGTTTGGTTAATTAACGGGGAATGTGTACTGTCTTTTCGTTAAGGACACATGACAGTTACGATTTAAAGTATTTTACATATAATTTATGTTCCTTACTTCTGTAAATACTGCAACTTGATTGTGATATAAATTCTCGCTAAAACAGAAAGCGTAGAATTGAATATGCATTAAATTAAACACGATGTAACAGCTCGTTAAATTATATATCCTATTTATTTTAAGATTTAATTTCTGTGTAGAATATGAATTGTCATTTAGGTTTCTTATTATTTTTTTTTAACGATAGGTTTACGCTACTTTAGAGAATTTGTATAACGCCTCAAATTATTAATTAATAATTATTATTTAATAGTTTGAACCGTTTATGATATTTTGAGAAATGAACATGAATTTCATTAAGTTTGTGAACAATATCAGTTATCGCCAGACTGGCCAGATAGATTTAGAAATTCATCATATTGCATCACTATACTGCAATTCACATTAATGTGGATAGCAGAATGTATTGAAAATATCCCCAGTTTATTCCAGCTCATAACAGTAACACAGGAAAAAAATAATATTAAGACTCTTCTGTTTCTTTTATTTTCAACTCAAAGAAGAAGATTGGAACAATTTTTTACTGCAGTCAACACTGGTTAAGAATGACATTACTCTAGTCAGCTAGTTCCGTTTGCACTCTGATGAGCAGAATTCATTCTTCAATTGCTGTATTAAATAAGCCGCACTCCGGCGTGACATATAACTACCAAGCGCGTTGGGTGAACTGTTAACGCTCTGGCTTCGTATTCGGGAGGACGCCAGTTCGAACCCCGTCCGGGCATCCAGATTTGGGTTTTCCATGGTTTCCCCAAATCACTCCAGGCGAATGCCGGGATCTTTATTTCAATAGTCCATGGCCGAATTCCTTCCAGTTCCTTGTCCCAATCCCACCCTCTTCTAATGACCTCGATATTGACGAGGCGTAAAGCCCTAAGTAAAAAAAGACATACATCTATTAAACTTTTCACAATTCATGAATTACATGTGATATGGTTCCTGCATACTGCCAATGTTATCCAAATTGTGTTTTACAGAAAATTCATAAATCACTATATTTTATCTTTACTGGTTTTTTCGAAATTGGGCCTATGGATCGCAGGTAGTCATTCGGTATACCTGTTATCGTCTGCATTTCATATCATTGTTTACCGCCAGACTAAATATGTCATTGAGCTTCCCGACAGTAGAACTTGAATACCTAGTTAGTAGTGAAGAAATTACATCTTATCTTTAATACTTAAGTTCCTCTTCCATTATTTTGCTGTACCGCTCGATATTAGAAATGCTATTTGTAGATCAAATAACAAAGGAAGAAAATAGATCTCCTGAACCCGTGTCCTCCGGAATACCAAACCCGAGCCTTAACGCTCAACAATACATTTTGAGCAAACTTTTTTTTTGTATCTGTCTAAATTAACCATCACTGCTTCTCAGATAGAAGATACTTGTTAAGTAAGCATAGTATTTTCTCAGTATTAGTGGAGACAGTGGTTACAAATTATTTGCGACCATATACACTGCCATCATTACCAAGTATGTTCAGAACAAAAAATACTCAGTATGTTGCTGCGTTGTGGTTAGTACACATATTCATTCAATCACAACTAATTACTCGATATCCGACTTTCGATCCAGTTGTAGTACGCAATCCCATAGGTATGAAACAAGTAGATTTGCATTTGTAGGCAACGTGCAGTTTCTGTCTTTTTTTTTTGTTTGCGCTGCGTTTAATGTTGATATTGCATACGTTTCGGCACGAACTTGGAGCCTTCGTCAGGGCTTCTATCTATCTATCCGCCTGGTTTATGGATAGTTTATGGATAAACTTGATCACTTGATTCACTGTTTATTTTTCACCGGCATAGGTGATTTTGTTTCTCCACGAAAGAATATTTGCTGTTTCAAAGTGGTTTTTGTGTTATAGAGCGATCTTGCAGATGTTACAACGTGTTCATTTGCTAGTACACCCTATCACATTTGGCTCTAACCATAGCCACCGTCTTTGCTGAAATTATTAGGATTTTTGTAAATTTCTATAGATTCCCTTATTTTTCGTTCTATTTTTCGGATAGATAGAGAGGAGCCCTGCCGAAGGCTCCAGGTTGGTGGCGAAACGTAGGCAATATCAACAGAAAACGCAGCGAAAACTCCGATAAAAAGACAAGTAAATGTATTTTTTTTTCAATAATGACTCCTGCGAAAAGTGTGAAATTTTATAATTAAGTTTCTGTGTTAGTAAAAGATGACGATTAATTTTTCAGAAAACTATATTGTAGATTAATGTACACCTGGAATTTCATTCTTACTTCAGATCTTAACTTATTTAATTTTGGCGCTTAGAGGAAAAGAAGCCATTTTAGCTTAAAATTAAATTAAATTAAGTTGCGCATGCTCCGGTGGCAATTTTCCTAAACACCCATCTTACTCCTTTTCTGTATCCATCTACATTTACCATTTACAAATTTTAACTTTAAATTCTTTCAATGTTTTTGGAAAATTATTCATCATCTCTCTTGGTTGCTTATTTCAATCCCTGACACCTTTACCTAATAAAGAAAATCTTCCTACACCCTTGTGCCTGAAATCGAATGCCTGCTTGCGGTCATGGTCATCTTTTCTCTTCCAGGCATTACTTTCAATTCTTACACCAATATCTTTCCATGCCTCATCGCCATTATACGCCCTGTACACTCCCATGACCCTCCTCATCCTCCTCCTGTCTTGAAATGAGTCCCATTCTAGATCTTTTATCATATCTGTTACTGGTTGCGTTCTGCGATAATTTCCAGAAAAAAATCTAGCAGCCCTTCTTTGCACCTTCTCCAACTCCTGTATTTGATACTCACTACCACATTCAAGCAATGGTGTGACCAAAGTTTTGTAACCCAATTCCTTTACTTCTCTCGTACATCCCCTCATCACCCTCTCTAACAAATGCAGAATTTTGAAACCTTTTCCTACTATCTGTCGAATGGGATCTGCCCACATAATGTAATGCCAATATATTTACATTTCAAGTTTTCAATAAGCAATTCTTTCCCCACCTTATAATCATAATAAACCTTAAGTTTTTTATTTGTCTATCTAATAAGCTGATTTTTCTTTGCATTTATCTTCAGACCATGTTTACCAACCAAACTAGATATCCTGTCCAGATCACCCTGCAACTGTTTACAATCATCATCCGTTTTGATCCTTTTATATAGCATTATGTCATCTGCAAACAATCTAATTTCTGATAGTAAATAATCTCTCTTCTTTTGAACAATCGTAGATGACCAGATTTCACTGAATAATTAATAAAAACGACCATGGACTTTTCAGCAGAGTTTTCTACCCCGTTTCCATTCTTTATATCCATGTTATTTTCTTTTGGTCACTATAAGACAATGTCAAAAATGATGGATACCTCTTAACATCTCGTGGGACCCCATTTGCCCAGTGAAGTGCAGCAGCCGATTTGTCATTGATTCAGCAACTTGTTGGAAGTCCTCTAAAAAATGTTTTCTATGCTTCCACTACAGTCAACAATAATTGCGAAAGTGTTGCCAGTGCGGGATGTTGTTTACAAACTAAGCTTCCGTTCCATGTCCCAGATTTGTACGAAAAGATGAAAATTTTCACATTTGATGACCAGGAAACTGATCAGATTTGCTTTTTATTTTTGGTTTCAAGTCACTTCAGTACATGAGAGGACCAGTATAACAATAGCACCAGACTTTAGTTTTAAGAGCTGCTAAAATAAAAAAATAAAAAATTCAATTAGCGTTTAAGAATTGAAAAATGCATTGGAAACTTATATTCTCATCAAAGCATTCCACTTCTGCAGTTATATTATCAGTAACGGTTTCCAAATTTCTATTAAGTAGAATTTTCATTAATTTTCTGTATTCCATCTTAGAACAAATACGAAAATGAATGAAGAACTGTAATCAACGAGTGACTGGTAACATTAGGAAATTTCGTTAAGTAAGGTACCCAGTTTAATTTCATGACTAATAGGCAATCGAGAATTTTGTTTTCAAGAAAAAAAAAGAAAAAAAAAGTCCCTTCATTGAACAGAGAAATGATTGCTTCTTAAATACTGTGGTTGAATTCCTTTTCTTTCTTAGGCAACTAATGTTATGCAGCTCTTTGAAATATATACCAAGAACCAATTAACACTGTATCAAAATCACTCATGTACGATGCCGGACTCGAACCGTGTACCCTAGAGCTAGGCGCTAACTACTTTACTTCCCGGTGCGCCTCTGCGACCTCTGAAAGCCCCAGCACGCGAGAACGACCAGAGGCAGCTAACAGCCACACATTTGGCTGCACAACATTAGATTTCCTCGTTCATAAACTTCCTGTTTGTTGTTTCGAAGTTTAATTTTTACAGACTGCAGTACCCAGTAATGGAAAAAAAATTGAGCATGAATAATAGTTTTGCGTTAGAAACAATTAGCTTAATATCCATATTCAAGTATTAATATATAGTTTTTATTAAAATCGTATTGTTCCAGTTTAGATTGTGACTACAAAAGAATTTTGTCGCTTACTACTTATAAAATCCTTTGCGAAATTCTGATTGCAGGGTTCATCGAAAAGAATGAGATGTTGGTCCACAAATGTAGTTCCATGCCATGAATAACGCATAATTTGCGAAATGAATCAATAACGTCGTTTTCATTCAGCAAGAACTTTGATTTGTTTTGTTTAGTTGTTTATTCAATTCCTGAACTGCCGTAAATACGGAACACCTAATTAGAAACGTTTGATCCCATTTAAAATAAATGAATTTTATGATAAAATGCACATCATATTTTTGGCACAGTACTCAAGCCCTTTACCTGTAGTTGTTGCCTGAAATGAGCTGGGCACAACATTATAGCGTACCTTTAAATCCTCTTCCAAACCACACAAAAGACTGCCCTGTATGAAACACTACAGAGAGATTTTGAGCTCGTCAACAATGTTGTTTCGTATTGAAAAATAATAATGAAAAAAGATCAAGTATGTTACGTTTGCTTCAAGCAGACTTTGATCTTATTAGTGGTGAATGAAAATAAGTTTGGTGATGCTAAATTTAATTCAGTTACTATTTCTATATTTTTGGACGTCACAGATTGCGTTGATGCTTTCTTAAGTTACAGATAGCAGTTTTTTAACAATTTTTTTCTTTTCCATGCCATGAGTTCCCACAAAATAGATTTTAGTTGAGAAACCAAAAAGAATCGCGCGTTAGAACAAGCAGTCTGAAAAGTCAATGGCGCTAAAAATGTCTTACCGGCAATGTCATATCAATTAATTTAGATAACTGCGTATCACTTTCTCAAACTGTAATAGTCCGTAATACACTGCAAACCATGATTTTTTCTTGTATTAATTATTATTCTATAGTGTTGAATTTCTATAAAACAGTTGAAATTTTTTCTGTCCTAGCACCTGTCCGAAATTAATATTTTTTGTAAACATGTTATCTTTTATGCTATGTATTGAGACTGTAGTATGTTTTAGAAATGTGAAAAGACTGCATTCAATGTTTGCTAAACATTTTTAATACCGTAATAGAACTATCGTTTTAGTTTGTAAAACGAATCACCTGAAAAAAGTAAGTATTATTGGAGTTGTATCAATGTCAATTTGGGTTAGTCACCTGACTATACGCCTACAGCATATAGTACTCTCTTCGTAGCTGTGTGTAATTGGTTGTATAAGCTACAGGAGTAAATTTCAGCGCAGGGCGAATCAGATCGTTCGGATACATATGAGCATGGTAGTACATTGTAATCCTGAAAAACTCCATCATTGTTTGGGAACTTGAAGGCTATGATGACTGTAAACGGTCTCCTAGTAGTTGAGTTCATCGGTTCATGCAAACAACAACCCACACCAGGATGGTGCCATCACCACATTGTACAGCCTGGGTACCTGGCCTTGTGGGTTATGCATTACAATTGAACCCTACCATCATCTCTTACCAAAAGCTATCGTGACTCATCTGAAAAGGTAACTGTTTTTTTAGCTATTCAACCGATGTGTTCCCGATCCAAGCAGCCAATGGCGTTTTGTTATCAGTGGCAATTGCATCGTTCCTCTGCTGCCATATCCCGTAAGTGTCAAATTTCGTCGCACTGTCCACACGGAAAGGTCTGCCGTAGTCCCACATGAAGTGTTGCTGTTCTTTGGCGCAGCGTTGCCTGTCTTTCAACACTGACACCTAGTGTGCCCCGTGACAGATACGGTAGCTGCGAAGGCCCTACAGGAACCCTGAAAATGACGGCCAAAGGTGCCCTTGTGAAGCTAGCAATGTGTAGTGGATTAAGCTTCCAAAACCAAGCCCAGCCTCGGAATTGGTGGATGTAACAGACGACCACCTTCGTTTAAACCCACATATTAATTATTAGATGGTTTTTGTTTCATTTATATTCGTCCGATGTTTTAGTTATATTATATGTTCACAGACAGTGGTGTTATTGTAAGCTGATAAATTTGAAAGCAAGTTTATATTGCGACACAGTGAACGTACGTATTAATGAGCGCGCGATAAACGCGTTCATTTTCGAGCAGCAATATTGGTGAAGTTTTTATTAGTCTAAAATGCTGCCTGTACCAAAAAGACAATTGGCATATATCATTACAGCGTAGGACATGATTAATTTCCACTTTTTAAAAAAATGTACTTAATTTTAGGTACTTTCATGGCCGCCATGTAACTGAAGTTATTACTTCATGCGAATGGAAGTAGTTCCACATTTATCGCGAGCTATGCAGCCTGGAACAAGTAATAATACGCTGTATTACATAAGTTGTTAAGATTTATTTTAATTATTTTAATTTCCTTTGCATTTACTAACGCCATAATTATTATTGATGTAATTATTTCAGCCGTATGTAAGTAGTTGCAACTGTATCGGCTGTTCAACCTTTGATATGTCGATCTGAATAATGGAAAATAAAGTTATAAGAATCCGTGAAGATTTTAAATTCCTTTGTTTTACTGAGGCAATAATATTGATGTCATTACTTCAGCCGCATGTATATTCCTGCAGCTGTATCGCAATGTAAACAACCGAAATATGTAAAGCATTACAAAATCAAGGTCATTAGCGTCATTTAATAACGACCCTGTTTAATTAAGCAACTGTGAAGATATGATTTGCCAGGACGGACTGAGAAACTAGTTTTCTAAAATAATTATAGCCTTTCTTTGAGAATACCGATTTACTGAATTTCGTGTACACCCTAATTTTGCGATGTCATGAAATTGTTACCGTCTTAAGTTTTCATTATTACGCCGCAGTTAAAAAATGTTTAAGATTGTAAAAACTAAGTCTAATCGGTTGTCTTTTTGCAATCTTTACTGCCCCTTGTATCTTGGTCGACTGTATTGTTGTGGGTACACGTACGTAACTATATTTAAATTCATCATCGACATATTGGTGTCCTTCCAGTGTGTCACATTGGTAGATGTATTTATTTCTGACTTGAAAAGTTTCTTTGCTCTAATTTTCCTAAATGGGCTTCTTCTCTAAACATTCCTAACCTCGAGATTTGAGAAGCTGAAACGGCTACGTCCGTTTCAAATAGCCAAACCGCCTCAACCATATTTTTTTATCACTCTGTTCTTCTTCTTATCGCCACCTCAAAAGTCTATAATCCATATTCATTTCTGCCTTTCTAGTTTTTTTTAACAAAACTCGTCTCAGAAACTTGTAGGCTTCTTAATCAATCACTTCTCTTTTATTTCCGACACAGCTCTCTACACTCCGGTCCATAGCTCAGTCTGACTATGATCCGGATGACCGAGGATTGATCCCTGATAAAGCTGGAAATTTTTCTTGGAAGGTTAACTTCTAGAACGTCCACAGTCCTTCATCCTCTACCCAACCCCTCTCTAATCCATTCAGCACCCTGTCAATTCAGTGTTTATAGAGAAAGAATCTCCTCAAAGAAAATGAAACGCCCGGAGCGTTGTGCTGACAATCTTATCTCCCGTTGGATCAAGAAATGGAATACGGAGCTCTTCCTCCGAAAGTCATACCTAGGTTTCACGTAGGGATGACATAGACATATTCTTGTCTGCATCTTGTGTTATGATTTGGAGGATACTTTCGATTGAATAGGGATTGTTAGCTCAAGAAAATTGTTAATTTCTCCTATTCATCAAGATTTGAAACAGGTGACTGCCTGGAAATATTTTAGTGATCCCGAAGGTCAATGGTGGGACGGAAAGGAAAAAAAAGGTCCCAGTGTGGGTCCGTGTGGACTGGCGAGTTGGAGGTAGGCGGGCGGCGGCGGCAGCGGCTGAATTGGCCGCGCCTGGGATGAGGAAGATGGATCGCGGGTGTCAGCGTTGCTGGCTGCCGTCCCCAACGTGATGTGTGCCCCGGGAAGATTGTAATTCACTAAGAGCAAGCGAGCTGAGCGGGGCAGTGGCGGGGCAAAGCCTACTGGCGGGAGGGGTGGACAGGTGCCGCGCCACGCCGGCCAAAGGGGCGGAGGAACGCTGACAACGGCGAGAAGGAGAAACAACCATTTGTTTGTTCCCGTTTAATATTTATTGGTCGGCGTCCGAGGGCTCGCTTATATACCTTATAGCCGGCCGTTTGCCTCGAGAACGGCGAGCGAGCCAGACTGTGCAGCTACGGCGCACGAAAAGCGTCGCTGGCCGCGGCGGCCCGGGCGCAAACACTTGCTGCAACTACTTCAGCGCGACCACTTACTGCCGGACAGTGATTGGAGGCATCGCATGCTCGGGATCAGCGGAAGTGTGCTTCGGTTGCGTGTGTGTGTTGTGAAGTGTCTCACTGTGTCTACTCACTTCTGTACGGCCCTCCCCACTGCCAAGCAGTTTTCAGTGTTTAGTAAGATCTCTGGTCAGAGATGCTGTGTGACGCCGACCAGTGTGGTGGCAGCATGACTGACAGTGGCGTGCGGAGACGTCCGATTGGGGGGATGCGGCGCGGTGGTGGGAGGCCCAGCTCTTCGTGGAGGGGTGTCGTGAAGTGAGTGAAAGTCGCCGGCGAAAAGGATTCCAGAAGGCCGTGGAGCAGAGATGAAAACGGAACGATAAATTTTTGAAGGGCGATAGGTGCGAGGTGGACGCACTCGTTAGCCTTCGTTGCCGGAATAAATAAAGTTTAATCTCTGGTGGAGATAATTCGGGGGATAATTACGCGAGCGCGCATGCGCACGGAGCCCCATCTCGTCGGAGATAATAATTAACACGCGTTCGTCTTCGTGCCGGAGCAATCTTGGTGCGTTTATAGGGCCGAGCGGCGTTTAATTTAAGCCGGGGAGGGAATGTTTTGGAGCCCACCGGGCCTCTGCTCTCGTTGCTGATGAAAGTGCTCGCGGCGGACTTAAAATATTTGCCGTTGGAACGCGCCACCCCTTGCCGTAAACATGTCATAATTATTATCCAATTAACTTTACTTGTTCGCTGGTACACGGCGTGCAGATATTTCGTAGTATTCTTATTGCTGTAGTTGGAAATAGTTATGTGTTCTTGGTATCTGTTAGTTACAATACATATACAGGATAAGGTTACTTCGATTAACTTAACAGGCATTCACTATGAGAACTCTTTCATACAAACCAATGATTATTTTTGAGTTTATCAGCGGTTGAAATCGTAGATTTTTTAAAATTAGTTTACTTATCTTTATAACTCAACTAAAAGACCATTTTAATAATTTTAGCTTTATGAAAAACATCCAAAACCAGATTATTATAAACGGCACTACCACAGGCAGCTTTCAGTTTTAAGAGATGGACCGTATTAATTACTGAGACCATTAATACGTTACACTAGCCTGTATAAAATACCCAATACAGATTAACTGTGATAGTATTAAAGAATCAAATAGAAATCCGAGTTGTTAAATTATTTCGTGAATGATATAAAAATACTTCAATTTAAATTGTTTATATATCTATGCTCATTTTTAATGAATTGAGTAATTAACAAGATCAATTCGGATAATTATGTGGAAACACAAAAAGAAAACTGTAATCAGGTCAGGCACAGAAAATAGTTATTCTGGATTTACTAAAAAGTACCAACGCATGACGGCAATTGAGTTGATTCAGTAGAAACAAAAATTATACTACGGGAGTAAAAGTTATTGGCTACTTCACATTCTGAATCTAAACACACAGCTTGTAATCTAGTGTAAAACATATACTACATCTGCATAAGTAATTTTCTGAGACCTTTGTTTTATTATCGTCACAGAACATTTTACGTGTATTTTATAATTGAACGCGGCAACATCAAACGTACGCGGAGCTGGTTATGTTCTACTATGAGGTTTGTCGAAAATATGCGAGATTTCTCATGCAAGGTAAGAAGCGAAGGATAAGATCACTGGATTACGTAAACAGGGTCATACTCACAGAAATGCGAGGTGGACTTCTGCATATATTAAGGAAATCCCTGTATCACAAATGATGACAGTGGAAGAATATTTAGATGCAGAAATAATTAGTTATTTCGTATGTAACGTTTTACTTAAGTTGCCGTGAATAGTTGTAGTTTACATTACATGATTAGAAAATTCATTACCAACTTAAGCACGAAAAGACATATAAAATCCTTGAATAATGGGTAAAATTAAAATATTACTACCCGATGGTATTATTGTCGACCCAGATATTAACTACAAAGCAGTTGTTAAAGAGAATTAGGAAGCAGAATTATCACTGGTGCCTTTCCTTGTAGTAAGGTTTTGCAAAATCATTTTTAAATTACTTTCTTGGAAGACGCAAGTGAAATATGTATCTGATCATTTCGACGGACAGATACTGGAATATTTGTATCAACTAAATTCGTGCTGCGTTAATAATTTCGCCCCGAGATGTGTAATTTTGTTAGCGGAAAATTGAAGTAGAAGATAATTTCGATTTTGATTGGTGCATGTGGCTGCAATCAATGTAGAGTTTCTTTGACTGTTAATAAGCAATGATACTATAAAAAAGGTAAAAATTACATTTTTCCCATGAAATCAATAATGTTAACAATGCAAAAACTGAAATTCTGTTGTTTATACCAATCGTGGTGCATTATTTTAAAATGCATTGACGGAGAAAATTATATTCGGATTCTATTTTTTTTTTAAATACCGTTAATGGCAAAGTAACTTTCTTAGTACGTTTGCTTGACTTTTTGTGTAATAGTGGTTGCTTAGAGAAATAACTGTTTTTTCAAGAGGAAAACTATTTTTTCAAGAGGAAAACTATGTTCATTGATTCTTTTTGGGAAGTACTCTATGGCTGCTATCGATGTAGAATTTCTTTGGCTATTAATGAGCAATTCTACTACAAAATAAGGTAAAAAATTCCATTTTTCATTAACTCGACTATGTTAACAACGCAAAAACTGAAATTCTGTTGTCTATTCCAATTGTGGTGCATTATTTTAAAGCGTATCAATAATGAAATTTGTATATGGATTCTATTTTTTTTTCAAACATTGTTCACGGTAAAATTTCTTTCTTAGCACGTTTGCTTGATTTTTTGTAAAATAGTTGGTGCATTAAGAGTGATACTATGTTCATCGATTTATTTTTGGAAATACGATTTTTTTAATCCAGAGTACATTATTACTTACAGTGGCAGGAGCAATTTACACTTATTAATAATGGGCAATTAGACAAACTACTAGATTGTAACACGTGGTTTAAGTATCTTCAAATTTATAAAATACTTGATTTCGTTACATTACCTTATCTCTCCCTTCTTCGATCGTAAGTAACTCTAAAAGTAACATCCACTCTTGTTAATAAGATATAGTGAGTTTTGAACATATGTTTATGTAAAATTTGAACGTTTTGGCAATTGCTTGCTCAAACTGCGTTTTTAATATTTCTACTTTTTCGTGAGCATGAAAAGAGTAAAATTTTCGACAGTTAACATGTTTAAAGTGCCAGATCTAAGGGGCAAAAAGGGGGGGGGGGGCGAAACGGGGTGCGTGCCGCGGTCAACAACTTGAGAGGGGCGGCAAAATAGTGCCTTTCTAGATCCGCCACTGCATTTATCTGCGAGATATAGTATTTACAGTTAAAACAGGTTTGTTGTAACAAGTTTATGTATTTGCAGACACATGCTCATATGTACTTCACTCACGGTATTAGAAACACAAAAATGGTGGCTATGAAAGTTATACACCAATAAAAGGGGACAACTTGTACAAGAAATCACGATTTAATAATTTGTTGTCCATTCCACTCATTTAGCAGCTGGAGAAACTAAATTGTTTTGTAGAGGGGCATTGCTCGTTTTGTATCTTGTATTGGATTGGAAACAATAACATCCAATCTGAGGAAGACCGTAGATTTACCTCTTTCATCCAAGCATTTGAATCTGGTTTCAAGTTAGGGTGACAGAAATTTTTAGTTTTAAAATATTTTCAACTTAAATGAGTTTTCCCGTGTTGTTAAGAAGCGAGCCACTTTCACGCTCCTGAAAACGACAGGTTCATTTAAAGTAGGCAAGTTTTAGAGTCAAAATGTGATCTATCGTTTAATACGTGCTGCTATTCTTAATTAGAAAGTTACATAACTAGACGTATTTATGTGCAGCTCCTCGTTTTCCTGTCATTTTTTAAAAGTAGATATTTTGCATTTGTTTTCGTTTCAAATAGGCATACTATAATTCCAATTTCAGTTTGATAGTGATTCTCAGTTACCGTCATGAGATTAAATGTATCAAAATTTTCTGTTTTGGAGAAGTGGAAGTGAGAAAATAAATATTTACTGTCAGTAGAAAAAATCTGTCATTGAATAAAAACTTTTGCAATTGCATGTAATGGTTACTATTTTTAATTTGGTTTTTGGATACATAGGGAATTACAAAGAGATAACAAAAGTGTAGGATTCTATTATTATTATTGGTGGCTTTTGATGGTGGATTACTTACTTAAAGTGTAGCAATTTTCCGGTGTAGACGTAGAAAAAGAAATTCCATTTTCAATCATGGCTTTTAGTTTCCTTAGAATTTAAATGAATATACTGTCCTGATAAGAGAATAAATTATATTGATAGCATTTTAGCAATTTAAAACTTGACTGACCGTTACCGATCTCTTTTGATCTGTATTGAATTCGGAGAAAATGCGGCAATACTTTGTAATGATATTGTGAAATTTTATTTCACTGTCAATAAAATTATTTACCTTCATCACTGGATATTCATAATCGAGAACCCATTTACCTATTGTTTCCGACAGCTTATGATAATAACATAGATACTAGTTTTAAATAATATTCAGCTTTCATATACCCGTATACATTTTTCAGTTGGCTCTATACTATAATGGAGACGGCGCAAATTTCGTAACTGGTCTTCACCGACTCAGGATATCACATTACTTTTATGATGCTGTTTACTGCCTTACTGGATATCTGCAGAATCAAAATAATTTCTGACTGAGGATTGGCCTATTGCCTTATTTTAATAGTGTTTAATGCACTTAATTTTTGAGTTTTCATTGTTTCTTGATCATCGTTATTGATTTGGTTGTGGAAGGAACACAAATACTTGACTAAAATTAACTAAAATTGCAAATGATTTTCTCGTAAAGTCATGTTTAACACCAGGTTCATACCCCTCGCTTACTACAGTAACAAAAACTGGCGTACAGCATTTATGTCGTTGATATTCTTAAATTCTGAAAATGAAAAACTTAGCAGTGCATAGAGTGTTCTGCAAGAAACAGCTATTTGTTGAGGAGGATTTATTTATCCTCTAGATTTGAAATTCCCAAGTGATATTACCTCACGTAGCTGCGGTGACATTGCATTGTTTTATTTGCCTGGAAATTACGCAAAGTTACGCGCACTTACAACATGGTTCACCATCAGTTCTCTTGCCATGAGTGTTTACATAAGCTAAAGGCGATTTTGTCAGCTTGTTTTAAATTTCATGAGCGTACCTTGTTTTGATTCCCGTCTGGAATAGCTTATTAGTTATTACGATCTGATAACGAGCTATGTCTTAATCTGCATTATCATAACATCATATAATAAAATTAATTCACCGTTTCTATGAGATTTACCATTTTAACTATAAAATACTACGTATAATATATTTTTATTTCTTCGATTTCGAACGGGGATGAACTAGAAGAACCACTAATTGCTATTTTTCCTGAATTTATAAACGTTTGAATTGAATTTGAAATTACTTTTTAAATATTGTAGCTTTCAATAGAAAACTTGCTGATACGTAGCTAGCGAATCATAAAAAGTTGACCAAACACTTACGAGTGAGAAGTACGCCACTTAAATGTATTTATCAGAACAGAACTGTTTATTGATTCACATTTAAAATGTTGCTACTAGATACTACTGTAAATTTTCGCTGAAATATTAAATTAATATGTACGTTGATCGAACGGGTCGTTTAAGAACTGAACATTACATAAGTTTACGGAAGTTGTTTTGGTTTTTTTCTGACTCCTTCTTCAACGCGTGTTAACAGCTACGCTTTGTGGTGGTCTACAAACATCATCTTAACAGGGTGAATAATTTAAATGCTGATCCATTATTGAAAGACACTGTTAAATAAATGCGTCGGACAGGTATTCGACATTAATTAGTCCATAATATTATAACGGATATCAAATTGCAGTTTAATAAGAAAAAAGAGCTTAATGAGTTGCATCGATTGGAATTTTTTCCCTTGTGCCGAGTATCTGATACCGTATTGTGTGTGTTGCGCCTATAAGGAGTTGGGTTGCGGCGATTCAGTGAGGGTTATCCCGGCCAGCGATGCCTTCCTTCCCGGCAAATCGGGCCGCCAACTGCCGCACGATGCTGCAAGCAACAAGTGTTGGCCAGGTGCAATCTCACCAATATCGTTACTTAGTTGGCATGGTATGCTATCAATAAACTGTAAGCCCAAGTCCAAATTATACTAACCCAAAAATCTACTACGGGAAATGACTTTATTTCTAGCAGATTCCAATTACAAAATTACCTGGCAGATGAGTAGGAACGCTAGCAACTACGAGATATTCTTTCTTTAATCAAAGTTTCTATGCTTTTCGGAATTTTTTTGTTGACTATGAAACAATGCTGAGCCTGAATATAAAAGTTACTAACTAACATATTTGAAAACATTGTTATTAAAATTATTAAAATTTGAGCTGAAAATCTATTATAACACCCCGAATTTTCTATTATAGTTCAAGTTTCCATTGACGGATTTACGGCATGTTAGATTCAAAAGATCGATACAATACCAGTCAATGTCCTCATTTACATTTTGCCACTAACTGGTGTAATTCGTAAAAACTTGCAGCTTGGAACATATATGGAAATAAGATATTCTAAACGGGTTTGACAGTATGAACGAGAATACTTTTGCAGCCGGTTATGATATACTACCTCGTTTTAATACTTGGCATGGTCTAAATATTAGAGACCCTTACGCTTGTAATTTGTTGGTATCGGAATATTTGTAAAACCGCTTTAAGATGTCATTAAACGGACGAATGTTGCATTTATTGAAAATGAGTAGATTTCGAAGTTTTTCAATAAATGATACCAAACTGGTTTCAAGTTCTTATTTCTGTAAAACAATCAATAAGCAAAAAATAATTTCATTAATGTCCATTTTACAAATCATTTACTTTGTTGATTTTATCTCAACATTTCGCTGGCGAACTTGTGCAGACGAAGTTATAGAATTTTTTATTAAAATTATTCCCATGCCAATATATGACTGACATTCCGGCTTCAACTAAAAAAAAAAATAATAATTCTAATAGTACTTTTACATATTTGTCTGTTAGTGTAAGAACTGTATCAATTTTAGTGTTATATCTAAGATCAGTAAGACATTTTGGCCGGTCAAGCATTGAATAGCTGCATCTTATTTAAAATAAAACCGGTATCATAAAGACTCATATGGCACTAATGCTCACGGAATAAAGCAAAGGAACTCATATTTGGAAGTACCAGTGCCTTATTCCTAATCAGAATGTATGTTTGGTTCATTCATTATTTTGACCGAACTCCTGCTAGCTCGATGAAGTTAGTGATGTTTAGGATGAAATTTCAGATACGCAATATTGGAAAAATATAAGTTACTTTGTTATTTTTCGGTATCTCTTTATGATCAGCTGAGGAAAAAAAGGGTGTTAACAACTTGCAACTTTTGTATAAAAAATTTATATTTTCCAGTAACACAAAAAAAAAAGGATTCAAGATTAGTGATATCTTTATCAGTCAAACGCAGGAAAGCAATTCAGATTTCCAGAAATTCACAAGAAATCATCCATACTGTTTTTTGCTGATATATTTTACATGAGACCAACACTGTTTCAACATTTATTACCATCATATCTACAAATATAGTTCCGCTTGCCAAGAACTGAGCTGCAGTGAAAGGGTAAAGCATTAATTCCGTGTCGAAAATTTGTGTTGCCACGATTCACGTTAATCTTAATCGTTCCTTAAGCTCCAGTATTGCTGTTGGCCTCTTACTTGTTTATATTTGTGATATATTCCTTGTTCAAGGCTGACCCCTTCTGTTATTATCGGAATGGTCAGTGCAGTTCATCAACATTTGAAAACTGATTTAACCACTGCAGACCTTTATCGAAGTTACGGCTCCAAATAATATTTTAGTTCGACAATTACCTAATAAAACATTTTGAACAAACATACATTCCTTATAACGCTATTAACCATATTTTCTTCTTGCTTCAATTCCAAGAGGTTTGTCATTAAAGTATTATCGTATATCACTCCAAGAAACTCGAAATATATGTTTTAAATAAGTACCAGGGATATCAGACGAAAAAAAATAAGAAAAAATGACACTGAAGCAGAAACTATGCGCTATAAAATTTAGTAGAGAGAGAGAGTAAAATTGAAAAGGTAACATAAAATCGGTATTACTACATATGTGAGGTAACGAGCGTTGGAAAATTGTGTCTGACAATTCAGAAGAATTATGATAAAAGACAAATATAATAGAATTATCATTGAAACGAGAAATTAAACTTATCTATTATCAGTTAGTATTAGAAAACTATAACATTCATTATTCTGAATAACCTACAACCTTTGCTCTAATAATGTAACACCTATTTCGCGAAAACTATCAACTTTTTATCAAAGTTGTTTTAAATAAAAGCTCATTATTTATTTCTTAATAAACTATATTGAAATGGAAACTGAAAAATTTGCACTTTTAATAATCTCGAGGATCTGTTATTAAACAGCGATTGAGATATTTAGTTAATTGTCGTTTTGAGAAGCGAAATTACTAAAACCATCAAACGCATGTATATCAAGAGAACTAGTATAGGAGGATTCCATATGGTGAAGTCTCAATGTATCCACCGTCAAAACATGCTTAAATTAATGTCGTATGCGGGAACGAATGGAGAAGAGTTCGTTGTCAGCAATTAAAAAACTCGTTTTAATCATTTTTTATATTTCGTAATCTATCGCTACTATTGATCATTGTGTTTCTTTTTACAATCTTAGACACTGTCAGCAAAACAATAATATTGAAATATCCACACTACTGAAAGGAAGTGAGTTCTGTTTACGAACCGTGTAATTTTGCAACACTTTTATTCTCTGATTTGTGTAGCTTGGGTATGTAAATCCTAAGACAACATCATAATCCAGCTGAATCATTTCAGATCCTATTGCATCTGTCTAAGTTTCCAGTGGCGTTTGATATCATACTTTACACTCCATATAACGAATTGTTTTTACTTTCATCATTCAAAATAACGAATTTTATACTAATGCAAAAAAAATCACCAAGTACGCAGGAGCAAGTTAATAATTATTCTAATTTCCTAATTTTATCGTCATGACAATGACGAGTAATTATGCATAAAAAAACAATATTTCAGAATACGATGTTCTAATTTCCAGTTTCTTCTCGATGGAATCTTTGTTAGGGAATAATTGATAGGTGAACAGTTTTGTTAGGAAGTGCTAACGCTTTCAAGACCAAAATAGTTTTAGAGCATAAATAGCTATGTGGTTTCAATTTACATGGTTCAAGAATTACTATATCTTTTTGATATGGTATCTACTTTGTTTTTTAAAATGAAAATTAATAGGCAAGGAATAGTTCGATTTCCAGTGAAATTTTATATTGTAAATAACCTCCTAGCAGCACAAATACTAGATTATCTCATCTGAAGTAAATTATATCACATGAAAATATTACTTTCTATTGTAATCAATCTCACAGAAAAAATAAGCCGTTTTTTGTTAATCTTCGCTTGAAATAATTCATCTGTTTTTTGCCCCGGTGTGATGTGTGTGTCTGCTGGTCAAGCCTTTGTGTCAATTTTGTATCAGCAAAATTATTTAGAGTGTTAGGTATTTTGACGTCTTCATTTTAAGCCAATATTTTATGTACTTCTCACATCTATCGTAAGGTAACTACACAAAACACTAACAAGTACAACGATCTTTTGAAGAAACTCTTTTACAAACACTGGTTTATTAGATAATCATCTCAATTAAGGTTTCCTATTGCTATGGACTTTAATAGGTACCAATCGTGGCTCGAAAGAATGTATTTGTATCAAATTTCATATTGGACAGTTTGTTCTTAAATTAATTCATAATAAACATTATAAGAGCATTTATCCTGGGTTTATCTTAATTTACATTTAATTACTTGCAGGTATTGAGCAAATGATTTCACATTAGTTTGATAACTCTCACTGATCCCGTATTACTGCAAACTGTAATATATTTTCGTATACATCTATTGTAACTTGCACGTAAAGTAAGAATCATTTCTGAGGATCGATCAGAATACAAAGAGAAAACATTGAGACATCAACTGTTTACTGGTTACTGGTTACTTTCAGACCAAAGTGTTTACATTTCCTGGCAATGTTTTTTAGATGAGACTCCTGTTTCATGAATAACAGGAGTAACACGTGATTGAGAGAGAAGAAAATTATTTACAATGGCATGATATCGGACAAAGTCAAGTGGATTGGTGATAAATTTTGTCCGATAATACCAAAGCTATTTCATAGAGGAAATGTTCATAGAGAAAACTTGTTTATAAACAGGAATCAAAAAAAAACATTGAAGCATTGTCACCAACAACAAAATACAGTTTGCTGAGTGAAAATTCAGAATGAAGGTAGGGCTTGTTGACACAGTTTATAACCAACACCATATTGTTGATTAGATTTTTATCTTTAATACACACGCAGGTGCCGTTAAAAATACTCTCACTGAAGAGTAGTCGACATAATTACTATTTCTGTGGGAGAATGGTAGTTGTGGAACTCTGCTCACCAAGAACAGAGATTTAAAATCTCATTAGTGTGCAAAAAATTTTGCTCCACTGGGCTTATCGTATGTTGAGCTCATAAATGTCGTATTTCCACAAAGCCCAGCAGACACGTATTAACATTGCGTTATCTGATTCCCGCCAACTACCTGCCAACCGCTTTTTTTATCCTGTTTTTTTTTTGTGTGTGTGAGGGGAACAAAACCGAAACAGATAATGATCTCCAGATTTTGTTGGGCACCCTGCGTCGCTAAAACAACTAACGCGGTTTACGCAAGTTGGTTTGGCAGCAGTTCAGAAAACATCATTTCTTTCCATTCGTAAAATATACTTACATTGAGCTGCGGAACAATGTAATTCTGTTGCACTTGCATTTCGCTGTTACCAGACCACAGTGGTATTTATTTACTTTTAATAAATCATTCATATTTCAGTTAGAAGCTGTGACTTTGTATATGGATTGTTTTTCAAAAATACTCTGTGAAGTAAAATTAAAATTAAATTAGAATTATTACAATGATTTTCAGTGCTTAAGTAACATGCATATCAATGACAATATCAATATTTACTCCAAAACCATTATTGTAATAAACCGGAATTTTTTTATTTAGCAGAAAGGAATTCAGAGGAATCTTTTGTATACAACAATTTATTAGGAAGCAGCGAGAGTAAATTTTGCAGTAAATTATTTTGTTTCTTGAAATCTTACGTCACTCGTGTAATTATATTTTTAAATCAGTTTTACTTTCTCAGTTCTATACTGAGCATTAGGCTTTTTGCACAATATATTATTTAAGATAATATTAATACTTTCCTATTATTAAATAAAAATCCAGAATTGTCGGACATTTGCGTGATGGTTCTCAGTTAATTTTCCTTCTTTACATATCGTTGAATCGAAACTATTAATACATTTCAATTTGAAAGAATTGAGGTTTCTCCGGTGCATCAGTTGTATAAAAAATTCTCCGAGTCACTTTAATGCGACGTTTCGTAGCCATGCTCTGACTTCGTCTGATATTATTTATAATTACAGGGTGGGTAAGGAATTGCGTGTTGAAGACGTGAAGTGCAACAGTAGAATAACATTTATAATAAACTAAACAGTGTAGAAGACATTGTGCAGGTGGTAGGAAAAGGTTTCAAAATTATCTATTAATTGGAGAGTGTGGTGAGGTGATGTAACAAAGAATTGAAGGAATTGGGTAAAAGAAACTTTGATAAAACCATTGAAGTGTGGGACTCTCATTTTGGGTACAAAATACAGGAGTTGAACGGGTTACAAAGGACGTAAGTTAGATTTATCTATGGAATTTTGGAAATTACCGCTGAGGGTAATGAGTAAGTGATAAGATAAAAATGCTGGACTGAGATTCGTTTGTAGAAAGGAATATGGAAAAGAGAGTACTTGGAGTGTACAAGGCGTATATTGTTGATGAGGCTTGGAAAGATACTGATGGAAGAATTAAGAGAGGTGCAGGGTAAGGAAGTTGATTTCAGGCATAAGGCATAAGGGAGAGGGAAAATTTTCTTTTGTAGTTTGGGGAGGAAGGGATTGGGATAAATTACATAAGGAAGTACCAATAATATACCAAAAACGCTAAACCGATGTAAAATTCGTAAATGGCCAGATTAGGCAAGTACAGGGTAGGGTAAAAATGGGTATGTAGGGAAATTAACACTGTAAAGCAATTGAATTAAATTAAATAATAAGTTTGGTGTTAACTACTTATATTACTTAGCTAATTTCACTAAGTGCTCTTTGCTTCACAATTCAGTTTTGCCTTCATATATTTCTTTATTGTTATTACATCCATTAATGTCACCAAACAAAATATCATAATTTCATATTAAACTTTACACCAAAACCTATTTCCCACATTTCTTTTTAGCTTCATGTTACTACACTTTCGACTTACTTATAAAAGCTACAACAATTTCGTAATTCTTAAATTATTCTCTGTTAACAGTTTTTTTTTTCCGCTGCCTCAACGGCTGTTTGTGCAGTCCCATTGCCTTTCGCAACTTTACTGCCTTTAGGGGGGAAAATGGCTAGAAGCATTCGATCTGTTTCTGTAAGGATTTTTTTTTTTTTAAGTAGATGTTATACCACAATTGTTACGGTGCTGAAAAATACGATGCCATGTGAATCTGTGTTACATGAAACAATAAACCAGTTTAAGGAAGGTAACTGAGTTTCAAAAATTAAAGAAACGTATTATCAAATTTTATGATCAAAAGAAATATCTTTATTAGAGCAATCTTCATCAAACGTTTTACCTATTAATATGAACTAAATAACGTGCTCTTCTTCATTAATACTATGCACTATACTTTCGGCAGAAAATCTTATGAACTTTCGATAGAAACATCTCAATTTTTATGATATAAGTTTGGATATTGTGTTATTATGCTCTAATTGGTTGAAATATTTTTGAGAGGTAAATAACAACGCAATGAATTAACAAAAATGGTAAACTTACTTATTATTTCCTTAAAAAAATGTCCAAAGATAATAATTTTTTAGTCTATGTATTACGTAGTAGTATCACAAAGTTTTAAAATGTATTTAATACTCCAGTAACAAGACATATTAAAAAATCAAATGAATTTCCAAATTTTTCAATTAAATTTCATTTAGACATATGTACTCAAATAAAAGCTGATATTATTCGCACTTAAAGACGTTCTGTTCAGTGCCGTATGGGGATTCCACAAAGTGTCAAACTAAGCAGTGCTGTATGAATATAGTTATTATTACTATCTGAAATTTAACTGTTACTGTAGGCTTGAAAGATAGGTACATTGTTTACCGACCTTGAATGGTTTCATGCTTTTTTTCGCAGCGCAAATTTGCAACTTATAGGCAATAAATCTTCGTGTGTTCTGTTTTAATGTGTTAGACTGAAGGATAAATCAAAATGATTTTCTGATTACTACTTATTCAGTTTTCTTTATGACGCACGCCCTTCATTATGTTCTAAATGTAATAATCGTCATGTACACTTCGTTGAATCAATTCAACAATTTGATAAACTAGTTTCAATGTGTTCCACTGCTTAGTCCACTTCAGGTGATTGAATCTGTTATCCACTAAACTGAGTAACAGATGGAAGTTTAGTCGATGGCGGAAACTACGTATTTGAGTGCTTACACTGTATTTAGCCGACTTCAAAAAAGGAGGAGGTTCTTGATTCGGTAAGTTTTTAATTTAACTCCGAAACTAATTTATAGATATGCTTAAATATTTCTTTTTGGTGATGAAAGAGAACGCCTTCAAATTTGTCTTGTATAAATATAAGCACATTTGCTCTAATACGTAGTTAACATGAATTCAACAAAAACAAAAAAAAAAGTGATTTATGCTTACGCACAACAATTTGCTGAAAATAATTTTTTATATTTCCATACGACTCTCTTTATTTTTTATTTTTTTTTATTTTTTTACCAGGATGTTCTGGGAGTGGTGACTTTGAATACTTCACCTCAGTAGGACCAAAACTTATTTGCAAATTCAACAAAAACAAAAAAATTATTTTTCTGCACTACAGATTAATCGACATAGTTCAATTACTAAAAGCCGTAAAATAATAAGCTTTTTAACGAAAGAAATCTTCTTCAAATCTCATCGCAAAACTTGTTTACATGTCCACTACAAAATAAAAAATAATTTTTGCTACAGTGTAAACTTACTGGACTATCTGCATTCAGTATCGAGTTACCATTATCATTTATTTTTTATCAAATTTTCTTTATGCATAGAAACCTTTTGAAGTTGGCCTCAAAATTTACATTATAAATAATAAACCAAATAAATATATATTACTTAGGGTTTAAACCAAGAATTTCGTACACAACCTGATGTGCGCCACCAACTCTCCTTTCCTAAGTACATTGTAAGAATTAGCGCCGGCTTCAAAGGATTTCTATGCTCATAAAAATCATAATGAGAAAAATAAGAGATATTAGTAAGCATGACAGTAATAATACTACATTGAATCCAAATAATTAATAGATAGTCTAGTTAATGCTAGCTGTTGAAAGGGATGTTTACTAAAAATTATTTTTTACTGTATAGTGGATTTCAGAAAAAATGCGTGGTGTTTTTAAAATCGAGTTTGTTTGTTTGTTTTTTTTGTTTTTTTTTTGTTTTTTTTTGTTTTTTGTTTTTTGTTTTTTAAAAGATTTCGAGTATGTAGAATCAATCAAACATTAGTAGTGCCGTGTCATGTTAAAAAAACTGAAATTGAAATTTCACTTCATTTTTCTGTACCATGCTATCAACAAGTGAGTATTTAATCGACGACCAGCTACCCATTTGCCTTAGATTACTCTGCTAAGCAGCATTGCGCTTTGATCATTACCTTGCTTAGCTTAATACTTAATAAATCTTGCAATATTTATGCAAGGACAACTGTTTGTGCGGTGATATAAAATTATCTATAAACCAGTCGTTAGCCAAAATATTTTGTGCTTATTTTTAACTGCAATACAGTTTGTAGATGAAGCAGCGACCATTATTAAATGGAGCCTACATGCAGAAACTGTGATCAATAAATACACGATTTAAAGGTGAAAAGTCCAGAAAGAAGATTAACATTATTAGAAATTATTTTTGGTTTCAAAGCTCATATTAAGGCGGAGAATAAATCTCGTTCTTAGAAAATAATGCTGCAAGAACCGGCAGTGGATCACACATTTGGGATGCAAAGTCATGTTTAAAACACTGATACATTTATACACAATATATTTTTTCAGTATTCAAAATATGTTCTTGACTGCAATCCAAGGAAGTCAATGATCCTAGTTTTTTTTCATGCACATGAAAAAAAAGGCCAAGAATTTTGTTATAAGGTTAAAAAATGTATTATAACTACTTCACATAGTTCTACATGAAAAATATTATTTTTCACTAATGTAGACCGTGTTTTGGGTATGGTCACTAGTCTAGTTCAATATTTATCGCGATATATGCTGCCTGGACTAACAATTTTATTATTTTCATAAATTGATAAAAATCACTGTAAAGAAATACACAAAAAAATCACAGTGAAGTAATACACTTAATAACGTAATGACTTAACGTAAAAAGCAAATAAAATGTAATAAAAATCACCCACGTTTTTCCTTTTTATAGAATTACTCTCACGTCTTATGCAATCTCAAGTCTAATGTCCAATTTATTTACCTAAAGATGACCAAGTAACGTCATAATATTGATTGAAAATGTAAACAACATGAACGATTTCATTGAATAATAAAGTACAATTTTATCGACCTTTTTCGGGCTTAAAGTTTAGCCATTTACTTTTTACTAAATTGGCTAATTGAATTTAAAATGTAATGTTACGGGAAGCAAATTTAATGAAAAACCATCTTATATGTCTTGTAATTTCATCGGCTCCCTTCGGCTCATCTCGGATGTAATCGGCCCAGTCTTGTGGAGCTTCAGCCAATAGCTCTGCAGTGAGGCAACGATATTATGCAGCAGATATTTACTGTCGGCAATTATAATTTAATATTCTTCGAAATAAAATGATTAAAGGAATGCCGTAAAACAAAAACCGCCAGATTGCTTAATATATAGAAGATTTTTTTTCTGGTAATATCGGTACATTGTAATTGCTGCCAAAACGAAAGAAAAAAATTATTATACGATCATATTAAAAACTTTCTTTCTTTAAGACGAAAGCAGATGATTCATTCTGTAATCGAATTGTTTGAAACGGTAACAGTACCTACAAGAATTTTTTTACACGTGTTTTTAGTTAAGAACGTTTGCAGAAAGATAGAATTATTTAAAATGTATAGTTGAAACGAGATTACATAATATTAACGGCTATACACAGAGTGGTTACATTCGCCTCACGGTTTTCAATTACGAGACAATTTTTCACGAATTCAGAAAGCGTTAAGACCAGAATTTAATTTATGGCTTCTCTAATAACTATCTGACTTTGAAATTATACTTAAAAAGTGTATGTATAACAGTGATCTAGTTGCTGAATTTATGAAGGCAACGTGTTTTGTTTACGTTGTTTTGGGAGAGACATTTTTCTACTTCAACGTAATAAATTCTAACGAGAAATAAATTATCATGTATGTTATAATGAACAGAACGCTCTTGAAATATTTATACTATTTCAGTATTTTAATTTCCTTCCCAGAAACTATTTCTCCATCTTAGGTTCTCGAACATCCTTTGATTGTGACTAATGATGTGTGGTATATAACTGTTGATACTCGTTTCGGAAACATTCGCCTAGTAAATCTATTCTTCTACGGAAAATAATAAAACTTTATTTAATTTTAGTAATTTTTATGGAGTTTGTTCTCGAGGCAAGTGGTGTGGAGTAGTGTCAGAAATATTAAAGTAACTGAATTTTAGTAGTTTTATCTTGTTTGTGGTTTTATGTTAATCAATTACCTTCCTTTGAATCATTACTTTCATTATACAATTAAATTGTTATTTCATTTGGTGAAACAAAAGTAAATTCGCAAGGTCCTGCAATCTGGAGATAGAGTTACAATTTGCCGCACAGTCCGCCCCTTTTGTGGCTTCCTTACAGTTAAATATGGAATCCAAAGCACGGTACGTTCTGGCGTAGCTCATACGATTAAGCAAAACTATAAAAAAAATTCCTCGCCTGACAACAAAATATCAGCTTGCGGTTATAGCAAATACATACGATGCGGAATTTTATCGTCTGTATAAAGAATTTTTACTTTCACGTTATGCAAGGATAAAAATTGTTTTCGTATAAAATTTTATTACAATTTCATTGCAGAGAGGTCCGCTTAGCGATTCGACAGTCATCAGTATTGCTGTCTGGGATAAATTTTTACTTCACAACTAACCATTGAATTTGCAACGATAAATTTTCAAAATTTCACACGAGCTTTACAGTTCTACCATTTTGACATATTTACATTCTGTGCTTAAATTTCAACTGGATTCTTCTTTTGCAGAAGTCAGATGACTGTGCAGGATTTGCATGAAATAAGACAGCAGTAAATGTGAATGAAGATTTCAGATAGATATTATCATAACAATTGTTTTCGTATCAACTAACCATTGTATTTGCAACGAAAAATTTTCAAATTTTCACACGAGCTTTACAGTTCTTCCATTTTGACATATTTACATTCTGTGCTTAAATTTCAACTGGATTCTTCTTTTGCAGAAATTAGATAACCCTGCAGGATTTTCATGAAATAAGACAGCAGTAAATGTCAATGAGATGTCAATGAAGATTTCAAATAGATATCATTATAACAATAATGTTTTCGTATCTGCTAGATCGAAAATCACCACAGAAGTTTGTCAGAATTTTGAAATTACCAGTTTCATCTCATATTTTTGTTTACCATAATACACTATTACCCATTCTAAGGCATAATATAGAAAACCAGTAATGCAAAAAAAAAAAAAAATAAAAAAAAAATAAAATAGAAATATAATTAAACAAACGTAGTTTCGGGTAGTAGTTGAGATGAAAACGGCGATTCTTATAATAAATGTTTCATAGTAACTAGATTTCAGCCAATATGCCTTAGGAGTTACTATTGATATTGCCATATTTCTTTCAAAATCGTGGAGAAAGATATTTAGAAAGACCATTCTAAGATGAAATCGAAAAACAACGGGATACTTACTGTTGTCGAACTACATTAATTACCGAGCCCGGTAGTTCATGGATAGCGAGCTGGCTTCGCGTTGCAGGGGTCACCGGTTCGAGTCCGGCCCAGGGCACGGGTTGTTTTAATTAATTGTTGTCTCCGTACTGTGTTATCCTGTCACTTGTGATAGTCAATAACACGAGAAGATTCTATGTACACAACAAAGGAATAATAGAAACACAGTTGCCGGCTGAATGGCTACAAGGTCGAATGGCATTTTTTTTAACCTACTTTAATCATATAATTTTTCTTGCGTGTACATTTACAAATTATTCACAAACTAACACATGTCATGGCCAAAACAGCGAAACTTGTTTCTGCAGAGTAAAAGATCAGAAGGATCTTTTAAACAAAAATGTTGCACGATCTCTAAACTAATTAAAAACGACTATTATTTTTGGAGAATAGTTAAAAATTATCGATTCTGCTCTCGAGTTTTGTACTGATCTTTTTTCCTGTTCTCATGATTCATCCTGACATTCCGAAATTAGGAACAACAGTATCAGCTAGCAACAAAATCGCTGAGAAATTTTGTTGATTTAGCGCAGTAAATAAATACTTACTCAACTTGTTGATTCTTGTGCTGTGGTCGAATTAGTTTAATTAGCTCAACGAAGATCCATCGATTTTCCAAACCGTACACGTGCCCTATCCACATTCTTAAAATACGTGTATTCATCATCATCATCGTCATCAGCCAGTTCAATCGGTTACTGGTGTGGTTTCTTAAAGTCATGAATTCAGGTACTACTTGAGCAGTCTTCTCCATGTCGCACGATCTTGGGCGATCCTCTGGTCTGTGGTGATCTCTTGGGCTCCACTCTAACATCTTTGGTCTTTTTTACGCGCAATATTGCCGGCTCATTGCCACTTTAATTTTAAAACGTTCCTACGTAGCGCTGGAAGATAAAACTAACTGGAACCTAATTACCACAGAGAGAAAATTAAATGAAAGACAAAGATTAAATCCGATGCAACCATTCTCACAATGTTCTTAATTATTAAAAGTCTGTTTTAATAAGCTCTGGAACAAAATTCATATTTATCTCAGATTTTTAGGTTAAAAAAATACTCCCGTATCCAAATTAATACCTAATAAGTCAGTTTCCCATCAAAATATTCTTTTCTACTTAAAAAATACTTATAATAATAATAATTTTAATTAAAATTGCAATGAAGCGCACACTCCGGTGGCAATTTCCCTACTCACCCATCTTCCCCTTTTCTCACACCCACCTACGTTTGCCCCTACAAATTTTAACTTCAAATTCTTACAACGTTTTTGGTAAATTATTCATCATTTCTCTTGGTAACTTATCACAATCCCTGACACCCTTACCTAAAAAAGAGAATCTTCGTACACCCTTGTGCCTGAAATCGAGTGCCAGCTTGTGGTCATTGTCATCTTTTCCCTTCCATGTATTACTTTTAATTCTTACACTAATTTCTTTCCATGCCCCATCACTAATAAATGCCTTGTACACTCCCGTGACTGTCTTCACCCTCCTAGTGTCTTCGAGCTCTTTTATCATATCTGTTATTGGTTGCATTCTGCAGTAATTTTCAGAAACAAATCTAGCAGCCCTTTTTTGCACCCTCTCCCACTCCTGTATTTGATACGCAAAATGTGGGTCTCATACTACACTACCATATTCTAGCAATGGTATGACCAAAGTTTTGAAACCCAGTTCCTTTAGCTCTCTCGTACATCCCCTCATAACTATCTCAACAAGTGCAGAATTTTGAAGCCTTACCATACTACCTGTCCGATGTGTCGTGCCCATTTAAGGTGAGATCCGCAACAATTGATAGATGTAAAGGGAATTTCTGGTTTGGCACATACATTACCTTTGTACGGAAGACTAAAGTTTCATTAGTAGTAAGTTTCACTGTTTTAATTATTTTTCAAGAGCCTGTAAATAACCCTCAGGACAAGCCTGTTAAACTGATAAAGAATTGTGATTGAGAATCAGTTATCATGAGTTCAAAGCAGATCATCAAATATTTTCATTTTAGTGTAACTCTTTCATTTTTTAGTACCAAGGTGCGGTATAGGGTCTAAATATGGCTTACATCTTTTACGATTCTGCTTCAGATGTGGATCTCACAAATGTGAGAATTTTGAAATCTCACAAAACAGTACAAAGACACTACTACAAGAGACTGGTTATAGAAATATAGGGGAAAATTTTGCAGTTTACCTATAAACGACGTATCTTGATGTAAATGTCACAGACTTGTGTTATGTAATAAAGATAATTTCATTTTTATTAGTATTAGTTTAAATGGCAATGAAGCACTGGTGAAAATTTCTCTACACAGCTATCTAAGCTTTTTGCACATTTTTACTTTTAATTCTTTTGCTGTTTGTGGTACATAGTTCAGAACTTCGTAAATTACTTATTCCACCCTCGGAATCCCTAATATACAAACTGTTATTTTCCAAATCCTCTACTTTTTCGATCTAGATCAGTTCATTTTCACATGAGCTAATATGCAATAGAGACATCTCAGAAAATTATTATCTGATCAGAAAATGTTGCTATAGCGTTTTTAGCTGAGCTGAGGCTTTGTATCTGGTAAACTACAGCGACAATTTGTAAACTAGGGAGGTTTAAAAACACATAATTAGACATGATTTTTCTAAATAAAAAATGTTATAAAAGTAATTTAAGAAAACAGAGTGAGCATTTCCTTACGTCAGAAAGCCACTTTGCTTCTGAATTAACCTTTGTTAGATTATTCGGTTTTTGAAAGTTGCGTTATTGTGGCTGTAATTATGGCAAATCCTAACAGTGGTTGGTTGGATGAGTCCTAACCATCTCCGCAGCATTCAATCACGCAGTGGTAAAAGATACAGCAATTCTAACATTTTCCCTGTTATATTACACGATTTTAGGGAGTAAGATTTCGTGCTCACAAAGGGCTTAATTACTTTCCATAAACAGAACAGTCAGAAAATGTGTTACGTGATTTCCCGTAAGTCGAATCGTTATTACTTAACACAGGCAGAATCAATACGTCTCACACCAAAGTCTATTACATCAAACCAGAAAATGCGTTTGTTTACTAATTTTATTTTAAGACGAAAGTAAATCTCTAAATACGCTTGTCATCTCCAAGTCAATGAATTCTTCATAGCGTTCTTAAAATTCGACAAATGGTCCCTGTAAATTCATGTTGAGAAAAAGTAGGCATTATGTTTGTTCTAATTACAATAATAAGTGACAAGTTTAAGTTAATTTACCGTTAATTAAAAATGTAATATAAAACCAGTGATTTACATAAATATTTCTCAATACATTCCAGTTTCTGTCACCGAGCATGGTTCGTGAGCGGTAACGCTTGTGTCTCCCATTCGGGAGGACTTGGGTTCGAAACCCCGTCTTCGGTTTTCCATCCAGGCGAATGCCAGGAGTATATCTTATGCCGTCTTTCTGGTGTCTTGCGTGTTAACCGCTTGATCCATTTCTCTTGTTGTAAATGTTGTCCTTTGTCACGGTTTCGACCACCTTTGAGATATTCACATACGCTTACATTTAACAATGTGTTCTCACCAAACTGTCTTTTAAGGGCTTCTGAAATTTCGTGTGATTCTAAGAACTATTAGTAAGAAATGAAAAAGTAATTAGTAAATTATATGCTTCGCTTCAGACTAAAAGATAAAAACTTGGCATCGTTACTAGCATCGGAATTAGTTTCTTTCATTAGGCGCTGATTTCAGATTGTAAGTTGAATGCCCTTCTACTGACTAATCTAATACTCTAATCTGGATTTGATTCACGTTTTTGTGTTCGCAGCAGACAATAGAATACCACCATCGCCAGAAGCGACTGCATCGTCATTAACTTCTTGTTGTTTTCTTTCTTCCACAACGATTACAGCACTGCAGATTTGTTTGTGACAGAGAATATTCTTAAGAATAATGTTCCTGGTATCCTCATTACATTCTTCTACGCCTAAACAAGGAATTAGTATAATAATTATCTAAATGATACAGGAAACTGAAGTTCTAAAAATTCGACATATCTAATACCTACACTTGTTCCAATTGGAGACTGCTAACGCGCATGAAATCGTCTAACCCGTTTTTCTGAAGGAACTTAAGTCTCTACGAAATGTAGAACGTTGTCATTTTATTTCCATGAAATGGTAGTCGTCATTCCGAAGTATTTAAAAATAGTATTAGATCGTAATTTTGAAGTGATTGTTGTTGGCTCAGAATTTCTGATTGTTAAATTCTATTAATAAATTGTGTTGTTGAGAATTAAAAAAGGCACTTGTTGTTCCATCAGATGCTACCCTAGTTCATGCCACATTTGATGCTTGTCTATCCCAACATAGCAAAAATCTCTTAAAAGAATCTCGTTCTATTGACTAATAAAATCTGCCAATTTTTGTTTCTAATGATGATTCTTACTGCCACAATTTGAATTAATGTGACAAAGAACTTCATTCTACTGACTGATACAAATTACCACTTTTATTTTTAAATAACGATACTTAATGCTACAATCTGAATTAATATGACGTTCTGCTACTAAATTATTTATTTATTTAACATAGATCGGACAAAGATATTTGCAGAAAAGTTGTGGAGATCCGAAATTTGACAGTAGAAATAATTCCAACAGTGAGAGGTACTGAAATTAATTTACAAGCAGTACTTCTGACTAATGAAGATTTATGTTCCTTCTACTGACAAAAAAAAAAATCACCACAATGATTCACCGATTATCATATTAAATTATTACCATATGACATAAATAACTGCTAAAAAGCATCGTACTTGCAGTCTATTTATTTGGAGTTGCTTGAATAATTAGAATTGTTATTAAATAATGCCAAAAATCATGATTACGCAATACTGTACAAATTTGGGTTGCAGTTTACATTGTGGTACTCTTCGAATTACTTACTTGGGACTGAACTAACGATATTAGTAAAATGGTGTCAGTGAAAGCAAAACAAATTACAAATAAATCTTAACAACTTACGATATATTAGTTTTAAGCCTGGGTCCAGGCTGCATATATCGTGATAATGTGGAACTACTTTTATCTGGGTGAAATAATAACATCAGTAACATGACGCCCATGAATGAACTTAAATTATTATTACTTTTTTTTAAATTACTCATTCTCTCTGCGGTAGCGACGAATGTCAGTTTTCATTATGGTTCAGCCTGCATTAAAACTTAATCAATCCTCCGCTAATGTTACTGATCGAAAATGAAAATTTCTGTAGTTGGTACATTAAAATATTCATGAATCTCGATTTAACTTCATCCCATATTTCTTATCTTACTATAACAGCAACATCTTTGGACAGACAATATAACAGAAACATCAACATATAATCAAAAGCAACCAAAAATTAATATGTTGATTTAAACGAAATACATACTTCTCTCTTTATGGTTAATTTGTGATTAAAATAATGCAAGTATTAGCCTGCTTTAATAACAACATGTATGAATAAAAGTGAAAAGAACTACGGCTGTTGCTAGACCGCCAACCAAGGCCGGGCTCGTGACAGACATCGTGACACGATGACACGATGATCAACCTGGCCTTTTATTATTATTCATAAAACGATATTTAAAAATTACACGTAAATTAAAAGTAGGTCCTACGAGATATGAAATAAAAGCAAAACAACATACAACTGCTGTTTTTGGATTAAAAATCCAGGTCGCCTGTAGAAGGCATACTATAGATTTTTATGAAAATCTTAAAATTGCCTGTCGAGTACTGAATTTCCTAAACATACCAGAATCTCATTGAAAATACTCAGATATAAATGTTAAGACTTGTTGAATCTTGAAAACGTACAGTTCCTACGGTTAATATCTTATTTCTTTCATGTATATCCATGTGATAGATATGGAATATCTTTAATATGTGGTGCTCATAGTGTAAATTTTTAGCTCTTGCTGTTCTAAAGATGAGGAGGTTTCCAAATTTATTCGCCCGATGAGTCTGTTTTGAAATGAAACACGGAACTACGGTTGCAGAAGACAAACACATGGCTACATTCTTCAAATCGTTTCTTATGTCAAGTAACTTGTCTATCTTAAATAACTGTAATTCTATTAATGAGATGGTGAATGGGCTTATATATTTTTTTTTTTTTTTTTTTTTTTTAGCTAGACACAACTCTTCAGGAAGAGACCATTAAATTAACTGCTGTTTCATTCCACTGATGTTTACGAAGGCTTAATAATTAATGAGTGTAATATGAAAAGTGAATATAAATGAGAAAAAGCATAGCAAGATATGACTCTCAAAATATGGTGAATTTGAATAAGAAAGATTATATACAGATGCTCTTACTGATTATTTCATACGAAGTGTGAAGCCGTCTTGTTATTTTTTCATCAGTATATTAAATATGAATCTGAAAAGTTTTTCTTTTGGAAAAAAGTCAGCACACTATAGATTACTGATTGCATACACCTAATCATTTTCAAAGAGCACACGATTTCTTGTATTGGTATGAATAATGTTCAAAGTACCATCAGATTGCTATTTCTCAAAAAAGAAACACCAGAAACTATAAATCTGTGGTATTATGTCCACGATTTTTTTTAAAATCATTATGACATAACTTGCACAAAATGTAGCTTCAACAATAGGGTCTTTTTGTCAAATATTGGGTTTACCTTGAGATATTTATAAATACGGGATTACAAATATTACCAGCAACTGTTCTACTTATGGCTTTACGCCTCGTCGACGTCGAGGTCATTAGAGGCGGGAAAGGATTTTGGGGGCGGGGGGGGGGAAGTAACTGGAAGGAATTCGGCCATGACCTTTTAAAGAAAGCATCCCGGCATTCACCTGGAGTGATTTGGGAAATTCATGGCAAACCCAAATCTGGGTGCCCGAATGCGAGGCAAGAACGACAAACAATGAACTGTAGGGAGCAAAGTACGGCTCACTTTCTGGCAGATTCCGTTTAGAAACCAATCCATTCATCCATATTTCCATATTATACGGTTTTCAGAAAACACTGCTGGAAATCGTCGAGTTGGCTCCCCATAGTCAACCATAGCCAATAGGCACTCTCCGAGAGTGGTGAGTGAACGGTTAACGTTGTGGCCTCGCATTCGGGAGGACACGGGTTCGAATCCCTGTCTGGGCATCCAGATTTGGGTGTTTTCCATGATTTCCCCAAATCATTACAGGCGAATGCCGGGATGCTGCCTTCAAAAAGGCCATGGCCGAATTCCTTCCCGTTTCTTGTCCCCAGTCCCATCCCGCCAGTAATGACCTTAGCCGTCGACGAGGCGTAAAGCCCTAAGTAAAAAAAAAATAGGCAATCTTATTCCGGTATAGTGATACCGTTGTCAAAAGTAAAGCGCTACTAAAAAAAGGCAGTCCATACTTTAACTGCCATATATGGATGTGGTAGGTCAAATAGCAGTAGCTTGAAGCAAAAACTAATGTTAGAGATATTTTTAGATACTAAAATGGTATCACTCCATGTCTCGCCGATGATACACCACGTTGCTGATCGTGCAATTCCATAATTCCAAACAAATTAGCTGTAGATACTACCTGTCCTATCCATTACGAACACTTTAAATGGATTAGCATTGATAACAATCTCCATTACTCAGTGACTCAGATTCTGTGTCTGCCCTGAAAGGCTTTACCACCCAATGACAGCTCTTCTGGGAAATTTAACAGCGATATTTTCCCATTTCATATGTACGTGTTACTGTTTTGTATGAATGACGTATGCATGTTAAGTGTAGTGTGTTGTTTGATAATAAACTAAGTGACAGGGTGAAACGCGATGCAGTCCCACACTTCGGAATGATACCAAGGGAAAACACCATCTCTCTCAACCTGCCATACAAACCTAAGGATGATTTTTTTTTCAGCCACCAGAGTCGACGCAGCTAACTCTTCGGTCCAGGCGCCTAATACAGCCACGAAACAGCAACCATCTGAACCAACAAGATGGTCGGGATAGACTTACTACTGTATATTGCAGATGAGAGCAAAATTAGAAGTTTGCTCACTACTTACGAACTATACTGGACACTGGATGTGTCGTTTTAATAAGTGGTCGACGTTGGAGACAAATTTCAAGTTCATAGGGTAATGGTGTTTTCGATACAGGTTTTAAAGAAATGTCTTTATTATGTCTGACGCAACCCACATCTTTAATGTCCATAAAAAAAAAAAAAAAAAAAAAAAAAAAAAAAAAAAAAAAAAAAAGTTTGAAGTCTGTAATGTATTACGTTTTGGAGATAGAAGACTTTGACACACCCAGCGTGGTGGGTGAGCGTTAACGCTCTGGCCTCGTCTTCGGACGGACGTGAGTTCGAATCCCCGATCCGACCATCCAGATTTTGGTTTTACATTGTTTCTCAAATCACTTCAGGCAAATGCGAAGGTGGTTCCTTCAAAAGAACATGGCCGAATTCCTTCCCGTACCTTACTCTCCGTCCTTTCCCTCCGCTAATAACTTCGACGAATGCCAGGCGTAAAGCCATTAGGAAAAATAAATAAACGAATTCGCCCTTCAGACCATCTCAAAGGCCATATCTAAACAAAACAAAACAGAAAAAGCCTACGATACACGGCCATACAGTGGAGTGATAGTAATAAGGATTTGTTACACTTCACATACGAAACTCTAACAAAAAAAATATAGAGTTAGCTAGCTTCATGACTAACTAAACAACAAAAATGGCATTTTATTTAACAAGTGAGAAAATGATAAATAATTCTCTGTCCAGAAGCTGAACATTTATGGTAATAATTCTGCAGTTTTCATATTTCCTGTAATGGAAAGTTTTAGTATTAGAATTCCAGACATGTAGCTGACGAAGTGAAGGTAAAATAATTCCGTGTGGTCGTAATGACCTGGAGGACAGGGTTTCTATGGGCTGCGCATTCCGCCCCTGTCGTAGTCACCTTAACCTAACTCGGCAATCCTTCCGGATACAGGGGACTTACAGTTTTATGTGGAATCCGGATCACAGAAGCGTTCTGGCGTACTTCACATTACACAGAAAACTGTACCAGAGGTGAAGGTCGGGTTAGGGCCTTTGAAAAATCCCCGCCGAGACAGGGATTCGAACCGGGGAAGTGAAGGAGAATCTTAATGCGTAGTATTGGAGTCGTAGGTGTCCCTCTATTTGGCCTACACCACAGGTGAGTCTGTTGTTGATCCATTAGTCGTAGCGTCGGTCGGGCGCGGATTAACGAGCACGCCCTGAACTACTGTGCGTGTGACGTCATCAGGTGATGGATATTTACATTCAATTTCTTAATAACTACCCTCCATCTCATTTCACTCTCATCGTAAAACTGCTTAAGTAATCAGAATATAGATTAATGATTCTGGGCGAAATGAAATATGTTATGACCATTTGCGGTCTTATAATAGCTTGCGTTGCCTGAATAAGATGATAAACCAGAAATCGTGTTTAAATTACTGGCTCAATCGATAATGTTAATATGTTACAAGGATAATAGGTGGGAGAAAAATTATGAACGAATTTTAAAACTAGTGTAAGCGGAGAAGTTATCAGTTGAATAGTCTGCCTGACAGACCAAAGTTTCTGTAAAATTAATTTTCATGGAATTATTGTATTAAGGACCTTGTAAATCTGATCAGATTTAATTCTTTTAAATGTTAGAATATTAGCCTTTGGTTTAATAATCTATTTTTTCTCCATGACACAATTTATCATGACCGCAGTTTAGCTAAAAAATTTCAAGGGTTTCCAGGAGTAGGAGAAGAGGAAATGTAGTAACATATGGACGGAAGAAAGGAGGAAACAACAAAGTGAATGGGTGAAGAACTATTGGAGGTCAAGAAAAGAAGGATTGAGATGAATGCACGGGATAACTTTTCGTGGTCTTTTGGTGGCTCATATCGAAGAGAAGAAGAAGTTAGCTAAAAACCATCAATACATGCATTATTCAAATTGTAAAAGCGCAAACCAATTTTCACTGGAATCTTTTTTTTTTTTAAATAACAATTCAAAGCAAAAGAGCTCTCAAAATATTATGTTGTGTAATAAAACAGGAATTCAGTTCAAAATTTTGTTGATTAAATTTTCTTGTATTTGTTTTCGATAGTACCTATGTATTTGTACTGACAGATCCACTGTAAATGTGAGTTTTGATGACGTAATTTAACAACAAAATAATGCTTCGCCATTTGGCAGGTTATTGTTGCTTCGAACATAACATATGTCTACGATTATGTGATCAAGTGCTAATATACAGCTACTAAATTAAAAGCCATGCTAATTTCTCTTCCATAAAAGCGAATAGTAAGAAACTAAAATCAAACTGACTGTACGAGGTCCATCCAAAAATTACAAACCACCGGTACAAAGTAATACATCTTCGACAAAAACAGTAGAATATCAGCACTTAGTAGGACGTTTGGAGGAAACGCACATTGTTGACAAGCAGTTTAGGACCTATACAGGTAAGGAAACTTTTTCAGAACTATCAGAATGAGATAATTTCACATTTAACAAACTATATATAACGTATTTAGATAAATTTCAAGCAGACTGCCATCCAGTAGTTTGACTACTTTTATAAGGTGATAAAATTAGTTGTTAGTTACGTCTGTCCTGATCTCATACTACGAAAAATCTGTGTGAGTATGAAGTATATGAGGATCACTCGTTGGTTCGGATCTCTGTTTAAAATATAGCTAACGTGGAAAGACGAAGTGACTCCTATCTCTAACGCACTGGGTTATGAAGACAGCTTCTGGAAGATACAACCAACGTTTGCGTAATGTTCTAAGTCAATTTTTTCAAATGACTATGTAACTTTCCTAGCAAGGTGTCCCCGTGTATTTATTATATTGATAGAAAATAGTGAATGGAAATTAAGTTATGTTATTAGTAAGCGTTGTTTCGTGATTATTAATATCTAGTGTAATCCCATGACCGTTTTATGTGTATCGTCATGCGTCTAGAGTAGTTCCAGTTTTTATTTTGAAACTTTATAACAGGTTGATCTGAACTGACCAAATACGAACTTGACCTGTAATTCACCCTTAGGATAGGCTAAATCTCTTGAGCTTCAAGATCTCAGAAATGTTAGAAGACGTAGGAATTAAACACGGACAGAAACGATCGCGCTATCATATAATTGTATCAAAGGTCGTTGACTCTAACTAGCTGAAATACAAGCTTGACTAATATTTGACCCTTAAAGTTGGCTCTGCAAATATTTGAAGAATTCCTGTTTGCTTCGGAAGCATTACGTTGTTTTTTATTGAGACTGGGCAAACATTCATAATGTAATTTTTGGCCATAGTGTCTGTAACGGCCAGAGAAGTTAATACAGATTCCAGATTATTAAACGGTTGAGCAACTCCAAAGGAATTAATTACCAGAATACTCGATTCGGTAACACGTTTGGCCTGGTGTCGACTTTAAATGACGTAATAACTCACGTACATGAACAATGATCATTACATAAACAGCAAATAAATCGTAATGTATGTATAAACTTTGGTCAAGCAACAAACATTAGCAAAAGTTTTAATTAAATTGAAATTTAACCTAGGCCGAAATGACATTGGCCTTCGTGGTTACAGCAGAGACCATGGGTAATTTATTTAAGTTTTTTTAGGTTGCTATCATTAGCAACATGTTAGCTGAAAAGCAACACATTTTTCCAGCCATAAAGTTTATCGATATTTTTTTAGCTATGAAATGCTTCGAATATCAAACTTAATGAATGTATTGCGGCTATAAATTTGGTAACAGTTGCTTAGCTATTAAATTGTGGACATAAACTCGAATTTCTTCTAATGATATCTCTGGTGGCTGTTAATTTGCAAGCGAAGGCCAACACGTGACACCGTTCTCCAGCCAATAGCTATCGAGGTGTGTGAGTGAGCGAGCTTAGGAAATTATATAGAAGATCCTCTATATTACTGTCGGTTCTATCTAATTATATCTACTGCCCTCTTTTATTGATGTATGGTTTTGTATATAAATTTAGACTATAACGATGAATAACGACAAGAAATCCATTCGCTTTGTTACTAATTGATTTGTTTACTAGAAATTGATAGCATCCTATTCAGCTTCTTACTCTTTAATACCAGTGCTCCTTATGAATCGTTTACATCATCAAAACTAACGATTGAGCTAGGTAATGAGGCACTTTGGGATTTTAGACTTAATGAGATGTACCATTGTTATACTATATTGAACCAAGAATGTATCCTTAGAAATGGAACTGATTAAAGAAAATGCCATTATTACGAGCTGCAGGGGTGGTTCCAGAATGTATCATTTGTATCCGGGACAGATGTGTGTGAGTTTCTTTGATGGACGTGGCGTTCCAAATAGTGTTCCATCTCACCATCACGCAACGGCCCGCGCGTGTGTACACATATCGCCAGTCTGAATGCGCTACGGCACAAATGGAAGCAGTCTTCCCGAGACATTAGTGGACGCCGTCTGAATAGGAGCAAAGGAGTGGCAAGCGAAGATAATGGCTTTTGGAAGGAAGTGCGCAGTCACTGCGCTCAGCCACTCTGGTTACTGGCTAACGAGACCACGAGGAACCCATCACAAACCAAGCCGCACTCTGCGACGGATACTGTTTACACCCACTCGACAATGTAGTCGTCTTATTGAAAACATATCCACCACAACTAAGAACGTTGTAACAGTCATACGCAGGGGCTAGGTGGTGCATTGCACCGGGGCCCCCACGCTCAGGGGCCCCTGATCGCAGCTGAGGGGGCCTCCAAGCGCAGCACAGGGACCCCCAAGCTCAGTTCAGGGGACCCCATGCTCAGTTCAGAGGGGCCTCTACCAGCGACTTTTAGCGAAGATTCGAGCTTACGGTATTTCGGCTCAGATTTGCGAGTGGATACGTGATTTTCTAACTGGTCGATCACAGTGTTTCGTAGTTGACGGGGAAGCCTCTTCTAAGATAAATGTTACTTCGGGTGTTCCTCAAGGAAGTGTAATTGGTCCACTTCTTTTCTTAATATTTATAAGCGATCTAGGTGACAACGTCAAATCCTGGTTGCGATTGTTTGCCGGCGATGCGGTTATCTATAGGGAAATAAGGTGCTCCGACGATTGCTTAGAAATTCAGCGCGATTTGGATGCTATTTTCGATTGGTGCCGTAAATGGCAGCTTACACTTAATTGTAAAAAGTGCAAGGCAATGCGGATAAGTAACAAGAAGAATCAGTTTGTTCACGAGTACAAAATAAACAATTCAACTGTTGACCCGGTTGATTCCGTGAAGTATCTGGAGGTGATAGTAGAAAACAACATGAAATGGGACATGCACATAACTTCCGTTGTAGGCAAGGCTAATTCTAAATTATGATTCGTAGGTCGTATTTTGAGGAATTGTAATGCTCATACAAAGGAGATAACGTATAAAACACTAGTGCGTCCGCATCTGGATTACTGTTGTGGGGTTTGGGATCCGTATCGCAAGGTTCTGATTGACTCAGTTGAGAGGGTGCAGAGGAGAGCCGCTAGATTCGTGACTTGTTGTTACAGCCCTTATGAAAGTGTCACAGAATTGATACATAGATTGGGCTGGGATAGTTTGGAAGACAGACGACGTAGCTTGCGTTCGAATTTATTGGAGAATATGCGAAAAAATTTAAATTTCGAGTGCAATGAAATACTTCTTCCGCCAACCTATTTAGGTCGCAATGACCGGAGGGATAAGATTAGAGAAATAAGATGCCGTACTGATGCTTATATATATTCCTTCTTTCCTCGCACTATTCGGGATTGGAATGGACGGGTTTAGGACTGGTGCTTAGCACACTCTGCCACCCACAATGTTTGTGATTTGCAGAGTATGAATGTAGATGTAGAACTTGCTAGAGCTAAAAAAAAAAAAAGTCGCCCGTCTTACCTGAGGGTCCAAAATATTTTTTTCACACTGGGGCCCTTGTTGACCTAGCTACGCCACTGGTCATACGTTCAGTTAATTAACAACATGTTAGGAAATAAGATTAAACAATATTTATTGTGGGTGTAATCAGAAGATGAGATGTTATAAAATATTAATAAGATGTTTTGTTAAGAATCTTTAACAGTAAACTGGTCATGAAGAATTGGATGGATGGAATTTAAGTCATCTAGCAGATCTGGCGGATCTGAAATTGGAAATGGTGTCTGTACGGAGTTGTCGGGCTATAAAAGGAATATTATAAATAATTTGTACGCCTGATGGCCAAAGAGAATTACTGAAGTTGTGAAATGTGAATTTTTCATGTTATATACACAGTGTGGAATAATAAATCAAGAATTCTAGAAAGATTTTGTAGTTTTATTGAATTTTTTTAAAAGGAGAAATCGTAAAATAAGTCCAGGTACAGTATAAAAGATAATTTCAGGTGATAAGAAGGATGGAAAGGAATTATAAACGGAATGACGAATGTGGAAATACATCTTTGTATAAAAAGATGTCGGAACACATATTTCCTCCGTAGCAGAAGCTGTTAAGGAATAATATAAGGTAAAGAAAATGTTGTAATAATATTAATAATTGTTGCTAACTGACAAAAGAGATATTTTGAGTTTTATTTAGTTGAGATAGAAAAGGGGAAAAAGTAATAGCTTATGTAAAAGAATTCTGAAGTCAGGTATACGCAGATAGGTGAGGTTAAAACGTGTTATTTGCTGATGACACTAAGCTGACAGCAGAAAAGACACTGAAAAAAAAAACCGTAGTAGTAATCAGCAGATGAAATACTCATTTGTGTTAAAATCTGATTTAAGGTAAATTTTTTAATAAAACGTATTACTTTCAAATGCAAGAAACTGGTCTTAGGTAGATTTACACATTTATTGCAAGAACAATTTGATTTTACGAATTAGGAGTATAAAATTCCTTGGCATTCAAACAGGTAAAACATTTAACTGACTATAACATATCATATTACTACTGAAAAAGTTAAGCAGTGGCACATTTGCATTGAGAACATTTTCTCTAACAACAGTTCTGGTAATTTTGAAGCTGGTGTACTTCTTTTATTTTCATTCAGTTATATGTGTAAGTTATTTTTTGCAGAACTCTTGCCAAAGCAAGGAAGACTTCATTGGACATAGGGATGCTGTTCAGGGTTAAAACAAAAATTTCCAGCGGAGAACTCAGATGTTGTCTATACACACACACATACACACACACACACACACACACACAAACACACACACACACACATATATATATATATATTGGGAAACCATGGAAAGGTGAAATTTAGTTGGTTGTATGAAAAATCAAATCCACGTCCTCAAAAATACCACCCAAAATTGCATCTATTTAAATGATTTTCATAAGAGAATATAAATAACTAGCAAAAAATTGAAGTATAATAAGCATTCTAGTGGTATGAAAGATTTCGTGGTAATAAACATAGATTAAAATAAAAACCGAGATTATCTTATAGGGAATCCCCATCACATCCAAGAATTTGAGCACTCAATGAACTGTGTCTGAAGTGACATTTACAATATGCGGCTGTATGTTCGTGTATTTATAACATAAAAAAATTTTCTCTACGACTGTCTAATGCGTGGTTTAATTACGCCAAATTCCTCATCCCAGAACTTTTTCCTCAGATGGGATCTACGTAACAAGAAAGAGAAACAAAGTGAAAACGAAAAAAATGAGAATAAAGACAGTCTTATTTGGAGGTAATTTACATTTCTCGTATAGGTATCTTAGTTCGTAAAACTGATACCAGCCCGCAGTACTTCTACGCGTACACAACAGGTAGTTAATTAAAAATAATGACAGCGCCACTTGCCGAAATAGAAAATGTTATCTTAAGTTCTCCCTGACCACATCCCTTTGTACAGCCTATAAAGATTGTAGATAAAGAGACGAATTACAATTATATACTCACTACATTTGATTGGAGCAAATTAATGTACTAATTTTTGAAGGTATCAGGATCTAACACCGAATGATTGCTCACTAAAGCTTTTTTTGGTAACTAAATTCTAAAGTTTTTAAGTACTGCAACAGGTATCCAAAAAAAGAAACCTGAAGAACAATAATTCTTCCAAATGATTTACATATGAATGATCAAGAACGGTCTTCCTACCGGTTGTCTTTAGCCAAAAACAGTGTAGGCTTCAAGAGCTAAGTGGCTAGTACATTTTATACTCTCGTTGCAAGATTTCAGGTAATCTCTGCTGTTCGGATTGTCCAATTTGTGTATTTAAAAACTTGACTGAAGTAATTGTTAAATTCGTTGTTGATAAGATATTGAAAATCTTATCTCTGCCGCGATGTTATATGATATTAACAATAAAGCTCACTTGCGCTGCTGAAAATAGATTTATTCTTTGCTATTTCTGTATATTTATGCTATCGAAATTGTTTGTCTTCTAAGTACTAATGATTACTCATATACACAAGTTCAGTATAAATTATTATCGTTTTTTTTGCGTCTATGGCCACTGTTATGGTGTTAATTGTTAATCACATTCAAATATGTTAATTTTGTGAATTCCATCCCTGATATTCCAGAACATATCTTGGTTTTTACACCCTGAAATTAATTTTCGACGAAATTAGTCTAAGAATAATCTGTACTGTAGAAAACACTCTCGGGATTCTAGCTGCGTCAAATAAAAGTCGACTGGCGACGTTTCGAGAGCCGGCACTGCTCCCATTGTCAAGCACTGATCTGGGTTTTCCATGGTTTTCCCATATCGCTCCGGGGAAATGCCGGGATGGTTCCTAAAAATAGCCCATGGGCTCCTCCTAGCAGATCCAGTGTATCCCTCCCTATGAACAAAAGGATACACTTTAGGGCTGGTGCAATGCACCCTCCGCCACGCACTTCTAGGGAATCGCGGACTAATAATAATAATAATAATAAAATATTCTTTCCTCACCCATCATTTCCAAAACTCGTTCGTTTCATACTTTTTCTGTCCACTTTATTTTCAGCATTCTTCTGTAGCACCAAATTTCAAATGCTTCAATTTTCTTTCTTTCTGGTATTTCTAAAGTCCATGCTTGGCTACCATAAAGTGCTGTGCTCCACAAAGTTTCAAAAAGATCTTTCTAAGGCCTAGATCAATGAAACTAAAAGATTCTCTTTTTCATGGAGACTCTTTTTGCTAGTGCTATTCTGCTTTTAACATCATTCCTGCTTCAGCCATCAGTTGTAATTTTGTCTCCCAAGCAGCAGAATTCATTTACTTCCTCATTGCACCCAATCATGTTTGTATATTTAATCCACTGTGATTGGCAAGATACTTTGTGGACCAATTCTTTTCCTAATTTTTATAAACGATCTCGGTGACAATGTTAAGTGCACGATGCGATTTTTTGCTGATGATGCAGTTATCTATATATAAGATGCTTAAAAATTCAGCGCGATGAGGATGTTATTTCGGAATGATGTCATAAATGGCAGCTTAACTGCAAAAAGTTCAAGTCAATTAAAATAGGTAACAAAAAGACTCTGTTTGTTCACGAGTACAAAGTCAGTTTTGACAAGGTTGATTCCATGAAGTATCTGGAAGTAATATATATATATTTTTACTTAAGGTCATTAGAAGCGGCATGGGACTGAGAATAAGGAACTGGAAGGAATTCGTCCATTGCCTTTTGAAGGAAACATTCCGGCATTCGCCTGGAGTGATTGGGAGAAAGCATGGAAAACTCAAATCTGGATGCCCGGACGGGGATTCGATCCGGCGCCCTCCCGAATGCGAGGCCAGAGTGTTAACCACTCACCCACCACTCTCGGTGTGGGCGTAATAATACAAAGCAACATGAAATGGTACTTACACGTAACTTCCGTCGTAGGCAAAGTTAATTCTAGATTTCGATTCATAGGTCGTATTTTTAGTTGTAATGCTTATACAAAGGAAATAGTGCCTCCGCATTTGGATTACTGTTATGGATATTGGAATCCGTATCGCAAGGGATTGATTGGCACGTTAGAGGAAGTACAGAAGAAAGCCGCTCGATTCGTGACTGCTAGTTACAGTCCTTACGAAAATGTCGCAGAATTGACACATAGATTGTTCTGGGATTGTCTAATTTACGAGTGCAACGAAATACTTCTTCCGCCAACCTATTTATGTCGCGTACCGAGAGTGGTGGTGTAACGGCTAGCGTTCTGGCCTCGCATTCGGTAGGACGGCGGTTCGAATCCCCGTCCGGGCATCCAGATTTGGGTTTTCCATGGTTTCCCCAAATCACTCCAGGTGAATGCCGGGATGCTTCCTTCAAAAGGCCATGGGCGAATTCCTTCCCATTCCTTGCCCCCCCCATCCTTTCCCGTCTCTAAAGACCTAGTTGTTATAGGAGACGTTAAGGAGTTAAAAAAAAAAAAAAAATTAGGTCGCAATGACAGGAGTGATAAGATTAAAGAAATAAGATGCCGTACTGATGCTTTTATGTATTCTTTGTTTCCTCGTTCTATTCGGGATTGGAATGTGCAGAATTAGAATTGGTGCTTAGCACCCTCTGCCACTGACAATATTTGTGAATTGCAGAGTATGGATGTAGATGTCTATGTAGACCTTGTATGTTGCTGGCACGGGTATAGTAGCTAGAAAAGATATTTGTTCTTTATTCCCCGTTACGTAGAGTATGCGAATTTTAAATCAGTCCGTTCCATGAGGCAGAAACGCATCCACAGGTCGCGCGCGGAATGCGTGTTTATTGCGCCAGCAGCCACATTTCATGGCGATCGCGGAAGACAGGCAGCGAGCCGGCCTTACGCCAGCGTCGCGTTTCCAACTGTCCGTCCCTCACCCCTCTTGCCCTTCTGCTGTAGCTGGCCATTACTGGGCACCGCCGCGGCGATATTTTTCGGACCGAGTGTCGGCGTAACGGGCGGGCAGGGAACCCGCGCGAATGAAGAACGCGCGCGTGTTTATTTTAATGGCTCATTTAGGGCGCGGCTCGCTGATGCGAGAGCGGACGCGCTTTTGTCTGGGGGGAGGAAAAAATACAAATGGGTCTGCGTGCAGGTGGCGGGAGAGCGTTCTTTATGCGCGGTCGAGAGGCCGCGCTCCCGTATCGCGCTCTCCAGCGGTCTTGTGACGGGCGCCCGTGATGTATGCCGCCCGCAGTCAACACCGCGACACACCTCCGCGCGCGGCTACTTGTTCACCTCCTCTTATTTACGACGATACTCACATGTTGCCAGATATATAATTTAATTACAGCGTCACGTGGAAGATGGAGGGACTATTTTAGAAGTGGGCCTGAAAGCAGATGTGGAAGCATGGCGGAGATTGTGAAATGATGGACAGAGGAAAGCCGAAAAGTTGAGTAGATATCCATTCCGAGATACCAGGAATCTTACCGGAGGGGCATATGAAAATAATAAATATCCAATTTAAAGATGTAGTCGTAGGCTTCCGAGTCAGTTGGTTCTTGGCTGTCCAGGTGACGCCGAGTCATGATGTGTGTAGCCGACGTTTCGACCATCCTTCTGTGGTCCTCTTCTGGGCAGAACTGCGTCTTTCGGGTGACGCCGCGTCATGATGTGTGCAGCCGACGTTTCTACCATCCTTCTGTGGTCCTCTTCCGGGCAGAATTGCGTCTTTCGGGTGACGCCGCGTCATGATGTGTGTAGCCGACCTTTCGACCATCCTTCTGTGATACTCTTCTGGGAAGAACTGCATCTTTCGGGTGACGCCGCGTCATAATGTGTGCAGTTGACGTTTTGACCATCCTTCTGTGATCCTCTTCTGGGCAGAGCTGCGTCTTTCGGGTGACGCCGCTTCATGATGTGTGCAGCCGACGTTTCGACCATCCTTCTGTGGTCCTCTTGTGGGCAGAACTGCGTCTTTCTGGTGACGCCGCGTCATGATGTGTGCAGCTTACGTTTCGACCATCCTTCTGTGCTCCTCTTCTGGGCAGAACTGCGTCTTTCGGGTGACACCGCGTCATGATGTTTGCAGCCGTCGTTTCGACCATCCTTCTGTGGTCCTCTTCTGGGCAGAACTGCGTCTTTCGGGTGACGCGGTGTCATGATGTGTGCATCCAACGTTTCGAACAACCTTCTGTGGTCCTCTTCTGGGCAGAACTTCGTGTGCACCCACAGATTGAAGACGCAGTTCTGCCCAGAAGAAGACCAGAAAAGGATGGTCAAAACGTCGGCTGCACACATCATGACGCGGTGTCACCCGATAGCCAAGAACCATCCTATTTAAAGATTTAGATAAACGACTGGAAGAAAAACACAAGAACATTAATTTTTATTCAAAATATTCATCTTACGTGCTAGTACAATGCTATGAGTGGTTGATTTTTTTTAAAAAGTACTTCCTGAAACTCTTTTTCATTATAGTTTATTACAGTTGCCTTAAACTGCCAAACATTTCAGTAGACATCAAATCGTGTCAAAACACCTTCCTTTCATTACTAATTTCATTCGCACATATAGTCACAGCCATCTTGGAGTAGTATCATCTTAGTAAGGTGGGTTAACGGTTCCTTTTGTAAAAAATTACTTTCGAGTGCTGGTGTGACAACAGACCTGTCAAATGACAAATTTCGGTGTCAAAATGTTAAGCACAGTCGATTTGGGAACTCCAATCAACTGATAGGTGGTTCCGGTGGAAGAACAACGAATTTCAGCAGCTTTTTGAATATTTTCTTCAGCCAAAACTGTTATTGAGGTTCCTCGCTGTGAATCCGTTTCGTTCTGTCTCCACTATCACGATATGTATGCCATTTACAGAAGTTTATATTACCATTACATCACTATCATGAAATGTTTGAATCATGTTTCTGCAGAATCTGCACTCGACTTGGGTTTTCCACGGTTTCCCCAAATCACTCCAGACGAATGCCGGGATGCTTCCTTTAAATAGCCATGGCCGAATTCCTGCCGGTTCCTTGTCTCCAATCCCATTCCGCCTTTAATGACCCCGACGTTGACGAGCCGTAAATCCATCACCTAAAAAAAAAAAAAAAATTCCACTCTATTTAACATAAAATTTAATATTGCTACGTTACCCTTATTTCCTTTTCAGATGGATGTTCAGAATGTACTGTCACATGTTACGTCGCGTCGTTGTGGATGAATCATCCATGCCTTCTCTAAGAGATAGTTACAGAAGATAGTCGAAATGCGTCACTAGTTGATTCTTTCGTTCATTCTCTGTAGGATCAGGGGCGTAGCTACTATGGGGCTAGGCGGTGCAGCAGTGCCCTCAAACATACCTCAGGGGCCCCCAAGCGCAGTTCAGAGGGCCCACGAGACCTTTTTTTAGCTCTACAGTCGTCTAAGGGGGCCCCCTGAGACACAGGGATCCCCTCACAAATGGAACTCAGGGGCCCCCAGCCTCAGCTCAGGGGGGCCCTACCAGAAACACAAAGCAAGAAAAAGGTCACCCATCTGGCCTGAGGGCCCAAAATATTTTTATTTTTTTTGCACAGGGGCCCTTGTTGAGCTAGCTACGCCACTGTGTAGAGTACGTGATAGTTAAATCAGTCATACTTCTCAATGAATGGACTGTATATACTTTTATTTTTTCACATTATCTCCCTCCTATTCAGTACAGTTTACGCGCATTACAAGTAAGTTCTTCATTCGACGAGAAAAACATGTTACTACATGCGCTGTCATCCAGAAATCCATTACTACTCTGGCCTCGTGATAATACCAGAATCATCTTCCACTTAACGCATGTTTCAGGATTTCAAACACTTGAAAATGAGGAACAGGAACATCGGGACTGTATGAAGTAGTGGTAAGATCTGAAATCTCAATGATACATTGAGATTTCAGATCTTACCACTACTTCATACAGTCCCGATGTTCCTGTTCCTCATTTTCAAGTGTTTGAAATCCTGAAACATGCGTTAACTTCTATGAGTTATGGCATTAGTTCCCTTAACAAAACGCCCTCGGAGCTAGGTGGGTAAGACGTTCACTTTCATATTTCGATTAGAATCCCAGTGTGGCACGAATTTTCGCGAGTTTTTCTTTGTTCGTATGAGATAAATTATCACGCTCCGTTTTTCGAATTACATCTTTAATCGCGACCTGTTTAATACCACACGAAGCATCTTGACATCTATGCTACAACACTGCCCCTGCAACATATACGAATTATGATTATTTTTTTTAGTCTTTACGTTTCGTTGACATCCATGTCATTTGAAAAGGAAAAGAACTGGGGGTTAGGAACGAAAAGGAATTCGGCTATGGCCTATTGAAGGACCAATACCAGCATTCACCTGGAGTGGTTTCGGAAAACAATGTATTGCACAAATCTTGATGGTGGGACGAAGATTTGAATCTGTGTCCTCCCGAATTCGAGGCCCAGGCGATACTGCTCACCCACCAGACTCAGTCATAGTAATAGGAATCATCCAAACGTACAACTTAACCTGTATAAAAATAGAAATTTGAAATCATATAGGTTCTTGTAAAATTATCTAAAGTAGTTAGTTAAAAAAAAAAATACGAAAGTTTGCTTACTATAACAGTCAAAGTGTGAAAAATCTTTTATTGCGGGCACTCTTGTTTATCAGGTCACCGAAAGTAGATCGTATTAACTAAACCCTATTTTTATTATTAGACGATGGTAATATCTGATCCTGAAGTAAGAAGATCTGAATTAATATATGCACACTGACGTTATCAATAAAGAAAAATCGAAGACCTGTAGAATGATCAATGTTTTTCCTTATTCCTTCCATTTTTATGCTTGAATAAAAGGTATGTGTTAATACTAGAAACTTTTTGCAAAATTTCGTTTCTAGTTGATTCTGTTTGAAACACCTTTACGTCCCCAGATAGCTGGAAAGTGGTCGCGTAGTTGAATATATTGGACGTTGGCCGCTAAGCTTGATAGTTCAGGATTCGAATATCAGAGAGGTGAAACATTTTTACATAGCTCCTTCACAAAACTTACAGTTGTCTGACTTCCGTAAAATGATCTCAAGATCAAATAAATGAACTAAGCGGGCACTTCGGCGAGTAATATGTTTACTATAAACCGACGAACATTTCAAAAATTCTTTAAATTACTTAATGATTTGTTCTGAATGCCCTGTGTTGGTGCTAATACAACAATACAAACGTTTTTGTTGTTCACTGGGCATACCATATTAACTAATTTACCATGAACTACGTGTGCTGCCTCAAATATTTTTTACTTCCATTCTTTTGGTTTTTAATTCCTGGAATTTATACCATATTTTTTATTGAATCCCAATGAAAAATAGCAGTGTGTTTCACATTTCGTGACATCGGTGGCCATTCATTATGGCCATATCTCACAGTCTAATGCCAGCCAAATGCATTGTTTAAAAAATTCATGCACACCTGCGAGCATATGCGATGGGATACCGTCATGTTGACAAAACATGTTGATTCTGTCTGTCAATGGCATTTTTTGAACAGGTCTGTATGAAAATAATTTGCACTACATGCTATTAAATTACTCGTGTTGGGTCTCTGTTCAAAAAGAAAAATCGCCAAACAAACAGTGAATGAGACAATGCTATTAACAGGATGAAATAAGAATAAAATTACTCTTCACTTATTTAGCTGATCTGAAGACAAAATTTACATCAATTTTATAAGGAAATGGCGATTAAATAAAAAATTGGTAACAATTACAAAAGTGTTAAAAAATGAAAAATCTTCAAAATTACGATACATGCTGTTTCATAAATGTTTTTGATATTTTGCGGCTTACTAGAGAGTAATTATTCAGCTCGAAACTAGCTCTTGTTTCATTAGAATTGTTCCGGGAGTTGATCTATAAATTCAAATAACTTTACTCATTAACAAATCTGTATGTCATAAATGCTTATTTTCCACCTGTTGGAGTCATAGGTTCTATTTGTAATATGATAACCACTAGACGACCCGTGCGAAAATTTCACGAATAAAATACGACGAATAGTGAGGTTGAATGCTTGTAATATAATGAATAGTAGAACCGTAGTTTTGTAGCAAATATTTTTTTAGTGTAATAGGTACACAGCAAAATACTCACAACATATTATGAAACAGTTAGAAAAATTTAAAAGTCTTTATTTATGACAAACTGTCACTGACCTTGGTAGAATAAAACCAACCTTAACAAACTGCACACAACATATCTCTGTGATATTTGTTGCTGAGCGAATAAAATGATTACATTGGAATTGAATAACAAAACGACAGTGTTTCCGTAAAAGAAAAACATATATACGAAAAACTACTTATTGAATAAAAAAAAGTTTATTGACTTCTCTGTGATATCCGCTGCTGAAATCTCTGGACTTGGCTCTGAACAGTCTCATACGCGCTACCACTTTTAGCACCAAATTCTGAACATTTTTTCTTAATTTATGATTTTACCTAGCTGGAGACCTTAATTTTTAAAACGATATGTCATTTATCGATTTCAGCTAGGTATCGAAGAAGATAAATGGCATATAATAAAAACAAAAATTTAAAAAATCAACACTTTCTATAACTAATTTTGATACTTTTGCCCTTTAAGGGTCGAATTACAAAAAAAAATCTTTTATAAAATATGGTGTGACCAAAGCAGCCACCTTGGTCTTTAAAATGATACCTCATTTATCGATTTCGGTTAGTTATCAAGCAAGATAAAAAAAAAGTTTTGAGAAATGATGTTATTTTTGCCCCTTAAGGGTGTAATTTGGAGAAAGTTTTTTCTTAAAATATGATGTGACGATAGTGGATAGTTTAATATTTAAATCGATACGTCATTTATTGATTTAGATTAGGTATCAAGGCAAATAAATAGCTCATGACAGAAAAATGCGTTGTAAAAATATTAATACTTTTGCCCTCTAAGGTTAGAATTTTTAAAAATTTCTTTCATAAAATGTGGTAACGGAACCGAAGACATTACGAAGACCTTAATCTTTTAAATGATACCTCGTTTATCAATTTTGTTTAATTGTCAACGGAGGTAAATGACTTGAGACACAAAAAACGCATTTTAGAAATACTGATATTTATGCCCTTTAAGGGTCGAATAACGAAAAATTCTTTCTTAAAATATAATCACTATGGCGGAGACCCTAATCTTTACTATGATACCTCATTTATCTATATCGGTTATATATCAAGGGAGATAAATGGCATTTTAGAAAAATTTATACTTTTCCCTTTAATGGTTGAATTCCAAAAACATTCTTTCTTAAAATATGATGTCACAAAGCTGAGACATCAATCCTCATAATCCTACTTGATTTATCGATTTTGGTTAGATATCCAGGGAGATATATAGCTCAAGACATTAAAAACGAATTTTAAAAAAATTGACATTTTTGCCCTTTAAGGGTCCAATTACAAACAATTCCTTTCTTAAAATATAATGTTACCATGGCGGACACCTTAGTCTTTAATATGATATTTCATTTATCTATATCGGTTAGATATTAAGGGAGATAAATCACTCGTGACACAAAAATGCGTTATTGAAAAATTTATACTTTTTCCCTTTAAGGGTTGAATTCCAAAAACATTCTTTCTTAATATATCATGTCACAAAGCTGAGACATTACTCCTCATAATCCTACTTCATTTATCGATTTTGGTTAGATATCCAGGGAGATAAATGGCTCGAGACACAAAAAACGCATTTTAGAAAAATCGACATTTTTGCCCTTTAAGCGTCGAATTACGAAAAATATCTGTCTTAATATACGACGTCACTAAAGCGGAGATTTTAATCTTTAAAATGATACTACATTAAACGATTTCATATACGTATCCAGGGAGGTAAATGACTCGTAACACAGAAAACAGCATTTTAGAAAGATTGACATTTTTGCCCTTTAAAGGTCGAATTCGGAAAACTTCATTTCTTAAAATATGATGTGACCAAAGTGGAGACCATAAGCTTTAAAATGACACCTCATTCATTGATTTCGGTTAAGTATGAAAGAAGATACAGGCTTGTGACAAAAAAATACCTTATAGAAATAATATATATGATGCTGTTAAGTAATATATACAATTACAAATCTATCGCCCTGACGCACGAAAGCAATGAAATCTTCAGGCGTGTACCACCGGATTGTGTTATAAACCTGATATTTCACCGCTTTCATCGTCTTCTTCAGGTGTTAAACCGTATGTACAGCGCAATCAGGTGGTATACCCGTGAATATGTGATTGCATCCTTCTTCGCAAAAAGCAACACGTAAAACTGAGAAACGGGATATAATTTCCATAAAAGGAGCTTGTCATTTCCAGCTAGTAAACATCCAACCACGTCAATTGGCTCATTTCGGCTGTATATTGGTATCTATAGAGTTATTCCCGCGGCAAATTTCAGCTTAGATACCGTTTCAGTGTTGTAAATATCACGAAAAATTCGTCAGTTGCTTTTATGTTGAAAAAATGAATATATATTTTTTTTTGTTGAAATAATGAAAGTACTCGTAAATCATATTGTTTCAGTTAGTAAACAGTCATTCACGAGTCTCTGTAAATTGTATTCGCCGGCCTTGGTAGCGTAGGGGCTAGAGTGTTAGCTCCGCGTGCCGAAGGCCGCCGGTTCGAATCCGGCCGCGGGCAAGGATGTTTAAGTGTTGTATGTCTGTGTGAATGTCCTGTCCATCCTATGGAGTTCATACATTGGAAAAATAGAATACATATACTAGATGACGACTTATACACTGAAAGGTGTAATAATTACATTGAGCTGGCTGTATGGCTTCCGTTGCCAATGCCATTAAAAAAAAATAAATTGTATTCGAAGAAGAATGGCTAACCGATAATGCAGGCTACTATCTACGGTAGTCTGGGTCCAACCATGCCCCAACTTCCTTAACGAAAGTCTCCACAAACAACCATTATTTTTGACTTCAGCATTGTAGTAAATTTTCTGAATCTTTTCTCAGATTAAGATGCAGATATTTCATTTCAGAACATTGCGAAAGAAATAAAACCCGCTTTATACTACTTGACTGTCGATTAGTTTATTTTATGAGAGTACTTAAAACTTGAGGTTTGTCTTTACGATGGAACGTAGCACTTAACGACTTAACGACATATTATCGTTATAAATTCCTGTTTCTTACCGCCCTGGACGAGAACGCGTTACTAGTTGACACTGGTTTTTGATACAACCTGCACACACTGTGTTTTCAATTTTTCGGTGCGACGGATGCAAGCAACATCCTAAAGATCATTCATGGTCGCTATTTTTCCTGCGACAGAATAAACAATTACTAGATGACCCATGCGAAAATTTTTGCAAATACAATGAACAGTAGTTTTTCACAATGTTTTCATATTTAGCATTTTCTCTCATAATAAAACGTGTTCACGACACATACTTGAAATCATTTTTCAGCGCAGGAACAAACTTTACTAGGCACGGATCTCGTTTAAGGAAAATTCAAATCCAAATGTAAATACCATAGTCACCTGAAGAAGGATCCACAGGGTCCGAAATGCATTGTGTAATACAATAAAAGTTGTATTCCAGTGATTGAAGGCTGTTTCTACTTCTACCTCTGACTAATGAAGAGTAGGGTTGGTGGTTTGTAATAGGATGAAAGAAGAACCGCCTCATTTGTTTCAATTGTTTATTTGTTTAGTGTAAAAGGTGCGTAACAAAAGTTGACGCCAGTGAAGCAGTTTATTAATATCTCTGTGATATGTGTTACTGTTATCTAGTGGCTTGGCTCTGAACTGTCTCATACGCGCGGCAGTCACAGTTATTACTTTTGCCCTTTAAGAGTCAAATTCCGAAAACTTTCGTTCTCAATTTATAATGTTTCCTGAGTGGAGATATTAATCTTTTAAATGATACCTAATTTATCGATTTAGGTAAAGTGTCAATGGAGATAAATGGCGTAACAAAAAAACATGTTATGAAAATAATGATACTTTTTCCCTTCAATGGTCGAATTCCGAAAAATTCCTTTCTTAAGATACAATATGACCAAAGCAGAGACGTTAATATTTAATATGATAGCTCATTTATCTATTTCGGTTAGATATCAAGGGAGTGGCTCATGATAAAAAAATACGTCACGGAAATACAGATAATTTTTCCCTTTAAGGGTCGAACTCCAAAAACTCCTTTCTTAAAATATGATGTGAACACGACAGTGGCCTTAATCTTTAAAATTATACCACATTTTTCTATATCGATTAGATATCAAGGGAGATAAATGATTCGTGACACAAAAACGCGTTGCAGAAATATTGATACTTTTGCCCTTTAAAGGTCTAATTATGAAAATTTCCTGACTTAATATATGATTTCACCAAAACTGAGATCTTAATATTCAAAATGATACCTCATTTAATGATTTCAGTTAGGTATCCGGGGGAGAAATGGTCCGTGTCACAAATAACAGTATTTTAGAAATATTAACATTTTTGCCTTTTAAGGGTGAAATTTGGAAAAATTAGTTTCTAAAAATATGATGTCACAAAAGCGGATACCTTAAACTTTAAAATGATACCTTATCGATTTCGGTTCGTTATGAAGGGAGATAATGGCTTGTGACAAAGAAACACACCTTATAGAAATAATATATATGATGAGGAGTGAGAGCAATTAGTATCAGCAGAAAAATATGAGCTGTAACAAAAAATTAGGAAATTTGTTTAAATCATCTAGCAGTTGATTATGAAATATAGAATGTAGTACTTTTGACTATTTGTTTGAAGGATATTTTATTTATACCGCATTAACCATTGTTCAGGAAATAAACCTGGTAGCTGAGTGGTTAATTCTGGGACCAGGTATTCAGGTGGACGTGGAATCGACTTCCTGCACTTCCATCAAGATTTGAGGAAATCACTCCAAGTAAATGATGGGATGATTTCTTCAGAATGACTACCCGTTTCTTGGGACCAGTTCTCTCCTAACTTTAATAACATCGACGTAGAAAAGCCGTAAAACCTCAATTAATTAAAACTAATATTGCGAACAATTGCTGGTGTCAAATAAATGAACCAAAAACCAACGACGGATGGAGCGTAGCATTCTAACCTTATCTCTGGTTTGTTATACCTTGAAATGTGAATACATATCACTATTTTTACTGATATCTCTAACTTCTTACACTATCATAGCTTCATTCACAACACTTCACCAAGCTTTCTACTATCCCCCAGAGCCAGTTCGTTTTAATTATTTGTTTTACATTGAGGTATACTGATAGTAAATAGACGCGGTCCTTAGAGAATCGAGAGAGTTGGGGGAAGGAAAGGTTAAGAAAATTGACAATAATGTTTCCGAAAGTACCATGTCAACACTCATCTGTTGTGATTTAGGGTAACCATGAAAACCTTAATCATTATTGCCAATCCCCGAAGCTAACTACGGACCTCCCAAATGTTTGGCGAGAACGTTATCGCTTTTCCTCGACTGGGTGTTGGGAAAACTTGGAGAACAATTAGCTCGTAAACATTGTTTCTGACCACTATTTTGAACAAGCACTTTATTTCAGTTGGAAAGTGATCGTGGCTAAGGGGGGAAAGGTGATAAACATATTAACACAAATCAACAAATAATTTTAAGTAATAACTCTTGTAATGCAAAATTGAGTCTGTAGAGGAATTTTCATCTCGGTTAAAAATTAAAAAATGTGTGATATGGTTTCAGAAATAAAAGCACTTTAGTAATTTTTTTAATAATCGTATCTCCTAATATATGTTTCTTATTCATTGTATTTCTTTAACAACATAGGTATAACGGCATTGCATTTCACAGGCATAATTAATTAATTCCTGCTCTTTGTAAGCCGAAAATGCTTCGCATTTTTCGTTTGTTTTTTGCAGATTTTTGCAAATATTTTAAGGCATATTTCAGAATAATCTTCTATCCGAATAATACTTATGTTTCAAGTATTCCAGATCAGAGAATGTATCAGATCAATGTACTTTTCCCTTAATACTCTTCTAACTACTATATTAGTCATACATATTTCTCTACATACTTTAACAATAAAAGACTTTGTTACCTCATACAGTATGGAATACAGTACTTAATTACATACTGGAAGTGGACTGAGGAATTGTGTGTTTTGCCATTCAAGACAGATTTGCTTCAGAGACACAGAATTGTTGTCGGAAGAATTTAAATATTTTCTGCCTTACAACATGCATATACAAAATTATAGGTTTATTCACTGTAGTTCATCGGTAAAAATCATTATAATTATTATTAGCTTAATTACGGTGGGGCGCATGCTTCAGTGGAAATTTCCCTACACAACTATTTTCCACTTTCTTGTCTTTTATTTGAAATTCTATCAGTGTATTTCCCAACCCAGTTACTTTTGCGCTTTACGAATTCGAAATTTAAATTATTCCAGTTTTTTTGGTAAATTATGCAGCACATCCCTGGCTCCTTTACCCACAAAGGAAAATTTTCTCAATTCTTTATGCCTGAAATGAAGTGGCAGCTTGTGGTCATGGTCAATTTTTCCTTCCCGAGCACTACTGTTAATTCTTCTGCCAATATACTTCCAATCCTCCTTACCAATATACGCTATACACTCCTAGCACTTAATTCACTCTCCCAGTCCAGCTCCTTTATCATGTCAGTTGCTAATTTCTTCTGCGTAATTTCCACAATGGAATGTAGCTGGTTTTCCTCGCACCCGTTCCTACTCCTGTCTATGTCCATATTTTGGGTCCCATAATATTGCACCATATTAAAGGAATTGTTTCACTCAAGTTTTGTAACACAATCCCCTCACTTCTCTGGTACTTAGTACATATCCTTAACGCACTCTCTAGTAATTGAAGAATTTTTAACCCTTTGTCAAATGAGTCATGCCCACTTGAATTTATTATGCCGAGATATTTAAGTATTGAGTGAAGACAAGCAGTTCCTTCCCCAGCCTACAGTCATAAACAACTTTAAGTTTTTTAAAAAAACTCTGTACTTATAAGCTGACTCTTCTTGGTATTTATCTTCATTCCATGTTGATCTACCAATCTAGGTACCCTGTATAGGTTAATCTGCGATTGTTTATAGTTTTCTTCCGTTAACCATGGTAGACGTGGTCCAGCTTCCATATTCTACACTTGTACTCATCACCTGACTACTGGGCGGCAGTGGATAAGCCGTTCGCCATCAAAATTCAGAGTGCATGTTTCGAATCCTGGAGTAAACAAGGAATTTTTTTGGATTTTTCTTTGTTCATAGCAGTAAGCTTGGATCTTATGTAGTTCTGTTTCCACGATAAAATGCAGTGCAGCCCCGACTGGGGTGGAAAGTGCAGCTAGTCCTAGCTCCCATTGCGTGAATATACGAGACTCACTGGACACCCAATGTTACAGAAACTCTGAATCAAGCTGTATGTCATATTTTCTCGGCTTGTTCACCAGGTAAGTGAAAACGACTAAACAAAAAGGAAAACAGCATTTACATAAGATACAAATGAAATTATTGCAGTAGTTTTTATTTAATCGATTGACGTCATTAAAGGTAAATATACCATGAGAAATATGTAGCATCCAAAAAGAAGTTCTCCAGTAATGTTATATTTCATAGCATAAATTCTAGGTTCAATACAATGTAAGGGAATCTGCAAGACAAAAGTGATTATAATGTAGTATAAGTGATACCAATACTAGTAGATTAAATATAAAAATAAGGTCAGATGTGGTTACAGAAGATTTTGCTACTTAGGAAGTAAAATTACAACCGATCGCTGAAGCAAAAATGATGTTAATAGCAGTAGCTAAATAAGCCTTTATGAAAAAGACAAATCGTTTAGTTTCAAATATTGATCTAGGACTCAGAAAGAACTTTTTAAAACTCTATGCGTGGAGCACTGCACTTTATGGCAGCGAAGCATGGACTTTCGGTACACCAGACAGAAGGAAAATTCAAGCATTTTAAATGTGGTGCTATAGAAGAATGCTGAAAATTAAGTGGACGGATAAAGTACGAAACGAACGAGTTGTTGAAATGGTGGGCGAGGAAAGAAGTTTGTGGGAGAGTTTTACAGCAAGTAGAGACAGGCTTGTAGGTCATATTTTGAGACATGCTGGATGGGTTAATTTGTTAGTGGAGGGAACAGCCTAAGGTAAGAACTGCAGAGGAAGACAGAGATTAGAATATATGAAGCAGATAATTGAGGACATGGGTTATAAGCGGTATGTTGAGATGAAAAAGCTAGCGCGAGATAGGAAGGGATGGTGGATTGAATCAATCCAGTCGAAAGACTGATGACAGCAAAAAAAAAAAAAAAAAAAAATCGGAATCTGAATATTTTGAAGATGACATGAGTGTACATCTCTATTGTGTTTAAACCTTCACGAAATTTCCGCGAATGCCTAGCCTAAGAAGTTAGTGTAAGGGGATAAGGATTTTTACCCAATGAAATGATGATAATGAGTGACATCATGAATATAATCCACGAACAGGTGACTAGCAATGAGCATTGATCCTTGTGAAGGGATCTTTCAAATAATCCACTTTCGTTTCCCACGCTAAACCGTGGGATGACGGAACCGTTTACAGAAGCGAGTAAAGTTTTTTTCCCCCGCCTGTCGAGAAACGCTCTCGCATCAGAACCCTTTACCTAAAGCTGCCCGAACTTAATTAAAGTCATCTTCATGTCGAAAGGTCGGAGGGACCTCTCGGAGGAGAGGCAACGTAATGAACCGGGCGCAGGGTCAAGCGGGACGCGGTTAACCTTGACCTTAGGCTGGGAGATTTAGGCGCAATGGACGGTAAATATGGAATCCCAAGGGAGACCGACAGTAATAATAAATAATGTGCGTCTGGGAGGCGACGTACAATTAAGGCGTACGGGAACAAAAGATGAGACGGGGATCAAAGCGAAGCCGACAGAGTACACCGGTCTCACATACACACCCGCAAGCTAGATGTACAGTGCCTACTCCACCACCGTGCGAGTAAGCTCTCGTTACTGGAAGATCAGTTCATTTCTTTTACCAATTACAGACTTTTAAATTATTACTTTCATTTCATTATCTCCACTAAGTGTAGAAAGCTTAGAAATCGAAAAAAATTGATAAACTGAAATTTGTAACCAGAAGAGCTGCAGCAGGAATAATCAAAGGGTATTGTTACCTCGACAGAAAAAAATACAGAAAAGTAACGAAGCTGCAGGTATATCAAAATAAGATTAGAATTACGAAAAAGAACTAAAACTAATCTAGTTTGCATCAAACAATCACTCAGGGATAAGAATTCAAGCTCATTCATTTTTTATTTATATATTTATTATATTTTTTGTTGTTGCTATTATCAGTTTTTCGACTGGTTTGATGCAATCCTCCATCCCTTCCTATCTTGTGCTAACTTATTCATCTCTACATACCACTTACAACTTACGTCCTCAATTATCTACTTCATATATTCTAATCTCTGTCTTCCTCTACAGTTCTTACCGTCGACTGTTTCCTCCATTAACAAATTAACCAATCCAGTGTAATGGGAATATTTGGTCTAATTATATTTGGTTTAATTATGTAATTTAGAATTGATCGAATGTTAAGTTGAACGGAGGCGGTGCGGCCGCACAGCGAGCCACACGCGCTGAGCCAGGAGTCACGTTTTGCTGTCTCAAGCGGATTGCACTTTTCACAGAGTAGACTTTGACCCGAACAATAACCGAGAGTAGTCTAGAATGTTCGAATCGGTAATATAAGGCGAGCGCGAGGTGCGTTCCTTCTTCAGAGTGACGGATCGAGAGTCTGCACGTCACTATGTTAATCAATGGATAGGTAATAGTCTCTCTCTCTCTCCGATAGTCTGGTCTTGCGTTAGAGTCGGTATGATACAACATTTGGCGGAATCTTCGAGTAGCCGTTCGCAGTATTTGTGAGTATGTTGTTCCACCATCTAGACATTATGTCGAAGATGTAAGTTGATAGGAAGAGTACGAGAATAGCCTCGCAGTCGGCATGTAATGGATGGACTGTATTCTGTCAAGATTTGGTAATAAATAGTATTGTACAGCAGTTAGGCCGTGTTCTCACTGGTAGAGTAAAAGAGAACCTACTGTCTGTCATGATCAGTCTAACTTGTCCTACCAGCATGTGTACGACATGGGTCTATGGCCTGCAAACCATAGTGGTGTCACCTCCTGACAATAGACAATAGCTAATAGCCTTACAGCTGAGTTGGAGTGCGGAGCCGAGGTCACCAGAGGTCAACCAGCTCAACTGCAATAAGGTTGGTAGCCGAAGCAGCAATCATACTCTCCGCCGGTTCCACATAACGCCCACAGTATAAATAATACTCCACTCGGAATTCTGATAAGTACGGCTGTAAGTCACTGTTGCCGAGCTAACGCCAGAGGAAGTTGCAGGTTAGTGTCATCGTTGCAACCAAACTAGCAGTTACGAGGTGTGAAGAAGTGGCTCCATTGGGTGACTTTTAGCCGCTACACCAGCATGGCTCAAAATATGACCTACCGGCCTGTCTCTTCTCTCCGTATGCTTCTTCCAAAAACTTCTTTCTCACCTATCATTTCCAAAACTAGTTCATTTTGTACTTTGTCTGTCCACTTAAGTTTCAGCATTTTTCTGTAGCACCACATTTCAAATGCTTCCGTCTACCATTTCTGCAAATTTTTCTCTCGTGTTAGATTGCATCAGTTTATTCACTTCCAGGCTGTTCTGCTTATATTGCTTCCGTATTTGCTTGAATTTCAGCCTGCATTTCATTACTATCAAATTCATTACAGTCTAGAACCTGATTCCTGAATCTCTATTTGTTCATGATATAACTGATTGAATCATTCAATTAAGGACCAATTAATCTATTATTTACTTTTAATTCAAAAGAAATTATTATTATTTTTTATCCTATCTTGTGGTGTCAGTTGTATCAAATCAAATATTTACAAGTTAGTTACAAGATTGCTCCGAAGTTAATCTCCAATTATCATGAATTAGTTTGTTATACGTTCCTTACTACCGATTTAACGCATAATTGAATTTTAATAACGTTTTCATTCCACCGAGCGTGATTGGTGTGCGGTAACGCTTTGGCCTTGCTTTCGGGAGGACGCGGGTTCTAAACCCCACCCGGCCTTCCAGATTTGGGTTTTTCATGGTTTCCCAAAACCATTCCAGGTGAATGCCGAAATAGTTCTTTCAAAACGACCATGAGCGAATTCCTTCCCGTTACTTGCATGCAGTTCTTTCACGACTTTAATGTTCTCGACTTCGACGAGACGTAAAGCCATAAGCAAAAAAAAAAAAAAAAAAAAAAGTTTTCAATCTGAAAGAACCGTATTATGATATAGAGAAAGTAAAGTATCACACAGTGATCTTTAGATGACGTTTTGGGTACAACGTTTTCATAACAACATTACTGCCAAGCTACTATGTTTCGTCGTGTTTTTCTTACAGATCAGCCAAGTATTCTTCTGAGCCCAGCATACTGATTTAATCACTAACTTCTTACTTTTGTCGAGCTTATAATTTTTTAAATATATTGAAATGTGCAACTTCTAAAACAGTGCATTTTCTTGATAATCCGCTCTATGACAGAAAACAACTAACGAAATATCCGATAATTTGAATTTAAACAGTAAATTCTACAACGAATAGGACAGACATTATGGAAAATACCTATTAATTGATGCTGATTAATACTGTAGTTACTGAAATGAATGTAGCTCACAACTGGTTTTAAAGGAAAGAAAATGGAGAAAAAATCGCTATTAATTAATGATTGGCAGAAATCATAATTTTTTTCATGCAGTAGTTCCTTGATGTTTGTAGACTGATCAGCTTTCTGTATGTTTATCTGCTGTTGAAGGACATTAGCAGATACTTCAGATTAGTGATTCTCTAGCTTGCAGTATATTTCTCAATTAGTAAAGCCATTAAACTGCAATTAACTGACTCGTACGTGTAGATCACGGAAAAAAGTCCTGTTCCGTAAATTAGGGTTATTATACCGTGTAGTGTTAACACCTCCTGGCGTGACAGCACTTGTGCCATTATGCCGTAAGTCGGTGAATGAAAAAGAGATTTACGGAGTTTCGTATTTCTGACAGGCTGTCATGATACTGTCAGGCAGGAGTTTTATATACGGCTGCCACCTCGTTACTGACGTTTCGCTAGCGGCGGAGAAACGAATACACGCGAGCAAGTCGAAGAAACCTCGTAAATCAGGAGGCTTCCGTTTTACGGCAGGCCGTGACAGGTTTAATGGTGTTATTACATAAAATGGAATATTTACCCATTACCATGTTCGAGGATAGTGATTAGCTGAAGACTCGGCACAGAAACCACTGGTGTTGAACCCCGAAACGAAGAAAGGTCTGATAACATGTTGTCAGTTTGAAACAGGATCAGTTTTGTTTCCCCAGATATGTTGTGATTACACTCCTGTCGAGGACTGTAGAATTGGTTGCGAAGACGGTAATAATTATAACAATCTAGTGCAGAAATACCTTGCTAGACGGTTGAATTTTTACGCTTTAATCCTTCGGCAAATTCTTCGTAATGAATTGAATGAAATGATGTATTAAGAAATTGGTTGAGTTCACCAGGTAAGTTATTTTCAAAACGTATAAAAAATACTTGAATTATAAATTTTTCAAAAAAAATGTTTTAAAATTTTATTTATAGTCTGACTTACGAATTTTCCAAAAGATTTATATATATAATGTTCATTGAAAAATTCTTCTGAAAAATCAAATTTTCTAAAATTAAAAATTCAATTCTTTTTTTGTTGAGATAACCATAAATTTCAGATTGATCGCTGCAATTTTTCTATAAGATTTGGGAGACTATACTTAAATCAACAAAGAATTTTCGGATAGTTTCTGAATTGAAGGATCATTTATTTTTTAAATTTATTATTATTATTATAGATATAAAGTTCTCACCAAGCCACCACCAAATCACACACGATTACTGTAATCTGGTGGTTGTTTCGTAATTTAACGTTATAATAGTGTTTAGATTTCTTAGATTCAAAATAAGACATAATTACAAATTTTTTATTTTTTTTATTAAATTTGTTTATTGTATTACGCCTCACTGGTGTCTTAGTCATTAGAGACGGGAATGGATTTGGGGCAAAAAACGGGAACCAAATTGGCCATTGCCTTTGAATGAAACATCCCAACATTTTCTTGGAGTGATTTAGGGAAACCATTGGAAAATTGATGTCTGGATGGTGGCGCGGGGATTTGAACTCACGCCCTCTCTACCCGAGCGTCATCACTCACCAACCAAGCGTCACTCCTGATTATTTTTCCTATGTTTAATTATAAGAACGGTTCTTAATGTACTGAACAAAGAACTGCACTCAACTGACCTGTGTTTACGAGTGCTGCTTCAGCTTTCGTTTTATGTGTTGCTAGAAGAATATCTTACGAGATATCATCATACTGAAACGGACCGTATATGTTGTCGGCAGAGAAGACGGACTCTTGATTGTCACAAAATCTGTTATTTTTAGAAACGATTGACTTATGTTCATAGCTGACTCGTAATACGCAGGCAGTAATGTGGTTATTTACATTAAGACCTACTTCTGTGATCCGGAGTTAAGCACATAATCACTGATGTTTATGTCGCTTAGTAGATACGCATTTACATTCCATACCTGCAAGAGTAACGTATATTCGTACTCTATAGAATACTTCGAATTCAAACACAGAAACGAAAAGTAATGTAACCTGAAGGCTAACAAAAATAAAAATAATATTTCAAGTTAAACATAATAAATCCTTAAGCATGTGGTGTACTTCATAGGCATAAATTCTACCTCTAATAAAACAATATTGCAGGCTTATACATTTTCGTTATGAGCAACATGATGATTGTGTTTGTCGTGTAGAAATATTTGTTTTTTTCCTGTTTTACGAAAATAAACTGAATTTTCTGCTGCGGACAATATTGCAATGACTGCCAGAGGAGAAAGCTGTATGTACCCCGTATCCCTTTGTAACGATTCTTGTCAGTTGTGCAATGTGATGAAGACATTGTGAGATCGAAAGACTAGATTTATATTCTAGCAGATAAAATACTTCACACTGACAGCTGTCTTTCTGTGCTTTATGTATGGATAAATCTTAACGGTTATAATGAAATGTGTTTTGGGTTCAATAATACTCTGTCAATAAAGCACAAACATCGGAGCAGCAAACATACCACTCAGCGGGTAAACTGTGTTAGACTTTTATATTAAGACAAAAAAATTTCCTAATTTCAATTAATTGCGTTACACGCATACTGATACAATGAATATCTAATGGTTTGTTCCTCAATTATATTTATTTGGTTTCCACGATTAGAAATCAGGATTATGATAAAGTAATCCTTGAAAAAGAAGTCATTGCTTGTATCATAAGGGCTGATTAAAAAAAGCAAACCTAAAAATTATCTCTCTTTTGTGTGGTAGAGCAACGAAATGTTATTAGGAACTTACATTACGTGGTACATTTTTGTTGTTGAATTATTATAGGGGGCCGCAGAGGTTAAAGAGGAAGGTATCTTCTGTATTTTCAAGCTTCAATACAATAAGATAAACCCATAGAGCGCCTCTTAATTTTCGGGTTGAGGGAAATCTTTTTTCTTTTGTTTTAGACACTTGTAAATCTTTCTCGAGCCAAAAACAGCTGTACTCTTCTTGTCATATCATTGGTTCACAGGACACTAATTAAAACTGGTGTATCTCCGCAGTCTCTGAAATCAGCTGTAGAGTTTCCCAAATCAGGTACCAACAAATAATTCTTGTTGGTGCTTTCCATTGGAATTCAGCCATGACCTATTACAGGATTCATCTTGGAGTTATGTTGGAAAGTATTTGAAAACCGAAATATGGACGATCTGACAGAGAATCGAACTCTGGTCACCCCGTGTGGTAACCACTCACCCAGCAAGTTCGTTTAAAATCTCAATCGTTGGGCTGAAATTAAATTCAAATTTTCCTATTCATATTCTCCAAACAACTATTTATTAAAAAGCTTACTGACTGAAGATGGGTAACAACATTAAGTACTTGTGTCACTTATAACATTCTATACGTGGTTTATGGGCATAAAAAAGCTAAGCCTGGTATTCATCTAGACGGTTGGTTGGTGCATCCCGACGCAGGTTTACTTGCTGTGTTATTGAAGACAGGATACTCAGTTCATTGCTTCCTTATTTTACTTAACACAGCATGAAAGATTGATGCTAATATTTCTGCATGAAAGTGCAAGTTTTTATAGCGAGCGCATTAATACATCCACTCTAACAAGATATAAACGTTATCTGGTATTTATTTGTTAATATTACAGCGGTCAGATAATACAATGAAACCATGTACATCGAAGGAATATAAATAAACAATATGGCATGCACATTAATACATTCAATCTATGGCGACATAAACGCGATTCCATACTTCTTTTCTTACTACAAGGGGCTGTCCATTAATGACGTGAGGTGTTTTGTCCAGAATTTCGTACCCCCTCTGGTGGGACCCCCCTTTTTTATATAGCTCTACAGCCATACTAGAATTTCAAAAGGTCACGTGAGATTTCCGTTGACTCCCCTCCCCCCTCCACCCTCTTGGTAAGGTTTCTAGAGATTTCCGTCGACCCCCCTCTCCCCCCCTATTTTACCTCGCGTAATTAATGGGCGCCCCCCAACAGTGATCGGAGAATATAATGAAACCATCTACATTGAACGAGTATAAATAAATAAAAAGCGACTAAAAATACTGGTGCATGTATCAGCGTGCAATAATGGCGACTCCTCCAGATGTAAACATACTGACCGACCAAGTCACTTGATTTTCTGTGAGTATTAAAGCAATTTAAAGTATAACATTTTAAATGCGCATGCGCAGAGTGTTAACTGAGCATGTGCAGAACGTTAATTGCGCATGTGCAGATCGATAATTGCGCATTCGCAGGGCGTTAATTGCGCATGTGCAGAGCGTTAATTGCGCATTCGCAGAGAGTTAATTGCGTATTAGCAGAGCGTTTATTGCACATTTGCAGTGTGTTAGTTGCGCATGCGCAGAGAGTTAATTGTGCATTCTCAGAGCATTAATTGCGCATTCGCAGAGCGTTAATTGCTCATGTGTATAGCATTAATAGCGCATGTCAAGAACGTTAATTGCGTATGTGCGGAGCGCTAATTGCGCATTCGCAGAGAGTTAATTGTGTATGCGCAGAGCATTGATCGTGCACTCACAGAGCGTTAATTGCGCATGTGTATAGCATTAATAGCGCATGTCAAGAACGTTAATTGCGTATGTGCGGAGCGCTAATTGCGCATTCGCAGAGAGTTAATTGTGTATCCGCAGAGCATTGATCGTGCACTCACAGAGCGTTAATTGCGCATGTGTATAGCATTAATAGCGCATGTCAAGAACGTTAATTGCGTATGTGCGGAGCGCTAATTGCGCATTCGCAGAGAGTTAATTGTGTATGCGCAGAGCATTGATCGTGCACTCACAGAGCGTTAATTGCGCATGTGTATAGCATTAATAGCGCATGTCAAGAACGTTAATTGCGTATGTGCGGAGCGCTAATTGCGCATTCGCAGAGAGTTAATTGTGTATCCGCAGAGCATTGATCGTGCACTCACAGAGCGTTAATTGCGCATGTGTAGAGCATTAATAGCGCATGTCAAGAACGTTAATTGCGTATGTGCGGAGCGCTAATTGCGCATTCGCAGAGAGTTAATTGTGTATGCGCAGAGCATTGATCGTGCACTCACAGAGCGTTAATTGCGCATGCGTAGAGCATTAATAGCGCATGTCAAGAACGTTAATTGCGTATGTGCGGAGCGCTAATTGCGCATTCGCAGAGAGTTAATTGTGTATCCGCAGAGCATTGATCGTGCACTCACAGAGCGTTAATTGCGCATGCGTAGAGCATTAATAGCGCATGTCAAGAACGTTAATTGCGTATGTGCGGAGCGCTAATTGCGCATTCGCAGAGAGTTAATTGTGTATGCGCAGAGCATTGATCGTGCACTCACAGAGCGTTAATTGCGCATGTGTATAGCATTAATAGCGCATGTCAAGAACGTTAATTGCGTATGTGCGGAGCGCTAATTGCGCATTCGCAGAGAGTTAATTGTGTATCCGCAGAGCATTGATCGTGCACTCACAGAGCGTTAATTGCGCATGTGTATAGCATTAATAGCGCATGTCAAGAACGTTAATTGCGTATGTGTGGAGCGCTAATTGCGCATTCGCAGAGAGTTAATTGTGTATCCGCAGAGCATTGATCGTGCACTCACAGAGCGTTAATTGCGCATGTGTATAGCATTAATAGCGCATGTCAAGAACGTTAATTGCGTATGTGCGGAGCGCTAATTGCGCATTCGCAGAGAGTTAATTGTGTATCCGCAGAGCATTGATCGTGCACTCACAGAGCGTTAATTGCGCATTCGTAGAGCGTTAATTGTACACTCGCAGAGCGTTAATTGCGCATTCGCAGAGCGTTAATTGCACATGCGCAGAGCGTTAAGGGCGCATGCGCAGAACGTGAATTGTGAAATCGCAGAGCGTTAACTGCGCAAGCGCAGGGTGCTCAGTGCGCAGAATGTTGTAGCACAAGCGCACTTCATACGTATCTCGTAATGCTAAAAATGTTCCTATTTCGTCAAAAAAAGTTTCACTTAAAATATATACATATATTCTCCGTGATACCCCGAATGGTATTTTGGTAATCTCAGCATCGAACTCGGTAACTATACGATGTAAAGGGTACCGACAGATTATAACTGGAATTCGAAGCACAAAGCCTTGTACTGTATTTGAAACATACAGATTAACGAGTCAAATGCCATTAAAGCTTCTAGGTGAGGCCAGGTAACCGGTTCCGTTCCCAGACACTTTACTGTGGTAGTACGCGGAGCTGGTCTGTTGCGGGCGGACGAGACTGTTCGACGGCCGCAGCTGCGGGCGCTGTGTAATAACTCGGCCACCACAGCCAGCCACCGCCTCCGCTCCCTGCCCATCAAACATAACTCGAGGCTCCGAAATAATTGCGGTCAAATGATGGGGTTCCAGCGGAGCTGCCTCCAAATAACAGGCTTCGCTCGGGGCCTCCTCCCGCTTTAAGCCAATCCGCTCGCATTTTACACAAGGGAGTGGCTTTCCCCACGCGATAGGCAGTCGATCGAAAGGGGGGCACAGTGGATTGGAAGACTGGCAGGTGGGAGGAGTAGCGGCCCTATGACTTACTGCCCTTCAGTATCCGGGGCTCCCGCATCCAAAATACACCTATCACTCTTCCCGCTGGCGGAGAACGGCAATAAAGCTGGGGAGGAGAGGGACTATGATTTCGGCGCAGGTGTACCGCGAGAAAGCTACCATCTGCCCGCCGCCTCCACTTAAGACAATTACGCTACCGGCACGCTACGCGCTGGGTGTGGTGGGCCGTGACGGCCGGATGATAATTTTCGTGGCCTCCACAAATGTTTTGTTCCCCACGCCCCGTCCGCTTTGCCACACCCTGTCCGGCTCCTCCTCTTTCGCCGTTGTTTCCTCCAATTACGAGACCTTTTTCGGCGTCCCACCCATCGCTTCTCGCGCTCCTCTCGGATTCTCTAATTACGAATAAGTGTTCCGGGAGCCGAGCTGCCGCGTGTCTCAGCCAATTACGCAGTCGCCTCGCGCGCACTTAGCGCGGGGCCGACTCTGGAACAGCCGCTGCAGAAGTATATTATTCCATAAAACACCGACGAGGCTTTAATAATAACTAGCGCTTAGGTCAACGGCCGCATTATGTCGTTGTGGATGATGGTTTAAGTGTCACGTCAAACCTGAATTTAATTCGCTCTAATACTCCCTCGATTTTGTTAATATCGAAGAAAAGGAGAGTAAAAGAAGATACGTGTGATATGATTTTTTTAAACTGGTACTTTACGCCTCGTTGACGTCGACGTCGGGGTCATTAGAGGCGGGATGGGACTGAGGACAATGAACGGGAAGGAATTCGGCCATGGCCTTTTGAAGGAAGCATCCCTGCCTTCACCTGGAGTGATATGGAGAAACCATGGAAAGCCCAAATCTGGATGCCCGGATGGGGATCCAAACCGGCGTCCTCCTGAATGCGAGGCCAGAATGTTAACTGCTCGCCCACAACGCTCGGTGTGATCTGAAAGACCTTGTCACACAGTTTGAAGATGTCATTCATTCCGCTCCTGACATGGATTGAGACTACAGCTTAACAAGTCATCAAAACCATGGACATTTCACCGAACGTGGTGGGCGAGCTGTTAACGCTCTGGCCTCGCTTTCGGGAGGACGCCGGTTCGAATCTCCGTCCGGGCATCCAGATTTGGGTTTTCCAATGGTTTCCCCAAATCACTCCAGGTGAATGCAGGGATGCTTCCTTCAAAAGGCAATGGCTGAATTCCTTCCCGTCCCTTTGTCCCCAGTTCCATCCCGCCTCTAATGACCTCGACGTCGACGAGGCGAAAAGGCATAACTATTTTTTTATTAAAACAGACATTTCATAGCGTACTTTGATTTTTTGCCCTATCATAACAGTCGAAGATTTTGGACTGAATATATATCAAAGGAAGACTAATGTGATGAAATGTAGCAGAAATGATACCAGTCACAGTAGATTAAATATAAAAATAGGATCGAATGCAATTGGAGAAGTAAGTGGATTCAGTTACTTGGGAAGCAAAATTACAACCGATGGCCGAAGCAGGAATGATGTTAACAGCAGAATAGCACTAGCAAAAAGAGAATTCATGAAAAAGATAAACCTTTTAGTTTCAAATATTGATCTAGGAATTAGAAAGAACTATTTAAAACTCTTTGTGTGGAGCACAGCACTTTATGGTAGCGAAACATGGACTTACCGGAAATAAAAGAAAATTGAACCATTTGAAATGTGGTGCTACTGAAGAATGATGAAAATTAAGTGGACAGACAAAGTAAGAAAAGAAAAAGTTTTTGAGTTGATGGGAGAGGAAAGAAGTTTGTGGAAGAAGCTTACAGAGACAGGCTGGTAGGGACGTGGGTTGTAAGGGATATGTAGAGATGAAGAGGTTAGCACAAGATAGGAAGGGATGGAGGATTGCATCAAGAAAGTCGAAAGACTGATGACAGCAAAAAAATAAAAAAATATAAAACCGTTCAACGACATCGAGGTCAATGGATCCAAGAGAGTATATGGGGCAAGGAATAGGAAAAATTTATATCATGACGTTGGCTTTCGTGTGAAGCGATTTAGGGAAATCGTGGAAATCCGAATTCTAGACGCATGGAATGGGTATCAAAATAGCGTTCGCCGAAATTCCAGGCGTAAATGTTGAACACTCACCCACCAGATTCACCGTGTACTTTGGATATAAAATGGAAACTTTGTTGGATGACGTAAAGGTGACATCCTGTAAATGTTACTCCGGTGAAACTAATTAGAAGCGAATACCGCCTGATCCTCTGTCGGATATCTCACTTACCAAGCGCAATAACTGAAACCAGAAGTGAAACGTTGAATAAGTTACTGATTAGGCGTTATTCTAGGGCAAAGAACAGTGTGGATATATTAATTTAAGAAACATCAATTTCGTTTTGATATGTTTTCAAATTTTTGTAGGAATGTGACCTTCAGTTAAAAAGTGAACAGTTCGAGCCAACAGAAAAATCCTGATAGTCGTAGAAGTAAAGTACAATGATCGAATCTTCATCAGTGAGTTTAGTAAAACGATTTTCTTCCTTGTCTCCAGTCCCTTCGCTGGTTTGGTGCATTCCTCCATCTTTCCTCTTCTACAGCTAATTTTTTAATCCGACATACACATTAAAACCTAACTCTCGATCCATTTTGTTCGCATCAACTACTGTTGGTGACATTCTACCGTTCTAGTCATCGATTGTTGACTCCTCCGCGTTAACATCTACACTCTACAAATGACAGAAAATTACGAGTGGCAAAGAGTACTTCTATGATTTGCGAATTAAATTACCAAACAGCACAAGGTAAAAACCAATTCATACAGACATCAGTAGGGCACCTTGCTTCCCTATCTCATCTATGTTATCACTGCAATGCAAGTGCGTTTGATGCAGAAGTATTTGATTGCAGTCATGGATGAACTTGGTCGCGAGTTATTCCATAAATTCAATCGGAAACTTCATTATCACTCATCCAGAGAACACCCGCTCAATTTCTTTATTAGTCCTGTGTAATATTCGTAAGAACTGTGACAAACAGTCAAGAATAACACGGCTTTTCTCTGCACATTCTCGACAGTAACCATCTATTCCTTGCGATACGGTTCCCATACAATACAATGATGAGAATGTCAAGAGTTTTATTAGTTATTTCTTTTATAAACGAGTTACAACTCTCCAAAATTCGGCCTCAATTAATTTTTCCAACGACCGATGTTAGTTGCCGATTATATTTCACATTGTTTTATAGAGTTCCATTTATAAACCTAAAATAATAAACCTTCCTAAGAACAGCTTGCTTTAACCTAATGAGAAAGTTGTTGGTACTTGTTCATTGCACTCAGTTGCATGTATTTAATGTAATTCAAGCTGGCATTTACAGAACAATATTGAAATAACGTCAAAGAATCAATAAACAACCAACATATTAATAAATAAAGATTCTGTTCAGATTTGATCCAGTTGTCCTTTCCGTCCTTCTAGAAATTTCTCTAATCCCGCATCGTTATAAGACAATGTTTATCTTCATTTGTACCGCCTATTTCATTTACAGCATTCTTAATGAAATGGAACACATCACCAAATAGTCTCCACTAAGTGTATTTTAATGTCAGATTACTCGACTCTTTTGCTTCGATGGATAAATTTGGACAAACCATGAAACAAAATGGTTAGAGAGTAAAAAATAAAATTACCAAACCACCTCACTTTTCGATTAAGAGGTCAGGTCATGCATGAACTGGAATTGAAAGGTGTTCCTTCACGGTTGGGAAACTAATTGCTTGTTGAAGACTTGAAATGTCTTGGCATTACATTTGACAATAAGCTTAACTGGGCAGGACATATTCAACAGGTAGTAGGAAAAGGTTTCAAAATTCTGCACTTGTTGGAGAGAGTGATGAGGGGATGTACGAAAGAAGTAAAGGAATTATTATACAAAACTTTGGTCAGACCATTGTTTGAATACGGTAGTGTAGTATGGGACCCACATTTTGAGTATCAAATATATAAGTTGGAGAGGGTGCACAGAAGGGCTGGTAGATTTGTTTCTGGAAATTATCGCAGAACGCAATCAGTAACAGATATGATAAAAGAGTTGGAATGGTATTCATTGCAAGTCAGGAGGAGGATGAGGAGGGTCATGGGAGTGTACAGGGCGTATACTGGTGATGAGGCATGGAAAGATATTGGAGTAGGTATGAAAAGTAGTGCATGGAAGGGAAAAGATGGCCATGATCACAAGCTGGCACTCGATTTCAGGCACAAGGGTGTGGGAAGATTCTCTTTTTTAGGTAAGGGTGTCAAAGATTGGAATAAGTTACCAAGAGAAATGATGAAAAATTTACCAAAAACATTGAAAGATTTTAAAGTTAAAATTTGTAGAGGGCAAATGTAGGTAGGTGTAGGAAAGGGGGAAGAAGGGTGTCTAGGGAAATTACCACCGAAGCATGAGCTCCATTGCAATTTAATATATATATATATTTTTAAAAGTGACGCTACAGATCTCAGGGACATGCATGTGGATTTGCTCCACTTACGAACTGAGTTACTGTGTCCACGGTAGAAAGCGAGTCTGCTCATATTTTTCTACTCGTGATCTTCAGTCTAAATCAACGCTTCGGCCGTGTGTCACGTCGCGACGCCTTTATGACCGACGTGGACGCTTCGCTCTCACCCAGGAAATTAACTGGAACGGCGAGAATAACTCGATGAGTTACTTCGGCAGTATATTTCGTCCGTGAATGAAATGGGACGCTCGCAGACGCGTGCAACACTTTACAGTTAGGATTGCATCTCCTGTAAGAGTTAAATGTACGCTCAGATGTAATATATTGATAGCTTATAATGTATAGGAACACTCGTATTTTCTGTTGCGAAAGTATTTATGGGTTTAAAAAATTCTGATCAACTCAAAGCTTTATGGTCTCAAACTGCATCAGAAAAGTTAAACTTAATTTCTTTTTATCACGGTTTCTGTTAGCACAGTGATTAAGACGCCTTCCTACCTGGTCCTATGTTCGAGTCTTGGTGATGCCGGTAATTTATAAGCGCTTTGCTTTATTGGTATGAGTATGGTAGGACGATTCCACGTTAAATTGTAGATCCAGCCACGATAGACGTAGAATATTCTATTATCGAGTCGTAGGACATTATGTAATGTCTGCTAAACATTATTGTCACAAGTTAACGATATTTACACCGACACTAATTGAATATTTATTCCATTGAATGTAATTTATCATTGCTAGGGGGTTTCATTACTTGCTGTGACCGGTTTGTGAAATTAAGTCGTAAGAATCGCTTGAAGTGCTCACTACGAAAGGTCCTTAAAGAGAAAGTTTGTTAAAATAAATAACTGTCTGTCGCTATCTGTCGACGGAACTAAGAAATCATCGCGTACAGCACCGGCGTTTGTTTATGTTCTTCTGTGTTCGAGAAGTATATTTTTCAGGTGAATTAACTTCAGGGTGGAAAAATGGCTGAAAATGTAACCACAACGACTTCAGCCAAAACACAGAGACAGGAATAATTCATTAAGAAGTTGCCAGTATTTTTTGAGTATACCAGGAATTAAATATCACTTCAAAGAATGTCATAAAAATTAATTAATTTTATTACAACTTTAACATAATATGTCGTAGATTTTTCTTGCCTATTTGTATAAAGATAATTGTAAACGTATATTGCTAGTTTCGTGATTTGTAATTTGTTAATATCTAAAGATTTTTCATGTTGACGTTAGGATGGTTAAGAAACGTAATTAGTATCAATCTGTCACAGTCATAAAACGAAGACAGCCACTTTAAACAAAAACTGGTTGGATGGTGTTCATTACTGGTTTGATTACACTAATATTTTTAACGCTTGGTATTATATTTTGAGCCCTAACACTAAAAAATAGGTGTGAATGAAATCGCAGTATGAAATAATTTTTTTCAATGTACCGGTAACTATTTTTCCTTGTATCTTACTTCACTATTCAGAGTCTTAGGCAATAAACGCTTTCTCGCAGAAAAGCATTATTAATACTGTGACAAAGCGATGAGCGCTTATATATAGTGTCTAATAGTCCTATTCTTGTAACATTCTTAATCTATCCCCAAAGACTGGATATATTCTGATTCTATTGTTGTGTTTCTGTAATACGCATCAGTGTGTATTCGTTTCAAACCTAAATTATATACTGTCAAAAAACGGAGGAGCATTAGAGTATTTCCAAATCTATATATATAAAGATGAATGTATGTATGTTTGTTTGTTTGGTTGTTCTTCATACAAATCCACAGTTTTCATCCGACCTCGATGAAACTTTGCACACTTATCCTTTGAAACAAGGAGAAAAATAAAGTCTACATTTGGTTGAAAAATTATCTGTATAAATAATACATGTTGTCTTATAATTTCGAAAAATTACTGAACGGTGATAGACAGACGCGTTGGTGTGGAGGTCTCTGTACTGTTTTTCCATGTAGCGGTCAGGTAGCTCAGTGGTTAAAGCGCTTGCTTACTAATGTTTGGGTCGTGGGCTCCGGTTCAAATCTCCGTGGAGCCTAAGATTTTGAACAATTGTTTTTGATCGTAGGAGTCACGCATGGGCCGTCGGTTATTCGGATTGAATGTTAAACTGTAGATATCACAAAGTTAGGGGTGCAATGCGAGGCAAATCGTAGGTAGTCCTGCAATGCCGTAGGTGTACACTTTTTTACGTTATATTGATCCCTCAGCGGTGATTCGCAATCAGTGTTTGTGTGATCTGCAGTAATAATACTATAAATGCGGAAGTCAGTTTCTGTCTTTTGTTACGTTTTTACAACTAAATGCCTATACCGATATTAACGGAATTTGACAGGAAAATCTGTAGGGAGGGCACAGGACATTTTTTTCGGTATTATTAACAGTTGTAGTCACGAAATTTTGAGAACTTATCGAATGGTGACAGAGAGACGGATGTGTGTGTTAGTCTGTAATTTTACGTCGCTTGCTCAAGATATGCTTCTCGCGCATTATATTAGTGTATAATTTGTTAATAAATTTCGTTTAGAGAAAAATAACGTATTATTTAGTATAGATGTCGATTTTCTCTGTACTTTTACTTTGTGTCTGCTTAAATATTTCTGGCACCAATTTATTTTGGCTTCTTTTATGACATGCCTTGCGGGGGGCGTAAACTGGCCTAAGTTGTAGCTCTAGCAGAGCACGAGCAGCTAAAGTTATTAGAACCCAAGAATCGGATGCTCATGCTGAAGAAAGAAGAAAAGTCCAAGCTGAAATAAAGCTGCCCTCAGTTAACACCCCCCTTCCTGCCCACATCCAATCACATTAGTTTCTTTTTCTATATTTAAATATGTTGGAAATTGATTTTTTTCAAGAGACAGGTTCGACAGTGGGATGATATAGTGATGGCTTTGCGATCATATTATTCCGACTCGATGTTCTTGGGGACCAATCCTTCGCTACCAACAACTTTCTATATTCAATTCTGGAAAAGAAATTCTTAATCAACGCGTACGAAGTCGCGGGTATCAGCTAGTACTATATAAAACCCAGAATATCATTTACATGCACAAAGAATTTTCGGAAACGGAATCAGTGGGCCCATTTCGAGTGAAATACAAAGCAGGTTGTACAAGTATACAATTTCAGTCGAAAGAGAAAGTCTTTTCCTTATTATTTCGAATTTCTTGCACGATATATGACAGCAAATAGGGAATAATGGTGAAGGAAATAAGGAAGGATATTTGATGAAGAAATATGGCATCTATTTATTCATATAATGAGGAACGGTATCTCTATATACGGGATGAAAATAAATGCAAAGGAGAGTCAGCTCCTTAGATACACAAATAGAAAACAAAAGGTTGATTATGATTATAAGGTGAGGAAAGAATTTCTTGCTGAAGACTTGACATGTAAATATCTTGGCATTACATTTGGTAACAAGCTTAACTGGGCAGGACACATTGGACGGGTGGTAGGAAAAGGTTTCAAAATTCTGCCATTGTTGGAGAGAGTGATGAGGGGATGCACGAGGGAAGTAAAGGAATTTGGCTAAAAATCTTTGGTTAGACCATTGCTCGAATATGGTACTGTTGTATGGGAGCCACATTTTACGTATCAAATACAGGAGTTGGAGAGGGTGCAAAAAAGGGCTGACAGATTTGTTTCTGGAAATTATCGCAGAATGCAATCAGTAAAAGATATCTTAAAAGAGCTGGAATGTGATTCATTGCGAGACAGGAGGAGGATGAGGAGGGTCATGGGAGTGTACAAGGCGTATACTGGTGATGAGGCATGGAAAGATGTTGCAGTAGGTATGAAAAGTAGTGCATGGAAGGGTAAAGATGACCATGACCACAAGCTGGCACTCGATTTCAGGCACAAGGGTGTGGGAAGATTCTCTTTTTTAGGTAAGGGTGTCAGGGATTGGAATAAGTTACCAAGAGAAATGATGAATAATTTACCAAAAACGTTGAAGGAATTTAAAGTTAAAATTTGTAGAGGGCAAATGTAGGTGTGTGCAGGAAAGAGAGAAGAAGGGTATTTAGGGAAATTGCCAACGGAGCGTGTGCTCCATTGCAAATAAATTAAATTACATGGTCAATCACAGAAGGGAACGATCCCCCGCCGTGTTAGCGAGAAAACATTACACGCACGCCCAAGAAGAACGGGGGATCGCAGTGTCTAGGAAACTTAGATGTGTTAACAGATCGTCTAAAAAGTATTACGCGCGAAGTCCTTAATGAATGCCGTTGGGATTCGCTTTCTAAGATCATTATGCAAAACTCTAACAATTTATTTTTTGATGTAAGTAAGAAAAGTCAGCTTTAAATGACAACAGCTTGACAACAGTAATAACACTACGAAACTGAGGGTAACGAAAGCTAATGCGAAAAATCTGAAGTGGTTAGTACCGAATTTAAAAATCCATTCACTCAATAAAATATGGATAGAATGCCCATTTTTCATTGCTGGTAGAGTTAGCCATAGATTCGTAACGAATATATGTTTCAGGTAATGAAAAACAATTAGAGCTCAATAAGTGGGGGAAAACACCGAGTTCCGGTAGAAACCAAGTAAAAATACTTTCAGAGTACACGACATAAGTGGACCCATTTCTGTCTGTTTTATTCTGTAAATATATCGAAGAGAAAGAAAAAAATACCTTCCGACTGGAATATCGCACAACTATTTTCCATTTTCAAGAATGGAGATTGAAGAGCCCATATCTCTTCAGTGGAACATATATTCCCAAACAGAAATTTTCCAGCATTTCGTCGTTGACATCGAAGCTTCTATTAATATAAAAATTACATCGGGTGTCCCTTGAGACAGGTAGAAGAACCACATCTTTGATTAATTTTTATGAATGATCTTGAATAAAACGTTAATGGCAGTTTGAGATTGTTTGCTTATAGTGCTGTCATCTATAAGGAGCTAATGAGTTCTGCCGAATTCTTACGAATTATCGGCATCTTGAAATTATTTCGTCACTGTGCAGAAAGTGGGTACTTCCACTAAATCGCAAAATTGTAAGGTAATGTGCATAACTAACAAAATAAAAAAATCGTTTGTACAGGCGTTCAGTTATTGACATGGTTGGCGGGGGTAACAGTGCAAAACAACATGGAATGGGATCAGCACATATCTTCTGTCATAGGTAAATCTAATTTTAGACTCTGGTCCAATTCTGAAGAATTGTAACATACGTGCAAAGGAGATAGCATATCCACATCTAGACTACTGTTGGCCGTTTGCAGTCCATAGTGTAACAGATTGATTGACAATATACAGAAAGTACAAAGAGCCGCTCGATTTGTGACTTCTAACTACAGCCATTTTGAAAACGTCACAGAATAAATATATGAATTAGGATGAGATTGTTATGCTAACAGATTACAGGTTTCATTGGTATTATCGACAAACATAAAACTTTCAGTATCACTTACGACAGGGACAAAATGCTTCTATGAATTCTTTCTTCCATCGTTTCTTTAGCGACTGGAATGAGCTGAACAGAAATTGTTTTTGGTGCAAAGCACTATCCATTTTACTTCTAAAACTAAAATAATTTGTCTTTATGAATCAACTAACGCTATAATGAAAGATTCGCTTGCAGAGCTGTTTACTTTCCCCACTAAAAAAAATCACATGATTGATTCCTAACAAGTCATATGTGCAGAATCCTGTGTAAGATTGACAAATTTTAATAGAGTGATTATCTAGAGAGTAAGAAGAATAATATATTCTAAAACTTATCTATTAAAACTAGTTTAACTTTGTCTTAAAAATATATATATATATATTTTAATCAAAAACGCATCAAGTTGACAGAGGAATGTCCATAAAAAATTCAATCAACATTATAAAGTGAATTCTTTTCCTGTTTAAAGTGTATCATATTTGGTCAAAAACATTGTCAATTATCAATACTTACAATACGCAAGTCTTGGTCATGTTGTAGCTGTGTCACGCGGCGACATCACGGTTATGTTTTGCATATTATCATTAATGACATTTTTGTCCTTCCAATTACTTTTATATGTCGTGTTATTTCTCATTCTGCAAATATATGTAAGTAATAAGGAAGAATATAGAAAGTAATGCCATCTCTCAGCACAGATGATCACTGCAGGTCTGCGACGAACCTATAACCAGCTACACACAAAGTAGTATTTTCTCAGTATAAATCTTAACCACGCTTAGAGGTGAGAAGTATGCCTAGACGATCGGATGTGTACATATCTTATCGTCTTTCCATATGACTCACCTCTAAACACGACTGTGGATTATAACGAGATATTGCAAATTGTGTTCGTATTTATTTGTTCGTAACAGCTTACCTGGCTTCATCAATCATTTCAATCGCCTAACATAATTTCACTGTCACTATTATATATCGTATATATTACATAAATTATACATGATTATTATTATTAGTCATTATTGCCCTAGAGGACAGTGTTTAAACTCAAATTATTCATGATTATTCAGTTTTGGTTTATTTTTATTTGTCTTCTTCTTCTTCCCAAAAACTCTTCATACGTTCATTGTGTCCCTGTTTCCTTTGTTCTGTCCATTTTGTTCCTGTTTCTTCTGTATTTTAAATTTTGTGTCCATAATTTTGTTCCTGAATTGTCCTTTTTCCTGTGTAATTTCCTTGCTGATCCCTGCATGTTTCCTGGAACCAATTAATTTTCCTGAGCGAACCATTTGCCACATCAAAGATCCTCTTTGTGAGTTTAGCGTTGTTCATTCTCTGCAAATGTCCACAGAATATTAATCTGCGTCTTCTGATCATATCTGTCAATGTATCTGTATGTTCGTATAATTCTTTAGTTGGTCTTTTCATAGATATGCCGTCTTTATACCTCGCTTCAAAAATTTTTCTAAGGATTTTGCGCTCAACTATTTCCGCTTCCGTGATGCCTGAAGCCCCAGTAGGGGTTGTTTCTGAAGCACATAATGCTTCTATTTCTTTTGTTATAATATGCCCAAGTGAGTCTGTATGCCTTCTGAAGTTTTTCTGATCTCTCCGCATTTGATAGCTTGTTAGCTTCTCCTATTTGTATGTATTCACCTAGATATTTGAATTTCTCTACTCTATTTATGTTTCCAAATTTCGTGTGTATTGTTCATACATTGTTGTTTTGATTTTCCATTTACTGCGTTTTTTCATACGAAATTTGTAGTCCTGTTTCGGCGGCAATTTGATGTAGCTGTTCCAATGCGTCTTGTGCTTCCTTCCCATTGTTGTTGGGTATTGTCAGGTCATCCACAAATGCCACGTATCTTATGATTGTTTTGATATATCGTGTTCTTCCTAGCTGTATTCCTTTGACCTGTGTTTCCCATTGTTTTATAACTTTGTCCAATACCATGTTAAATAAAATCGGGGATAATGCATCTCCTTGCCTGACACCTGTGTCAATTTCGAATGGTTGTGATGTTCCTCGCATAAATTTTATTTTAGATGTGGTATCAGTGAGTGTTCGTTGTATCAGAGCCCTTGTCTTCTTGTCTACTCAGTGTTCTTTCATTATGTCAAAGAAATATACATATTATATATTACTATTAGGGTACGGATCATTAGTACAAGACATATTTTTTCCTGCCTTCTTATTGGGCTGAAATGCTGAATTGAGCCCTGATTCAACGTTTCTGATTATATTTTAATGTATTTTATATAGCATATAAATGCATATTCAGACCATTTTCGTAGTTTTGGTCATATTGCGATAATATTTATGGTCATAGTTTGAGGAAAAATCTGGTATTTTTTTTTAATAGTACCGGCAATTCACTAGATATAGATGAGAAGAAATTAAGATAATTATTCACAGAACTGTACTTCTGCTATGCAGTTGGGGGAGGGGAAAACTAATTTTCACTGTGGTCAGAAATCACCAGTCAAGAATTAAAGTTATGTATTATTGTCACTCTCTAAACCTAATGTTCTGCTCGCCTTTTAATCTCGACAATACAGGAGAAGCATGCCTGTGTCGATCCGCATCAATCAATATCTTAATGAAGTATCTTCAGTCATCGTTAAATCTGCAGAGGATTAGTGAGTAGACCTACCACCATGCGAAAATTAAAATTTTCTGAAAGTGCGAAGTATGTAAGGGAATTTAGAGACGAGTATTTTAGTACAGATAAAAGGGTTCGATTCTGTAAATTATTTGAAAATAAAGCGACTTCAACAAAACAATTTAAAATTTAACTTCCCAATGGTGCAGCGAGTGCACGGAAACAAATTATTCTGTCTACATGAAAGCGACACTACTATATAAAATAAATGATTTATAATTGAGCATGTTTTGACCTATAGTAAATTTAAATGTTTGGTAATATTTTGTCATTGTTAGGTCATATTTCCCAGTTTTTAAGGTCATATTTGCCTGCATATTTCTCGATTTTTTGTCATAAAGATCCGAACACTAATTATTATATACCCTGTAATATTATATATGAAATATGTAGCAATGACAATCGAAGACTTAATATCCCTTTCAGCACCTGGAGACGCCGTGAGGTCAGCGAGTCTGTGATGGGCGCCGTCTTGAACTGGGCTGATGGTAATGGGCCACCACCGCGCCGGCTGCATTTAAATATTAACGACGACGCCTGTCAGTAATGACGACGTCATCGACCGTCCGGCGGGAGCGCTGAAGAACGGCTTGGCGGCATGGAAGCCACTGTGGTCCGCGCACCAGTGCACCACAAAAGAAAACCGACCTCTGAAATGAATGTAACTAAAATACTAGTAAGTAAAGTAAATAAGAATTATAACAGAAAAATATGAAAATGAATATCTGCAAATAACGAAAGAAATCTTTGCAAGAGTCAGTCAGATACGCGATAAATTTTAACTGGACAGGTGAAACTGAACTCTCAATACTACCGCTCGTAGTAGAGGATGCAGCATGGTCAGCCAAAGGAATTAACCACAGTATAAAGCATTCACTAGATACTATGAAGGGCATATCAGAAAAGCAAATAACCGAAAAATGCGGAAGACAGTCAGTAAATAAATACTGTGTAGTTAGTAATTAGTTTACAGCTTCTGTAAATAAAAATGTATGATACATTTTTTAGTTTTCTTTATCACGTGTACTACACTATATAATAAAAATTATTGTTGAAAAGTTGTCTCTGTACGTTAAATTTAATTCAAAAAAATGATTGCAATGCACATTACTGATGATATACATACTAAAAAAATAAAAACTGTAACTTTTGTCTGTCTGTATGTACGCGAATCCTGGAAAAACTGATGGACGGATTGTAACAAAACTGCACTTTTGTCAACGGTCAAGGTCGAGTATACTTATTTTATAGCGGTAGGGTACAGAGGTCCGCGATGGTATAGGGTTCAAAACCTTAAATTTTGAAATTTTTTACTTTCTGTCCTTGGATCGCACAAAAGTATTCGACGTATTTTATCGAAATTTTAGTTATTTTGAAAAATCATTACCGATTTTCTAGGTCTGTCGGCTATGATGAAACACCGAAAACCGTAAATTTTTGTATTTTTTTTTTTATAAGCAATTAATATTATCAGGTGGAAGCTTTGTGGCAGTCGAAATGTTGGCCTATACATTGTGTAGTGTTATACACGTGATGGTAGTGTTTTCGAAATGGCGAATAAATTTAGGGTTTTGTATCATCCATTTTTAATAAGATGAGTACACCTAGAGACCGGACATTACGTCGATACGTCGGCGAATTCGATTATATCGAAAGTGTTAGATTCACTGGCCGGCACTTCCCCGCTGTTTGGGTAATGAGGAAATTCCAAATAAATAACTGCAGTGATTGTATTTGTGCTTACATTATGAAAAGGAAGTGTGAATTTGAAGTAACTAATTGTATTTTATTGTATTTGCACTTAAATTGTTAAAAGAAAGTGTAGCTGCGATGGCGGCTAAAACGCAAGTAAATGTCGTGGAAGTAACTGGATAAAAATAAAAAATTCAAAGAGAAAAAATTATATGGAGAGGAGAAGACTAAAACAAATATTACAATGCGTCGTTCGTTTAAATTTACATGATGCGTTTTGTTTCTTTACGGTGATTATATGAATAACCTAATGTAAGGAGAAGAGTATTTTTAACACTCCGTTCTTTGTAACAGTTACTAGAACCAGATTATTCTTTTTCTTTACAGATGATAAACAGGGACGTTTACTAAAAACGCAGGGAAAGTTTACACGAAAGGTAGGTAATCACGAAATGTATCAATGAAATAAATGATAGTCATTCGTATTTTAAATTATATTTCAAATAGAAACCTTTTAATAACAATAAAAAATTTCTTATTTAAAATCAAATGCTGTTACATAAAAATATCCTACCGAAATGCTCTAAGAATGTTGTCAGAGAAAGTTTTCTCACACCACGAAAAATATGGATAAAAAGATAGTAATTAATCGTTATTAGTTTTTCCTTGAGACTTTTCCATAGCAAATTCCTGAGTTGTCTCAGCAACGGCATCTCCAGTGAAGGAAGTCCTGCAGTGCGCCTCACATTCGGGAGGACGGTGGTTCGAATCCCCGTCTGGGCATCCAGATTTGGGTTTTCCATGGTTTCCCAAATCACTCCAGGCAAATGCCGGGATGCTTCCTTAAAAAGACCATGGCCGAATTCCTTCCCATTCCTTGCCCGCATCCTTTCCCGTCTCTAAAGACCTCGCTGTTGAGAGACGTAAAGCAGTTGAAAAAAAAAAAAAAAAAAAAAAAACCTGCAGTGCACTGGTCGTTCACTTTGTGTTTGTTTTTAACCCTCGAGGTTGCAATGGGAGCAGAACTCTCTACAAAATGGACACTTCAGGACACCTTCAGTCCCACACAGTAGTTACCAGAAGCTGACATAGTCGTAGGTGTTAGAGCCAAAGAAGTTTGAATATGTTAGAGCCAACCAAATCGCTCCAGTATGGATCATGGTCTGAGCAGATCAATACGACACCGCTGGGTCCGTGACTGCGGCAATGAGGAGACAGTTGAACACTAGTGGAGAATTGTAGCATGAAATCTGTACTGGAAAACCAGCCCCTCTCCATGCCTTTGCAATCTGTTGGACAGATTATTTTGACTATATATATTTTTTTTCAGCAATTATGCTTTTTACTATTTCACATATACGTGTAGCAACATTTCAGCCTCAAATAGGTTTTTTTCCGAACGATAAGAAGAAGAAACGTACTTGTGCCGCTAAAAACGTGCTGTCGACTCTTAATACTAAACGTAGTTACCACGCATGATGTTTAAGCAGCGTAAATGCCATTGTTACTGTACAGCGAAGTGACTATAACCCGTATTTCCGACAGCAGCCGAAATGTCTGACGGACCGGCGATATGCCGCCTCTGCCGCGGCGTCCATCACGTCGCCCGCCGGAAGCACCGTGGTGTCAGCCATAGCAGCGAGCGGTATCACCCTTCAGTTTTTACCCGCGTCAGTGGAGAGCGGTAAAAAGCCGTGGGCGGGCTGGCACCTGCGGAGCTATCCACGCCGGCTCTCCGGTGTCAGCGGGTAGCGAGTCGATTGGCAGGTCGCTGGACCACGAAATCGAATTAATCAGCTTCCACCCAGGGCCGCCGCGGCCAAACACGTCACTGCCGTGTCTTTGTACCCACTACAGTTGACACGCTTTGGAAAACTTATACCTTTTTTTGTCATTCGTCTATAACAGAGTCATTTATTTATGAACAACTGAAAACATGATGAGGTTAACTTATGATCCAAATAAGGCGTTCAATGTTGACTGGGATCATGACTGGTAGGAATTAAATACTGTAATTGGGGGGGAGATGGGTCGGGGTTATTACTTTACTGTAAGTTTTAATATCAATTTGGTTATTGATTTTAATTATGAAATTAATTTTCAGGTAGCAAGGATCCTGATTGCTGTTGATGAAAGACATAAAATGCTTAATTTATGGTTTCCCTATGGCTTGTACATAGCAGGATACATTTAATGTTACGTTAGACATTATATGTACCTGCAAGCAAAAGCAATATCCGGCTTTACAATCTGCCTGGAGATAGCAAACATAAACTGAATGTTAAATAATTCATTTATAAAAGTAAGAACTTGATAACATCGTGGTCACAAGCCAACAATTGAATGTTACATGAATGGTGGATAAAATCCATTGGGCGCCGAATTGAATTAGAAAAAGATGAACAATATTAAGACTCAAACTGAATTTGCAAGGAGCTTTAAAGTTCATGAGGTCATTTGCCAGCTAGCTTTTAAATGGAATCGAGCAGAGATCCTGTCTCATGGGTCGTTTACGGATCCTTCAAAGTCTTTCCAAACCATGAAACAATGATTGGCGATGGAATACAATACCAAAATCACCAGCCTCAGCAGCAGCGGCGTGCGGCGTTGGTCTCTAAGTTGTCCCACCAGTGAATGGACTGCATAAATCGACCAGCCTGTGATCGAAGCCAGAGCCCGCCAGTACAGTGCCACTCCACACTGTGAAGTATCTGAACTCGACGACAGCTGACCACAGAATGACGCCGTACGGCCGCTTCTCCTTCCTTCTTCCGAAACTCCTTCCCGAAGTTTCGTTACATGGAAAAGAAGCCACGAATTAACATCTGTAGACCCCGTATATGATACGGCATTGGTTGTTTAACTTCTCCCAAAACCACGTGAGGCTCGAAGTCAACCTTATTCGTCCTGGTCTCCCGCGCGTCGCTCGCCCCTTCCGCCGAACAGGTATCCCTGCGCGGGGTTCAACGCACTGACCTTGACAGCTAGCGGTGCCTATCCACCCTGGCAGTGCGAACAATAGATCGGGTCAGCCCACGCTTTCTGGAGATTTCCACAGGAAATACCGTTGCCAGCTTCAAAATCTCTCCTGCTCTTCCAATTAGCAACCTCTTTATTCAGTTATATTATTAAGAAATTAAGGCAGCATGGGATATCAGTTATGTTGATCAGATAATTAGTTTACAAAATATTCACAAATATTAAATTAATCTGAATATAAAAAATTTAAATATTTGTGGTACGTCACAAACCTGCGTGTTACAATACTAAATGTATTTGGCATGTGTTATTTTATTAGACTGCAGTTTATTTTGCGTATGATGCTGAAAGACATTTACAAAATTCAATTACGATTATACTGTATTCAATGATTAATCTAAACAGACATATATACACATAGTGAAGCGGACAACGCTGGCCACTGAGACAGTATCTCCAGTTGCAACCACTACAATGTGACGTCGAGGCGCTCCAACCAGGCCACCGCCTCCGGCGTAGCCTAATTTAGGTCTTCCAGACTACCAGGAAAGGCACGCAGCGGGCAGTCCTGCAGAATGTGCGACACAGTTTGTAAGACATCACCGCAGTCACAGTACGGAGAATCTGCCCAGCCCCAGGTGTGGGGAGTTGAAGCAGTTCTTCCCGTACCACATCTAATCCGATTTAATTTACACCAAATTGACCGCGGTAAGTTGAATCCTGGTAGTTTTGAGCAGGGATTGGTAATTTGCAGTATGTCCTGTGGTGTTGACGATGTCTATTCCGCTGTCCAGCTATCTGTAGGGCTGAAGGAGTTAGATGTCAGATTGACAGCAGTCTTCCAGGCAGAGCGATGTGATTTCAGCCGTGTTTTGTATTCCCTAAGATCTCAATGGATGAGAAGAGCCTCGTTGTTCACAATTCTTGACCATAGTTTTATTAGAACCATCTGCCTAATGATATGAGGTGGTGGGAAGTTGCTGAGCACCGGCAGCCACTGAATAGGTGTAAATAGAAGCGAGACTGCAGTGATCTCTATAAGGCGACTAAAGTGATATCGGAAGTAGGAGACAGCGAATCTTCATGGCTGGATAGGACTTATGTTTAATTCTAATACAAAAAAGTAAGTCATATGTTCTGTGCCTGAAGTTAGCAAATACGGGGCAGGGTATAAGCTCAGAATGCGGAATAGTCAACCATAGCGTCTCTCCGGAACTAGTTCTTATCCTTTGCTGTTCCTAATATACATCAATGATCTCCCACTCATATTAGACTTAAATGAAATTATTGTTACATTTTGTAGTTGACTCTAGCGTATATTTAAAAGACCCATTAGCCCCAAATATTGGAAATAGTGGAGATGATTTAAAGAGAAAATGGTTCAGAGTAAAAAAGATAATAATAAACAGACTTAACTTTTTTAAAAAATTTATCGTAAATAAAACGAAGGAACATTATAATGACTGAAGGCAAAGCAATCAGTAAAAGCAGTTTTCATAAAATTCATGAGAATATACTGAAGTTTACGGATTTCCGTGATTGATTTAATTACTATTATTCATTCAGCTATTATTTCTTGTTATTTAAACAATTAAAAAGGACAGATGAGACTGGATTTGTCATTAACAGTGAAGTATGTAAATTAAAGGATGAGAAAATTTTAGTAAATTATTATCATATGGAAAGAAAATTATTAATGTGGATACAAAGCACTAAAACAAATTATAAATCAACTTAATATTGGTAGAACTGCAATGTGGATAAGCGTACATAATTAAAGTCTGATATACTAATTACGGATAGAAGTCCGATGATGTTATCAAGGAGCACCTATACAGCCTGGTTGTCTCTTGACGAATGAGGATGGATGCCGGAAAAAGTGATAACGACTCCCCATCCACTCTTCTCCGCGGTCATCGTGCGAAGTATACTCATTTAGAGTTCGGGCTGCCTTGTCAAGGGAGGCCAAGTTACTCATGACTCCAACTAGCGTTACTAAAACTACGAAAGTAAAATCACAGAAGGCTGTGTCACCGATGACGTGAGTAAAATATTCGAAAGGACAAAATGGGAACCATCGTATGCAAACAATCTGCCAATGACTAGTAGAATATGCGTAGTTAAACTCGGAATGTTTCTGCGGGACATGGTTCTGCCTACTGACGTGAGTCAATGCCACTTCTATCTGCCACGGGCCCCACCTTTGTAGGACGATTAGGAATCTGTAATAGTAGAAATAATTATAAAAACTACAAAGATTAGAAGTTACAGTAACGTCGAGTTCACTCAGACAGTTGGCCTCCGGCGATATTCTGCTACGCTCTCCGGCCCATCTGTGAGGCTATTTACTAATATCAGGATCTGACACCACTGTGGATTAAGACCACAGACCTGTGTTGTTGTTAGTATGGCTCTACCAGGTTAGGCATCGTATGGTAACAGTAGGTTATCTTACTATACCAATGAGAACTCGGCCTAATTGCTGTACAATACTGTTTATTAATCGTCTTGGACTGTAGCTATACATCCGATTAGATACCATCTGGTAGGTTAACCCAGATAGTGCCATCCACTGGAACAATAGTTATTCGTAAATACCAATCATCTCGAAGTATCGATGGTGGATCTATTACTTACATTGAAGGATGGCTAACAGCAAGTCTCGATGATGATGTTACCGTCAAATCGGCCAAGACGCAAGACCCGGCTGCGGAGAGAGGCGCTCTGTCAGCTGGTCATAGTGACTGCCCTACAGAACCTATTCTTCCAGAAGAGAGCGAGTGCCTATCGTCGCTCGCAATTTATCCCGATCGCCAAACGTTCTAGATGTTCAATCGGTCGTCACCCGGGCATCGCCTTCCGTCCAGGCATCTGCTGACGCTAGAGTCTGAAGCGTACCGGTTAATTGTACATTCTTTATTCTTTAAAATTTAATACTAGTCAATTATATTTCGATCTAGTTGATTACAAGTGAATGGACGAGATTACTTTGTGTATCACATAAATAAAAGACATACAAATTAACAAGTCACATATCTATTATACTGAGTAAGTAAGATTTCAACGACAATCTTTAACATAAACAACTTAATTACTATCTTAGCTTCAGGCCATAAAGTCTCAGGTCAACTCGGGATTATATAAAAAAAACACACACAAATCATCCATCCATTTAAAATCATATCGTTTCTTGTACCAGTCTTCAATTCAGTTGCTAATTCATATCAGAACAGTCTTGCATGTATCAACAATCTTCGAACGTAGATACTTCAATGAATTAGTCTTGCCCATAGTTTCTCCATACTCATCTCTGTAGATCACGTGACGCTCACTCTGGTTTTTTTTTCCTCATAGTACACTAAAACAGTTTTATACATTATTTTCCTTTTGCGCAAATATCACACCCATACGGAATGTATCCTAATGGTACATTACAAGTTTCTTCACGTGTGTCTGTGACGTTACTTCTAACTGAAAGTACTAACGTTTTACCATTAAATTATACCTTTCAAATTGTCCTTCACATCATTCTCCCTCCACAAAATGTCGAACGTCCTCGTGAGACTTCTATCTAACTATACGCAAGCTGATTAGGTTAGTTAACCAATAAATCATCTAATTAATCGCCATCCTTTTTTTTAAAATAAAAAATACTACTCAAACCAAATGAAAGAGTGAAACATATAAATTGTATTTCTGGGGTAACCTCGCAGTTGCTTACAAAGTAAAAAAGTTTCCTGAAATTATTTTAGTGGAGGTTACTTTAAGTGAAATTGCCCATAAATCCTATAAAATTACAAATGGGAAAGACGGCAAAGTTATTAACAATCAGTTACTTCGTACACGATTTTTCTGAAACTATGTACAGTTTCTGGACATTGCATTCAGATTCAGTAATTAACATGGGGTGTTACATGGTGGTATCTAAAACTTATTTTGCTTTTTCTAATTTTTTTCTTAAGGATTTACGCCTCATCAACGTCGAGGTTATTAGAAGCGAGAAAAGACTGGGGATAAGGGATGGAAAGGAATTGTGGCAAGGTCTTTTAATTCAATCATCCTGGCATTCACCTGGAATAATTTCGGGAATCCATGGAACACTAGAATCAATTTACCTTTTCGGACGCTAATTCAGTAAGTTTGAATAAGTAGTTGATAATATTCATGGGTTTACGAAGAATGGTAGCTTGGTGCTTAAGGCGCTTGCTTTGGGATACGGTGCAATTTAAAATCCCGACCATCGATTTTTAAGAGTTGTGTGTGATTATATAAGCTACGCCAGGGCGTTCCTTCGTTCGGATTCCACGTTAAACTGTAGGGCCTAGAGGAAAGAAAGAGCCTTTCCTATCTCTGACACAATAGCTTATTATACTTCCTTCGGGAGGGTCCGACCAACTTTCGGTTTTTTTTTTTTTTTTTTTTTTAACAGTTTAACGTCCCTTTTTAACAACGTGGTCTTTAGAGACGGGAAAGGATGGGGGCAAGGAATGGGAAGGAATTCGGCCATGGCCTTTTGAAGGAAGCATCCCGGCATTCGCCTTTCGGGTTGTTGAATAAGTTACTTTCATTTAAAAAAAATGATATTAATTGTTCCATAAACCTCATATATGTGGTCGTAGCTAGTGTTTCTACCCGGGGCATTCTTATCAGTCTGTCGTTTAACAGCACGCCGAGCTTGGTGGGTGATCGATTAAACGTTCTGATCTCGCATTCGGTAGGACGCCGGTTGGAATCCTCGTCCGGGCATCCAGATTTGGTTTTTCCATGGTTTCCCCAAATCACTCCAGGTGAATTCCGAGATGCTTCCTTCAAAAGGCCGTTCCTTGTAACCAGTCGCATTCCACCTCTAATGACCTCGACGTCGACGAGGCGTAAAGCCATAACTTAAAAAGAAATAAAGAAAAGTTCAACAACCGATCTAAGCTTTCGAAGTGCGTGTATAAGGGAAGAGGGGAAGGATGAGGTGCATTGCTAAATAGGTGTATTTGAAAAGCAACACTCGTGAATCTGTGAGGGGGGCGCGAATCCATTCCGAATATTTCGTTGGCCGACCAGATAAACTGTGCGAAAACGTAATTAATCGAGGGGGTAGCCTCTGGTATTGCTAACAATGCCTCCCGCTCCCTCCTCCACCCTGGGCGTATCCCGGACGGGGCTTGTTTATGCGAGTGGAGCAGGCTCGTAAATCTCGCGACGGAGGACTACGCTGTAGCGCCTATCTTCCCGCATCCACCACCACGCTGTGTACACGTTAATTACCGTCCCAGCTGTCTTAATTGCATTACAGCGTCGCATGGCTCGCATTTCAATACAATGGTGGAATATTTTAACGCTGTATATGGTTCTCCCAGTGTAACCGGACGCCTTCGTAAATCTGGAAACAAACGCGTTTACATGTCGTCGTTTTCGGTGGATGTAGTCCCTTGCTCGTATTCCGGGCGTTGCGGCACTGTATCCTGAATCGAAATGCTAACGAGAGCTGTTCAGTATGGGCGCGTTTAATTTTTTTTTACAGTTTCGTAGCAAACGGTATGTGGGACGCACTGTGTACATCCGAGTCAGGACTGAAATGTGTGCCTTGTACGGCATAGGAGCAGACATTCACGGGCTAATTGTATGCTAAACATCCGGCACGCTTTACAATTGAAATAAGCTGCCTGCGCGTGGTTCCAGTCGACCCAAATTCAACTCGCCATATAACAAGAGTGTGTCCGAAAAGAGTTTTATTTATTTATTGCTTTACGCCTAGTCGACGGCTAAGGTCAATAGAGGTGGGATGGGATTTGGGGACAAGGAACTGGAAGGAATTCGGCCATGGCCTTTTTTTGAAGGAAGCATCCCGACATTCGCCTGGAGTGATTTGGGAAACCATGGAAAACCCAAATCTGGATACCGTGACGGGGATTCGAACCCGCGTCCTCCCGAATGCGAGGCCAGAACGTTGGTCGGTCATACACGCGGCGGTCAAATACATCTTCACCTACAAATTGCAATTTTAACCATCTTTTATGCTTCTCGTAAGTGTAATACGATCCTTCGGCCAATAAGTTTTCAAAATAGATTTAAGAGTTTCTTCAGTATCTGAATCTTTATAAAAGAAGTAATTAACAGAGATTCGATTTTCTCGGCTATTAGACAACAAGATTAGACGTCTTAAACAGGGGGCGAGTAAACAGAGAGAATTCGGCCGTGCCCTTTTGAAGGGATCATTCCGGCAATATTCCGAGGATCGAACCGCGTCCTTCCAAATGCCAGGCCTGAATATTAAAGCTTTTCTCTCCCCTACCAAAGCCCTCGCCCCCCCCCCCCCCAGGCTACCCTTCCGGTCGTTGTCTACAATACATTTATTTTCCGCGATTATCACATTAATAAATCTAGAACTGCTGTCCCCCCATTTCTTCCCCGGGTTCGGTTGGTAAAAACGTTTATGCTACTCCTTAGCCTTGCTACACCAGTCCATATTATCTTCTTCTGTACTCTGCATTTCAGGAATACGTACATACAGTGACAGTGTCCATTGGAATTTAGTTCCTTCTATTTTCATTCGGCTCCTGATCTCAAGAAAGGAAACTTAATTCTTGTAAGCAAACGTATCACTCCTGATTTTCTTCATCTTGTTCTTCCTCAAAAATTTATTAACATGTGAAGTATAACGTTAATATATATATATATATATATTGGGAAGAGAAGAGGAAGAAGACAAATACCAACAAAAACTGAATAATCATGAATAATTTGAGTTTAAACACTGTCCTCAAGGGCAACAATGATTAATAATATATATATATATATATATATATATATATATGCATAAAAACCAGTCACGACAGCGTTTTTTTATTTATTTATTACTTTTTTTACTGCTTTACGCCCTGTAGACATCAAGGTCGTTAGAGGCGATAAAGGGGTGGAACTTAAAGATTTTTCATAGTCCGTAGCCATAATATAATCAGCATTAAACACCCGATTTTTTCAGACATGTTGCACAATTTGAACAGTCGCTCATTTAACCCTTCTACCTACGCTAAGTGGCTAGATACAGAGATCCAAAGGTACTGTACTATTGTTTGTCAACATGTGTCTACTGATTGAGAAAATTTGGTTGTAATTTTTGTTGGTTTTTTTCTTCTTTTTCTTTACGACTCTACAATAAGAGTGGCAATGAATTGAACGGTGTTGTCACGTAAGAGATGAATTTATAAGTCTGAATTTGTATGTAAAGCAAATTGGCCTATTTAAGGTCCAACTTGTAGGACTTCCGTGCATACCTACCGTAGGATGGGCTAGCCCACTCACGTTGCTACAAAATGTTCAACAAGATATTCAAACCAGTCCTCTTCACTCGTACTTTCTCGCTGCACACCATTTTCCTTATCGCACATTTTTAGAACGATTCTTTGAATCACGTTCAAACGCGGTAAGATTTTGAACGGGAGCGACCTGTTCCCTTTGGATCAGGTGCCCAGCAACACACAACACGTCCTACATGCCCATTCACGGCAAACCAGAATCCTAGATCGGAAAAGCGGACCATAGTACGTCCTAAAACATGTACTGCGAATGGGTCGCTAGATAGGTTAAGAGATATGTTGCTAGCTCGGAGATGGGCGGTGGCGTGGCTTTAAGGTTGAGCAACTTAGTCCGCAAAGTTCATTAGACCAAGATTGTTTTATTGGCACGTGCGTGATTACTCAAATAATTTAATTCACTTATGCAATCGTCGTATGTTTCTTTGTTATTGAAATACAAGGCAAAAATAAATGAAGATGGTAGTATTATATGGTAGTCGATAGTGCTTATGCAAAATGTAGAATGTAGATTTTTTTATATAAACTTTGATCAGTATGATTATATTTTTATTTTTGATTTTATATTAAATTCTAAATAATTATAAATTTATTTATCCACATCCACCCGCGCTAAACCACGTAGAGGTGAAGTACTGAACCTCCGCATCTTCATCGGCACCTGAATCCGCATCCGCGAAGATGAGGAGGCAGTACGCGCCTTTCACCTTTTACCGCCCTGCTAACATATGCGGCAAAGATGAAAGGCGTTCCCTAGCACGCGCCAAGGGACGCACCGTGGGAACGCTGCTTTACAAGCCAAGTTCCAATCAATGAGTAGCTTCAGGGTCGGATTTAAGCTTAGGCTACCTAGGCTGTAACCTAGAGGCACGCACCAATAATAAAATAAAATAAAGAAATAAAAATATATTAGTCGCTATCATCTTGTTGACAAGCGTGTGTGAATAATCAATATTGTATTGTATTTTTAATCTTTCTCTATAGCGTGCTTTGGTGATATTAACCATCTATTATCATTTGCTTTATCGTAATAAGTAGGCCTACTGTTTCATATTGTTACCAAAACATTTGAGTTTGTTATTCCGTAGGCTTTTGCTGAGGGTGTTTGGTTGCAACAACACCACTAAAATAGGCATCATAAGTCAAAAAATTGAACGTGCGAGCGTCACTTGATAACATCGATCACTTCACTCAAAAACGATACAGAAAGCACGTTTCGAACTTTCGATTCTTCAGTAAGCTACTCTTGCATATTTTGACAATCATAACTTCATTCAATATTTTCCACTAAAAGGTAGTAAGTAATCGATATTACTTTGTATCGGCCTGGAAGGAACTACAACAAAACTATTAATCACTAGAATTAAATTGTAATATATAGCTCATTTGGCTAGAAGAGGATTGATATAGCTGTATTAATAATAATAATACGGAAAAATTAACAGGGTCCCATACTTTAAATACCTCGGAGAATTCATCGAACCTACAGGCCTTGAGAAAATCTCACAGCAAAATCGTCTTCAAAAAGTTAGGGTTAGTCCTAAATCTCTACAACAAAAAATCCACGTCAAGACAGACCAAAATTCGGCACTACAACACAGTCATAAAGCCAACAGTTCTCTATGCAAGTGAAACATTAACACTTAACAGAAAACATGACCTTGAAGAAATAAAAATGTTGACAGAAAAATCATTAGAAAAATTCTACTAGCAAGACTCACTAAAGATGATCACAACAACAGAAAAGTTTTCAAACATCGAAATTGACATCAAGAAAAGGCAAATGAAATTCTTTGGTCTCCTTAAGAGGATATCAGAAAGTCGAATGACAAAAAATATAATAGATTACGTAACTTCACTTAAAAATCCTACACCTTAGCTGAATGAAATTTGGAAGGATCTTAAAAGCGCAAGCATAGGAGCAACAGACATCTTACAGTTAGAAAGAGATACCTTCAGACACAAAGTAAACAAATGGGAAGTTATAACTGAGCAACCAAAACAAAAACAATACAGACCAAAGTGGGGGAGCGTGCACAAACTTCGTGGCTCAGTCAGGGGTGGGGGGGGGGGGGGTTGGCTGGAAGGCTACGCTGGGCTACGTGGGGGGAGGGGAGCTTCCAAGCCAGGCCACGTAGCTTTCCTTTCATAACATTTTTCACAGTTAAAATGGGGAACAGAACTCACAACAGCATCTGAATATTTATTTAACTCAGTTAATTATGTCTGTATGTAATTTACAATAGTCTGACAAGAGAAAACGCTACAAAATGTCTTCTGGAATCAAAAAGGAAAAAAGTTATGTGTTACTTGGGGGGGGGGTTAGAGGCAAAAGCCACGTGGGGCTACGTGGGGGGGTGGGGGTGGGGGGTGGTGGGGGTGGGGGGTTCACAGGAGGCCAAAATGGAGCTACGTGGTTTATGCACGCTCCCTGGTCGAAAGAACGCAAACAAGCTTTCTCGGAAAGAATGAAAGCCTACTGGAACAGTAAAAAGAACTCAAAGAAAACTTGATTCGGTCATTTGCTTACCGTCTTTCATTTATTGGGAGAATTCGCCAATATTAATAATAATAGTAACTTGATATATACATATATACAAGGCTCCGCACCACAGTCATAGCCTACGGGCCTATAGGTCGTAAAGGGCCTGCGCCAGATGCATAGCCTAGGGACCTACAGACTCTAATGCGGCCCTGAGTAGCTTCACTATTCCAGCGTCTGAGCAGTCTAGCTTGAGCTTTCGTAACGACAACTTCCTCGTTCGGAGCGAACTTCCTCGTGTGAGTCTCACCGTGTGCGCGACCAGCCTTCCGGCATTCTGCGATTCCGCGAGAGTGCTTATACCACAGTGTAATACGTTGTTTGACCTATCTAAGTGACTTAGTTAGGTTACAATATAAGGTTCCGTGATCCTACTAAACGATGGATGAACCGCCGGACACGGGTCAGACGGTCAAGACAGCCTTAGATACGTGCTACATCAATGACCAAATTCCCGTCCCACATCCAGTGAACCATATTACGAGTGAAATGCCACTTCCTCAAGCAGAAGTCTCACAACAACAACATCAACAACAGCTTCACCGCCTACAGCCGCAGCAGCAACAGCACCAAGAGCAGCTACATTATCATCAGCAGCAGCATCAGCCTCATCAACAGATTCATCAGCAGCAACAACAGCAACAGCCTCTACAGCAGCAGCCTCTACAGATGGAAGCCGGCCCGGGAGGCGTTCTGCCACAGGCCCTGCATCCTCCAGTAGGCGCACCCACTTATCACACGGCTTGGAGAGAGGATAATCCTGCAAGCAGCGGTGAGTCGAACCCACCTGTAAAACGTAGATGTGTGCAGTTAACAGAAACGGGGCAGCCGAGTGTAGTTCCACAATCAGAGCAGATGGAAGAAGTAGAGATGACCGACACAGCAAGGTCCACTGAGGTTAATCTATCCAATGCCGCGGATTTAGAGCAAGCTAATATCAATAAAACGCACCCCGACACGATAGCGCCAACGTATAGAAGCAAAAATAATAGATACTCCCCCACAGACAGTGGCCCGTACCATATTTTTGTAGAGAGCATAGACAGGAAGGTCGGGAAACTACATCCTATGGCCATCGGTAAATTAATATTCCAAGCACAGTGACATACTCAAAACGGACGTAATCAACATTTCACCTTTAGGGAAAAATCGTCTCAAAATTGAAACAAGATCTGCTGGTACTGCTAATTCAATAGTGCAATTAGAAATTTTCAAAACCAAAAACCTTGAAGCTTATATTCCGAACTTTCTAATACATAAACAAGGAATAATTAGGAACGTTGACACCTCATTGAGTGAGGAAGAACTAGCTCAAGAAATAATTGCCCCTGTCCCAGTAGTGCGCATCAAACGCTTTACCAAAAGGAGCCATAATAACCAAGATCTCATATTACCTATTCCTGTTTGCTTGGTATCATTTCGATCCCAAAACCTACCGACCTACGTCACGATACTAGGAACCCGATGTGCGGTGGAACCGTATGTCCCGCCTGTGATCCAATGTACGACTTGTTTACGGTTGGGCCACCGACAAGGTCAGTGCAGATCCCGCGAGCCACGATGCAGCAGGTGTGCTGGGCCTCACTTGTTGGTCAACTGCGACAACCCATTATCGATCTGCTGCGCCCTTTGCCGCGGCCAACATCATGCCACGGACAGAAATTGCCCTGTGTATCTTAAAAACCGGGAAACAAAACAAGCAACCGCACTCAGATCAAATGCTGTATCTCCTGATACAGAGCAGCATTTCCGGGGCTACGCGCAGGTGACCTCCTCCCCACCTCAAATAACGAGTTATACGGAATATCCGCCTCTAGCAGCACGACTTCCGTATTATTGGCCTACTATCTCTCAATCTCAACAGATAATGCCAACCAGGACTCAGGCTCAGCCTCAACACCCGCCGCTACAGATGCATCAACCACTCATAACACCACAGCTACCCTTTCAGGACATGACACCCGAAGGTCCCCAGGCGCCTTCTGACTTTAGCGGTGGACCACCACCCACAATAGCAAACACTGGTAATGTTTCTGAGATTGCCTTGCTACACAGTAGTGGAAATATGGTGGCCAATCAATATATGGCAGAGAGTAGGAGCGGTACACAGCCAGAATCAACAAGTTCGCTTCAGAAAAATTTGGATTCAAACACCAGTAATAGGTACTCATGGACTAGGGCCCCTAAGTCGTATAAAAATCCTCGATTCACCAAAGAAAATCCATCTTTAAATACAAAACAATACTTGTATTCATACAATGGTCCTATGTCTCCTATTATAACTAGTGACCATCACTATCCAACCGCAACTAGCTTCATGGAGAGCCCCCAAGCCACCTTCACGCTCTGGGAAGGTGATCAAGCCATTCGTAACATACAGCCCACAGCAGCACAACAATCAAATTCTCTCAATCAACCTACCGAGATAACCCAAACTAAAAATGGACCATTATTCGAAAAAATTCTTAAATTAATTGTGATTCTGCTCCAAGAAGCTAATTCGCCAATGAATATTACAGCAATATCAGGAATGCTCTCAAATATTTTCCAACAAGATGGCGGAAACTAAGCTAGTACAATGGAACGCTCGTTCACTCAGAGCAAATAGTGAACAATTTCAGCGAGAACTTCTTACCAATAAGATTGCTATTGCTATTATAGCAGAAACCTGGCTAAAACCAAACACACCGCTATCAATCAAAGGATACCATATAGTGCGCAAAGACAGGGATGATGGCAAAGGGGGAGTTGCTATTCTAATACAAACAGACATCCCTTTCGCAATAACCCACATTGACCTCACTCATATTGAATCTTTCGAAGTGGTGGCAGCCAGAGTACGGATCCAAAACTTGAACGTATCTATTGTCTCGGTCTATGCTCCCCCCAAAACAAAAATTAATACATCTGAATGGCGCCAGCTCCTACAACAAATAGAAGAGCCATACTTAATATGTGGGGACTTCAATGCGCATCACATGTCGTGGGGTTGCGAGTGGTCTGACATATTCGGGGACGCCATAGTTGAGATTATAGACGAATTCAACCTGTTCGTTCTTAACGACGGATCCCCCACCTTAATCTCTAAACCTGGTCACCGAGTATCCGCAATCGATCTAACCCTCTGCTCCCCCTCTCTCGCAACAGAATTGCGATGGGAAACCGTGCAGCAGTCGTGGGGATCTGACCACCTGCCTATTCTAATAACGACCAAACAGTCGGATGTGAGGCAGGAACGATATACAACCACAAAATGGAACATTCAAAAGGCGAACTGGATCCTATACGCCCAATACATTGATTCCAATATCTCACGAGTCCAGGGCAACAAACCACCCAGACAGCAATACAATACGTTCCTAGCCATCATAAATGAAGCAGCTGAAATGTCGATCCCTAGGTTAAAACGATCACCAAATACAAAGAGAATCCCAATACCCTGGTGGGACACAGAATGCTCACGAGCAGTAGCCAAACGAAAACTAGCATTTACTACGTACAAACAGATTTCTACTTGGGAAAATTATCTAAATTATAAGAAAACAGATGCCGAAACTAAACGATTTCTGAAGCTAAAGAAAAAAGCTTCCTGGAGGGAATTTTGCAACAACATAAATAAAAATACGCCGTTGACAAAAGTCTGGAATATGGTCAATAGATTTAGAAAGAAGCCAGGGGGAACTAAATTGTCAACCATTTGGTTGGAAGATTTTGCGAGCAAGGTGGCCCCTCCATCAGCCCCCTTTGGACCACTAACACCTCCAAACCAGACCAAGGAACAGGATCAATTCCCCCAAACTACTTTAGAAGAACCATTTCAACTGAGAGAATTGGAATCGGTCCTCAACTCAACACGAAACACGGCACCTGGAATAGATGACATCCACTATTCGATGCTTTTCCACCTACCGCACTCAGCCAAGGTCGTTCTCCTTCAAATATTCACCGGCATATGGAGAAAAAGTGAGTTCCCAGACGACTGGACCACCCACATCATCATTCCAGTGTTAAAAGTAGGCAAAGACAGTAACAACGCTAACTCATATCGACCAATAACGTTGTCATCATGCGTAGCCAAAACCTTCGAGCGAATCATAAAGAGTAGACTAGAATGGTGGCTCGAACACCACAATCTGCTACCAAACTGTCAGTTTGGATTTAGAAAGGGAAGGAGTACCTACGACAACCTCGGTGTTCTCACTCTAGATATAGAAAAGTCCTACCTAAATAAAGGCTACCTAACGTGCCTGTTTCTAGACATAACCGGCGCCTATGATAACGTCAGCATTACCATTCTAGTTGAAAAGCTAAGAGCACTACACCTCCCGGAGGTATATCTAAACGGAATCTATAACCTGTTTTATTGCCGGACCATATACATACGCCAGCAGGACAACAGCCTATATGGACCACGTGTGGTTTCTCTGGGCATCCCGCAAGGAGCCATACTCAGCCCAATATTATTTACCATATATATAGCAGACCTAGAGAGTATATTCAGCCCCTCAATAAAGGTGTTAAAATTCGCTGACGATGTATGTATTTACACATCATCTCCATCCCAGGGGCTAAACTTCTGGAGATTAAACGACGTTGCTAAGTTACTCTATGAATGGACCCGTGGTAAGGGCTTAACTATCTCATCTTCGAAGTCATCGGTTGTGGTATTCTCGCGGAAGAAGAACACTTACCGAGGTCCACAGATACAGCTGGGTCCTTATAATTTCCCTGTTAGAACAGAGACTAGACATCTAGGACTTCAGATGGACAGTAAACTGACATGGAAGGCACATATTGATCACATTCTAGCTAAAGCCGAACGCTGCTTAAATATAATACGAGCGGTAACTCGGGTATGGTGGGGAGCTGACCCTTCCGTCTTACTCATCTTGTACAGAACGCTAATACGTCCCTTACTGGATTACGGCAGTTTATGCTATGGAAATGCCCCAATGTACAACCTGCGTAAATTGGATACATTGCACTACCGGGCTATCAGATTGTGCCTCGGAGCGATGAATACCACCCCCACAAACGCCTTATTAGTGGAGGCTAAAGAAATGCCATTGGTAATACGACGACAATTACTGGCAAGCATATTTCTAATGAGGCGCGCCGCCATCAAGAACCACCCGGTTATCCAGAAGGCTTCTGACTATATAACAACGATCAAGAGGAGAGATAACAACCTCGGTCATAGAACCCCGCTGCTGGCTCTCTGTTTCACTGAAATAAAACATATAATCCCGCTAGTAATTCAAGATACTACACTACCCATCTTCGCATACCAGTATGCTATTTTGAGATACAGGCCCAATATATACCACCTACCTAACTGGATAACAACCTGTAACAACGTAAACAGCAAGATGGAGGAATTCTTGTCCATAACATGGCCAGAACATGTACAAATATACACAGATGGCTCGAAAACTACTAATGGTGTGGGCTACGCCTTCTTCTGCCCCTCACTCAAGAATCACGTAAAGTTCGCCTGACAGCAGAAACGACAGTATATACCGCTGAAGCTATGGCAATAAGAGATGCCTTAAATTATGGTCTCGAACACTTCAATAAAATACTGGTACTGTCCGACGCTAAAAGCGTGGCGCAGAAGCTGGAAAACATGAACAGACTGAGCGGAACGAATAGGATCCTATTCGACATCTTAGATGCAATGTACTCAGCCAAGGCGGAGGGCAAAGAAGTGCACTTGTTATGGGTCAAGGGACATGCTTCCATACAGAATAATGAAAAGGTAGATCAACTGGCGAAAGAAAGCACGGCGGATGGAGAGCAATACTATACTCAGCTACCTCATACCGATTTTATTAATATCATCAGGAAACAGTATCTTCACAAGTGGTCAGAATCGTGGACTTTGACACAAACAGTTAAAGGGAAGTTTTACGCATCAATACAACCTCACATACCAACTAAAGTCTGGTTCGAAGATAACCATTTGGGAAAAAGATATAAAACATCTATAATTCGCATGCGACTCGGTCATGGCTGTTACCCAAAGCACCTCCACCAAATCGGTATAGCACAGACTCCCTTTTCCCCGGTGGATCACGAAGAATTAGCAGATCTCGACCACATCACTTTAGCGTGCACTCTATATCGGACTCAACAAAAGAAACTATACAATAGCCTTGTAAAGTTCAAAATTCCACTCCCAACTTCGATACGCATCCTGCTGAGAGGGGGAAGAAGTGACGTGTATGGGGCGCTGGCCACATACCTAAGAGAGGCTGACATCCGTATCTAAAGACACCAAACATAACAAAATTAACAATCACATACAAGTTATGATCTTACAAATTCAGCACATTTCCTGCAATACCACCAACGGAATCGGTCAGAACTGCATCTTAGCTGACCTAAAAAATTACATTAAATTGTAAATCATCAAGGAACTCTCACTAATCAGTTTAGTTATATCAGGTGCAAGGCTAACCGGATATACCAAAGCCCAGTGAATCTTACCCTGCAAGGAAACATCACTGCTCCCCAAATGTGATTTTATTGTTATCGATATAATTGTCATCATTGTATTATTGTATCAATATACTTTCTAAATATGTATTACTATTCACTGAATAATTGTATTACCCATTGTGAAATAAGATCCAGCTTCATATTATCGCTGGCACAAATGTAATCGTGCATTCCCTTATAGGGCTATCGCTGTATTAGTGTAATATTGAATAATTGTATAATTTAGTGTGAATTAAGAAATGAATTCATGTTTGCTATACGATAAGAATCACATGTTAAATTAATGTAAATGATAAAGCTGGCCGTATAGTCGATAGACAGAAGGCCATGAAAATAAATAAAAAATAAAAATAAAAAAAAGCGTCTGAGCGTGGGCTCCCGTGGAGGAGCGGCACGCGCTGTCTCGAGTCTGTGTGGCCACTACGTATGCGCGCCCCATTTGACGTAGCCGTGTCACCGGCGAGCGAGTCGCATCGCGATGGCTCTGGTAACAATAGCCACCAGGCCGACCTGAGTAATATTTCCTCCCGGAGCGGTGGGGTGGGCCCCGTCTTAATTTGTTCCCACGGGTCGTTGTGGGAAGGAGGCAGCCCGACCGCCGATCGCCGCCCTGCCTACTAACCGACAAAACCTTCCGGTCCATTCCTGTTTAAGGAGGCGTTTCTTATTCATCATGCCGCTGGATGTTGGGCATAAACAAGGCGCCCCAGGTGCGCGCCGCATGCTTACAGAGCGGCCAGCTTTTGGTCGTGACGTGCGTGTTACAGCGGCATATGGCTGCCGAGCGCTTTCTGATGTCTGTAAACGACTTCCAGCATCCGGCGTTGTTTCTAAGTGTTCTAGGAAACGCCGGTGCGCGTCGATTACTTCTTTCAGGAGTCTCTGCTTCATTTCACAACCACCAGTTTCGCGGTGAACTTGTGGAGATACAACGGGACCAAACTCTACTTCGAAGTACACTGACGATACAGCCATATTCTCTTCATATCACACCTTTGTGACGTAATCACACGCCTAACCCAATGGCTAAATCACTGATACATCTCATTAAACCCCAGAAAATAAAATAATAATTAAAAATTATGGAATCGAAAGTACCGAACGTGATGGATGTGTGATAACTGTCTAGTACTGCATTCGAGATGACGCGGTTTCGAATCCCTGGCTGGGTATTCTATGATTTTTCCATATTGCTCCAGGTGAATATAGGGATGGTTTCCGAAGAGGCCATGGTCAAATTCTTCCCGTTTTTTCCCCCCGTCCTTTAGCGCATCTAATGACCTAGAAGCTGACGAAGCGCAAAGACAAACAAAAAAAGAATCGAATGTGTTTCTAATCTGAGAAACAACTTTTCTATTTGTTAACTTCTATCCGGAAGATCAGTGATAAGACGTTTCGAAACTGTAGGTATTTTTGCTGCGATTTTATTGCGACAATTTTTTTTCCATTCCGTATGCCATATAACTTTATTATCAAATCTTCAGCTTTGTCTTAATAGTATTGGATGTCACTTATAATGTTTCTGCCTTTTTGAAACTGGTTGATTGTTTCGACAAATACGCCATAGTTTCCAAATTTTCAACGTTAAAATTAAAATGCGGTTATCAATTAAGTTCTACTTAAATGATCGAAATCATCGTCGTTTGCTGAGTACGTAAATGATACATTACTGATAAATACATAAATTAGGGGTTAGATGAAACTTTCTGAAATCTCCGGAAGATGACATTTCCTTTCTCTGGAGAACAATGGCAGCGAAGCTGAGATATTCATAAACTTGAATTCAGAAGGATATGATTCTCACGAGTGAAACAAAGGCCTCTATGAAAGGTCTTAAAATATCTACTGAATAGTGATAAAAATGTCTGAGTCACTTAGATGTGAAACACGGCGAAAATACAGCTGTACACAGACTCAAGGGTGACAGTGAGTGTTGTTAAGAAAGTCTCACCATAGCACTTATCTGTGTCGTAAAAGTCTTCAGACGCCAGTGTACAGGACATATTTTTAAAGCGTTATATCTTCACCAGTCGAATCACTGGCCACTAAGGACTGAGAGAGAGAAAAAGTACATTATGAATCCGTTAATATTAACCTAGTAGGAGTTTCAATGGATATGCATACTTTAAGAAACGATGCATTCACTGTTTACTTACTAGTTGTTTTGTTGATTACTCCCGCAAATACAAGCTGTCCTTAAAGTACTATGACTTAACATTTCGATTGCAAGAATTTTACCTTTTTTTTTCATGAATTTAGCTGCTGCATACAACTTGTTATCTGTGTCGACAGGGAGTAAGGTAACTACCCACAAGAAAGATGATATCGTCATTAGTGTTATGGATTATATATCGATGAGATACTATGTCTATGTGTGTACTTGTGTAAATGAAGGAGGTAAAATCAATGAAGTTGTTAGGAAGTTCTGAAGGAATTCCGGAATGTTTTATGATGAAGTTACTTCAAAGATGTTGTTGTGTGCTACAAACGAAATATTTGCTTGCGTCTAACTATTCTTCATCTACAAGCAATTAAGTGTACAAAATCCTTTGGGAAATTATATTTCTGTGCTATCTTCTCAGATAAATAAAGAAAATATTAGTGTTTCTAATCTGAGAAACAACTTTTTTCTATGTTTTATTGGGAAGATTGGTGTTAATATTTCGCTTGTACACGTTCTGCAGACCTTGAGACGGATTTTATTTTCTAATTTATATCTTGATAGGAATTATCCTTTATAATCGTATCTGTATCCTAGTCATTAAACTCGTTTACACCCCCTCAGCAGTCTTTTCGTTGTCTCAGTGGTCTCATTACCTCTTAAGTTACGTTATCTATTCCCAGCCGCTGGCAGGATCTCCTTTGCACCCAAGCCTCTCTTCCCACCGACTATGCTTGTCTAATCATTATATTTGTCTGCCATTTGTAGTTGCTGTCCATACAAACTTTTTTTCTGGTGGGTAGATATTTTGGAATACGTTCTGTCTTATTTCTCTTCACAAAAACAGTTCAGTCTATCCTTCGAGTGGCAAAGTCTGTTGCTGAACATCCAATTGTATTCCCTGCGATGCCAGACTTTTTTTATTTTTACTTTTAATATAACCTTCAACTCGGAAAAATTCGAGTGTTTTACCCTAGCTGATGTATGCCTTGCAAGACGAAATTAAGACCATATCAGTGACATCCATATTTTAATCTTACGGTACAAATTTAGTTCATTATGAAAAAAGCAAATAAAGGTGGAGCGGCGAGGTTTGATCATGCCACTACCCTGTAGAACGCGTTTTCGATCCAACTTTCGGTCATCCATAGTTTTCAGCAATCACTCTGGAATTATTTTGTATGGTTTTTAGAAAGACTATGACCGATTTCCTTACTGTTACTCATCCACAATTCTTTCCTAATTCCAGTACCAGAGTCATCTGTGAATCCTAAAACACAAGTAAAAAAAAGTAAAAAGCATGTAATTTTATAGTACTGTCTTATGCAGAGAACAAGTAATGCGAACCATTTCAGTGATTTACTGTTTTTTTATTTTATTTATTTTTTTCCGAAAGGAAACGTCAAACCATTGGAAAATACAGTACAAGAGGTAAACATAGCTTGTATAAATGAATTAAGCATATCTAAGCCTGCGGAGAAAGTGTTGAGAACCAGAGAACCAGCAGCACCTTTGAGAGTGGTCAGGGAAAATGAATTTATCTTCACTGAATGCGTATGGTAACGGGAAAATGGTGTTAATTGATCCTAAATGAGGGAACCTATATTGAAATGTAGTAGTAAATAAATTTGGTTTCTTCTTACTTTTTTAACAAAAAATAATTTTAAATTTACATGCCGCACGTATTATTTTTTTTTTTATTGGAGTTTTACTGCTGATCGATATCGAGGTGATTATAACTCTGAATTTATTCTTTTTTTTGGGGGGGGGTGAGGCAAACAACGGTAAGGAATTCAGGCATGGCTATTTGAAGATACCATCCCAACATTTCCCTGAAGCGATTTTGAAAAACCCAAAATTTGGATCTCCGCACCATGGAATCGACCACGCTTTGTCCCAAATGCCAGGCACAAAATGCATTCCCACCGGGCGAGATTGATATTTTTGACTAAACCAAATAGGCTGTGAGAAGCTTACGTGAGCCGCTCTCAATGTGGAAATTTTTAAATTGGTTGTTCATTATAGTTCTAAAACAGTAAACACAGTTCATGTATCTAACAGGCAACTCTTAGGGTTTGTGTCGCGATGCTGTTATACCTGCTACACTGTTGTGAATACAACATGCAAAATTCGTTAAAACCCATTATTAAGCATACATTAGAGATTAATCTTTCTTATCTTGGAAGTGTCCATCCATCTGTAGACCACCATTGACCACATTAAATCTGGGAACCGAACTATGCAGTCACTAAGTCCTTTAAAATTGTTACTTTTGTGACCGCACGTATTAACTCACACGTATGTTCATAATTTAGTCAGATAGATACTTGTTGTAAAAAGCTTCCAAAATCCTCATAGTTGGTAATATTAAACAAGGCGAAAGAAAACATTACATTCGTTCTACAAAAAGTACCTTTCCAGGTATGTAACACTTTTACAGGAATGTTTTTTGTGTAGCGCTCAGTCATTGTCAGATTTTTTGAGCGTGATGAGTGAGCGGTAATGCTTCGGTCTGGCATTCAGTAGGACGCGAGATCGAATCCTCGTCTGGTCATCCAGATTTCGGGTTTTCATGGTTTTCAGAAGTCCCTACAGATGAATGCCGTAACGATTCCTTCAAAGGGCCATGCCCGAATTCCTTCCAGACCCTACCACCCGATCCTTTTTTTGCTTCCCTTGACTTCAATGTTGATGACATTTAAGGCTTTAAGCGAAAAATTTGTTACTTTTTCTTCTATTCACGTATTAAAGAATTATACTCTATTTCTAATAAGCCTGGCTGTTCTCTAAAAACTTAAACGCATGTTAATTTCGTTTCTTCATTTTTATCCCTGTTCGAAAGGTTCTTGAAAGACTGATGTTCTTTATTTTACCATTTTACTAACACTGAGGGAAATGGTGTAGCCAACATCACTTTTCCATTTCCTCTGACGCACTGTGTTTAATATGTCTTGATTCTACAACATTGGTAAAGAGAGCAGTAGAACGCTATTGTGCTAACAGCCTGTCTCCGAAAACATTTGCCGAGCCATTCACATGTAATGGTGCTTCAGTTCAGGGCTTGTTTATTGTGTAAAATAACTATTTCATATTTTGAGAAACAGTAATAAAGAAATCCATAGACTAGTAAACAAATCCTACGACATTACATAATCAAAAATGCGAATCTGGGGAGGGGGGGGGGATATTTCTTATGAATCCTTGTTTCTAGGAACTTCTTAACTTGTTATAATCAAAATAGTTTAAGCCAACTGATTAGACACTTTATTAGCTACAGCTACTTATTAGTATGGTGAGTCTGGTTTTATTTTTATTTTTTAAATTTATATGAAGAAAAATTCAACGAATAGAAAAATTTCAGGACCTATTTCATACCACGAATAAATTACTTTTAGATATTTATGACAGTTCCATGGTGATACGCAGAGATTTTCCGTAGCTTTGAGATCAGTGGTCTGAATGTGCAACTGCAAAACCGTGTACTCAGTATACAGGTAAACCATTTGGAATCATTTAGTCGTAGCACTTGTGTTCTTTTGGAATACTGTTCCGGTTTGAAGTAGCCTGGTTTCGGAGGTTAATTAATACTTTCACTGTATTACTTTCAGGCTTGAATTTAGTGGTATTAGTAAAATTAAAACGAAATGATTGAAGCAACAAAACGAGAACACTTGTCGTCAGATTCTTAGCCTTAAATAAACTTCTTTTGATAAAATCTTTTAGTCCGTGAGCTAAGCAATCGAGAAACACGTTATTTTTATATTTATTTTTAACTTTACGGGTAATCTGTATGGGTAGAAGAAATGAAATCGGCCTTGACTTTTCAGAAGTTCCACAGTAATCGAATTGTATTACTCCATAAAACGGCGAAAATCTGCAAGAAATGATCTGAAATCGAATTCAATTCTTTCAAAAAGCCAGGCATGAATATAAGTGCTCACTGACTAATACTCCCACTTGAATTTGTAGGTGTCATTAACCTTAATGGGTTCCAGTAACATGTTCTGTAAATTGAACTTCTGCTATATATCCACTAACATTTGTCATAGACTAATTTGTCATGAAGTGAAAAGAATCATTTCCGTTCATAGTGGACGTAATAATCACTGCGGCATGTATTTTGTTTTGCAGGTGGGCTGAAAGCTTAAATCAAATCGTATTTCCGCTAGGGGAGTATGGTGTTCTTGTTAGAGATTAGTAACTCGGTCATCTAACCCACCTGAAGATATCTGCAATTATCTCCCTCCTCGGCCATATACGGTTCACACCTCCGAGAGGGTCTCTAGTATGACATCACTTAAAATTACGATCTTGCGGTTCGTTTGGTGCGACGTCGCCAAGGTGCTCGAGATGGCTCTTTCAGCACCTCGGCACTGGAGACGCTTTCACTCGTTACAACTTTCTTAGCCGTAACAATAGCCTCGGAAAGAGAGAGGGAGCGGGAATAAAAAAGAAGACGACGCCGCGGGGCCGACAGACAATATCAATTGGTCCCGCAGGGGGGCGGGACAATGCCCGCAGACAGACACCCCGTCGCTACCACCGCCCTAATCTCCATCCCCGTCGACGTAATGACGTCTTCATACCGAGCACGCCCTCATCCGCCGTAACGCCTTAAAGTGGCCAATTTTCCGTCAGGCCGCGTAGTCCCGTCCCGGGCCCTCGTGTACGCTCGCAGACTCTTCCTCGCTCGGCCGGTGGCAGAAAAACAAATTATGTCCCTATACACCCTATATTTTATAATGGACAGGCCGCAGCTTGATGGATGGCAGCGGTCCAGGCTTTTGTGTTTTTGCCGTCTGGCCTCCGGAAGATGCGCAGGCCTTTCAACTGGCCGTAAAGAAGCTAGCGTGGACGGGAAAAAAGTACATATGGGGCAGTTATACTATATTCGTTTTAAAGTGTGTGTTTTTGGTTGGGTTTATTTTACGAGCGACGAACGTATTGTTAAAATGATCTACACGTGCAATTGTCGACGGCAAAAACCAGACGGCTCTTAATAACTAACACGTAGGAACTTACGGCTTATAATGAAGTAATTCCTTACAACCGGCGAAACGGAACACACAAATAAATCTTTTATCCAAGCAGCACCTATCAACGTATCATTCTCGTAAGACACAAGTTGCCAACGAAATTTAATTAACAAATCGTACTTGCTATTTTTTATTAACTTAATTGCGATGGAGCTAACCCCCTCCAGTGTCAATTTCCCTAGTCATTTAATTACCCTTTTATTTATATATTAAATTTTCTTTTATATTTTGAACGTAAAATTCCTCCTCATTTACTTTTCTGATTTGCAAATTTCAGTATTAAATTCCTTACGTGTTTTTGGTAAATTATTCATCACTTCACTTGGTAAATTGTTCAAATCACTGACACCCTCACCAATAAAAGAAAATTTTCCCACTCCCTTATGCATGAAATTTAGCGCCATCTTGTGGTCATGGTCGCCTTTCCCCTTCCATGCACTATTTTTTTTTTAACTGTTTAACGTCTCCTATAACAACTAGGTCTTTAGAGACGGGAAAGGATTGGGGGGGGGGCAAGGAATGGGAAGGAATTCGGCCATGGCCTTTTGAAGGAAGCATCCCGGCATTCACCTGGAGTGATTTGAGGAAACCATGGAAAACCCAAATCTGGATGCCCGGACGGGGATTCGAACCGCCGTCCTCCAGAATGCGAGGCCAGAACGCTAGCCGTTACACCACCACGCTCGGTCCATGCACTATTACTAATTCTTTGACCAATATACCTCCAAGCTCCATCACCAACATATGCCCTGTACATTCCCAGCACTCTCTTCACCCTCCTCTTTTCCTCCAATGAGTTCCAATCCAGCTCCTTTATCATATCAGCTACTGACTGGGTCCTGTGATAGTTTCCACAAACAAATCTAGCTGCTGTTGTCTGCACCTCTTCTAACTCCTGTATTTGATAACAAAAATGTGGGTCCCAAACTACACCACCATATTTAACCAATGGTCTGAACAAAGTTTTGTAACCCACCTCCCTAACTTCTCTGGTACATCCTCTCATCACCCTCTACAGTAAATGAAGTATTTTGTAACCTTTTCCTACCACCTGTCCAATGTGCTCTGTCCAACTAAGATTGTTATCAAACGTTCTGCTAAGATATTTATACTTAAAGCTTTCAAGAAGGAATTCTGACCCCACCTTATAATCATTATTAACCTTTAGTTTTTTATCTGTGTACCTAATAAGCTGATACTTCTTGGCATTTATCTTCATTCCATGCTGGCCTACCCATTTAGAAATTCTATCCAGGTCACCCTACAGCTGTTCACAGTCTTCACCTGTTTGGTCCTATTGTATACCATTATATTATCTGCAAAATACCTAGATTCTGACTCTTCTAATTCATTATTCTCCTACGTGATTACAGGTGAGATATGATTGGGGCATATCAATAGAACCTTGCTGATATTTGTCTGCAGTAATTTCGGTAAACTTTGGAAACCTCTGATCATCCTTTTACTTAAAATCTACAGCCACGTATTTTTACTCGTTTTCGCAACTAATATTAGCTCAGTACTTATCTCCAGTGTGTAATTAATAAATGGGATGGTCTCTCTTTTTTTGTCTCCCGTAAAAAAATCTTATCATCGTAATCGTAGTGGTTACTAAATTTTTTTGTTCTGCGATAAATACCACGACATCAGTTAAACTTCTCAAGACACTGCTATGAAGAAGTAAAACCCTCAATGGTGGCATCGACGCATGGGACTCCGGGTAGGATGAGCATCATAAAGATGGTTCATAAAGAATGAAGTGAACGATTAATTTTTAATTTATGTTTGTTCAGTAAGTGACCAAACAATTTGATATTAATCTAAATATTTTTAATTCCATACAGAGGTGTGTGGAGGCTTGTTAGTCTAGTGTTTAAGGCGTCTGACTACACACTGAATGGTCCCTAATTCTAATCTTTTATTTGACGTGGATTTTCATATGCTCTTAACCCGACCTTCACCTTAGACACAGCCAGAAAGCATCCGTGGTTCGGATTCCACGTTAAGCTGTAGGTCCCCTTTACCCAGTAGGATTACGTGATTAGATATGGAAAGAAGGAACTGAACAGGGCTACCTTACTTCCGATACAAGGCTTAGCATACCTCCTATTGGAGAGTTTAAGCAAATTAGAATTTGAATACCTAGCTTAGTTTTTGTAATTATAATGCTTTAAAAAATTTTGAGATAACTCAAAATTTTTGATTATGACGTTAAACGTAATAAACAGTTGGCAATTACTGATAATATTCCAAAAATATGAGAGGTTCTTCAGAAAATATTAGATATTTAGAGCAAATGGTAACTGCCTTTACTATTTTACATTATAGTCGAAACATTCGTTTTAATGAGCAAAATTATTCTCCCTATGTGTTTGAAATTAATTAGTTAAAGAAGAGTAATCAAAATGGATCGTAGTGATGTTACACCACCTTGCAAATTGCTTGCTGAAACTTAAAGGCGCAGAAAATGGGACACGTAGTAGTGAAAATGTGTGCCACATACAGCGTACTTCATCCTACAAATAATGTAACCTATTTCTTGAGCAAATTTCTTTACCTTTTTCAGAACATTTCAAATTTCCATTCCTACCAAGTTAAGAACGATAAAAAAAAAATTACAGGATTTTGTTTCATAGAGGACTCTGGCAGTTGCCTAATAACGAAGCCAACTCGGTTTCAAAATAGTATTAAAACACGTGGGGGTACAAGTAGTTAAACTTTGATATCACACATAAATCAAACCCTTAAATATGTCAAACAAGAAGTGAATGCCGTGTTAATACTTCAAATCTAGATGACCTATGGGAACTAGAATTTGTAAGTATACAGGGGTAAACAGGCAGTATATGTGTGCCTGGATAATCACGTGACCAACGTCGGCCAATGAGAGGGAGTCGGGGACTAATGGTCGTGATTGCCGGGATGCAAGTCGTGTTATGCGCGGAGTAGGAATTAATTAGTGCGGGAAATATTCAGGTAATATTTTGACACGTTACCGGGTTGATTAAATAGTTCAGAACAGTGAAAGTAGGTGGTGCAAACAGAAAAAGACAGCGGGCACTTGTAAGGAACAGTGTGTGATCTCGCGTAATTAATAACTGCTGGTGGTCGAACTTGCTAACGAGGTGTTGGAAGAGTTAACAAACGCAGGAGCCTGCATCTTGGAAATACGAAGTTCCGATATAAAAATTCACGGTGATATTGTAAGGCGGTGGTCACAGTAAACACTGAAGACGATTAAAAGTGTTTGTTGTCTTGCAGCAGCTTCTGACTTATTACCTCAAAATTTAAAACGTTTCACATTTTCTAAGTGGAACACGGAATGGAAGAGCTCACTTTTGATCAAAGGCCAACACTACGGGCGCCTTCATCCCATCAATGCTATGAGGTACACAAATGTTCTCGGAGACTCAGCACCTGTATTGCTAGACTAAAATTCAACCACGGTTGATTGAAGCAACACCTTCACAGACTACACGTTATAGATTCTCCCAAGTATCATTTCGGAGAAATTGAAGAAATAAACCATCTGCTCTTTGGCTGCTGATTGAAGAAGATGGAGATTGATCACTTCCTAGATACACTCATGAAAGAAGGCATTCACCGAGCGTGGTGGGTGAACGGTTAATGTTCTGGCCTCGGATTCGGGAGCACACAGGTTCTCTGAGCATCCAGATTTGAGTTTTCCATGGTTTCCCCAAATCATTCCAGGCGAATGCCGGGATGCTTCCTTCAAAAACGCCATGTCGAATTCCTTCCCGTTCTTTGTCCCCAGTCCCATCACGCCTCTAATGACCTTAGCCCTCGACGAGGCGTAAAACCATAATTAAAAAAAAAAGAAGGCATTCCGTTGCCCACTTGCACTGCCTCACTCCTTGCATCTGAAGATTGTGCTATTTATAAGATTATGTACCAGCACGTGGACAATATTGGCGCCACAATCTAAATTAACTGTAAATAACTTGTAGGTACTAGCACGATATTATTATCGGTATATTATTGATGTTATTCTGAAAAATCAAATGGCCAATTGCATGATATTAGATTTGTTATACCAGAGATGTTAATCTGTAATTGAAAGTGGCTGTATGGGTACAAGCCCAAATGCCAATAATAATAATAATGATAATAATAAACCATTCTATTGGTGGCGACCGGATCCGAACTTGCAGTCTTCACAAGTGTGCGTGGAATAACTAATTAAATAACACGTCAAGACAGCCATCTTTATGATGTCACATTGGCTCGAGCGCGTCATTTTGGATGTGACTACGGTGTGAAGGAGCAGGTGTGGCACAGTGTTTTACTGCGCGCCCCCGGGGTGTCCGTGGCAGGTGGGCGTAGTGATGCTGACGCCATGCTGAAAGGCGGCTGCCAATGAGAGGGGCATGATTTAGCCGGGGTGTGGTACGGCGCGGTACGCACGCACGGCTGATGGATGGCGGGATGTCGTGATCGCAGGGCCACGCGAGGCCCGCCTGGCTGGGGGCGAAAGAAATCCCTGCGTAATTACCTCGGCCCTCGGCTACCCCGCGACACCGCCGAGGACCGCTTTTTGCGCCTCGTCATTAAGTCATTAGCGTGTCTCCCAGAAGGCGGCGACCGAGTCTCTCTACTCAACCACCAGACGAAGCCTTACCCACGCAAACAACACGGATTTGCGAGGCTCCAACACAAATTTATATAACTTCCAGTATGCTAAAACTAATTTCTTATAATTGTTACCAGTGTCATGAAATCTGTCCTGCAAATAAATTCTTTAAAACGTTCACTCACTTCCAGTAGTTTGGTTGATAGTTTTTTTTGTTTTGAATTTTTGAAAAAAAAAGAAATCTGTAATTCGAATACTAGTTTTGGGTATTTTCCCGTAATAGACTAGATGAATGTTATGGTAGTTCCCAATTTTTATTACAGCTTTATCAATTTTTATTTCAGGATGTAGCCTCTTTAAGTCAAATGAGCTATATTTTACAATTTACTTCTACATAGTTTTGTTGTAGTTCCTTCCAGGTTGATCGATCTTGAGAGACTCTCTTCCGGTTTACGCCCGTAACTCGACGTATGTCTATATCCCAGCGATCCAGGGATCTTCCTCTTGCGCTTTTCAGTTTCCTTGGTATCCAATCCAGTACTGCCGTAGTCCATCTGTCATCTCTTTTACGAGCAATATGACCAGCCCATTGCCATTTTTGGGTCATGACTCTTTTTAAGATGTCTGTCACGTTGGTTATTCAGTGTTTCTGTTCTTTGACACAGTGTTGTCTGTCTGTAGACATTGACATTACAATAGCTACGCGTTATTTTTATTTTTTAATTATATTAGACATTCACAATTTAATGCAGGGATAAATAATTTAAATGTTTTCTCGTTGATTCCTCTATCTCTCTCTTATGTCATTAAAGACACTAATAAAACTGGCGTTAGAATTCCACTACCTACTTTTATTCGAAGCTGAGTATCCTAAACGTTCGCCCATTCGGCCAGAACTTTAACTGTTCACCCTCCAAGCTCGGTAGTTTCTTCGTAACTAGATCTAATACATATATCACTTTTTTACCACCAGTTTTTCGACTGGATTCATATAATTCTCTACCTCATACTAAACCTGCGAAAATTGTTTGTATCTCCAGATACAAAAGATATATTTTTTACACATCCTAGCCGTATCATCTTCACCCTTCTGAAGAAAGAACAAACCGACAAAAGTGAGACATACCGCACCATCAATCTAACATTACATGCTTCAAAATTACTGACCAGAAGAATATAATAGATAGTGGGAGAGATGGCAGGTGAAAATCCGTTATGGTTGAGGCATTTATTTACTTATTTCGTATGGCAGAAGAAATACAAAAACAGTAACTAAATTGAGTTACAATAAATAGAACCAATCATGAATGTTACTACAGACTGATGTCCAACGTTTGCAGCCATTCAATTGCTTCTGTGGTTGCTTCGTGAATCTGATGCATTGTACCACTGAACCTCTTAAGGGGGCATTCCATGGCGATGTGGTGAATGGTTTGCTGGTGGTTACCGCAGTCACAAGAAGGATTCTCTGTCATTCCTCAGTTGTACATCCAGTAGTTGCATCTCACTCGGTTCAGTGCCGTCCAGGTTTTCCTAGGAAGGTTTAATCCAGGAGGCTGTCGTGTAGGGTCTTGGATTAGCTCATGTTTGTGGGAGTTGGAATTTGTCCAGTCAGCGCACCATGTTTCACCTATGTTGAAGTTATTTTGGACCAACTCTTGACCAAACTTCCATGTTGAATATCTAGATTTCAGTGTATTTGCAATTTAATGTGTGTAGTCCTGATGAATTGGAAGGTGTGGATATCTTAAACATTTCCGCCATTACTTTTTTAAAGCTGCTTGTCTTCGGAGACTTGGTGGGGCGATGTTAGAGAGTACAGGCAGCCAGTCTGTAGGTGTAGATTTTACAGTTACAGATATTGTTTTCACTGTTTCATTTAATTGAATGTCGATCTTTTTTGTGTGACTGTTACTTAGCCACACTGGACTGCAGTATTCGGCAGTTGAATATACCAGAGTAAGAGCTGATGTTCTGAGAGCTGCGGCATGTGCTCCCCAACCCGTCCCTGAAAGTTTGTGAAGGAAGTTAAGGTGAAGGATCTCAATAGGCTGCGCTGAATGCATTGTCACCAGTGAAATTTAAGCGACAAGGTAATGGGCGACATTTCGTAACAGCACTGTAACGGAAAGCTGCGTAATCAGAAGCAGCTGACCCCGTCTTGCGACAGAAACTGCTATCGTATAACAAGCAAATTAATAAAAAATAATGATAGTCAACGGGAACTGCCGACAGAAGTGAAAATTTAAAACTATATCATATGCGCAATACGTCATACTTATAGCTTCAGATATACTGAATAATAATAATAATAACCCCGTGTGGTCGTAATGACCTGATGACAGGGTTTCTATTGGCTGCGCATTCCGCCCCTGTCTTGGCCACCTTAACCTAACCCGATAGTGCTACGAGATACATGAAACCTACAGTTTAATGTGAAAATCGGACCACGGAAGCCTTCTGGCGTAGTTAACATTACATAGCAAGCTATGCCATGGGTGAAGGTCGGGTTAAGAAACCATGAAAATCCCCGCCGAGACAGGGATTCCAGCCAGATATCCTTGGTACCCCAGCCAGACAACTTAACCACCAATTTAACAGACCACTACAGATATACTGTTAAAATTAGCAAGTCAATGACATGAACTCATAAGATTTTTCCCATCCACAAATTGCCCAAATCGCCAAAAGTAGTTTTGGATTCAAAAACTAAAAATGTAACTTAGTCCACAACCCAATGATCGGTCTAAACTTCCCGCCGGAGGTGTACCAAGCTATTGTAGCAGAGGGAAGAGGGCCTACAGTTTAATGTGAAATCAGAACCACGGAACGTCCCGACGTAGTTCATATAATCAGGTACAACTCCTAAACATTCCTGGTTACCACGGTATTTGAACCCGCGACCGGAGAGAGAAACATTCGGAAGTAAGCGCCTTAACCGCTGAGCTACCTGACCGCCTTGTTTTGAAGTATACGTGGGTTAACTATTATAAAAATCGGATAAAAACTGTGGGTTTGTACGAACAACGGTAGCAGAAATTAAGGTGAAAAAGGGGGGAAGGAGAAGAGAGTTTAGGTTTCTGTATATCGAACGAAAAACAAGGTTTTTCTATTTGTTTTGAAGTATTCTTATGTTCTTCCGTTATTGCCGTTACTTGGCAATGCAGGAGAGCATAACTCAATAAGGAACAGTATAAAAACGCGGAGGACAACATTAATTGGACATTTCTTAAGACATGAGAGCTTATTGAAAACAATAATGAGGGAATGGTAGAAGGAAAGATATATCGAGGAAGACCACGTTTAAAATACATCCAGCAGATAATGGAAGATGTTGGGTGCAGGAGATATGAAGAGGAGGGCAGAGAGTATAGCTGAACAGAAGACCACCGCATGCATACCAATCCCAGGATTGACTACCCAAGAACAAAAATTCCATAAAATTCGGATAAAAACTGTGTTTGTATCTCTAACTTTGGCAAATAATAATAACAATGATAAAAAAACAAGAAGAAGAAAAAACAACAACATCATCAACAACAACAAAAAACAACAACAACAAAAAACAACAACAAAAAAAACATACAAACAGTCATTTTTATGTATTAGATACAAGTATAATCTGCACTTTCACTGCTGTCCAAGCGCGACACATCACACCTATACCTACAGATACAAAATGTTGGTAACGGGAACTCATAAGATATTACCCTTGCAAAAAACATTGAAACGCGCATATCATAAACCACCAAAAGCGCCTAAAGAAGTTTTCACTTCAAAAAAAAAATGAAGACGAGCATTTGTTGAAGTTGTTTCTTCTGAAACTCTTAATATTGTGAATATTGACGGTTACACTGTTGCACATGGAGAAAGTAAAAATGATCTATTCTTCAAGTATTGTGATTATTATTATTGTTATTACTCCGCGATTCACTAAAAGTGTGTGGAAGGGGGTACATTGCACCTATACGAAAGGCTAATAGTTTGCAAGGAATATACGGAATATGGCAGGAGGCGCCTATGCATTCACCTGGAGTGATACGGGAAAACCATGGAAAACCCATATCAGGATGGCCGGAGTGCTTTATTGAAAGCTTCTCCTGTCGGATTTTAAGTTTACTCGCATGATAAATCCTTTCTATTCCATTTCCTAATCGCTCGTCGGAAAAATGAGTACAGAAATTAATCTGTTCTGGCCCTGATTTCTCTTATGTTCGCGGTCATTCAGAGATACGAATGTTGCTGGTAGCAATGTTTATTTGCTGTCATTCCGAAATACGTCAGTCATGAATTTTTCAATTAGCTTCTGTTGACAGCAACGCCCAGGTCTTCCCCACCTAACTGCTTCAACACCGTACTTACGATTTCCCTCCATTTGTATATAAACCTGTCACAAATCGGGTGGCCCTTCTTTTGGATCTTCTCTAATGCCTCCATTAACCCCTTTTGATGGGGTGATAAAGCGTACGACAGTACTTTTGCGCTGTGAGCACTAGAGGTGGGCAAAAGAATCGTGAATCGATTCAAAAAGTCGACTCGTCTAAAAGAATCGTTTGCGGAATCGACTCACTTGGAAGAGTCACGGTTCACTCAAGAGTTGTTAAGAGGGAGCTCAGGAGCTGAGCCGTTGTTGCGCAATCGCTCACCGACTCGTCCAGGTTCTGAGTCGACTCCGAGTCGTTAACTCGATAATGTTTACGACTCTCGGCTCACTCGCTCTCGGCTCACTTCTGTCTTAATGACTCTTCCATGGATTCGGCTCTTGATATCTGCGTAACTCGTGATTCCTTTCGATTCACAATCTTAGTTCCCACGGCGTGTTTCTTGGTTTGGCAACTTATTTGTAAGGAAATAAAGAATATTTATCTTTGGAACAGGAAAATTAAAAATATATTACAGAAATAAAAAGTATTTTTAAATTTAGGAATTTACTTTCTTAAATACACATTTTTCTAGTGTTTTTGGAACTAGTTATAAGTTTTTGGTTTCCTTCCAGACTGTTATAGATGCTACCACAACACAGATTTAGATTTACAAATAAATTATCAATGAATTATCCGTCCTATAACTTTTATATTTTACCACAAATAAAGTATTTCCCGATTATTTGAGGACAGGGAAAAGTATACCGATTTCAGAGTCATCTGCTATTCCCATGTTGCGTGGGTTTTTCAAATTGCGAATGCATCGAGTACTGAATTTAATTGCGATGGAGCGCGTCCGGTTATTATCATACGAACTTCATCAGTGTTTTAGTTGTTCTTCAGTTCTTAATTTTGTGGATAATGCAAACATTTTGCAATAGAAATGAACGAAGTTTATGAATTGGACCATTACAAAAATTAGCAGGTGCTGAAGCGGCATATACGAGGTTTGTTAGAAAAGTAATGAGATTGGCAACACTGCGGGAGATCTGGCATTGTTGTGTCTACTGGCTGATGCTAAATCTGATTGTTGATCCCTTCCACTTCCTCAGTCTGAGTTACAACTCCATACAGTTAACACATTAGTTTTGACAGCGCCATTAATAAAGTTGTGTTTTCATTGTGCGTCACAGAAATGGAGCATCGGAATTTAGAGCAACGTTGTGCGATAAAGTTTTGTGTTAAACTTGGTGAATCCGCGAGTGTGACTTTTGTAAAGTTGAAACAGGCCTATGGGGAACAGTGCTTATCGAGAGCACAAGTTTTCCGCTGGCACAAATCATTTTTGGAAGGCCGAGAACACGAAGAAATGTCGAATGAGCAAATCAAAGATCAAGACCATGCTGATTTGTTTTTTTGACAGGAAGGGTATCATGCACAAAGAATTTGTTCCACCAGGACAAACTGTCAACCAAGTGTTTTATAAAAGTGTCCTTGAAAAGTTGAGGAAAAGAGTGATCCGTGTGAGACCAGAAATTGCAGACAAGTGGATGCTTCATCATGACAATGCTCCGTGTCACACGGCCATTTTCATCCGTGAATTTTTGACCTCGAAATGCATTACTGTTGTTCCTCAACCCCCTATTCACCTGATTTAAGTCCTTGTGACTTTTTCCTCTTCCCGAAATTGAAACATGTCCTAAAAGGACGTCATTTTGGAACTCTAGAGAACATTCAAAAGACTGTGACCGACCAGTTAAAAGCCATACCAATTGAAGACTTCCAGCGCTGCTACCAAGAGTGGGAATCACGACTCCGCCGATGTATAGCTGCCCAAGGGAACTACTTTGAAGGGGTTAACATTGTTGTTTGAAAATAATAAAAACTTTGGTTAGTATGAAATCAGTCTCATTACTTTTCTAACACACCTCGTATACTGTTCCAGCTGGTGAGGTTTCTACGAGGAAAAAGGTTAAACGAAAAGACGTTGGGGAACAGTGCCGTCGATGAATATAGGGGAGCGTCCAGAAATTACGTGAGACTTTTTAGGGGGGGGGGAAGGGGTCCGGAAAATCTCACGAAATCTCACCAAGGGGGGGGGGGGTCGACGGATATCTCACGTGAAATTTTGAACTTGAACGAGTGTAGAACTAAAAAAAGCGTAAAAAATACCAGTTTACAGGGCCAAAAACCGGCTTTTGAGGGGGTATCATTCTTTCGGGGAGCACGACAGCTAAAAAAAGTCTCGAAACTTCTCCTGGTCGAACAACTGGGGGGAGGGGGTTCCGTGAAAATCTCATGAAATCTCACCAACGGGGAGGGGGGGGGGGAGGTCCGGCAAAATCTCACCAAGTCTCACGGAGGGGGGGAGGGGGTCTAGATTTCCAGAAAATAGCCTTACGTAATTTCTGGACGTCCCCCAAAATACTAATACTGAAACGAAGAAAATAAATATAAAATTTAAATTATGCCATTTAAATAAACACTGATTTATTGATTTGTAGGTAAAATGTTAGTGATACGCTGTTTAACTTAAGAAAAGCACCATCCGGCAAATTCAAAAAATTTGCCAAATTTATGGAGTAAAATTGGAGCATATGTAAGGGGCGTCCATAAACCATGTAGCTTCATTTTGGCTTCTTGTGAACCCTCCCTCCCCCCAAGTAACTCGACGTGGCTTATGTCTCTAACCCCCCTCTCCCCACGTAGTTTTTTCCATGACGGAAATAAATATTTACATGGTGTTGAGTGTTCTGTATCTCATTTTAAGTGTGACAAATAATATGAATGAAAAGCTATTTGGCCTGGCTCGGAATCCCACCTTCCAACCCCCTCCACCCACCTCTCAAGACCGATCTACGTGGTTTATGGACGCCCTCTAGCGAGACGTGTAACAAACATGCCACCTACAAAATCAACAATCTAAATCAACAATCTAAATCAACAATCTCAATCGACAATTACAATCTGCAACAAGGCTTAGAATCAGTAATGAGGTTTGACAACAATTAGCTGGAAGCCTTGAAAATTTCACAGTGTGGCAATCTCACATTTTGTTGACCCGGTTCGGAAAATTACCAGATCCACCACTGGTTGTAGTTAGACAGGGGGCGGCGTAATCGGTATTGCGCAAGGGCGCTCAAATAGTTAGTGGAGAGCCTGCTTTTTGTGCTTCACTACATTCAAGTCACCGGTCCAGTTTCACGTTTCAGGTATTTATTATTTACATTTACACTTATAATCTTGCCTAGTCATTTTTATTGTAAAATTAGTGCTTTCATTTGTTTAAATAATAAAATAAATTGTTTTTGCAATAAATAACTTACAATTTAACTATCAAAAATAAATGTTATTATTTTAGTTAGAATTTGTTAATCATTTCCTTCTTGTTGGTTAATAACTCGTTATCTATTTTCGTCATTCAAAATATCATGTGAAAAGAATCGAAGAGTCGTTTAAAAGAATCGATTCTCAGCGAGGAGTGAATCGATTCCAAACGATTCATCAAAAAGAATCGGTTTGCCCATCACTAGTGAGCACACTTGGCGGGTCGCCACGCATGCCTAATCCTGACCCACGTGTTGGGAATGAAGACGCACTCTCGCTGTTAACGAGGCCCATGTTGGCGATACGCGGCTGCCATCACGAGTAATTGTTCCTCACGAAAGCGAAGCACCGATCAACGTCTGAGGAACTGAAACGCTGATGTCATAATCTGGAGCCTGCGCCGGCTGTCAGTGGGCATATTAATAAGAACACCCGACCGAGTGTAGCTCCGTCTGACCCGGGCCCGCCAGACAATGGCCGGGGTTAACGAGAGCGCGGTCCAGACGAGTGCCCACCCGCACTCGAATACTGATCGACCAGTCGTCCACGCGCTCGTTTACACACAATCGACTGTCGCGGCACTAACTCACCTCAGCCCAGGTACATCGTTCTACTATCCGCAAGCTGTAGTGCACCCACCTGGACACCGGTAAACCTATGGGGACTTATGGCGAACCTTGGTCAGATTCGATGAGAGGAATGAGAGAATGGGTAAGGATCGATCATAGAAGTCGATCTGGGATCGGATGGAGACATTCGTGGTAGAATCTTCAGGGTGAATGAGTTCATAAACATGAACTATGTACACTATTTCCAGATTCACTTTCATTGCCTTATTGAAATGTGACTAGTGTACCCTTCGTCCACTGACAAGGGACACCTCTGATTTCGAACGCTCGGAACCGCACGAAAACATAACAAGCGATCATGAACAAAACAGTGGTGTGTGTCATTTCCATGAAAAACGTTGCATTCTACCTCAAGTAACATTTTAATAGAGAGAAACAAAGTAGCAAGATATCCATACCATATGAAGGAAATTATACGTAATTCATTGACTTCAGCGTATCATTATATTTTCAATCAACATCGCCAAAAACTATGTGCTTAAAGTTCTTAATATAGCGCAAAACACGCATATGCAGCAGTACCGCACACCTGATAGTGCTTATATTAGTCCTCAAAGTGCAGATGCGTGATTTCGATGAAATGGTTAAAACTAGAGATGAAACGGATATCCGGCTACTATCCGGTGTCCGGCCAATATTCACCACCCGGCCGGATACCGGATTGTACGTGAATAATTTCATTTCAAACGATTCTGATATAGTCAATTACTGTTCTTTCAATGTCGAAGATGTCCCGGGGATGGATAATGGCAGTATAGGCAATCTAGTGGCTGTAGCTTCCCTCATTTCACGAAAGTTCATAGCATGTTTTATTTTCAAATGATTTGTCATAGTAGAGGTATCTGGTCGAAGACAGAAAAAAAATACCTCATTGTATTTTCTTTAGGTCCAAAAAGATAAAAAGGAAGTTATTTAAACTTCGCGTCAAAGCGCGCCTCACAGTAATTCAAAATCGTGTCTGTTCCCAGATGACTCCAAATCTGAACACGCAGTGAAATGCGCATTTGTCGATACGACAAATAACAAGTCCGAAACTTACAGTCTCCCTGAAGAAGCCGCCGTTTTCACCGCTGAACTTTTTTCAAAGGTCAAAGCCTTAGAATATGGGGTTAAATTGCAAAACTCAAGATTAGTAATTACAGCAGACTCCTAATACACCGTTAAGAAATTAAATAACATCTCCAAAGACAATGGCACTCGTTGGATGGCCTATGCGATACTTCGAACGGTTTTAAAATTGAGAGAGAATGGCAGGGAGGCTACATTTATTTGGTTCAAAGGAAACGCTGGTATTAGAGGAAATGAACAAGCAGACAGACTAGCTAAAGAAGCCCCTCTCAACGGAATCAAATCTAACCGTATTCCGGCATCGGATCTAATACCAATCATTCGACGCGGAGCCAAGAAACAATGGGCCAACGAATGGGAGACAGGTGACCTGCAAAAAGGCACCATTACAGACAAATCCATCCCCCAAATCCCAAGTGTTCATTGGTAATCCAGTCGAATAGTTCCTATAGGGTTCTCAACTTTCACAGCGAGACTTATGTTCAACCATGGGAGATTCAGAAAACATCTGTTTTGCGAATGTGATGGAAACAGTTTGGAAGATGTCGATCACCTCTTTTTTGCGTGTAATCACCATTGGAATGAATCCACACTACTTATTTCGGAATAACAAAGACACTGGACTGAGATGCCCACTAAGATAGAACACCTTCTTCATAAAGAAAAACTGGAAATTTATATAAGTCTCTATAGATTTGCCAATGAAAATAATATAGAAATATGAACTTAGTAGGGGATAAGTTACAATAGGTAGGCCATAAATCAGTTATGGAAGTAAAAGAACTTCAAAATAAGGGTTAAATCAAAAATAAGACAGATATCTGTTACATTTATTCTCATTTGGTGTAATTTTTCAAGTTTTAGAGACATACATCCAGCTAGTCAGAGGATAAAACCCCGCAACGAGACAACCACTGCCAGGGAGAAAGGTGGAAGTGGCTCCCGCAAGACTGAGCGACACAAAGCAAGAAATAAATGTCAAACTATTGTATGTATAATAACAGAACCATCGTCACTCAAGAATAACTAACCATCATAACCACAACTTGTAAAAAATATCTGTACCTCTAGGGTAGTACTTCTAATTTTGTAACACGTATGAAATAATCAAACTTTCTTGACATAATATACGTGGACTCCGTCAGTTAGCCAATGAAAAAAAAAAAAAAAAAAAAACAACTCATTGTAACCGCCTGCACTAGGATACGGATATGGCACCCAAAGAAGAAAGATACCACAACAGATGCACATTGTCACTACTCGCTATTAGAACGAGTGGCTAAGTACTTTAGCTCCAAAGTTGATGTGCAGATGGAAAGGAATTGCTAGTGGAGTAGTGTTGCTGCCTGGGGTATTGATATCCTCTCCGCAATACTCGCGCTCTTGTCACCAAGCCCACTTCTGATCTGCGGGGAGCTGCCGAAAAATAATTTGTCGCAGTCTGTATGCGCGTACTATTTATCGCCGCTCGTCACGATCCCAACTGCCGAGTAATTACCTGCGGGGGAGGCTACGGCTTAATGACGGCTGAGCGCTCCGGCCTGCATTATTCATAACACCAAACACTCCGCGTCCAGAACTTTCCTTCTTGTTTTTGACTGATATCGAGTTAGAAACAGCCTGGAATAACGATGAATGGCTTCTTCGGCTCACACTGTGATGAGCGTCGTTATCAAACAGATGACGAAGACTTTTGCGGTTGATAATATTTGCTTGTAAATCTTCTACTTTTCTTCTATTAGTTGCCTATTTAAATTAAAGGATACAAAATTGAAGTAATGACGGAAAACAGAGTTGACGAGAAATAAACATAGAAAGAATAGACGTATAATCTGGCAATTTACGTGTCACATTATTTATGACGGTTGTGATGTTAAGTAAATGGCTTTTATAGACAGAAATTAAGATTGTAATATTTTGCAGTTTATTTCATTTAGTTTGTTCTTCCTAAAATCGTCCAATACCAACAACCTTTGACCGTGTTTGTAATAATTTTGAGTTAGGTTTGATCCGAAGATTTTCAGGTTCGATTCTATTCAAGATCTAATCAATTTTCTCTCCACTAATATATTTAGAAACATCTCATTATGCAACTATTATTATTATTATTATTTTAAACTCAATCCGCTGCTAAATTAAACTCGTCTTGCTCGTTCGATTTTTATACCAACAATTCTCTCACAAGTAACTTCTTCTTTTTTTTCCCCCCAGAGATCCTACTATCTTTTCTAAACATATCGGAGCAAACAATACTTATTCAACCTGCTATTCTTTTTCCTTTTCCCCTTAATCTTTTAATTTGCTAATATTATGAACTGCTATGTTACTTACGGTAAGAAATTAAAAATATTATTCCTTGAGCCGCCATAATTTTCATGCTTTTCGTTTCACTTTATAGCAGTTGCTTATTCCACCAAGTTTAGTTCATACCCATTTAACCAAATGATCAGAAACAATTCATTACCTGGTCAAACAATATTAGAAGATAATGACTCGTATGGTTGTAATGATCTGGACACAGGGGTTTTATTGGCCGAGCACTAGCTTTATCGAGCCGCCTTAATCGAACCAGTAATCGGGTATAGGAGACCTACAGTCTAACGTGAAATCAGAACCATGAAAACGTTCTGGCGTATTCCACATTATATGTCGAGCTATGACAAAGGTGAATGTCGAATTAAGGAACTGCGACGATGCAGGAATTCGAACCAAGGACCTTTCGATCTCCAGTCATACGCCTTAAACAAAGGGCCACCAGATCGCTATAGAAAAATACCGTTTTACTTGACATTATATCGCGTTAATGTTTTCTATTCTCTAATGAAACACAATGACGTGGAACTGTTAATTTTGCTGTGTCTCTGCAACTGTCACAGGCTGTTGATTCATACACGGAATTACTGTCAGACCTCAAATTCACACTTCTAACCGAATGTGCTGACCCAAAAAACAAATAAAGTACTGAAAATTTTTTATAAAATTATTTTCTACTGGGAGCCACACTCTTAGTTCCAAGTTCTTTTTATACCCTAGCGCGCCGGATATCGTCGTACAGAGCTGGCAAGGAATACGCAAGGATGTGTCTCTTTTTTCAGTTTTTAATGCAAAATAAAAATCTAACCTCAGGTTGTCAATGTTTGACCATTTTAACTATCAGATTTACCTAATGCACTATTATCCAACAACTTGTAATTTTAAAGAAGGAAGCTTTTTCTGGTGTTTCAAATGTACAAAAAGTTCTCGGGCTTTCCGCTGGAGGAGTGCGCCAATTTGGTGCGAGTTTTATACAAACTTTGAATTTGTCTACCATATCCCATATTTAAATAGAAAATACATCTAATATAATTTCTAAGATCCAAACGAATCAGAAAATGGTGGGGTTTTTTTCCTGTGGCTTGCCATGTGATAATACTAATTAGAAATGGGTAGCTGTGTGAGCGGTAACGCGTCGCGGAATGCGACGGCCACGTGGTACATCGAAAAGGCTGCTGCTGTGAATGGGCGTATGAAACATTTAGATGCGTATGGCCAATAGTTAACTATATCTATAAAACGAAAACCAGGTATACTGGTTCCAGAAAACTACTGCGCAGATTTCGATGGGGTTTCGTCATTTTAAAGATTAGAATATCAACTGAATTCTTTGGTAAGTCTTACGCGTCAACATAACATAACGCCGGAGCAGTAAGTGAAAATCTTAGAGAATTGCGTGAAACACCAAGGATGAAATACCGACTGGATGTACAGTCCCTGGCCAATTTATTAGACGCACTACAGTTTTTATGCAAATTTTGATTTGTGGCTAACTAAATAAGTTTTTTAATACATAAATTTCAATAAAATGATTATGTGTAGTCTGCTTCATGACACAGGTGATATAACAAATAAATAAAATACAGTACTTGTTGAAAATATATTATTACAAATAATCACAACAAAATATTAAAATATTGTGAAAATGAAAACATTAGTTTTAATATCTTGTTGAGCCACCTATCGCAGCTATGAGAGCCTTAATACAACACGGCATGCTGTTGATGCAGGATTGTACAGTATCCTGCATTTGTGGATGATGATACCACACATGGATGATCTTCTCCAAGAGCTGCGTTTTTGGCGTGATGACATCTTTTGCCATCTCCCTCTTCATGAGTTCCCATACATTTTCTGTGGGGATCATGTCGGGACTGTTATCTGGCCAGTCCAACAGATGGATATTTTGTTCCTTCAGAAAGGTTTTTACCGACCTGGCTGTGTCACAGGGACCGCCATCCTGCATAAAAATAAATGGTTCCCCATTCGGGAACCATTCTCTGAGCTGCGGTATTAACCGTTTTTGCAAGACTTCTTTGTACTAGTCTTGTCTCATCATGCCTTTAACCACATAAAGACGTCCTGTACCCTTTCCACTGATGACAGACCTAATCATCACCTTTGTTGGTTGTTTTACGGTCTGAATAATGCAGTCGGGATGGAATTTTTCCCCTCTTCGACGGCGCACATGCTGACATTTGTTACTTAAAATTTCAAACGTGCTTTCATTGCTGAAGCATACCTGTAAAAATCAAGAAACTTAATTAATATATTATGAATAAATGTACATAGCATCTATCATATCGAAAATAATAATTTTAAAGTTAAATTACCGATCTCCAGAAGTCCACATCCTCATCACACCACTGTTTAGCACACTTCAGATCTTTTGCTTTCATTGCGGCTGTTAACTTGGGTTTTCTAGCAGGTCCACAAGCCTTGAAATCAATATCCTTCAACTTTCTGCAAACAGTGCGTTTAGATGCATTCACATTAGCCTCTTCCAGTTGAGATTTTATCTGTTTTGTTGTTGCAAATATGTTTTCTAGACAAATTCTTTTGAGAAATCTTTCTGACCTTGGGATGAAAATTGGCTTTCTTCACATTTATTCTTCCTTCTGGGGCTCAATTCTTCACCTGAATCAATTTTCTTCTTTATGCACCTCACGCTAGTGTCTGATAATTTCAACCTTCGTGAAATTTCCTGATTGGAATACATTTTTGTACTAACGAGGGCTTTGACTTCTTCTTTTTTACGTGGTGTAATATCTCCTCTTTTACCCATTTTTAAAGGTCACAATCAGTAATATCTGGTTATTAAACACTCACTTGTGATGTCAATATTACACAAATGATAATAAAAGTGAACAAAGAAACAGAGCAGTTACACGCGAGAACGCCACTGAGCAGGTCCGTCCGTACCTGTACACTATACTATGCACACTGATACAGAGACAATCACTGATAGCCACAATAAGTCAACAATCCAATGTCAAATAGCAAAAATAGACATAAAATTCAACAATTAACTAAGTGCCCTAAATAACTGTTATAAATTTTATGATTAATTGCATGAGAAATAGTACTCAACACGTAATTATCACAAATAATACTAAAGAGTTGCAGTGCGTCTAATAATATGGCCAGGGACTGTATACGTCATACATCGTAAAAAAAAAAAAAAAAAAAAAAGTCATATCATCGCATGTAACGTTTCCTACCATAAATTTTGGTTTTTAGGCTTTAAACCCTATAAATGACATTATGGAATGCGAAGAGGAAACTAAGTAAAGTGGAAAATATAAGAAAAAACTTACGATATCTTCCATGTTTCTTGAAGCTTCTATCTCAGGCTACTCAGCTACAATCTTTGATGTTTTGATATGAAAGTATGTAACGCATATTTGATGGGTTTGAATATGAAAGTGAACTGTTTAAAACCTTTAGTGTAGAGCCTTCGCGAAAAATGTTGCTTCTTGAAACTACGTGGGTTTTCCATGGTTTCCCTAAATCACTCCAGGCGAATGCCGGGATGCTTCCTTCAAAAAGGCCATGGCCGAATTCCTTCACGTTCCTTGTACCCAGTCCCATCCTTAGCCTTAGCCGTCGACGAGGCCATAAAAAAAAAAAAATTGAAACTACGACTTCGGACCGCACAGCTACAATCTCTGATGTTTGGAAGTAAAATTAAATTCGCTGTTTATTTAAGTAATGTATATCTATGGAGTTTGAACAGGAAAATGAACTGCTTAGAACCTTTAATGATGACGTTTCCGGTATCTTCACAATTTTCTTGTTGTTCTGTCTTTACCACATTTCCTGAAAAGAATCATTGTGTCTATTGCTGCACGAATCGCTGTGGTTAGTTTGATGAAACTTGTTACACATGTTCCTGATAGGACGGCTAAAAATATTGCAGGAATGAATCAACCCCAACCAATCTGTTTTCTGCTACATCGGGGGTTGGCCGTTTAAATACGCATAGAAAATGGAGCGATTGACATGAAATTTGATTTACAAGTGCAGAAAACTGACCTCTGTTGTGAATTTTAGCATTTACTGTGTGGGAAAATCAACCTGGATCACATCGGGCAATGCCGGAAACTCTGCTAGAATTGTATAAATCTAAAAACTGGTTCTTATAATTTATATTTCATAAATTGGTTTAATAATTGTTATTCGTAAATTCAAACTTTGTTCTTAATTATTTTATGTTTATTATATACATGTCATTTCAGAGATATTTATTTGAACAGGATTAACGGTTCTTTTAATACCTCATGAAATGGATATTGAAAATTTTAAGTTTTACACGCATTGAGTATTTAATAATAAAAGTTACATAGATGATGGCCACGTGAATGCATTTCACCCAATCCAGCGTCGTTCCTCGTGATACTAGTAATGTACTATTTCTTGGTATCCACTTCAGAGATTCCTATTGTTCGAAATTAAACTGATTATTTTATGGGGAAAAGTTTAGAGGAGTTACACTCTAGATTTGTCTATTCTAAAATGACGATTCTCTAACGGCATTTCGTAGCCTTCTAAATAAATCGAATAAATCTTATGAAGCAGGCTTTCCTGAAGTTTTTGTTCACACACAAGCCACCAATTAATTTTTATCGAAGTGCAACGTTGTATATCAAGAGCCAAGAACTCTTTAAAAATGCTACCAATGTTGGACATTAATTTCTATGCTTCGGTCCCATTCTAGGATACTAAATGTGTATGAGTACCAGTCTGCTGTTCCTCTTCTTATGAAGATGCTTTCGAAATCTGTATCATGCAGCCAGGATATGTTGTTTTTTAATTTTTTAATTTTTTACTTATGGCATTACGTCTCGTCTATGTCGAGATCATTAGAGGCGGGATGGGATTAGGGACAAGGAAGGGGAAGAAATTCGAAGGAAATTGAAGGAAGAATTCCAGCATTCGCCTGGAATGATTTGGACAAACCACTGAAAATACAAATCTGGATGCCCGTACGGGGATTCGAACCGCCGTCCTCCCGAATGCGAGGCCAGAGCGTTAACCACTCACTCACCACGCTCGGTCCCGTTGTGTTATTGAAACAGTCATGGTATAAATGACACTTCATTTATATTATCTTTCCAGTCCTTGAGACATTATACTACGGTAAAAACACAGTATCTACATCACACATCGCCAATGCCGAATGGAAGCAAAGATAAGTAGAACGGTAACGTACAAAGTTGTTCGGAAGGTGACCTGTCGATCTTTCTTTTCGTTTATGACATATGTTTTTTCGAAAACACAACAACAGTTGATCTATGTAATCATTAAATTAAGTAGCAAAACTGAACAAACATCGTATTCAGGAACATCAAGGAGTTAGTTTAGTAGATTACGTAATACTAAAGTGAAACAAAAAAGCTTCATTAAAACTGTAAACATGACTTGGTTATTGGAATCATCATGTCTGAAAAATCGCAGAATCAGTCTTTATGGAAATAAAAATCTGAAACATTTTTTGTGAAAAATTTGTTTTGTCTGCAAATAGTTTTACTGAAAAGTTTCATTTTAATTTGCTAAATACAATTTTACGAAAAAACATCATTAATTTTATTGAGTTCGGTAAATATTGTCGCCACTATAAATGCTGTACACAATTAGAGCTCAAAATGTTCGATTCAGTTACTTGATTATCTGTGACGTAATTCTTGAAACTGCGATTAATTCACAAGTATCAAATTGGCGTAAATAAACCGGAGTTTTAGTCCATGAATTCCGCACTCTACAGGTATTACTATTACTCCGCGATTCACTAAAAGTGTGTGGCGGAGGGTGCATTGCACCTATCCGGAAAGGTAATGGTTTTTAACGGATATAGGGGATATGGCAGGAGGCGCCCATGGGCTATTGTGAGGAACCATCCCAGCATTCGCATGGAGCGATCTGGGGAAACCATGGAAAACCCAGTTCAGGATGGCCGGAGTGCTTTATCGAAAGCTACTCCTGTTGGATTTTATGTTTAGTCGCCCGGTAAATTATTTCTATTCCACTCCATAATCCATAATGAGTACAGAAATGAATCGGTTCTGGACCTGATTTCTCTTATCATATTTTCGCGGTCATTCCGAGATATGAATGTTGGTGGTAGCAATATTTGTTTACTGTCATTCCGAAATACGTCAGTCGAGAATTTTTCAATTAGCTTCTGTCGAGAGCAACGCCTTCGGTACTCCAGGTCTTCCCAACCTAACTCCTTCAACATCGCACTTACGCTATCCCTCTGTGACGGGACGTCATTTATTATAATATTTTAATACCGAAATCATGTGAGTTTTCTACGTTTCACTGCAGCCAGACGTCGAGTAAGCACGTCCTGTTGTTCGACTTTCTGCCGATCGACAGTTCGGATTACAAGCTACACGTGCAATGCTGAGCATGCAAGCCAATACTTTTCCAGAAAGCTAGAATACATTGATCTCTCTCACTTCTTGACTGACGATCTACAAGATAACATTTAGGCCTCGGAGATAGATATTCGCTGCACCAACCTCACCATTATCTGTTAGTTGTGAACTGTAGGGCTAAGTTTCATCCCTAGGGTCAGTATTGCGGGTTACGGGATACCTCTGAATTTGTACAACATCGACTGTAGTTGATTTATGGTCCAGTGCAATTAAATGGGGTTTCCAGAGACATTGTTTTATTTCAAGTAGCTTGTAGCTGCCCGCTCCCTCTCCTATTTACAAGTTACATACGATGCTCATGTTTATTTACTAGCGCAAGAGAAGAAGAGGATAGGCTCAAGAGAGAAGAAGTCAAGAGCAGAAGGTACGAAGAAAGTCGGCGCAAGTCATAGGGCATCGTAGGTTAACCATTTAGAACCCACGTGTCAGTCATCCTGGCACACCCTTTCAATAGGCATAGCACGATCCTATATAAATACATATAGGGTCAGCCACACCTCCAACTATATATACCTGTCACGAATTGGGCGGCTCTTCTTTGGACCATTTCTAATGCCTCCATTAATCCCTTTTGATGGGAACCCCATACAGAGCAACAATAATCTAAGTGAGGCCTCACTGGTGACTTGTATGCAATCGATTTAACTTCCGGAGTGCATTGTTTTAAATTACGGCCTAGAAAGCGGAGCATACGATTTGATTTCCCAATTTCATTCTCGATATGCTCATTCCACGACAAATTATTACGAATTGTTATCCCTAGGTATTTAGCGGAATCTACCGTTCTAAGGACAGTGCCATTAATTGTATATTCAGAGCTAACTGGTGTCTCATCTTTTTACTTATACGCATGAGTTGGCACTTTTTAGCGTTTAACTCCAACTGCCAGTCTTTACACCACGCAATTATTTTCATAAAATCGTCTTGTAACAAAGCGCAGTCGTCCTGGGTTGTGATTTCTCGATAAATAATAGCATCATCGGCAAATAATCTTTACATCCCCCTTATTATGTCGCACAAATAATTAATATATATGAGAAATAACAGAGCCCCTATCACGCGTCCCTGGGGAACCCCTGACCTCACTTCCTTAAATGCTGAACGCTCACCGTCGAGAACAACACACTGTGTTCTGCCCTTCAGAAAGTCTGCAACCCAGTCGCATATTTCTCTTACAAGCGGAGATTCGTTTCTAATTCTGTGAGTGTGGGTGTAGGATCCGTAGCATCCCGAACTCTAAGACGTTCTCAGTGATTAGACGCTGCGGTAGGGGAGCATCCATAATCCACGTAGTTCGATTTTGGCTCCCTGTGAACCCCTCTCCCCCCTTGTAGCTCGACGTGGCTTTTGCCTTTACTTCCTCCCCTCCCCCCTCCACCTCCCACGTAGCACGTAGATTTTTTCCTTTTTGATTCCAGATTTCCTCTTGTCGCACTATCATAAATTACATACGGAGATAGTTAAATGACGGAAATAAACATTCACTTGGTGTTGTGTGATCTGTAGCTCATTTTAACTGTGGCAAATAGTACGAATGGAAAGCTACGTGCCTTGGCTCGGAACACCCCCCCCCCCCCCTCTCTCCTGCCAACGTTGTCCAGCGCAGCTCTCCAGCCAACTCTTCCCCCACCCCCTAGACCGAGACACGTAGTTTATGGTCGCACCCTAAGTTGCGAAGGTGCATCTTCGAATACGTACAGGAAAGACAGTAGGACGTTCATTAGTGACTTGAGTGAGTACGGACAGGCGAGTACTGTTGTGGGGATGTTCCGGCGTTGTTTGGAGCAATGACAAGCACTGGGGTGCCTTATCTCGGGCGCCGATATCGACGGATCGTATCGTTCGATTAGTTTCCAGCGGGCGGGCGGGCGCAGCGGTCGGAATTAACGAGCCCCCGACCGGTGGGCCGAGCGCCGTGCGTTGAAACTTAATGAGCACACTCGACGTCGTTAGCCGAGTGCTGCCGATGGCGCTGCCGAGCTCCCAGCGCAGCGTCTCGGCCACGATAAATGAGTTACATGTTTACCGACCCGCCGCCGTATCGCCCGCTCAACATTCCCCGTCTCTCTAAACTGCTACACGCGTCTCCTTAACGGCAGCACGGCCCAGCCCGTGTAATTCCGTTCTGGTCGCTGTTATTTGGGATCGCATCTCTTGCCTTCTCTCCCAGACACGAAGATTCTTGAATTATGCTACCAATAACTGAATCGGAGGCAATACTAAAAATACGAGTCATATTTTCGAAACAGCAAGTAGCACACTCAGGAATGGGAGGTATCTTATGAAACAGTCGATAATAGTAAAAGGACAGTTTGGTCATGATATCTGTCACTTGCAACGCCGCTCTGCCGTCTTTCCTGTTCACAGATGTTACTGTTATAGCAATGAAGGCTACATCTTTATTTATTACTAGCTGATACCCGCGACTTCGTACGCGTGGATTAAGAATTTCTTTGTCAGAATTGAATACAGAAAGTTGTTGGTAACGAAGGATTGGTCCCAAACAATATAGAGTCGGAATTATATGACAAGAAAGCTATCACTACATCATTGCACCGTCGAACCTGTCTCTTGAAGAGAATCAATATCCAACATATTTCTGTCACCATTCGATAATGTAACAATACGCTAAGCTCCCCGTTACATATCACTTTTTATTGTATATAAAGTAAAGGATTAGAATATTTTTCCATTTCTTGGGATGTCCACTGTATGTTCGAAAGATGCGCATGAAAGGGTGAAAGGCAAGGATTTTATGCTTCAGTGAAGGGCAGTCTGGCTGGCGCGACGGGCTGGCGCCTTTTTGGCAGAATGGTAAGAGGATTAGGGATTTCTGTCGGGCAGGCCGTAAACAGGCGGCGCGTCTCTCAAGAATTCCTTCCTCCCGAAGGAGACATCGGCTCTCGAGGATTGCCGAAACTTAACGTGGCCAAGAGAAGCCACAGAATCACATGACGTCAGATCGTCAGCCAATCACAGGGAACATAGTACTAAGATTCGGGGAATTTTATGTTCTATGTGGTCTTCGAGCCACAAAAGGCGGGGTGAGAGTTTACCTCCGTGGCGGCAGAAAAGGACGAGGGCACTTCCTTCCAGTCGGGAGGGCAGCCAAGATCACGTCCATTCCGGAGCCCAGACGGGTCACTGGCGACTTGGGGTCCATGTGTGCTGGGCTGACTTGTGTCCTGGATACCATCTGAGGCGCACTTCTAACTTGCGACTTGCCGCTTACTGCTGGCGTGGCCAGTTACGACGATCGACCAGGTGGTCATCTCCGCTCAGCGCTACCTGCCGTGGATGAAGAACGGTAATGTGTTTCTACGAAGCCATTCTGCCTGTAACTCCCTTGAAACTGTACTCTTAAGCGCATCTGAGATAAAGATCCTTGCTCTTATCTGATAAAACCACTGAGCTAGACTGTGTAACTGTCGAATGACAGGTTAATCATTCGTGGCGTCCCTACCCATTAAAATTCATTACTGTTTGCTATCATCATAACTGGTAACATACTTTGCATTAGAATAATTGTGAGATTTTTAAAGTACAACTATACTTGTTTGCTTGCATTTAAAGGGCTCATTGTACGTCTGAGCGTTGCTTAGAAAATTGCAAAACCTCTTGTTTATTAACGTAATGGTAAATACGCTCAGATTTGTAGATGCCATTGTAAAATTATTTATTAAAATGTCTTTTTCTGACCGTTTCAATTCCCAAAATCATCCAATTCTCATTTGAATAATTTACATTTTGATATTCAATTATAGTACCCTGTATAGCGTAAAATATTAAGAATTAATTAATAATTCTCCCCCCCCTCTTCCTGGTGATACGCAACAATAAGGTCTCAAAATTTCGTGACTACAACTGTTAATCATACTGGAAAAAATATCCTGCGCCTTTCATACAGATTTCCTTCTAAAATTCCATCACAACGATATAGTCATTTAGTCGTCAAAACGTAACAAAAAGACAGAGACTTACTTCCGTATTTATAATAATATTACTGTGATTCATACTCACACACTGACTGCGAACAACACCTGAAGGAACATTATAACGTAAAAAAGTGTACACTTACAACATTGCAAGACTACCTATGATTTGCCTCTCATTGCAACCCTAACTTTCTAATATCTACAGTTTAACATTCAATCCGAATAACTTACGGCCCAGGCCTGACTCTTACGATGAAAAACAATTTTTAAAAATCTTAGCCTCCACGGAGATTTGAACCGGAGACCACGACGTGCGTAAGCAAGCGCTTTAACCACTTTTTTTTTTTGACCTCGATAAGGCGTAAAGCCGAAAAAAATCATCATTCTTCTACTTTAGAGTTCCGTACCGACTCAATGAAAGACGGAATCCTTATGGTTTTCGCTCATCTGTCCGTCATAACTTCTGGACAGTTAAACTAAAAAACTAACTTGGTCCACAACCCGAAGATTGGTTGGATCCTCCCGAAGGAAGTAAACTAAAATATTGTGTCAAAGGTAAGATGGCTAGTTCCTTTACTCTGGGACTTACAGTTTACAGTGGAATTCGAACGACAGAACAATCTGACATACGTCATATGATCAAACAAAACTTAAAAATCCCTGCGTTCACTGGGATGCGAACCTGGGACCACAGCAACGAAGTTTTAAAAACAAGCGCCGTAACCATTTTTTTTTTTTGGGGGGGCCTCCTTCCTCCCCTTCAGCCCTGCCTTTCGCTCACCAGTGGTTGGCTCTTTGCCTGGCTCTATACCTTTTTATAATAAATTTGGGTTTCAATGTTCTCTTTTCCTGATTTGTATTTATTAGTGGTGTTTTCCATCAGTTGGATGTTTTGTTTTTTGAGGTTCTTTATGATTTGAATATTTGGTACAGTTAGGTTCCCCTCGTGCCTTTGATTCAAAAAGTCTCTCTTTGGGTCTAGGCGGGGTTTATAAACAGTTTTATTTTGTTAAATTGTGATCATTGGAATGATTCTGTCATTATTATATCGAGCATCCGTGCGAAGTCTTTTTTATAATTTTGAGTTTGGATAATTTCGTAATATACAGTATTCATATATGCTATATATTTGTCGTAAGTACTCTTTTCCGTTTGTAGCATATAAGTTAGGGTATTGCCTAGTATCCATTGTACCGTATTGTGTTTCGTTTCAGGATATCTCATTTTCTCAGGTTTCAGTATTTCCTGGATGCTCACGGTTAAAGGTGATGTTCTGTCAAGGAAGGCTATTCTTCTTCTTGCCCAAGTCCATATGTTCTGGTTTTGGTTACACGTTATTCTGTGTATCAGGGTGTCAGTATTTCCGCAATTTCTGCACCTGTCATTCGGGGATAGATGTATTTCGTTTTTTTTTTTTTTTTTTTTTTTTTTTTTTTTTTTTTTTTTTTTTTGTAACAGTTTAACGTCCCTTTTTAACAACGCGGTCTTTAGAGGAAAGGATGGGGGCAAGGAATGGGAAGGAATTCGGCCATGGCCTTTTGAAGGAAGCATCCCGGCATTCACCTGGAGTGATTTGGGGAAACCATGGAAAACCCAAATCTGGATGCCCGGACGGGGATTCGAACCGCCGTCCTCCCGAATGCGAGGCCAGAACGCTATCCGTTACACCACCACGCTCGGTATGTATTTCGTAAAGTCTTCTGTTGGTTGAGATTTTTTCATTTACTACATCATACCACAAGGATTGTGTTTTAGTGTTCAGAGTTTTATTCGTTATATTTTTCCAGATGTTGCTACAGTTGTATTGTGGATTTTTAATTTCGATTTTATTTCTGTGGTTAAATGTGTTGATTACTTTGTAGATTTCTTTTGTTGTCTTGTTGTACAGGGTGCATCCTTTGGTTTTTGCATAAGTTGTTTCTAGGTGAAATTTTCTCATGTGTGGTAAGGTGAACTTTATCTAGGCCATGTTGAAAGGTATTTCCTCAGTGATTGGTTTTGTTTCGTTAATCAAGTTATTTGTTGGGCCGTTTGGGTCATTTACCGCTGTCGTTATGGTTCTTTTGAGGAATAATGCGCAGCATCTTTCGCGTACGCTTATCATTCCTATGCCTCCTTTACCTAGGGGTAGAGTCATTGTTTTGAACGCTGTTTTGAAGATCTTACCCCTGCTTGCAAACCACCCGAGCAGATTCTGTATCCGATCTGCAATTGTGTCGGGTATCGGCAGTACTTGGGCGATGTAGACCATTGTACTCAATAAAGATACTTGTGCGACTTTAGCCTTCTGTATTGCATCCAGATCTCTATCACAGTCCATGTTTATAACAGCCCTAATTTTTGGTAGTGTTATGAGCCAGTTTTTAGTTATTGTTTTCATAATGTTCTTTTGAAAAATAATGCCTAATGTCTTATGTTCTTCTACTTGCTTGTTCCAGATGTCTGTTGGAGGTGGGATCTCTGCCTCACTTATTTGGAGCAGTGCAGTTTTCTTTGGGTTAAGTTTTGCGCCTGTTGCTTCCGTGAACGTTGTGATTATTTCCCGCGTTTTTTGGATGTCCTCCGCTGAAGTTTCGGCTATACAAATGTCGTCTGCGTATCCTCTGCATGTAAATTTGTATCCGTTTAGATAAATGCCTGTTAAATTTTGGTGACATTTCTCAAGCAGGGGTTCCGTTGCCAGTGCGTACAGGATCATTGATAGCGGGCATCCTTGTCTTATCGATCTTTCTATCTTGACGGGCGCTGACAGGTGTCCGTTTATAAGAAGTTTTGAATGTGTGTTTGTAATTATTTTCTTTATTACTTCCACGAATGGGGAGCCAAATCCTTTATGTTCCATTATTTTTAAGAGGTAATTATGTTCAATTCGGTCAAATGCTTTTTCAAAATCGAGGAATAGTAGAGCTGATGGCGTTTGTTTTTCTGCATTTATGCTGATGATATCACGATATTCGCACACAGTATTTAAGATGCTACGTCCGGGAATAGCACTGGTTTGATGAGGTCCTAAGATTTTCTCCATGAGGGGTTCCAGTCTAGTTTTGAGGATTCTCGTTAGTATTTTAAAGTCTGAATTTAACAAAGTTATTGGTCGTATTTCATTGATTTGTTTGATCTGGTTGCCTTTGGGTACTAGCACTATGATGCCCTCTGTGAAGGCGGTGGGAAGATTTTCCTCTGTCCATAAGTCGTTTAGAATCTCTAGTTAACTTATTTCTTAGCATGGGCCAGTAATGAATATAAAATTCTATGGGTAACCCTTCCGGTCCTGGGGATTTCCCTCTTGCTGCTTTGTTTATCGATGTATGAATTTCATCCTGGTCAAAAATTCTTGTTAGAGTTGCCGATTCTTCCACACTTGCTGTGTTACTTGAGTTGGATATTAAATCGTCGATTGCCGCCGTACTAGTTGGAGTTGACTTAAAAATATTTTTATAGTGCGTGGTAATTTCTTTAATTATAGTCTCCTCCGTCCTTGATGTTTTCACCATTTTCTTTAATTATATTGGTTATTAAAGTTTTTTTACTCCTTTTTGTGCTCCTTATAAGGTGGTACAAGGCTGCCATTTCTTTGGTTGCGACGTCAGCCGGTTTTGAAGTTGTTCAGGAGTTTGTTTGCTTGCATATTTTGTAATGATAGGATCTTGGCTTTGTATTTTTTTATTTTTATATTAGTATCGACAGTTATGGTGGGCTCTTGGTATAATTCCTTGATGCATCTGTAATAATACTCAATTGTGCCCTTCATCCAATAGTTCTTTTGTGTCCCCCAGGAGATTAAGGTTCGTTTTAGTTTCGGTTTCACATGTTCAACCCACCAAGATAGTGTGCTTTTATATTTTTTACAGTTTTTTAGACATTCGTCCCAGACACTTTTGATTTCTTCGTCTAGCGCCGGGTCTTCAAGCATAGAGATGTTACATTTCCAGAATCCTTTGCCTCTGCTAACTAGCTGCCTCTGCATGTTGACAGTGCATTGCATACTGTTGTGATCTGAAAAGCTTAGAGGAAAAATGTTTGCACTGGTTGTTTTGGTTCGGAGAGTCTCCGTTACATAGATCCTGTCGAGTCAGGCTTGCCGAGTTGTTTGAGACATATGTGTAGGCTTTGGCATTTCCGTGAATGCATTCCCATGCGTCGTGAAAGTCCATCCCTCGAATGAGGTTAGTCAGCTCCCTGCACCCATTGAAATTTGGGGTTTGATCTTTTTGGCTTAGTACACAATTAAAGTCACCTCCCATTATTATTGCGCCTGTGATATTTCGCAGGAGATAGGGTAGCTCTGTTTTGTAGAAGTATGCTCTTTGGGCTCGATTATTATTGCCAGAGGGGGCGTAAACATTGATTATTCGCGTGTTATTTATTGTAGTTGCAATGGCCCTGCCGTTTGTTAAATGTTTCTGTACTAACCGTCTCAATTCCCTCTCTAATCACGAGGGCCGTTCCCGTGTTGGTTTCTTTGGAGTAGTTGATTATTCCATCGTATCCAGGGATGTTTAGTTCTGTAAAAGTCACTTCTTGTAACATTGCGATGTCAATACTGTTTTGTTTAATATAATCCGCTAGGCATTTTATTTTGAATGGCGTAATTACTCTGTTCATATTTATAGTTGCGATGCTATAACTTTGATTGCTTGTCATTGGTTATTTTACGTCTCAATCAGATCCCTCCATTACTTCCTCGTACCAGCTGTCTTTACTGAGGAGTTTTGGTTTATCTTCTTCTCTTATCTTCTGATCGTTTACAGTATTTTGGTGTGTCTTGTCCTTCATTTCTCGCTTTGGTTGTTTCTTCTTCTTCTTCTTGTCTTGATTTGGCGTTATTTGTTGTTCGTTCTACTTTCTCTGCTAATCTCTTTACTGGTTTGTCCGTTATTTTCGAGTCGTTCACTGAGAGCTCGGCGTTTTTTTGTTATGTATTGACTTGCGGTATTGGCACCATCCTTATTTGCACTTCTGCTAGATTGTCTTGTTATTCTCTTCTCGCTTATTTCTTTCTCGGCTTTGTTATTGATCGTTGAGCTGTGCATTTCAATCCGTTGTTTTGTTTCTGAATCTTCTTCTGCCTGGTGAGTTGTTTTATTTGTAAATGTTTCTATGTGTATGACATGTTCTGGGATACTCTCTTCTTCTAATTTCTTTTTCATGTAATTTCTGTTCCGGTTCTTGTTCTTCATTTTCCTCTTCTTCTTGTCCAGATTTTTCGGCTTGTGTTTCCTGTTTCCCGCCGTGCTGTTCCGAGTTGTCCTCTACATCGATCTCCATGTTTTCCGTGTTTTCCAACGTTTCTGTGTGTGGCTCACATGCTGATGTTACAGTGTGGCCTATGTTTACACTGTTGACTTGTGCCAGTGGCTTCTGCATAAGACGCTGTGTTGCTACTTTCCTTACTCGCTTCCGCGATTGTAGCATTTGCTGTTATAGTTTCTGATGTTGACAATTTTGCTCTTGGAAGTTGTAATGGTCGGCGTTTTGTACACTCAGATCTTAGATGTCCTGGTTCATTGCAAACAGAGCATGTGCGCGGTTGTCCCTCATATATTATTAATGCTTTGAAACCCTGTATCATTATATAGGAAGGTATATGTTTTTTTAAATCAATTTTCACACACCGTATGCCGTTGTTTGCTTGGAATCTGAACTTTGGGCTCCATTTTTCGTCCGTCGCCGTTATTATTTCACCATAGTTTCGGATTGCTGCCGTTACACTAGCGTTACTAATTTCAAATGGTACATTAAAAATTCTTACTGATCGTAGCCCCAGCCCTGCGTGGCTTATATATACGGTACTTACGGTTCCATCTGGGTTCTGGTAGTCGGCTTTCCCTCCAGTTTTCTCTACGATAGTATTGCACAAGTTGTCATTTGTCATTTTAACGTATACTGCATAAGTCAAGAAGTCCATTTGGATTCTGTCAAGTTGAATTTTTCATACAGCCATTCATGGAAGTCATATGCACGTGGTGTTGTCTCCTTTGCGTCGAACGCGAATTTCAGTGTATTCTTTCGTATCGTCGATTCCATTTTCACTACCGTAAACCACAAGCTAAGTTTTCACTGATACACTCACTGAACCTCGCTTGAGGAAAGTATCGAGCAACCGCACGCGACGGCGGCTCGATGCGAACTGACCACTGAGCTGCCAGTCCACTACACGGAAACATGGTACGGAGACGTCCATATCCAACGTGTCTGTCTATCGCCGTATTTCGAAGTTATGAGACAACATGTGTTATTTATACTGATAATTTTTCAACCAAATGTAGACAGTATTTTTCTCCTTGTTTCAAAGGATAAGTGTGAAAAGTTTCATCGAGATCGGATGAAAACTGTGGATTTGTATGAAGAAAAAACAAACAAACAAACAAACATACAGTCATCTTTATTTATAAAGACTAGCTGATACCCGTCACTTCGTACTCGTGGATTAAGAATTTCTTTGCCTGAATTGAATATAGAAAGTTGTTGGTAGTGAAGGATTGGTCCTTAACAACACCGAGTTGGCATAATATGACCGGAAAGCCATCACTATATCATTCTACCATCGAACCTGTCTCTTGAAGATAATCAATTTCCAACATGTTTAAAAACAGAAAAACAAACGAAGGTGAGGGGATATGGGGAACGGGGGTGTCAACTAATGGCAACTTTATTTCACCTTGGACTTTTCTTCTTTCTTCGGTATTAGCATCCGATTATTGGGTTCTAATAACTTTAGCTGCTCGTGCTCTGCTAGGGCTACAACTTAGGCCAGTTTACGCCCGCAAGGCATGTCAAAAATGGTGGCAAAATAAACTGGTGCCAGAAAAATTTAAGCAGGCACAAAGTAAAACAACAGAGAAAATCTTCATCTATACTAAATAATACGTTTTTTCTCTAAACGAAATTTATTATCAAATTATACACTAACATAATGAGCGAGAAGCACAACATGAGCAACCGACGTAACAATACAGACTAACACACACATCCGTCTCTCTGTCATCATTAGATAAGTTCTCAAAATTTGGTGACTACAATTGTTAATAATACCGAAAAAAAAGTCCTGTGTCCTCCCTACAGATTTTCTTGTCAAATTCCGTCAATATCGGTATAGGCATTTAGTCGTCAAAACGTAACGAAAGACAAAGACTTACTTCTGCATTTATAGTATTATTACTGCAGATCACACACACACTGACTGCGAATCACCCCTGAGGGATCAATTGCACACCTACTGCATTGCAAGACTACCTACGATTTGCCTCACATTGCATCCCTAACTTTGTGATATCTACAGTTAAACATTCAATCCTAATAACCGACGGTCCAGGAGTGACTCTTACGATAAAACAAGTTTTGAAAATCTTTGTCTCCACGGAGATTTTAACCGGAGACTACGACCCAAACATTAGTAAGCAAGCGCTTTAACCATTGAGCTGCCTAACCCCTACACGTAAAAACAGTACAGAGACCTCCATATCAAACGCCCCTGTCTCCCGCCGTTCAGTAATTTTTCGAAATTATAAGACAACATGTATTATTTATACATATAATTTTTCAACCAAATGTAGACAGTGTTTTTCTCCTTGTTTCAAAGGAGAAGTTTGCACAGTTTCATCGAGATCGGATGAAAACTGTGGATTTGTATGAAGAACAAACAATTAAACAAACAAACATACATTCATTCATCTTTATATATATAGATTACTAATTGAAGCCCTACTAAGGAGCGCTTATAACTACTTTCTTGATGCTCGCCTTTTTTTCAATAGCTTTTAAGTCCAACTAATAATTTTTTCTCTCTTGTGAGATGGGTTTCCGAGGTTTAGTAATTTTTGGCGGAGGGTACCAGGAGTTAACCATGTTACAAAATTTGGAGTGATCTGCAACATCAGTGTCGGAAATTCCAGCGGAGTTCAAAGCTTTTTGTACCTCATTTAGCCACATGCTTCCTGTCTTATAGCTTTTGATAAGTAAGAAGACATTCTGGGTAAGCCTGTTGCTACCCGTAAAACTTCAGCCGCCTACGTCACTTGCTGGTTTTAGCCGTCTCCAACCGTTGGTACAATTCGCAGTTCGTTTTCAGTCTATAGGTTCCATCCGGGAGCACTCTTGGCCCACGAATTTTCCTCAGCATACCTCCTTCAGCTTTTTCCAGATCATCCCTGGTGTCTTTCCTGTTCATCAGCAAGGTCTCGGGAGCATTTAAGAACTGAGGTCTGACAACAGTTTTGTAATGGTAGATTTTAGCATTCTTCTAAGTACATTTCTTATTGTAATGATTTCGCGACAGCTGACATGCTGCGTTGAGCTTAGCACAGCTAACAAAGATGGAGGCTCCATCTTTACCATTGGGGTGGACTCATTCACCAAGGTATCGGAATCGATGGACTTTCCCAATCTTGCCATGGATAGTCATCAACGGGGCTTTCCCGGGGTGTCGACTTTCGAAGTACTTGGTATTTTCGTACAATATCTGTAGTCCTGTCTTCGCCGCTATCTCGTGTAGGGTTTGAACAGCAATGGCAGCATCCTTAGAGTCACTGCTTAGGATTGCGATGTCACCTGTGAAAGCCAGGCTCCTGATTTCGATCATTCGTGTTCTGACTCCAATGGGGACTGGTTTGATTCCAATCTTGTTCAGTGCAAGTTCCCAGGTTCTGAGGCTTTGTCGACCACCAGATTGAACAAAATGGGTGAGAGGCCACCTCCTTGTCTTACGCCAGTTGTGATCTTGGGGCTCCGGGACAGTTCCCTTCTGAATTATTCTTGGGAAGAGGTGTCTGTGAGAGTTTGTTCGATGTGTGTGCGTGTTTTATAATCTACACCATGCTCTCGCAGCACTGTGAAGAGTGTTTTTGCGATCAATCGAGTCTTAAGCCTTCAGGAAGTCCACGAATATACAGTGACGTTCACAATTCTCAAATGTTTTAATTGGAGAATTGTTTCTAGATTGAATATCTGGTCACTGCATTAGTGTCTTAGCCTAAATACTCCCTGATATTCACCAATCGTGTGGCCACACTGATTCTCCACATTGTCTTTTATTTTTGTGTGATGGCCTAATATGAATTTCATAACTGCGTTGCCGTAAAAATTCAAATCCTGCTGTTAAATTTATCATGTTGTAACGGTACAATACAATGTTTTAGATATGCTAATAATATATACATAGTAAAAAATTAGCCCAATATAAGTTAGTAATTGGTGGAATTATTTTTTAACATTTTACTGGTCCTGGAGTTGAAAAATGTTGAGGAATGTTGAACTGGGCACACCGTTTAATGATAACGTTTCTTTTACCTGCCAGTGTAGCGCTGCTGCAAATTTTACATAAAAGTGTCTTTCAGCGAACTGAATTCGTGCGTATCTAAGCTGACCCTCAGCTATTTGTTGAGGCGCACCTTCTGCGTCAGGGTCGGAGAGGTCCCGTCAACACGACGGCGCATTCGTGCAGGTGTACCACAGGGTTCAGGGCTGGTCCATGTTCTGCACATCCTCTAAGCTGTCGACATCCCAGCATCTGCGAATGTGAAGGCAGACCTTTAGGCCAACAATACGGCATTCTTCACATCAAGCCGCAGCAGTGCCATCGCCACGAGACGATAGATGTAAGCTCTTCAGGAGAAGGAAATCTGGGCCAGGAGGTAATGGATAAAATTAGTAAAATACCAAGCGATTAAGCTGTCGCTACTGTGTGATACTTGTCTGCAAGTTGACATGGTGACGTCATACGGAGGAAATCAAGGAACGGGTAGGTTCTCGACTCCACGCCCTTTACCCAATACTTAACACGAAAGTTCATTGGCACCACATCTAGAAGTTGCCATGGTAATGATATGCTTACCCCGTCTGGGGGTAAACTGCTAATTTCCAATTGGAAAAGTTGCAAGTGCTGCAGAACAGAGCACTGAGGCGGGCACTACATCTGCCCGACCACTGACGCAGTCCACGAGGCGTCGGGAACAGAGAGGCTCATCGGAAGATTCCGGCAACAAATATTACAGTGGAGTACATCACTCTGAAAATTCACTAGACAGCTCTCTAGGCGAATGTCAAACTGCTGCTGACAAACATAACAGGCCATTAGTGATGCCACAGCGATAAGAGTAATCAATAACACACCAACAAGACTACCAAACGATAGTAGAGAAAGATGATGTAAGACTGAGGGAGGATTTTTTTTCACTTATTACTTTACGCCTCGTCGACGTCATGGTCATTAGAGGCGGGACGGGACTGGGGGCAAGGAACGGGGAGGAATTCGGCCATGGCCTTTTAAGGAAGCATCCCGACATTCGCCTGGAATGATTTGTGGAAATCATGGAAAACCCAAATCTGGATTCCCGGACGGGGATTCGAACCGGCGTCCTCCTGATTGCGAGGCCAGAGCGTTAACCGTTCACCCACCACGCTGGGTAGGATGAAATGTCTCAGGATACAACCTCCAAATCGATTAACTTTAAAGCTCAAATTGGCGGCTACTGTACTAGATATTCGCAGAGCCGGATGAGCAAGCGATATCACCCTCACGTGTTATTCGCGAGGACCTGGGTTCAAATCCCATCCGGAAATCGTGATTTATTTTTTCTGAAATCGAACGCCGCGTTGGTTCCTTACATCCCTTTTCTTATTCCCTTATATAAGTTTGGATGAAATGGGTTCCTGAGACTCTATTACAGGTCACCTCCTGGGTATCATCTAGTACGAATGAAACTGAGGCAGGTGGACGAGCGAAATTGCTTTGACCTCGCATTGGAGAGGACATGGATTGTTATTTCCTTTAGCCCATTGCAATTTTCGTTTCCCATAGTTTTATAGCCGATTCAGGAATGGTCTTTTAAAAACGCCAATGACGAAATACTTCCCATTCATTGCTTCCAATCCCTTTCCTATCGGCTGAAAGGCGTTCCTGTGACATACAGCAGCCTGTTTTCTGGGTTTCACCCGAGGGAATTAAACTTTTAAAATAATAATTATAATCTTTAGAAAACAGATCGTATGCTTCGACAGTGATAAACTCAGGCAAAATATCATGGAGTTTCAGGAGTAGGCCAAGCCCACCGATTGCAACTTTAACATCGCAAAAAGGCGCCTGGTTGAGACAGCAAAGGAACTCGCAGAAGTGAAAAGACAGGAAAAACCACGACTCGTGGAATGACACCTACGAATCGATGCTCAGAGAAAGATTCCAAACGCGGAAAAAATACTACTCAACTAATTCGGAAACCGACTGGGAAACCCACAAAACCCAACGGGCCCAAACAGCTAGAGTGATCCAAGCCGAGAAACGTAGTTACGAAAAATCTCTTATAGTACACATACAAAAGAATTTTAAGAAAAACAAAATCTGATAGTACTACAAAACGTTTAAAAGAAAACTCGCATGGTACAAACCACCATCGCTGTGCTTTCAAAGGAAAGATGGCACACTGGCAAATGAAGAAAACTGTACGATCCTTTCTGACTATTTCAGGAACCTATTCGACTGCGAAACACCCGTAAATCCCATTAAGACCGATGAACTCTTATTCAGATACCCGGTATCATTACCACCAGACAAAAATGAAATGAAGCGCCATGTTGCCAGACTCAAATACAATAAAGCATCTGGAGAAGACTCCGTAACTACAGAACTATGGAAATAACCCCCTGAAGAATTAATAGAAATCTTGTAAAAGCACAATGAATAAATTTGGAACGAGGAAATTGTACTCGAAGATTGGAAAACAGCTCTGATCCACCCGTTGCACAAAAAAAGGTAGTAGGAAGATTATTAACAACTACAGAGGAATTTCCTTGCTTCCGGTTACATACAAAATTCTCTCATTTGCCATTCTGTGAAGGTTAGAGTTGTTGAGAACCAAGTAGGCGAATACCAAGGAGGCTTCGGAGAAAGTCGTTGAACAACGAAACAGATCCACAACCTCAAGACGATCATCAGATTCTATACTCTCAGGAAAAAACAACATCTGTCAGTGTTTGTCGAATTAACGAAAGCTTACGATTCGATGCTTTTTATCATCCATAATGAATTTTGGGTTGACCTAAAACTATCGGCTATAATTAGGTCAACGCTGACCATCGTAAAATCGAAAGTTAAATCAAAAACAAAAAATGAAATGCCCCGGTTCGTAAATATTAAAGAAGATCTTAATTTGATGGGATTAGAGGCAGAAGATGCTTTCTATAGAGATCTTTTTCGGAAGAAGATAATGACCAAATTACAAGCCGGGAAGAACACTCCAAAAAAGAGGCGGTACACCTTGGACAGCAGAGTGCAAACAGCCACAGAAAAACGAATGAAGGAGTTCTGGGCTGAAACTCGCTGCCAAATACATAACCACTTAACGTGGTCCTAGTCGGCCTATATATATATGTCAAGATAGGCAAGATAGGCAAATAGTATGCGTAATAAATAACTCTCTCGTTTCTCTGTGGCACGTCTTTATTCCATATAAGGCTTCTAATACTTCTTAAAAACGCCCCTGCTTGACTTCCTCGCCATCATTCGCTCCACTATTCTCTAATACACTCCCTAAGTATTTAACCTGCATACCTTCTTTAGTTGTTCACCTGTCATCAAAATTCCCTGGATTATCCTATTCTTGTTTCTGGTTGTTATCATGTACTCACATAATAAGAGTAATTATTAGTAACACAATTTGTAAGTAATAATGATATATTTGTATCTCTGGTAGGAAAGAATAATCTGTCGCATTGGACCCGAGGCAAAGGAGAATATACAGTAACAATAATGGAGACAAAATAAGGAATCGAATAAGATGGCCTCAGAAAACGACGGCAGCGTGGATGGAAGCTGCATGTATTATAAAATAATTGGTTGGACTATATAACAAAAAAATAATTGAATTATATAGAAAATATAAGCGACGGTAGAAGAAGCCGTACATACATGAAAGTTGTAATTAATTTGTAATAAAGTACGCGAAGTTGCCAAATAAAATTGTGTTCAGTACAATTCTAAAAGTTATTGGCGATAAGTTAATCGACGAATATTTGTAGTAAAAGAATTGGAATCAATGCAAGGAAGTAAAAACGTTTTATTTTAGATTTTCAGAGAAAAGAACGATGATATTTGGATCTATTGCCATAGAGCTGGTATTATAGGTCATCTAAGCCAAAAATATGATGTGATGTTCTCATCCTGGCTAGAAGTAAGTAAGAACATTTGATAAGGTAAAAGAAAAATAATTATAATTTGTTTGTAACTCGATTTCATTGAATTAAAACGCTTGATGGCTCTATAAAGAAGTAAGAGTCGTTTCTTTCTGGACGCTTTGAGAGGAAATGTATCTCTTGTTGATACGTCAAGGTAAAGGTGATACAATTATCAGTTCTTGATTATATTATTGGTTTGATAGGAACTACATCCAATATTCCACATCCCCGAGATCTCACAATGAATCAAAGCAAATAACGAATCAAAGACTAGACACCTGTTGCATGTTATCATGTTCGCGATGTTATGTTACTATTTTTATATTTTTTACTTATGGCTTTACGCCTCGTTGACATCGCGGTCGTTAGAGGCAGGATGGGAATGGAGACTAGGAACGGGAAGTTAATCCGCTGTAGCATTTTGAAGGAAGCATCCCGGCATTCACCTGGAGTGATTTGGGGAAACCATGTAAAACCCAAATCTGTATGCCCGGATGGGGATTCGAACCGGCGTCCTACCGAACGCTCGGATTGTGAATTTAATATTTGGGATGTTTTAGTAATCGTCTGTGTTGATAGAGCACATTTTTATTTTCTTCTAACATTACGCCAGGTCTTTGTTGGTGGGAGAGGAATGTGAAAGGAATGGGAAGGAATGGGAAGGAATATGGTATTGGTCTTTTGAAGGAACCACCCTGGCATTCACCTGGCGTGATTCCGGGGAACCACGCATAAGTAAAATATGGATGGTCACACGGGAATTCTAACGTCAGCCCCAAGCGTAAATATTATACCTAGAAAAAGAGAATCACCGTTAACAGTTTTCGCTCCATTTCAATTAAGTGATTTGAAAAATAATTCATATTCAATTTTTGTTTTCAATAGCAATCAACAGCTTACAAGGAAATCGAGATAAATTCTAAGAATCAATTCCATGATTTAATTGTGTTTTATGTTAATTTTACGAGATCCAAACATATTACGCAATCTAATAATTGTAGGATAACTGATATAATACTACAATTATCACATATATTTTAATATTTTTGGAATCCTAGAATTTGAGCTTCCTTGGCTAAGGAAAGTTTGTTTGTTCTTAGGGAGGATGTTGAGTTTCCGTAGCGACGAATATATTTACGAGTAAGCCTAACCAGTTAGCTTGTTAATTAATTCAGGTGGAATAACTACTCATCACATTATATTCGCGTCCATAAACCACCTACCTCCATTTTGGCCTCTTGAGCTTGGTGGGTAAACGGTTAACGTTCTGGCCTCGCATTCGGGAGGAGGCTGGTTTGAATCCCCGTCCGGGCATCCTGATTTGGGTTTTCCATGGTTTCCCCAAATCACTCCAAGCGAATGCCGGGATGCTTCCTTCAAAACGGCCATGGTCGAATTCCTTTCCGTTCCTTGTTCACAGTCCCATCCCACCTCTAATGACTTTAGCCGTTGACTAGACATAAAAAAAAGAAAAAACCTTTCCCTCCCACGTTGCCCGACGTGGCTTTTACCTTAAAGCCACCCTTCCCCTACCCACGTAGCACGTAGATTTTTTTCCTATTTATTCCAGAAGACATTTTGTACTGGTTTCTCTTGTCAGACTATCATAAATTACATACACAGATAATTGAATGACGGAAATTAATATTCACATGCTGTTGTGTGTCCTGTACCTCATTTTAACTGTGACAAGTAAGTGAATGAAAAGCTACGTGGCCTGGCTCAGAAACCCCCCCCCCTCTCCCTCCACGTAGCCCAGCGTAGCTTTCCAGCCACCCCCCCTTTTTTATTTGTTTATAGGCCAAGCCACATAGTTTTTGGACGCTCCCAAAGCGATATTCATCAAGAGTTATATGATTCTATAGAGCAGAAGAAAAATGTATACATATACAAATGGTTTATACATGCAAATCTCTTCTACAAGCAGTTAAGGAGAGCTTACATAAATTGAAGAATTCAGATTTGTAATTGATGTGGTTTGATTTGGCAATTGGATATATAAAGTATCCAACATTCATTTTATTATGCTTAGGTGACCATGATATTTATCAAATCATAAATAGTGCCAACAGCTAAACGACGAATTAAAGAATAATAAAACAAGGGAAAATCCTACACAATATGTGAAAGTAGTACAATTCCCTTGAATTTGTATCGTTGTTTGTTTTCTTCCAAAGAAAATTAGCGGTTTTGATAGTTGGAATGGAATGATTTTGATCCGAGTTTGAGTGTATACCAGGCTATCACCGCCTTGATGTACAGCCTGGTCGGGGACGGTACTGTGGGTTGTGTTTGGCAACCACTGTTCAGTGCCGTCTGCCCTGTGGGAACATTAGCACAGGTGATGTGAGCGGAATTATTCAGGCAGCCATCAGTCAGCGGTTGATTTGCGAACGAGCAGGCCCGTGCCTTACTGACGTCGGGCATCCCGCCCATAGCAAAGAGCTGAGCCAAAGTACTGAGTACCACCACCATCTACTGTACATTAAGAAAGGCAGCGTTTTTTCTTTGAAAATAGACAGGCATCCAGCCGGTTCAAAGTGTCACCAAAACTGATAGATGAGAGATAACATTGAACTCTGATATTCGGAAGGAGAATGGATCGATTTATGGTCCATGATATTCCGAAACAGCCCCAGACGCGATCAATTTTCTTCCTCGTGAGCAGCTAGATCTGCCGCCATCTTTGCTTCGTTGCGTCAGGCAACTGACGTCACTTTGACAACTTAGTCTCTGGAAAGGTTTCGTGTGGATGTAAAGCCATCGCTGATCTGCACTGCCATGGAGAAAATTTTTGCGGGCTAACTTTGTGGAAATTACCGTCTTCTATAGAGTGGATATTGGCACTTAAATATGGCTGGGCCAATGATCGTAAACTATGGGGCCATAATTTTTGCCAATATAAAACAAGTTACTAGATATGGAGAGGGGGCACCTTGCTTGGATCCAAGAAGATAGTGACGTCAGTGGACTGTTACTTGAGAGGGATGCGACTGGGTGTGATACTACACTAAGTGCAGAAGTAAGTCCTTGGGTGTGAATGATTCTAATGATCACTTCTAGTACCCTCTCAGCTATTGGAGTTATGTTTTAGGTACTCAATTTAGCACACTATGACGATATATCGTTATATCTTTGTAATGTAGATATGTAATATTTTGTAACGAGTTTCCAGGGATGAGTAATTTGTGAATTAGAGATTATATAGTTTTTACGTTGGTAGCATACAATTTTAAATGTAGTTTTTAGTAACACTGTCCCCGCGGGAGACTAATTAAGGCGGTAGTGTAGAAAGAAGATGGTCGCAGGATATTATGGTGGCTTATAGCGTCCTTTAGAGGCGACTGTCAAAATGGGTAGTATTTTTTGTTACTGTGTCCTAATAGTGTGATTTGTACTGGTTTATTGAAGATCAAGTACTGTACGTTTGGTGTAATAGTTCCTGTAAAACTGACTGCAAAAATACATCCAGTAAAAAAAATGAGTGTGAATTTGTTGGCTCATTTCAAACTGTTTGCACTAGCATTGGAGTTTCGTTTTCCTATTAAACATTATTTCTAATGTTGGATTACGTATAGCCGAACGGCTGTACGTAATCCAAGACGGGCTGCTTTTGCGATAATGTGTTGAAGTGTGCTTATGGCTCACCAAATCCAGCCTATATTCTATACGAACAAAATACAAAATCTAAAGGGTTTACTTTACACATACATTAAAAGAACTCAGGAGATATACAACTATTCTTATTTCACCGTCGTTCACTGGTTAATTAGTACTCGTATGAATACTGCTATAATTGCCTTCCTTAAAAAGATGTTGCTTTTCTCTTACCTAGCGATTTATGTAAAAGCAAATACCAAGTCAAATCAAGGACCTTTGCAATGATTGGGTTTGTTGCAATATTTTTGGCCGTTGCAGTGGATATGTGTTCTTTGCACCCTGTCAACAATTTAATTCCAATTCATTAGACCAGCAGTGGGGCAGTACTTCATCTTTTTCATTTATCACACTTAAGTTGGTTTCGCAACATTCTCCGACTTTACTCTTCACTCAACCTTTTTTTTTTTTTTACTTATGGCTTTACGCCTCGATGACGTCTAGATCATTAGAGGCGCGGGATGGGACTGAGGACAAGGAACGGGAAGGAATTTGGCCATGGCCTTTTTGAAGGAAGCATCCCGGCATTCGGCTGGAGTGATTTGGGGAAACCATGGAAAACCCAAATCTGGATTCCTTGACGGGGATTCGAACCGGTGTCCTCCAAAATGCGAGGCCAGAGCGTTAATCGCTCACCCACCACGCTCGGTATACGAATTTGTTATGACACACTTGACGTCTAATGACACAAGCTATTCTCGTCTGAATGTTTAGTTCTGTTACCTCCAGTTAACCTACAACCCTCAAAATTCTGAAGGGATCTAGTAAAAACCATCTGGCCAACTAAATAAATAAACTTTTTATGTGTCCTCACCAGTAGCGGATGGACAACACATGGTTAGTGAATTGGCTAACATTGAGAGGATCCAAATGGTAGCTGGGATAAGGTATCACTTCCGAGAAAGCTATGTCTGGTGCTCTTTTGACTTGCGTAGGGGGAAATGTTCCAAAAAGACATATGGACCAATCATGCATGATAGTCAACGACATAGTGCGTTAAGGCCATCGGGATACCACCACATTAATGATCCCGAGGATATACCAACAATCATCAACACTGAGATAATTCTTTTGTAAAACGGTCTGGATTAGTTGCACATTCGCATCCCCGCATGGTAACCGCAAGAGATATATCTGCGTACACGAAGACCAGGGCCGGCGTTAGGGGGGGGGGGGGGGGTAAGCGAGTCAAATGTACCGGGGCCCGCCCGGCAGATGGGGGGCCCGACCACCGGCTGTGGGGCCCCCCTCCGTTCGACAAGTTGTAGAGCTAAAAAAAAAAAAAAAAGGTCGCCGATTTGGGCTGAGGGAGGGTCTTAACCGATAAATTGGCCAAGGGCCCCCTACTGGTTACGTGACTCCTAAGATGCTTACCCCGGGCCGAAAATCCTAGCGCCGGCCCTGACGAAGACCACCGATCAAATAATAATAAAAAAAAAAGTCCAGATCCACGCGTACCGGCTGCCCTCATTGTAGTTTAGGTGGTTTGCTGGAAACATCTGGCTGAATGCTCGAACGGCACCGAATCTGCCTCCCGTAAACTACACATTTCACTAACTCCCCTGTGGTTAAATGCTCCAGACACTCAGGTCTAGTTCTATCAATACACACTAAGCTGCCTGAGTAATTAGGCAACTGGTATTTATGTGGTCCTAACTGGCTCTAGTGAGGGAAAAAATAAAATCGTTTAGTACTAATCTCTCCAGCATGAAGCTCATTTAGGGGACAGTCCGATTTGAAGATCCTCATATCTTTCTGTCTCTTCGCAGCCAGAATGCAATGGTGCATTAATCCTTCCAAGAAGAAATCACACGCTATAGTTCAAATGGTCTTACGACTTGGTGAGAGAGCTTCCATTTGCCAAACATTTCACATACGTCGGTGGCGGACCTACAGTTTAACGTGGAATACAAATAACGGAGAGTCCTTGTTTGGTATGAGCAAGCACAGACCGTGGTCCCACGGGGATATGAAGTCAGGCGTTGAACATTGAATGCAAGTGATTTAACCACTGAACTAAAAGAAGGTATAGATTTCAAAGCAAATTGAATGGTATTTAAGTTCCTTTCTAATGTACTCAGTTTTATCGGGATTTGAAACAAGATCGTCCATTACATGGTCAGTTCTACTTTGTTTTTACACAATACAGAAATACTACACACACACACACTCACACATACACACACACACACATACGCACGCACGCACACACACACACTCACACATACACACACACACACACACACACACACACACACACACACACACACACACACACACACACACACGGACACACGGACACGCACACACGCACACATACACACACACGCAAGCACACACACACACACACAGGCACACACACTCTCTCTCTCTCTCACACACACACACACACACACACACGCACATGCACACGCACATGTAAAGCAAAAATTTGAAGTAATTTCTTTCTTGAGAAGTACTTGATTCATCTTACATAATACACAGAGAGTTTGGTATATGAGCGTAATAATCCTCTGTCAAAATGACTCGCACCAACTACTTGCTGAATACGTTGAATTCCAATTTTGACAGTTTGGTTAGTGAGTTTCTTTACATCAAACTCGTGTTCATTAAATAAAGATACTAAAAAATGCTGGAGGTGTCCGTATGTTGTCTTGTTGGTGGTTTACTATTCATAGACTTTGAGGCATTAATGCGGAAGAATATTGAGGGTTACAAACGGTAAAGCGTTTTTTATAAAAAAAATTATCAGTATTCACCTAGTGTGATTTTGGGAAACATTTCAAAACTAAAATCTGGCTGCCCGCACGCAAATTTAAACCCACTTCCTCCCGAATGCCAGGTCGGAACTCATGAAAGTCATTGAACTTTAATGATTTACACCATTTTCAGGAATAGTAGCACGACCATAAGGAAACACATTGTTTTTAGTTAGAGCGATTGTCATAAAACTTAAATTCCTTCTATATTACGACGATATGTCACGAGAACAGGCGTGTTAATTGAGATGCGGTGAGTCAAAAACACGAAGAAAACGCTAATAACAAAACACTTACTCAATCCGCAACCTGAAAATTTGGTGGCTCTGCCAAAGGAGGCATACTAAAGTAATGTGTCAGACATACGACGGGTAGTTCCTTTCCTCGAGGGACCGACATTTCCACTTGGAATCCGAACCACGGAACGACATGGCGTAGCACATATGATCAAACACAACTCTTAAAAATGTCTGGTCGCACCACGTTTTGAACCCAGGACCGGACATTGAATTTTTGAAAGTAAGCGCCTTATCCACTGTTCCTCTATCATGGCTGAATTTCATATATTTCGTAAATCTGGTCTGATATGAGCACTTCAGAGCCACTTCATTCGGTGAGGTACAAAGCAATTATTTAGCACTGCAGCGCTATTCCAACTAAGTTTTAAAACCGGCAGTAATGCTCAAAGCTCTGTTTTGGCAGTGTCTGCTTCAGATGCAGACGGGCTTCTCTTCTCCTGACCTACGCCGTCAGGGCAGCGCGTGCTTATGACAGCGACAAGCAGACAGACGGACACGTGGTGGCGGGTTGTAATTAACGGTGGCTGGCGGTACTGCAAGTCCGTCTCAGCACTGACAGCTCCCGCCCTCCATCTGCACACCCAAATGAACAGTCGCCAGCACGGGCAGACGTAAAACTCAATCTCTATCTTGCTCCTGGAACCAGCTCCCTCTGTGGTTACGCTACACTTTGCTTCACCAGTAGTCCTCCTTTGTCCTCTAGTATTTTTCATTACAGAGTAAGTTTTATGGGCGTCAATCAATCTACGTCTATTTACTCGACGATCGGGGACTGATGTTACCTCACTGATCTCCACCTTTATATCCTCTTCCGTCCTGAGCTCATAATAAAAGTGCAAGTGAACTACTATTGTGTTATTTACTTTGTGTTAATGCTAGTTGACAATGAATGACCATGAAAACGTTTTTTGAAACAATAAATGAACGAGTTTTGGAAATGATGGGTGAGAAAAGAAGTTTATGGAAGAATCTTACAGGAAGAAGAGACAGGCTGGTAGGTCATATTTTGAGACATGCTGGATTGGTTAATTTGTTAGTGGAGGGAACAGTCGAAGGTAAGAATTGTATAAGTAGACAGAGATTAGAATATATGAAGCAGATAATTGAAGACGTGGGTTGTAAGGGGTATGTAGAAATGAAGAGGTTGGCACAGGGTAGGAAGGGATGGAGGATTCAATCAGGCCAGTCTAAAGACTGACGACAGCAAAAAAAAAAAAAAATAATAATAATTTATAAATGAATGCAATTTTTCTCGGCGTTGTTTATTTATGAACGTTTCTCGGGAAACAAACCGAGTAATATTATTATTAATACACAATATTTCGGCGACTTAACTCCGTCGCTATCTTCAGTTTACAAACAACACACCCAAGGCTGACTTCAAGGCAGACTTCAAGACTTACAACTGCACCTGAAGATGGCGACGGAGTTTAAAGTCGCCGAAATATTGTGTATTAATAATAATATTACTCGGTTTGTTTCCCGAGAAACGTTCTTAAATAATTAATTTTTTATAGGTGGTTTAAATTCGTTATAACATTAATTTGTTGTTTGATTTTAGCTGAGAAATGTCTGTACAGATTTAATAAGTTATTAAAGCAGTGAAAACACTTGTAAATGGAAAAAAGATATGACTTTACTTTTATTTAGACGAAACATGCTGTACAGCTGCAGGATCCCAAGTTTCCAATCAGTGCTGCAAACTTGTGAAGCTCGGCAGAAGATCGAAGAAATTAGCTGTGAGAGGCACGATGTGTGTCGTAGGACAGAAAAAGTTCAGCCGCGGACACGTCCGAGAAAAAAAATAATGCCTGGGGGTATCATATATGATACCTTGGGACCGAAGAGGATATGTCTCCTCAATTCTGTTCTTTCTGATCCATGTGTCTTTGAACCATGCCAATGAGATCGTCTTGAGCTGAAGTTGTATAGCTGCGGGTCGTATTTTTTTTTTTTTTTTTTTTTTAAGTAATACTTTGTACATATCCTATACCCTACTTGTCAGGGATCATACGTCACTAATGCTGCTGTAAGTATTTTCACACCGCAAGATTTATTATAATTTTTACCTTAAAATCGTATTAAGCTTAGAAGAAACTGGTATGCGATTTCAAATTTCTGACTTGAACGGTTCAGATGTTTCGATAGTGTGGCGAATGAGTGAAATCATAAGGTTTCAAATTTTCATTCAGAAGGTACGAAACCATAAAAATAACACTTTCAATTCAAACTGTGAGGTGTTTTGTTAAAATGTGACACGCCAATTCCGTAAGTCATTTAAATACATTTATAAGTGCATTCAAAGTTGTTAAGTCTTTTTGAAACATCCTGTATTGGAACAACAATAATATACTAGTTTTGCTTCATCTTGTTCGTAACATTCCAAATCCTATCGTTCTTCAATATACATGCCCATAATACAAACCTGGAAAATTGATTGTTAGGTAACAGTGGATATTTAACTGGATTTTAACTGGAACTCCAGCTAAGCCACTCACGGTTCTTGTATCAGGAATGTACTGCGATGTCCGCATGTTCTCTCGCTTCGACTCTGTGTGTAAATGAGTCCGATGGAGGCTGCGATACAGGTGGTCCCATCCGTTTCATATCCCTGGCGTTCCTCAGATTTCCATCCCGTCCCAGTCACGAAGACGCCGAATTGCTTGTTAAAATTTTCTGTGATTTCCAGCCTTAATAAGCGTCTCATTAGGCGAACGTTATTACAGTGGCCGCTCCCTCAATGTCTCCGATATTCAAAGCGTGATCCTATCACTTCAACCGAGGCAGGATTTCTTTGTCGTCAAGGTACATGCCCTTGTGTGTTCGTTCGTCACGTGTGGATCCTCTGGTCCATAGCTTAGAAAACCTTATCTGGCCAGTTACTGTTGAGTTCTTATATATAAAACATCAGCGATATATTTTACTATATTAAATCCAGTTCCGTTTGGTCTGAAACACTACAAGTAAAGATCGTCTGTGACCAACCTGTACAGATTTCTGCATATTTACACTCTAATGTATGATATTGAAAATTATAATTGTCGACTACAAAAGAATTTCTTTTAATACTCTATGGCAGGAATGGCGTACCAATAGCACGCGTGCCAAAGATGGCACGCGACCAAATAATTTGGGCGCGGCATTAATTAATCTCTAAAGGTAATTTATTTTTTCGTCTGCATAATTTAAGATGATAGTAACAAAGTTCATCGTGAACGATTATAGACTGTGCATAAAGAGCTAGATTTCGTAGGGATTTCTGAACAAACGGCCTAAGTGAGCAAGCGCAGCTGGGATGGCGCTAAGCTTACTTATTCACTTGCTTCGCTTTAGATTTTCTCGGTTAAAATAATTATTGGAAACACTCGAGATTATTGTGTATCTCGATGTGACTTCACCTGATAAATTTAACATGTCTAAATTTGATAGGGTTGGAAAATTAACAAATGGAAATGCATGTGATTGACCTCCAAATAGTTCAATACGGGCTCAAAGTTTCGTCGAAATGAGGAAGGAGTTGGAATTATATGCATTAACAAGACTGTCAATCATTAGGAATGAAAATGTAAATACCATAGTTATGGAAACTTGGAATTCAATTCCAGAAACATTTATCTGTCTTAACAAGCTGGCTTTTGCTACCTTGACACTATTTGCATCTCCGTATGCCTGTGATTCATTATTTTCAGAAATGAATAGCATTAAAGACTCGCTCCAAAACTGTTTGTCAGATGATTCCACTTCAGCTTGCATTCTGCTAAAAGCAATGAAATATGAACCTAATACAAGTTATTTGCCATCTAATTTGCAACAACAGAAGTCATACCTAGTTTCATCTACTTAAATCGACACAAAAACTGATGATGTTATTATTGTTTATTAAATTTCTAGTTTCAAGTTTTAACGGGATAGTTTTCAGTTTATTTCTTTTCCTTTTAATCACTAACTCCTGATTGTTTGATGGCACATCATGCATTCATTCAACATTTCTTTACAAAAAATGGCACAGATTAGACATCCCTCCTCTAGGGTTTTACTTCTAGCGGGCAACGGAGTCATTAGAGAAGGGTAACGATCATAAGCAGGGAACGGGAAGGAAACAGGTATTTATGAAAGAACCAGTAAGCATTCGTCAACCGCGTGATATACTTTCGAAAATCTTAGTTGTTGTGCACAAAGTGTTTCATGATGAGGAATCTGACGTCCATTAAAACCGCACTATTTCTTTTGTCCCTGCTCCTTTTCTTCGCAACTCCATTATTCCCTGACTCCATTACGCATTGCGTAGATGTTGGTACTTAACCCAGGACACAGTAAGGTAGTTACGAATCGCATACCATCCTCTTTCCTGTCCTGCTGACCAAATCTCTAACTTGGAAACTTCTGCCACAATTTTTGCCAGAGCCAACTAGACCTGTGTTAGGAGCCGGAACCAACGTGGCGGGTATCATAAGTCCTCCGGGAAATTTACAGTCTGTAAACAACGAATCAACGAACAATGGAAAACTGCTAAACAAACCTAGACTCTTGTAATTGATCTGTTTCTTGTTTATTCTTGGATGAGAGGGTAGTTTTTTGTTTCATGAAGAAGCTTGTGATGTATTTTCTAGTTGTGTTCTAACGCAGAAATTGTCATCTGCTAACTACCTGCCAAAGAGATGGAAGACAAAACAATAGCAAGTCGTAACGACAAACAAAACTACAGACAGAATCGGTAACAACATGTATTGTTCTGTAGTGATTACTAACTTTTCGTAAAATTTTTCTCCTCGCACCATTGTGTGTTGTCTAGGCAGAGAACGTTTCTGACGGGCATTACAGATGCTATTAATGTAAATTCTTGTATCATATCACGCTTTTGCTTCTTCATATAGGAAAATAAATGCGACTTTTTACAGGTATTTAAATTTTTTCCGCTTTAATTAATGCAAAAAATCGGTGGTCACACGACTTAAAAGAATATATAGTTTTTTTTCTAGTATACCTACACAATAAAATTGACAAAAAAATACCCTCAGTTACTGAATGGTGTCAATTGTTAACTCATTTCGATTTTTCTGCTTGCTAACGAAACGTCAACCTTAAGACCTGATTTTCTTTATGTTCTGTACATATACGTGCAAAAAACGTTTTTCAATGATCTGTTACAGAACTAACGCAAAATATCTAAACCCTATTTATTAGAAACAAATTTGATGGGCTTGATATCGTTTGGAAGCCAAGATCTGTAAGAAATAAATACCAAATTGGAGGGAAGTTCCTTTAGTTCAGGAGTTGAGGCTTAGGTGATTCCTCCACAGTTTGCTACTGAAGTGTCTGTTTTACTTTGTTATACGGGTTATGATTTTATCACACCGTCATCGGGGCCCAGTTCCAAGTTAGTCCTGGATTGTTCAGTGTCAGCTTTTTTTATTTTACTGATACCTAGGGATCAGTGAAATCAAAGAAGCTGGCATTTAACAAACCAGGACTATAACGTATTAAGTAAAGAATTGAATCTGAGACCGATAATTCCATAATGAAAGTTCCTCCTCTTTCTTAAACACACTTTTTAACATCTTTCACCCATTGGTCCCTCGGTCATCCTCTGGGCCTCTTTCATTCCAGCTGCATGTAGAGTAAAGTAAAGCAATCTTCGTAGTTTCAAATGGCAGAATCACCAAACCCTCAATTAGACAACTGAGGAAAACAACAAAATATCCGTATTCTGCCAGCAACCTCATGTTTAGGCATTCCACATTTCCATTAAATCAAAAGAAAGATCACGAGTGCAGTGACAATGCAGTTCTACGGGCCTTCGTAAGCCGTCTGCGAAACGCCAGGTACCCAGCAACGCACCGACCCTCCTGACGGCCTGAAAAGAGCATCCTACACAAACAGCCGGCGCTCAGTCGATACTGTGTCTCTCGGCATTCCTCGAGTGACAGCTCGGGGGGCCAGCTGCTGTGCGCAACAAGTGAAAGGCCCGAGAGAGGCAGGCCGAGCCCTTTTGAGGCGACCTGGCCCGTCGGGGTGAAGGCCGACAAAAAGCGCCTGCAGGAATGCGCATTGTGCGTGGGGCATAATGGCCGCGGGATGCGGGTCAAGAGTCACTCTCAGCTGTCACATCAGAGGACGCGGTCGCCGGCACTCCCCCGCACGCCTCCGACACAAGATCCGATTCGTAGCGCGTCACCGTCCCGACCAAACCCTAGCTGAAACGGATAAATATCGGCTTCAGCACAATGACCCTGTAAAACTCGCTTCTATTAAACAGCCACTATGGCGAAATCACAGAATGTGTGTATACACTACCTTGAGTTCCTCAGGGTTGTGTTTTGGGACCGTTGCTATTCGTTATTCTAATGAATGATTCTGTTAATGGTTTACTGTCAGAAATTAAATTGTTTGCAGATAATGTTATATAAAAGGATCGAAACAACAGAAGACTGTAGAAAGCTACATGGAGATCTAGGTAGGATAACTAGCTGGCATGAGTCAACATGGTATGAAGATAAATGCAAAGAATAGCCAGTTTATTAGGTACACAGATAAAAATCGTTAACGGTTGATTATGATTATAATGTGGGGCAAGGAGCTACTTATTGAAGATTCGAATTGTAAATACCTAGGCATAACATTTGATAGTAGACTTAACTGGGCAGGACACATTGGACAGGTAGTAAGGAAAGGGTTCAAAATCCTTCACCTGTTGGAAAGAGTGAAGAAGGGATGCACTAGAGAAGTAAGGGAATTGGGGTACAAAAATTTGGTCAGGACCGACTGCTGGAATATGTTAGTGTAGTATGAGACCCACATTTTGGGTATCAAATATAGGAGTTGAAGGGGGTGCAGAGAAGGGCTGTCAGATTTGTCTTTGGAAATTATCGCAAAACACAATCGGTAACTAATATGATAAAGGAGCTGGAGTGGGATTCATTGGAGGATAATAGAGGGTGAGGTGAGTCGTGGGAGTGTACAAGGCCTATATTGGTGATGAAGCGTGGTAAGATATTGGTGGAAAATTAAGGGAGGTGCATGGATGGGTAATGATGACCATGACCACAAGCTGGCATTTGATTTCAGGTATAAGTGTGTGGGAAAACTTTCTTTCGTACGAAAGGATGTAAGGGATTGGAATAAATTGCCAAGAGAATTAATGAATAATTTACCAAAAACACTGAAAGAATTTGGAGTAAAAATTAGTCGAGGGCAAAAATAGGTTGAAAAAGGAAAGGAGAAAGGCAGGTGTGTAGGGAAATTGCCATCGGAGCGTGCGCTCCATCGCAATTTTATCAATTATTATAATACTGTATTACCATACTAGATTAGTGACATGGTCTGGAGTAGGCATGTACCGCAAAAGAGTAAGGAAGCAATCTATTAAGTCTACTTTTTGTCAATTTTGACATATGGTTCGGTAACCTTGGTGATGATGGAGAGGAACGAAAGGAGACTTCAAACTACAGAAATCAAATTTCAGAGGGGCAGAGTTGTAGTAACGAGAAGGGACGCAATGAGGAATGAGAAAATCAGGAGAGGTGATCAAGGAGGATCCATTACAACAAAGAATAGAGAAATCAGGGTTACAGTGGTTTGTTCATGTGAAGATAATGGGAGAGAAGAAGATTCCAAGGATGATACTGGACATGAAGCAGAAAGGAGAGAGGACGAGGCAAAGAGCGAGGGACACATGAGTGAAAGGTGTTAAGAAGTGTGTTGAAGAAAGACGAGGAAATTGGCTGACAGCAGAAGAAGAGAGATGGTGGATGGAGCGGAAACGCTGAATAAGCCCAGTCCAGTGGTTGGAGCTGCTCAAATGATCATGATGACAGTGGTTAATGAGATTCCACAGGGTTGAGTTGTATAACCACAACAAGATTTCAGGCTTCTAGATAGCACCTCACAGGTTCAATGCCGTTGCATCTATAGGAAGTACTGATTATTCTAATTCTTTTAATGATGCAGTTAGAGTTTCAGGGGAAACAAATTCCAATTTTATCAATAAAAAAGAGATAATTAATGTTTTTATGTGTCCCTATTTTTAATTTAAGTCTGAACGCATCAGTTCCACTGAATCTCGTAATAATAACCTGAGAAACTATAATTGACAAAAAAAATTGTTTTTGAGAAAATTTCCTCCACCTATTCCCCAAACAGAAATACGACAACACTTTTACCTGTATACATTTCGACTGCTGTACCTTCAATTAACAATATCTATCCACTATACGGATGATATAACCGGCAAGCAGTTTTGTTGGGCGTACTTAGTGATCACTGGAGTTTAATTGGTAACGTATAATTTGAGAAGGATCAACTATAGGGCCATCTTACCGGCCATTCTGGTCACAATTGTCAGGTGCTTTTCGATAACCATCTTGTCTCTACTAAAATGATACATTTCTCGTATAGATGTCAGAAATCACCATTGCTACGTATTTTGGATCGTATTTAGTAATTTACACATGTGTTTATAAGACTAAAAACTAATGATAAAGAAACAACCCATAGGACAACCAAATCTGAACATTATAAACACAAGAAAGCTAAACTTCTGGCGAACTCTGTTATTTATTTTGATCATTTATCCCCATGTTATGACCTTGAAACAACGCCAAGTGTTGTTTTAAAATCCGGCAATTTATTTGTTTCCACTTTCGTTCTATACCAATTTATGGCTACGAATTTAATATCCAGCTTTCGGAAATAATAGCTTCAAAGTGAATCCAGTTGATTTTTCTCTATAACAATTTTTGTGCCGAATAACCTCTTTCCAAAAGCTGCAAACGTGCACCCCGGGTCTGTCTTAGTAATGTCTAGTTAGTCCTTAAGAAATCTAGTGCATTAGCTATTTAGTACTTCAAAATACTTAGCAGCTCATTGTTAAGATGTCTCACTTTAAAACTAAAGCTTGGCAGGTCCGGAAATTTTTTCTGGTAGTTTACGTGACGTTCATCTCTAACAAATGTTTGCTTTGAGTATGTGAAATATGCTATGAATGTCCCGTAGTTTCCATGTTAAACAGTAGATCCAATCTCGATAGAGGCGGAATGCGCGGCAATTTGAAACTCTATCACCGGGTCGTTAGCCCTCAGTTATAAGTTTAGTTGAAAAAACGTATAATTTAAACATCATTTAGATTTAATATTACTGAAACTTTGATGCCACAGTATACACATTTCAGCATTTATATTTATGTTTCAATATACATATAAATTTTAAGTCAACAGTTTTATAACTTGACGACCGCGTATCTTATTCTGTAGAGCTACTGCTACATACGAATTAGACTACTTGGTTTCACAGCAAAATTATGATGTAGACGAAATATCTTTAACATTAAATATCCGGAAATGTTCCTTAAAACCACCCACCCTGATGTCTAACTGAACAAGATGGTGTCGGTTTAACTGGAAAAAAGGTGATGGAAACGTAGTGCTGACCACATAGCCACGTAGCTATGGAAAGGTGCATATACTATTACATATATCGGTTGTGACTGAAACCGTGTTTCAACTCGCAACGCGTGTATGATGTTCATTTCAAATTGTTAAACAATCTTATAAGATCCCTGTCAAGACGAAGGCTTCGTGTTGGCCAATAAGATAAATTCAATTACTGCCTTTCTTTATTGTACTTACTTAAATCTCATAGATCCTTACAAATCTGTGATGAGTAATTTCATCTGTGGTGATAATACATTAAAGCAGAAAATGTTTCAGTTGACCTTTGTCAAAGGTTGTTCGCATTTTTAATTGTCTGCTTCAGGAGAGTTATTTTGACTGGTGAAATATAAAATCCTCTCCTCAAAAAGGACTTAACAACATTAAAGCATACAGTGATTTGTTGAGACTACTTATAGTATAGATAAATGTCTTTTCTACCAAGTGACGTTGCAGTACATTGCACCAAAAACAATATTTTGCTAAAATCGATGCAACATATCAGGCGTCACCTCTGTTGATTCAGTTTATGAGCTCCGTAACTTTTGCAGACACAGAAAAAATACACTCTCGCTCACTAACGAAATTACATAAAAAATATATACCTGTAGAATCTGGGAAGACAGATGGCAATGCAATTCCGCCTGTATGGGTGACATAGGGAACCGAAGTGAACGAAATCTCCGAACTACTGCTTTTAACTAATATCAAGTGTAGATTGTAGATCTGTATCACATTCGGTGAAAAATGTTAATAATCTACTGTAATATATATAATCAAACTAACTTGTGGACTGCCTCCCTTTCTTTCTTATGAGTATGCCGAAAATGTTTGCTGTACAATCAGGTTTATATTGGAAGCTTATCAAAATAGGCAAGACTTAACTAGGATTCAAAAGAGTCCACCGGAATTCAAATCCAACTTAGTCGGAGAGAGTAGTAATTTGGTTAGTCTAGCGCGCGTTACATCACCAAGTTAAAACATTTGGTGTATTCAGTTTCACAGATCATTTCATCATGAGCGATCTTTAACCTACACTTTGATGGAAGGTAAAAGTGAAGCCAAGTTGCTCTATCCATCTTGCAACTAATGCAAAAAAACAAATTTCCCTAGACGAAACCATTGCTCCACAAGCAGCTACACAATAGGCATATTCTATTAAATATGTCTTTAAATAACAAACAATAACTATAAGGGTATATTTAATCTATAAGAAGAAATTTATATTGAAACGATAAGCAAGTCGGTGAAAATGTGATTTTAGTGACTTTTAAAACAAAATCTGGCTTATGTCTTTATTTTTATTTAAAAAGAAAGGAATTTATAAGATCAAACAATAATTTGTAAATTTCTGCAGTACACGAGTAAAAAACAGTAATAGATATTCCAAAAGTACAGAGATAGGAGAAAATCACAAAACAAATTATATTTGCATGTTACCGTAACGACAACAGAACATATGAAAAGTACTTGTAAGGAATAGGATTCTGAAATAGAAGACTTAATTATTACAACTAATTTAAAGTTATATGCATAATGTACAATAATAACCATATTTCTATTTTTTGTTACTGCTAATATCTCCGGAAAAATAACAATTCGTCATAAGTTCTCCTTTGTTCGTAGATCTACTCCATATAAGTAGTAGAAGAAATTAAAGAAAAAAAAACATTGTTTCAGTTAAAATAAAATGTAGATACTTGCGGGACAATTCAGCTTATATACTCTCAACATAGATTTTGAGGACTGTAGGATTTGCAGGTTTTCATCATTTGTGGCAAATAACTAGTCAAATGAAATAATGACCTCCTTACAAAAAACATTCGCCGTAATATCATGTCTTAGCGTCTTTACAGACAAGATCTATATAAAACATTTATTTATAGAGTATCCGAGGTAAATAAGTGGGGAAACAATTGAACGAGTTTTTTTTATTTTTATTTATTTATTTATTTGACCTTAGGTCTTGAATAGACCATACAGTCAGCGGTGGGTTATCGATTTTATTCTTCTGAGCTTAGAAAAGTTTTTCCTCTTCTTGACTGAAACTCACGTTACCTTATCCTGTTCCCTAATAGGAATACTTGCATGTCACTTATACTGAACAAAGAAAGAATTTTGATGGTATATAATAAGGAGGTGAAATAATGTATTTCATTAGTATCTTAATAATTTACAAACTTTGGTTTTGTGGACTCAGTTGTAACGCCTGTAACGAGAAGTATTTTTAATTATTTTGTTTTATCAATACCAATTCTTCTAATCAACGACTCTTCAATATCTAACTTATTTTTTGAATGCATATAAAATAAAATTATTACCGGTACTCCGATTTAAATGTATCTGCATCCCTGGAAGCAACTAAACGTTTTTTTACTAAATTTACACCGCTCTTAGGATTTTAAATAGCAATAGTAGTAATCTGAAAAGTTGAAAAGAATATTCCTTCAAGTCTGTACGGTCAGCATAATCCGTTTCGCAAAAATACGGTACAATTCAGCAAGAAATAGTCTACAGTATTATAGTCTCAGTTAAAAAATAAACAATTAAAAAAGGTGTAGTAGTGATTTTGGTCCCAACATGAAGCTGGCTTAGCTACAAATATAGAAGATATCAAGTTCAGGTATGTTTGGGCATCTTGGCATCTCCCGAATTAACTTAAAACCAAAGATCACGTATAATTATTAGGTCTAACATTTTTTCCCATGGTAATAGTTTTCCTGCCGAAAGGGTCTAACCAAGATGGTAACATAAAAAATGAATACCAATTAAATGTCATGAAGGTAAGTAAAAGGATGAAAATAAAATAAAAAAATAATCAGAATCTTATATTTATATCTAACTTTGGCATTATTTCCTCGTGGTATACTGTCAACAGTTTAAGGGGATATGATGCCCTAATTCGTAGATAAGTTATCGAGGAAGGTTGATCAATTTCATACTTAATTCTGAAAGGTTTTACAGTTTTGACGGTGAACACGGTCCCCACATGTCATAATTTAATCACTACGCCTTTGCGATAATTTGTCCGAGAGTAATATTATAATTTCAAATAATAAGAGATTATACGTTGAACTTTTAGTAGGCTTCTGTTTTTGATTGCTTGTAATTTCAATAAATAACTACTATATAACTAGATCATGAAAAATATGTCACTCCTTGAAGGTTTTCCTTAATGAACCTATTAACTGAATAACAAAAATATAAGTGATAATCAAATATGCAGAAAATAAATATAACACAGGAGTCTTAAAAATAATTTCAATGCGTGATACTTAATATATTTCTTGAATGATCCAAATCTCGACCAGTGCCAACAAAATATACGTGTCGCTTTATTGAGCATAATGTAACTTCACTATATTCCAGAAAGGATTACTTTTATTTTTATCTAGAGTAATATTTCGTCATATCAGTTTTAAAAAATTTAACAAAATAAAAACTTGGAAAGATTTCATTTAAAAAATTCTGTTAGTGTTCGTCTTAAGTCATGAAGATAATATATATATTTATATATATATTTATTTTCCCTTCTTTCATTTTCCTTTTTCGCAATTCCTTATTTCCTGTTTTATTTAGTGCCCCCCTCCCCCATGAATTTTATTATATTAATTTTTCCTACAGTTGAAGCAATATAATTTTAAAATAACTTTAATAATTAAAACAGTACTGGTTTAATATTCCAAATAAGCATAAACATATAAATGAAATTAATATTTCAATTTGCGTTTACTCTCATACATACCTGCGAATTAATTATCTGTGTGCCGAATCATTGTGAGAGCCATATCAGTCTTTTTTTTATTTATTTTTTTTAACAATAACAGTTTGAAGCCAAGAGGAAACTCTCGATTTATTTAAGCAATATGAAATAAAAATGGCTGAATATTACTTTCTTTTATTTTGAATAAACTCCAATATTTAGGAAAATCGCCATCCTTTCTGCTTGAAACATTCCCTGACAGTATGTGTGTTGACCATCATGGTATTCTCTTATCTAATCCAACGTAATTACGTTGAAAGCATTCTTCTTGAGACCTGTCAGTATTAGATTAATGCTACGCAAGGTAAGTTGTACACGACAAGCCTTCAAGAGCTGTTTGCCTTCCCAGTACTCATTACGAACAATGAAAATTTGTTCAGACTGACGGACGATTACAGATATTATTGGACATGACAGAGTTCTTTGGTGTATGGTAAATGGTCAAAGATTATAAAGACGGTTCTGTTAATAAAATGAGACGGTGAAGTTCAAAAGCATACTACAGTAGTGAATAAATTCATTCTGTGCGAAATTCGGAGAACAGAAAGTGAGTTCTGGTTACAAGACGGGAATAAAACTATTAAACAGCGTTGCTGTAATGGACTTCAGCTATTACTTATTGACGGAAATATTCTTCATATTTTTAAACATTTCCACGAATTATTCATATACATTTCGGAATGTATTGATGTGTTTTTTTTTAGTATAATTACTCATATCTGTCATTAAAAAGACATCTAATAATTAATGATTTTTACGAATATTTTTAGATTCACATTTATATTTAATTTCTCGACCGTGTCTGGGGATGCCAATTATTCTAATTTGTAAAAACAAATAATTTTGAAAACTATCTCAGAAATTCATGGTTTGGGAGTAATACCAAAATGTTCATGAAATTACATCTTTCATGGTATCCTGCTAGTATCGCCATCTGTGGCTGAGGCCATTAACTTTTAGAACAAGGTAGACGTAAATAATAATACACGTTAGTTTTGTTAGTTACACTAGGAAGTAATGGCAAATAGGTAATGCTCATGGAGGAAGGAATTTCCTTCCTCCATGGTAATACTAGGCAGAGATATTGCGAGGCAGAGATAATGCGAGGCAGAGATAAATACGACGTTCGTTTAAACTTAAAACATGCTACTTGTTTATTTAGAACGATTAAATGCAGTTAGTCCATGTAAGGAGAAGATCATCTGATTTTTACGATCTGTTCTCTGTATCAGTCACTAGAACCGTATCACATTTTTTTATTTTATTTTTGACAGATGGTAAGAAACAGGCAATTTCATTAAAAACTCAAATGTAGTTTACACGAAACATAAGAAATTGTGACATATGGTACCAAACAAATAAATAATCATTATTAGTTTTATTAAATTATGCTTTCCTTGGATACTTTTTCGTAACAATGAAATTTTTTTCATTTTTGACGTCCATTGTGGGAGTAATTGAAAGATTAAGAGCAAAGAGAAAAAAAATCGAGGCAAAAATAGAATATTCGTTTTCTCTCTGCGAGTCTGCTTACCTCCCACTGCCTATAGTGGGAGAAGTAGTGAATAAACGAAGAGCAGAGAAGATATTTTCTTTCCTGGTTATCGGTACGCGTTCAAAAAAAAAAAAAAAAAAAAAAAAAAAAAAAAAAAAAAAAAAAAAAAAAAAAAAAAAAAAAAAAAAAAAAAAAAAAAAAAATTTCAATAGCTACGGCCGCTGCCTGTGTAACTGGCTTTACACTAATCTAAAATATATAACCACCTTCTTTAAAGGAATTTTAAAGATAACCATTTATCAATATAATTATTAGGACTGAATGTGCACGTTAATATTGAATTCATGCGTAGCTGTAATCTGTTAAAACTAAAACTCTAAAAAGAAATGTACCTATTGGCAGCTGCTCATATTCACCTATAGGAAATAGTGATTACCATATGTGGTGATGTCTATTATCAAATAAGAAGCTTCAAAGCCCGTCAAAGATGATGGTTAGAACGGAGTATTCAGACACGTTATGTATTCGCAGCTGCTTAACTAAAAGAATTATTAGAAAATAAAGGTCAATGAAACTCCCCATGGCCTGCGCTGTAGCAGAAATTCTTCCTGGTCCAGGTTTCAAACTAACCACAAACTCCGTTAAAATTATCGCTAGAAAATCAAAGCTTCAATCATACGCGATTTAATACTATCACTGTATCGCAAGTAAGAGGCATTGCGATATAAAATTGATCCAAAATCTCCACAGATTCTTTTTTTTATTTATAAAAAATATATCCGTAATTCAGATCTATATTTCAACGTTGGTATCGCTGACACAGTTAAATGCGTCTGAAATAATGACTCCTGGCGCCAATGAAAGCAAAAGAAATTAAAAATAAACTCTACGATTAACCTCGTATAATTAGTTTTAAGTGTAGAATATGCTGCAAAGATCCCGATAAGTGTGGAAATACTTCCGTTTAAACAAAGTAATGTTTTCAGTAATTATTTATTCAAAAATTACTAATGCTCTCTGCTGTAACGTCAGATGTCAGTTGTAATTCTGACCCAGATTAAATAACAATCTAATCGAATGTAAAAATTAAAAGTATTGAATGGAAGGGAAATGACGACCATGACCATAAACTGGCACTCGATTTCAGGCAGAAGAGTGTAGAAAGATTCTCTTTTTTACGTAAGGGTGTCACCTTAGAGAAATGATGAATAATTTACCAAACACGTTGAAGGAGTTTAAAGATAAAATTTGTAGGGGGCAAATGTTGGTGGGTGTAGGAAAGGTGGAAGATGGGTGTGCATGGAAATTGCCACCGCAGCATGCGCTCCATTGCAATTTAATTAAATATTAAACTTCCGCTAACATTGCCGATCGAAAATTAAAGCTTTTATCTTACATATCTATGGGAAAAGAATTTAACGAATACATTTATAGCTAACAAATATTGAATTAGTAAAAGCAACTAATAATACTAATATGTTCATTTAAATTTGGCGGCCGCGTAATTCTGGAGGTAGAGCGTCTGAGAGGTAGAGCCCGGACGACGAAGGTTCGATCACCAACGAAGCCGAGGATTTTTCCTCCAAGCTGAACCTCTGGAACGGCTGCCCAGGCCCACTCAGCCTGCCATCCAATGAGCACCGTGGGGAAACTCCGCGAGAAGGTAAAGAATGGCCGGACCGTGGCGCTGATCCGGTCACATCTATTCTAGTGCCTCCCAATAGTTGTAATGGGAAGCGGCAGGAGCTGTAGGAATCCCGTCACCTTTAACTTTACCCTTGCCCTTTTTTTAAAAAAATTTAAATTCAATACACACTTATCTTTCAGTGTTCTGACAATTCATTTCTTCGTGGATGCCAAATAAACAGAACTGTCACTAAACAATGCGCATTACTTTCGAACAATATCTCTGACATTTTGCCCTTAGCTGTTTTACTAATGCTAGGTTTTCTTATTCGTCTAGTGCACCTAACAAATAAAAAACTTTGTTATGGCATATGCGTTTCGGTTTATTATACCATCATCAGTGCCCTAGAACAAGTTATGTACAAATTTTAATATTTAGTATAGTGTTTACCTAAATAAAGATATAAATTTGTTATTAACTGTTATTTTTAGCTTATTTTACTTACAGTTTTTGTATATTACATTAATATGTGGAACTGTTCCATATCAGTTTATCCTCTTGAGGTTTCTCACCCACTGTACAATTTTTTATAAGAAATATATTTACACACGTTAGTTTTCAAAGGTAGCTTCTGAAACAAGCTTTTGTTATTGTTTTTCCTCTTCAGGTTTTTCACCACCTGAACAATTTTGTATAAAAAACATATTTACACACGTTACTTTATGCATGTAGCATTTGAAACAAACTTAAGTTATTGTTTATGGTTAATTCTCAAAGATGCTAACTGTCTATGGCATATGTATTACCAACCTAATTTACTTAATGTAGTTAAGTTTTATCTTTGCTATAGTGGTGTGTTTGAACGCGAGTTCATTTTTAGTGCCCTAAATAGTGTCTGGTTCGTGAGATGGATGTATTCATTGATCGCATTTCCCCTTCATTTAAAGCCTTTGTATATGAAAATTTTCTTGAACTGTCAACATGTTTTTCCTGGGGTTGTTGATTGCCTATATTTGCATGTCTGTTTCCATTTCTGTGTGTTCGTGTTTCTTTTCAATTAAATGCTCTGCATATGTAGAATGATTAGAGCATCAAATGTGCTCTTTATATCAAATCTCTGACCGTTGTTATTTGGGCAGTGAAGGCGAGAAGCGTGACATCACAGCGTGACAGGTACGGCTACATCGTGACTAAGATTAGTGTTTTATTAGTATAGATTAAAAAACCCTAACGAATGTTTCAAACCTTACCTGCTGGCAATCTTTTCGTGAAGGAAACAGAGTGTGTTCTTTATGACCACAGGCCCGCCACGGGAGAAAACAATGGAACTGGAACAACGCGGAGAAATCGATCCCCGCGTTCCAAGAAAGTCGACAAGCGACACTGAAAATTATGGAGATTGCGTTTCACAGTTCAATTATCGCAGCAGGTACGGGAGCGAGGCGGCGGAGGGAAAACTGAATTAGCACATTCGCAGTCGGCAGCAGGGGGGAAGCATTCACACAAATAAATAGTAACAGTGGGAAATATTGGATGGTCTGGTGGGAGGAGAGGCGGGCAGGTAGGGACCGGGAACAATGGAGTACCTGGCCGGCCCGCCATATGCCGCCCTCGCTGCGCTGCGCTGCAGGTGCCCGGACCAATTATGGCCCAGCGCTCACTCCGACTTAAAGACCGCCGGGAAACACTGTTTCAACGTCAATAACAGCTGCCTGCAACAGCCTGGCAGTTACTTTGTAGTGGCAGACGCACAGTGAATGTCATTCGGCACCTTACACTGACTGATCTGTTGGTGGATTGTAGGTAGCGTGTGATGGTAAGAAACGAAGACAAATAAGGTGAATAGCCACACAGGTGGCAATATGATAGGATGAGGCCGAGTATGGGGGGAGGGAGTGGGGGTGATGGGAGGACACTGCTTCCAATCCCGTTCAGGCTATCCAGATTTCGGTTTAACGTTCTGACATCGCATTCGGGAGGACGCGGGTTCGGATCTCCGTCCTGGCATCCAGATTTGGGTTTTCCATGGTTTCCCCAAATCACTCCAGGCGAATGCCGGGATGCTTCCTTCAAAAAGGCCATGGCCGAACTCTCTCCCGTTCCTGTCCCCAGTCCCTTTTTTTTATTTTAACTGCTTTACGTCTCTTTTTAACATCGAGGTCTTTAGAGACGGGAAAGGATGGGGGGCAAGGATGGGGGCAAGGAATGGGAAGGAATTCGGCCATGGCTTTTTGAAGGAAGCATCCCGGTATTTGCCTGGAGTGATTTGGGGAAACCATGGAAAACCCAAATCTGGATGCCCGGACGGGGATTCGAACCGCCGTCCTCCCGAATGCAAGGCGAGAACGCTAACCGTTACACCACCCTGCTCGATTCCCCAGTTCCATCCCGCCTCTAAAGACCTTAACCGTCGACGAGGCGTAAAGCCACAGGTAAAAAAAATGGTTGTTTCTGGAGGCAAAATCTTCAGCATAACATTTTTTTTTTTAATGGTTGGATCTAGAAGGGTACGATCTGTGTGACCTGACCAGAAATCACACAACAATAGGCTCTTTTCATTTGTTACATGTTGGCCAAAGACTGAAGTTAGAAAACCTTAGTCATTTTTCCAGTTTTGGTTGCCTCCAAAAGTGAAAATACAAGATCGTTATTTCATAATGAAACTTCACTCTGTAATTTATAGTCAATTTGCTGCACCTACGTATAAGCCTATGAAGCAATATGGTAGGCGAAAGCCAGGTTAAATGACATACCAACAGCATCATTTGAAAATGTAGTTAGTGTGGCTTTTGATATTGGACTGCGTGAATGCGAAAGCGGTTTGGAATGTGATAACATAGCTTCAGTGAGGCGTGCACATTGTTCTCTTCCACTTTGTTTTAATCACTTCATCGAAATCCCACATCTGCACTTTGAGGACTAATATAAGCGTTATCAGGTGTGTGGTACTGCTGTATATGCGTGTTTTGCGCTATGGTAAGTACTTTAAGCAGAGAGTTTTTGACACTGTTGATTGAAAATTTAATGATACACTGACGTCATTGAATTACGTATAATTTCCTTCAGATGGTATTTATATCTTGTTAAATTGTTTCTCTGTATTAAAATGTTAGTTGAGGTAGAATGCAACGGTTTGCACGGAAATGACACACACCACTGTTTTGTGTATGTTCGCTTGTTATTCTAAGCATGTTTTCGTGCGGTTCTGAGCGTTCGAGGTCAAATGTGTCCCTTGTCAGCAAGGTATGGATGACACAAGACAAACACAACACTTGTTTAAAACCATCCATGCCCGACGCATGATTCGAAGCGGCGACCCCTGCATCGCGAGGCTAGCACGCTATCTCATGCACCACAAAGAGGTTTTGAGGGAGGACATTGAATCTACTGCACCTTCCTCCTACACGCCTATCTAATGTATTTAAATTGCGTCCTAACGGTTCTGCGCTTTCAGTAATATGACGCAACTCGTTCATCAGCTTAAAACTCAACAGTTCAAATGCTGTTTATATCGGCAGCCCAGATACGGCCGTGGTGTCGCGCATTAATCAGATTACGTCGGCCGCGCAAGTGGCTTGAAACACCGTGCCACCTCGGAAAGAGGATCAGGGGACGTTACAAGCGCGTCACAGGTAGGCGGCCGATAATCGTATGTAAATGGATGCGAATCGCTGATGAAAGACGCAGAACCGGCAGCGAGCTGGCACAACCTGTTGGCCGCGCGTCTGCCCCGACGGATGGCATTGGCCGCGACGGATTATTACGGAGAGGGCGGTGAGATGGGAGGCTGCCCGAGGTAATATGCAGGGCTCCTCCACGCTGCGGCTATTAACAAGAAGCAAAAGCAATTTATGTGCCGTTCGAAGGAGGAGACTTCCCCCCCACCCACCACCACCAGTTTTATTTTTCCCTCTCTCCCCATGTTCCTACTCCGTCGTTTTCTGCCTCCTCTTGTTTTATCTTTTTTTGTATTTCCTTCCTTCTTTGAAATATGGAGGAGCTCTAGGGAAAGATACGGCAAGCAGAAGACTAGCTGTCAAAAAACAACCACAGAGCTTTGAATTACTTCGCTCTCCTGCCGCACAGAAGGCTGGTGCCTTAAAACAAGGGAATTTCTAACGAAATAACTAGTAATTTTCTCGGAGGCAGCCATTATACCGAAATCGGAAAAAGGGAAATGAGTGAAGAGGATATACGTCTGTCTGAGACACGCGCTTGGAGAAAAATAATATGGACAGCAGCAGATATCATCAGCAGTTAAACGAATGTTTGGAAGAACTTTTTTCGGATCAGATCCATTATGGGATACATACTACCGAGGTAAGACCAGGAGCGGAATATCAAGTAGGCAAAGGCGCCAGGCATTTCCGTTATGTATTTAGTGAAACTATGGATTCGATGGAAATGCTGCCTATTCTGTGAATATATAATAACTATTAGTTATGAGATAATTACGTTGACACAATTCACTAAAACTCTTCATTAAATTGTATAACAATAATTATGGGCATTCCAAACTTGTCTAATTGCTCTAGTTTTTTAACGTAAATAGTCAAAAACAATTTAAGGCTTTTTTGTTCTTGAGGACTGGAAGAATCGTTAATAAAAGGATAGGACTAGCTTTTGAAGGGGAACAGAGGGTTGTAACCAAATTATTATTTTGTTTAAAGAAGAAATTCTGATATGTTTTGGTGTCATAGACTGAATAAAATTATTCAGTGAAGTTACAAACAATATTTTCAAAATCCTAAAAGTTTTTTGAAAGAATTATGAAAAATGTAAACATGTGTGTGGGATTTCTTTAGGTCATTACAGCCAAGAAAGGAATGAGCGCAAGGAACGTGAAGGAAATCTGAAGCAACCATCGTTGTATTAACCTGAAGTGATTTATGGAATCCATGGACAACCGAAATAAGGATGACTAGACGGAAAATCGAACCCCGAATGCAATGCCCTAGTATTACGGGCGTGTCGGAATGAATTTGTCTTCAAGAAGTAGGCTCCAGTGTAGTTAACAATAATAATTATAAGATCCACCTACATCTACAAAGCTCATACTGTTTACAGGCAGATAGTAAAAATCACAAATATAAAAAATAAAATAATCTGAGGTAGATAAGAATATCTATGTTAGTGGAAAATTGATCCCAATGTTTTATCTCCTGCTGCAGGATACTATGGAACCATTTATCTTTAACGAAACAACCGTAATGTTTGGCAGCAATATTTAATGATTTACATTTTTGTAAAATCTACTCATTTATTTGAGTGTTAATTTTAATCATTAACAGATGGTTCACATTCGTGTGCGGTAAAAGTAATAAGAAAAAAGATTTGCGAATGTTGTCTTCTGTGATAAAGCTAACGATAGGATCATAATTATAAGATACATTATGCAAACGTGTTTATTGTATGCCAGGCATTTAATGCAACCTGTATGAACATACTTCATGTTTCTAAAAACTCTAGTAGGCTAATGCAAGTTTAAAGATTACTTTTACTCTGTTCTTGATGGAAATACTCATGTGAAACAAAAATTTTGAACGACATTTACTAAATTCTAAACAACTGTATTATAAAGATACAATAACAGCGCATATGTAGATAGTTACTAGTCTCTCTTCCGGTCGCTTGTATTCCGAAAAAAAATGACACATTACGACACATTACTTTAAAAAATAAAATTAGAAAAATCGTCCGAATTAACTTCACACGAGATCTAGCACTATGAGAAAAAACTTCCGTCGCACAGTATATATATATATATATATATATATATATATTTCTTATTTTCTGGCATCCCTATTGTGCAGCTTTCAGTTATACAACGTTTTGTGACAGTTAGCTAAGTTGTTAAAGTGTCTCCTCTGTCTGTGTAGGATTTTGAAAGACTCTTAACCCGACCTCTCCTCTGGCACAGCTTGCTGAGTAATGTGAAGTACTCCAGAGCGCTTCGGTAGTTCTGATTCCACATTAAACTGTAGGTCTCCTTCACCCAGTTAGGTTACCGGGTTAGCAACGATAGAGACGCATGCACTGCAAATCTAACCTCTGTCGGCATCGATACCTAGGTGGATATCCTGGCAAATAATTCAATAAGCATTATTATTATTGCATTTGATATGAAAAAATTGTCCTGTCTCAGATGAACTGTTTTATTCCTGTTGGGAAGATGGAACGTGTAGGAAATGATTCAAAGAAAATATTTGTCATTCACATGGAGTAACTTCTGTAAACAGTGGCTAGTATTCGCTTAACACCCAAATTTTATGCAAACAGGATTAACGATGACGCATTTCATCCTTGATAAGAAAAAAAATTAACTTTTTAAGAATAGCACTTTTGAAAAAATTACCTATTTAGTAAAAAAAAAAAAGTCTGAGGGTAATCTTAAAGGAGATGAATGACAAAATAATAATTGCGTGTGGTCGTAATGACCTGGGGACGGGGTTTCTATTGGCTACGCATTCCGCCCCTGTCGTATACGCCTTAACCTAACCCGGCAGTCCTACCGGTTACAGGTTACCTACAGTTTAGCGTGGAATCCACGGAAGAATTCTGACGTACTTTACATTACGCAGCAAGTGTGCCAGAGGTGAAGGTCGGGTTAACGGCCTACTAAAATCACCGCCGAGACAGAGATTCGAAACAGGGACCTTTCGATCTCCAGTCAGACATTTTAACCGTTGAGCCACCAGAGCACTATAAATGACATGAAGCAAGATTTTATGTGATGGAAATCCAACAGTTTGAAACGACATTAAATCCAGAGAAAAGTGGAAGGATAAAATTTAGTGTGGTAATGTTGGTTTATAATTTTCAGTACCTTGGCAGTAAAATGACCTCTGACAGTCGATCCCAGAACGGAATTACGAATAGAGTACAAAAAGGAGCTCAGGTTTATCATCAAGTTAGGCACCTTCTGTGGGACAATCATATTCCAATTACAGCCAAAATGTCACTGTATAATTCATACTTCTTGAGGATTACAACGTACACTACCAGCAGAGGTGAAAACAAACTCCAGGCGGCCGAAGTTCCTAGATCAATGTACAGAAGACTAGAAGGGACAAGATCAGGAATGAACTGAAGTGATCCGTAAACAGATCCCAGCCAATGAAACCCTTCAAGGAAAAATTGCCAAAGCAAGATTGCGATGGCTGGAACATGTCAAGTGGATGGACCCAACAAGAAAAGTGAGGATATGGCTGTAAAAAGAACTGGAGGGTAAAAGACAAAGAGGCCGGTCCAGAAGGAGATGGATTGATGTCGTGAAACTGGACCTACAGGATGGTGCATCAAGGTCTAGAATCCAAGAAGAGGAAACATACGGGAAACTGGAGACGAAAGATGAAGACGATGACGTTAGTTTATCTGTTTCGCATGGAGGAATTAGCAATGAGTGCAGTCGTAACCATTTCACAAAACCAGCTTATTTCTGAAATTAACCAACAGTTAAAAACATAAGATAGCATACAACAATTAGGCTCTAGTATTAACGGACGATAATCCTACAGATAATGGAACTACTTTTACAAAGCGTTACAAGAGTGAAACACTTCTTCTTAACCATGAAATAGCTTAAAAATTTTAAACTAACATTTTTTTGAACAGATTAAAATATACATAACTGAAAGCATCTCTGTGTACCGTGAAACTTTCGCACAGGTATGAACCAGTGGCGTCCATGCCTACAGTACGTACCCCCCCCCCCCTCCCCGCCCCCTGTCTAGGAATGCCGGTAACAGCGCCTCCCGCGGCGGGCGGCCCAGATGCGTAATAACATGTTGGTGGCGGCAATTAATCGCTCGCTCCGGCGCTGTCGAAGCTGCGATTATCTCGAATGATGGTCGACCGGCTCTCACTCACAGACCGAGCTGTAATTAACGCCGCTTCAATCAGAGAACTGCAGTCGCTCGCAAACCTACAATTTGGACGCCGACCGGGTCCTTCGCTCTGCTAGTTCCCCGCTCAAATAATTACCCATCCGTCTCTATCATTAAATAACATCTCGGATTAATATTCAGGCTTCGGGAAAAACTGTAGTGTCTGTTAATTTCGGAGTGGAATTGCTTATCCATATTCATGACAGAGACCAGCGCGCGGTGGGATGGCTCCGCCTTTTTTTATTGCTCTCCCAATTATTGTATTTTATTCGGGTCGCTCTTCTGTTATTTTTTTCGTTCATACCATCGTTCGGGGCTCGCATAAGACATAAATATCACTGCCCGAGAAGCGTCAACAAATTGTGGGACAAACGAAAAGCGAACTCTCTCTTCTTTTGTATCGCACAGTTGGAAAAACCAGGTTCGGTACATGGAAATTTCTAGTCGTGTTTCTCCAGCTAGAATTACGAACTTCTTGGGTGAATGGTAACGTTATAGATGCCAATTTTATAAATTTTTTATTTTCCGTTGCTTTCAGAAATTATTTGGGACTCGAATCTTTACATGATGACTTTGGTCAGACCATTTCTTGAATACAGTGGTGTAGTATTGTAACAGCCCTCATACCTGAATTTTTAATAGTATTGTACTGTATGAAGTATTTGTAGTGAGCTAAAGTTTGCTTGAAAGTGATTTGGTATGTTTGTTTTGTAATTTCTTGTAAATCAGTGTATATAGACTTTGTTTTAGGTAAGAAAATTATTTAAAGTCCATTTAATATGTTTAAGAACCGAATGATGCAAGAGAATTTCTTAAATGTTTGTAATTCCATGTATTAATGTAAGTTACGATGTCTACAGGACAATTTTCCACCGTTTGAAAGGATTTCTGTAAATAATTTTGTATTTAAGTATCTATAATTACCATTTCTGATCATTTTGTAATGTTGTAAAGTAATTTTGTATTAATTTCGATTGTTTTTAATATGTTTGATTGTTTGAGCGATTGTTAATGATCGAGAAATATCGGGCGGATGCCTTTGAAGAATTCTCGTAATTTCGATAGAGACTATATAAACAGATCGGCTGGACAGAGCAGTTAGTTTAAGTAAGTTGACATCATTCAGTGTTACAGAGAGTTTCATTCAGTTAGTTTCACAGAGATTTTATTTGCGACGGCTCAGAAGTGCATCTCTGTATTGTATCTATGCTTGTGAATATCGCTGACTTGTTGATTTGAAAGAAATAAAACAACTCTTCAAACATAACTTTTTTTTGGTGGACTTTTTAATTAATTAATCAGTAATTAAACCACCGAAGAACCTTAATAGTATGCACCCACATTTTGGGTATCAAAGACAATAGTTGGATGAGATACAAAGAAGGGCTGCTACATTTGTCTCTGGAAGCGTGGAACATAATCTGTAACCGATATGATAAAAGAGCTGGAATGGGATTCGCTGGAAGACAGGAGGAGGGTGAAGAGAGTCATGGGAGTGTAGAAGGCGTATATTGGTGATGAGGCATGGAAAGATATTGGTGAAAGAATTAAAAGTAATGCATGGGGTGGAAAAGATGACCATGACCACAAGCTGGCACTCTATTTCAGGCACAATGGTGTGGGAAGATTTTCCTTCGTAGGTAAGGGGGTCAGGGAATTTTTTTAAACTGCTTTACGTCTCGTCGACGGCTAAGGTCTTTAGAGGCGGGATGGGACTGGGGACAAGGAACGGGAAGAAATTCTGCCATGGCCTTTTTTGTAGGAAGCATCCCGGCATTCACCTGGAGTGATTTGGGGAGTCAAGGATTGGAATAGTTACCAAAAAAATTGATGAATAACTTACCAAAAAATCGTGAAACAATTTAAAGTTGAAATTTGTATAGGGCAAAAGTAGGTGGCTACAGGAAAGGGAGTGAAATGTGTGTGAATGGACATTGCCACCGGAACGTGAGTCCCACCGAAACTTAATTAAATTAAAATTAAAAATTGTACGAGAGTGTACCAAAATAGTCTTCATGGTAGAGTTTGTTTCTATTCTCTTCCCTTAATCGTATTCCCATTCTTTTAAAAAGAATATTTCTTCAAAACTTTCATTTCGTTGGAAGGTACTGTTTTCTTTCTTTTTTGTTGGCACATGGTCTCCAGGACTTAAAGTTATCCTCGTAAGTACTAGGATCTAGCCAGATTGCTAGTGTACATCATTGTGCATACACATTTAGGATATATCATGTAGATACACAAATGGTTCATCGATATAATGTGACATACGCAAGGACATTTGTTTTCATTTATTATTTATGCGCTAGTTCATTTAGCGCTACCCAGTGTGCACCGCGTTGAGGTAAACTAGCTCTGTACATCCATACACAGCTTAAAAGGTTAAAATTATACGTCACGATGCTTATAACATTATTTGGCCAATGAAATTCTGGAATTACCAGAGCTCTTCTGTATCTCAAGTTTACGTGTTGACTAGTGATAGTTGCCAACCCCGTATCCGTAAATAAATAAAGGAATTGCGTGTGCAGTTAACTAGGATATTTAATTTTACATTGTTCCAGCAATTTCATTATTTACTTGTGTATCCTGACTTCTTCCAAAGCTAATATATGAGTCACGTTAACTAGGATCAATAATCCTAAGACCAGAAGATGCTGTAAGACACAGAAAAGAGGTTTGATCAACATAATCACCTAACAATCTACACGAGACAAACAGCAAAAAATTATTGGATTTGTGACAACATATATTAGCCTGACAATTCCTCGTTTTTTGGGAGTGGATGGAGAACCATTTTCCACCCAGTGAAAATAAACCTGATAGGCTCATAGATAATATAATTTAAATCAGATAAACCAGTTGCATGTCATAATAAAAGTTTTTATACGATAAACTAATTTTATCCATCGTTAAGGTGCAAATATTATTTAAGTCCTTAGTTTATATGATTAATGCCAATCTCCGAGATACATGTTTTAGAGTGAGTTGCGGATGTGTCTGGTATGCGGCATTAATTTAATGATTAGATGAAGTCGGACGCTAACTAAGAGAAATCGAGTTTATATTACAGGACCACTAAACATACAAACAACATTTCCGAGTGAGAGGGAAGCGTGCTATCACGATTGGTAATAAACTAAAATATTTTGACGAATGAGGACTTCTATTGAAAAGGGTTGTTAGCAAAAATAAAAATAATTATCTAAACACAATAACAACACCAGTATTTAACATTCTTTCAATGATGTTACTTGTTTCGTGTTATTATCATCAACGGTACGATTACCAAGGGCTCTTTGCCAAACTAAATAACAATGATGTTAGTTACCAGACTGGTAAATCATTTGTATTTGAGTTCCGGAAGCAGAATTAACAAGCCATTATTTCCATCGTCACATGCATTTTCAGCATCTTCGGCAAAATGTTTTGAAATTATATGAAAATAGAGATGAAATAAATCAGGGTATCTTATGTTACTGTTAAATTTAATTTATCCCATAATTCGAATCTTTTGGTGGTAGTTGCACCGAAATTAATGCATTGCCTAAAGGAACCTCTCAGAGTAGATTGGATAGAAAGTCAACGTTTGCCTTATCTGAGGTGAAAGTTATGATATTTACATAATGAGAAGGAAGGTGCCTATAATAGGACATATGACCCAGGCAGTTGCAGTATCATAGAAATCCCCGTTAAGTAATCTGAATCAAAATATTTCACCCATTCCGAGTCCCACAAAATTCAGAAAAACGAACGACAAATGCGACGACCGTTTCCTCAATAATCGGTCTTACTTCTTCATAGGCACAGGTGCTGGCGGCAACAAATAATTCTCATAGTCCTGGTTCAAAATTAGTTCCATTAAATTTTAAATTGCCTACGTTTCTACATTCAAGAATTGACAAAAAAATAATTGTTTAGGTATTTCGCTTATTCCTTCTTTCAAAATAACTCACTGACCACGCAAGGCTCTTCTCGTTTCTTCGTCTTCTCTAATATTTCTGTCAACTATTTACTGTGGAACAGCATTCAAACATGGAAGTACATAAAAGCGCATTGCTTGAATTAATTTTTATTTTACATTCTAATTTACACGGTTCAATCTTTCGTAAAGAGAGAGGAGCACGTTATTATCGATTGCGCTTGCTGTCTCAATATGTTGGGGCCATAAATCATTAGAAAACGTAACACATAAGTTACACCTAACTCATACCTTAGTCTTCAGAACAATTTTACAAATAATGGAATAAACATTATCCTGCGTACATCGATACTTTTTGCTTTTGAATAAGATTCCTAATTGACATCAGAATTCAGTTAAAGGAGATAACATTTGTAAGTGGTTCCGCTATCCTGTTTCCCACTGATTCCCGAAAACACGCCCGGCGAATCAGGAGGTAGTTGTTTTCTAAAGGCCACATTCGATTTTGTTTACGTGTCTTAAGCCAAAGATGGCCTGTTAGTGTGAATAGCAATTCCTAAAACCTATTTGGCGGTAAATAATTGCATCATCATTGAGAAGACGTACCGCTCCTTGGATTGTGTAAGTAACGAATAACCTTGACGTTTAAATGTTGTAAGCTTGTCTACTGCGGTGTGCCAACCTAACGGTAATATCTCATATCACACTTCTACTATTACCAACACTGTTGCGGCCAACTTAAGAGAAGGAAACTAAGTAGATAGTTAGCGCTTATTTACGTTCCGAGCAGTGGTAGTGTCGGCACATTACTTATATCATATGGCGTCACTCGGAGAAATACTACATTTCACTGTGCAACCGGCGGAGGGAGACAAGATTTTGCTCCCGTCACTGGGAATGAGGAAAGATTAACTGGCAAAGCGTAATCTTTACTTATTTGTGTACTAACAGTCAGGGTCTTTGCTGTTTTGAAAATATTTAGTTTCACGAATGGTGACTTGGTATGTTTCGTGGTAGGTGTTCATCATTGTTTATGAAACTAAGCTGCGTATCGTCGACTCGGGTATATAGCGGACTCCTCTCTGCTGGACTGATGATGCTGTTAGTTATTTGTGCTGCAGCGCCCGTTGCTGTTCTCTGCGGGGTGCTGGCCGCAGCATCCATAGCCAGCGAAGCTCTCCCGCCCACAACAGGAATGTGTCCGCCCAGCTGTCCAGAGCTCACCCTGCTGTAAACACTCCACAGCTGAAGCAGTGTACGGTTCCAATCGCATGTTGACAACGGCAAACAAAGATCTGCCAAATTCAAGCCACTGACGATAAACTAGGCTACACGGAAGACGTCAATAAATACATTATTCATCACTTCTTATTACTGCCATGGATAATGCGAACACTGAAATTCAGAAATGCCTTCCTAGTAGCTGCTTAAATTTTCTACAAAATCATCTCGCTGCAGTTTCACCGATTATCAAGCAAATCACCACGGTCTGTATCCGTTAAGATGGGTGCGACTATGGGTCAAATTTCAGCACTGGTTTACAGGTCATCCAGATTACTGATTTTATTTGGTGTTTTTTAACCACGTTAGTAAACAGTTTCATTATTACTTATATACGTTCGACAAACGAAATAATGTTAATACGCCGAAGCGTTTGTATTAGTGGCAAGCAGTTGGCAATACCCACTGTACTCGCTTAATTAAGGTCGTTCCTCAGACGTCGAAAAAAGTTTAAAATTTTAAATGAAAAAGGTGAGTAAAGACATTCTGACAGAAAATCTTATTAAACACATGTATTTCCTTGCTTCAGATGTAAATCTACAGTTCAGGGAAAAAAATGAACTTAACCGTTTGTGGGTTTCAGGTCAAACAGGAAACGGAGCTCAATTGCTGATACTTCGCTCTCAGTCCGTTTGTCACAAGACTCTAGTACCTAAACGGAATAAGTTACAGACTTCGAGTTTACAGATATCAAGTATTTCGCTGACACAAAAACCGAATATTTTATTTAAAATTTTGTAAAATGAAAAAGAGGAGGTGCTAAAGAATAAAAATTATTCCAGCATGTAGGATGTCGAATTTTATAGCTCCCCAGGAAGAGGAATAATATATTTTTTTCAGTTTCTTTCACTGAATATGAGAAGCCATTAATGTTGTCAATTTTACCGGGGCTATCTCTTAAACAGTACTACCTAGAAATTTGAAATATGTTCCCATTATCGACTACAACCTAAATTTCTACGACAAATAGTACAAACACTTATGTATTATACTAAGTTGCGTGTTGAGTAAACAATAGTTTTAATTTGGAGGTTACTTTGCCGTAAACTCAAATAAATTTACTTAAAATGCTCTAATTTCAAAATAATTCTAACGGTAGGTATGGCAAGTTTAATAGTAACTGAACAATAGCTTTATGCCAAGCTACTGCCGCGTGGCCTACACAAGCGAGATGTATGTATTTAATCATTATATCATGGAAGCACAATTGAGGGGTGCTTGTATTTTCTCGGTTATTATGTCAGGTAATGCCGCCATTTGTAATATTTTCATTTGACTTCCTTTTTTTTTCCAGGTTGTCTTGCAGTTTCTCTTCCTTCTGTTTCCAGTAGTAGGTTTTGTAAATTTACAGCTTCTTGAATAACTGACATAAATAGCAATGAATACATACCCTTTATTCCGTACTACAGACACACGAATTCTTCAGCATATAAACTTTCGTTTAAACTGTCAGCTTTTACAGTGATCAAACTCATGGAAAAAAGTTTAGCTACCTTGTTGTTTGTCTTTTCTAAAAACACGTACCCATAATCCCATTAAAGAAAGAAGTAATTTTCTCTCATTACACAATAAAAGTCAGTTAAGAAGAGAAAAGCTTGAATTCTGTTCATTTTAAGTTCATAGCAGATGAATTCAAATGTATTTGCTAAGTAAATACTACCAGTGATGATGAAATGTGGATATAAATAATATATAGCTCGAATTATCGTTCATCTAACTGACCGACGATTCTCATTTGCCATGAGGAAACTTACTTATAAATTTTAACAACAGTTACAGAAACAAAATTCTTAGGATATTTAAGCTGTGCACTCTCAAATTAAACAAAATCAATACAGTATTGAGACATTTAAGTTTTTCAGAATTTGAACTTGCTGAACCAAAACTTATCTTCATTTCAGTATTCCATTAAGTAATGTACGATCATTTCCCTTATGTCAAATGAAAATTACTGACACTGTTATACTGTTATTATTATTTGCAGCGTTGCCTGAAAATTTAATCAATCGTAAAATTTACTTATAAATCTCAAAATGAGATCCGTAGTACCAAAATTTATAGGTGATGATGATCGTTCCACAATTCCTTGTTCTTTGAATTTGAAAGTATCAGTTAAGCAAACTCGTCGCAAACGTTAATATAAATATAAAACTGAAATTAGGCGAGAAAACATTAAAAGTCAGTTACCAATATCTTATTCATAGAAGATTTATGTTCGCAAGTTAATATTTTCCATATGTAGCAATTTGGTAGCCTGCTGTCTTACATTCCGATTTCTTCAAGGGCCCATTTTTTACTTTGAATTGATGTTTCGTCAGTTCTTTATAGCATTGAGTGTATTACCACAAATTAGAAAGGTACTCATAGTTAATAGACGACTGTTAAGAATTGTTTATGCATTAAAGGAATGGAATGATCCGGAATATTATGAGTGATAAATTACGTTACTGATAGTACAAATGAAACTCACTGGAGAATGGATATCTTGGAACAGATGCATTGAAAACCAGTTATACTGTTTCACAAAGCAATAATCGGTTAGTGTCACGACGATGACGGACACAACATATTAACATTTCCTTTGTGTCTGCGGTTGTTGAGCGGAGTAGCTCCATTTCCCGCCAGGCGTAATGGAGAGTGGGGCTTCCGTCTCTACCCAGCGTTAAAGTCTCCGGCGCGGTCCATAACTCGTCGGGCAGATACATTTGGGGCAGTCTTTTTGGTCGTCGGGTGCTCCGCTTTGGCTCACGCTGGCCACGACGGCATGGCCGCATCCGACGCTAGTCACGAATTCATCTCGTAAAGACGAGCGCCTGAGATAAAAAAAAAATAACCACGGCGCTCGCCGTGTTCCACGAGAATATTATCTCCATCTTTATACGGAAACTTCAATTAACCTCGGATGTACCTGTTTAACAAGTTATAGTCGATGTATAGGTCCGTACGAGCTTATTTTGTTCTAGTCTCCGCCGGACGCCATAAAAAATCTGTGGAGCCAATCAGCTCGTGGGCACACGTCTCCGAACTTCTCCTAGAACAGACCTCGGCTCCAATCAACTCGCCGTCAAGGCTATTAGTATAAAAAGTAATAATACGGGTGCAAAAAAAAAAAGGATAAAAAAAGGGGAAGGAACACGTTCCGGGCAGGTATGTGCTGGAACTCATTTCAAAACCGGAGAGGGAATTACCTACGGGCATTAAAATGGCCGAGAAGCGGACACTTATTACGTACCGAGGCCGGCAGCGAGACAAGTATCGCAATTAGACGCGCAGCGAGTCGCGATCAAACTGATTTACTGCCTGCCTAACAACGTCGTTCGGCTATCTCCATTACCCTGTCGCGGTGTGTGTGTGAGTCGTGAAAACAACACCCGTGACCAGTCCGTGTTGCTATTATTCAAATTCGACATGTGCTGCGGCAGTTCGAAGCAACCTCGTTAAATGTTTCCTTTCAGCCAATGTGAAGACGAAAATAATTCTCCCATATCTTCCTACGTAAGCTCATTGCACCTTTGTTATTGTATACTTTGCTCTGATCATCAGCGGGTAAAAATACTGTTACTATACCAGAAAACAATACTGATATAGTGAATTTTCTTTGATGGGAGAAAAACATTTTTTTCACTGAAGTTCGATGGAAATTGTTTATAAAATCGTGTAAACTTCTGAATACTAAAAACACAAGAAAAATCTTATGTTAATATATATATATATATTTGCCAACTCAAGCTTCTCTGCGTTGGCCCTACACAAATCACTTTCTTTTAGGCAGTAATATGCTACACACTTCTTACCTTCATAGAGTGTAATGGACTTTGAGATTTTTGTTTGTTACAATATGGAAAACCTTCTGGTGCAGTGGGTTTCGAGATGTGCAGTATGATGTTATCATGCATACTATATTCTTGGATAAAACTTGAAGACACCGGTTATTTTTTGAAAGAAGACCTACCGTGATCATAAATCCATCACAAAATATATCAGTTAGGAAACCGAACAAACATTTCGGCCCATGTACTACTGAATTTCTACTTCCTGAGCCATGCAAAATGTGTTTTGTGATTCTTTATAACGCATACTCTAGTACTAGCAAAGACACACCGAGATGGGAGGAGGGAAAATTTGCCCTCTTACCTAACATTCGGGAGGACGGGGTCAAATCCAGCCCCGGCCAACCTGACTGGGTTTTTCCGTGGTTTTCCTCAGTCACTTAAGGCGAATGCCGGGATGGTTCCCTACAAGGCCACGGCCGACTTCCATTCCCTTTCGTCCTCTTTAGGTTAGTCGTCTGAAAAGGGTCCCTGAGACCATCCAACAGTCCGCCTCCCAGGCTTTACCTCGGAGGAATGAAATTTGTTTTAAAAAAGTACAAAGATAAGTGCGATTCAGTCTGTTATGGGTTGGGTATCAAAATCCCACTTTGAGCTGTAGCTCGGTGGACAATTAATTCAAAATCTTAAGCCCAAGCTGAGAAGCCTGTAATGCTCAGTTTTTTAGTAACGAAAAAACATACCTATGCTCGGTGATTAGGAAACAATCATTTCGTAATTTAAAACTATGAAATTTCGGTTTTTGGTTGTTTCCTAAGGTTCCTGGTGGGTAACTGTCGTACAGGTTATTCGGGGGAACGCGGTTAGAATCCTCTGTCTGACAGTAGAGATATCGGTTTACCAATTTCCCGAGTAACCGACTAGTTCGTACAAAAGAAAATGTTGATTTTTGTTTATTCCCTGTCCCAACTGCGGGCTTTAATGGTCACTCCATGCACTAGTTACGAAAGTCTGACGCACTGTCACGTATGGTATGATCCAGTGAGGAATATCGTTGTTATGAATAAGTAGACAACAAGCCACACCGGTCTCCAGCAGATCACAATCTGTTGCAGATTCGGCACACGACCCCTGAAGAGGACCTAAGACTAGGGTGAAACGTCGGGAAAAGAAGAAGGAGGAGTATAGCAACGCAGTGATAATCCCGTAAGCATTTATATTAATATAGGACGCTGTTTATATTGAATGGCTCAATAAACAAGCAAAATTTTAATGGCTATAATAATTATAACTAAAAGTGTCAGATAGCCAACTTCTGTAGAATCGAAAACATAAGCCTGTCAAATAACTTGTTTAGAAGAATGTTGAGCGTCTTCACCGGATGTTTCACAACTTCCGTGTTTCGTTTCACGTTCCCAGGGCTGGAGGGTATTCTATTGTCTAGATTGGGATATTACGTCATAAGAAAAACCATTCGTATGTCAACTTGGTCAAATGACAAGGGCAAATATGCCAGAAAGTACGCTTGCAAGAACAGCATTACTTAACAATTTATTTGTTAACGTTTTGCAACATTGAGATAAAGTTACGCTGAAGCAGTATATTACTTACTCACATACGAGAAAAACTGAATAAAACGTTGTCGTATTATTATTTTTTCATTATTTGTCAGCCATTTCCAATCTAGAACTGATGAAACCTCTTTTAATTCTGAGTACTGATCATCGTGAGTCTCTAAGGATGTGAATCATAGTCACTACGCCACAATGAACCTATTCTAATGGGGAAAGCAAGTTCTGCCATCAGAAACTTTGTCTCGCCCCATCATTTGCCCAGGTGAAACCGCCTAAGAACTGCAAGACAGAATCATCGCTACTCCGGGTCCAGGATTTGATCCTGGTTCTACTGTACTTGCCCAATCCAGTGTGCCGGCACCTTAACTCGTGCAGCCATGAGGCAAGGGGGGGAGGGGGTAAAGCTAATGCATATGTCAAGAAATTTTCAGACTAAAAAATCGGAAGTTTCTCATGTTTGACACACCACATTTTTTCCATTAATCGCTTAGTAAGCATGCACTATGTTTTAATGTAAATATGCGTTATATGCGTAAACATTAAGCTATGCCAAGACTACAGAAAATTAAGAATAAATTCCACACTCTGTGTCTAGATCATTACACCTGGATGCGTATCTTTTTACTCACAACGAAGCGTAGTCATAGAGCTATAGTTATTCGAGTTTGCAACAGGTCGATTCCAAACATGTTACATATAGTGGTCGGAATAAGGATGAGGATGTTATTTCTGTCTTAAGACATCAGAACTCTAACGTCATCGTTTATTCTCTGTCAGTTTGGAAAGACGAGGTTATGATCAATTAGACAATAAATAAAATAAAGCAGAAACTAAGATTTCGAAAAATTTGTGATTCCAATTCATTTTCTGCTTCTTAAATTTAATTCAGTTGGGAGTAGGTGATAATCACTGAAGAAGATGTAGCACCCAACTGAAACTCATAAGGAGAGTATCACACAAGTATTTAAGAGATTTCAATAGTATTAGCAGGGTGACCCTCCACATTAATAAATAACTCCTTTGAAGTCATATAAATAGATAGAAGGTATTTCGTCAAGAAAATGAATTTTACCATATTGAAATTTCTGCTCAGCTGCTAGTAGGCATATAAAATAACTCAGAACAATTAAACCGTGTAGCGTCATGAAGAAGATCAGTTATATATGTCCTATCATCTTTTTTTTAAAAAAAAAAAACAACACTTTCAAAATCAATAGAACATTTTTTCGCCTGCACTCTCTCTGTCATAAGTTTCAGTGGTAGCTGACATCAACGAGAATTTTAAAAACAATTTTTGGTCCAGTGAAATATGGGAAAATTTTCAGCAACTATTTTTAACACTACTAGCCCACTTCCACCCAACACCAAAGAAATGCAACGTCAAGCAGAGAGGAAGTATGTCATATTTTTCAGTAAGAGTGCCAAAGAATAATACAGTTGCTGCATATCTAATATTGTTATCATAAATTGTGCAAAATTTTCCGGGGTTTAGCATACCAAATTTGTTTCTATAATTCACGTTGCTTTCAAATGTCGTTTAACTGTTCACATTAACAACTCAGACAGAAGAAAGTTGTATCAATTTTGGTAAAATAAGATAAATAATTATTCCTTACTCTGCTTAACGCCAGCTTTTAGCAGCACAAGCGAAGGTCTTATCTATTGCTGGTAGCAGTTGTTGCTCTGTTACTACTCACAATTGATCGAAAATTGCTAAAAGTGGGTATTTTGTTTCCGCAAAATGCCTCTGCCTATCTATTTATAAGAAATCAAATGATGTATTTATTGGAGCTACGGAGTGTCCGTGCGTAATACTTCCAAAACCTGTTAAATATATCTCTGAGACTCAGTAATTAATCTGACCATGTTAGCGGTCATCATCTGAATCAATCATTAGTCTCTTTAAAAATTGCTAGTCCCGTTTTTTCTCTGGGTGCTCCTAGAATTGGAGTAATTTTTTTGATATTCTGTTATTATTCAATCTCTGAATGTGGTCAACTCACGTAATTTTCTAACTACGCAGTTAACCCAATTCGATCCTCACAACTCGCTTTACCTGATGTCATCACTACGTATTCGACCTGTTATGTAGAATGATGAAATCTGTTTTAGGAAATCCATTTCGTTATCTCAAATCATTTTTATCTGCTATTTTTAAAGCAATACGCGACAGTAAAATTTTACTACAGATTCAACGTTTTCGTCCCTTGTGAAGTTCCTTCAAGTGTACCGCAAATGTATTGAAATACAATTTTACTACAGACTCAATATAATTGATGTTGTTTGGACTCATAATGTTCTCATGGTATATAAAATCTATTCCACCATTGTGAATATCATTAAAATCTTTACTCTTACTATTACTATTACTCGGCGATTCACTAAAAGTGTGTGGCGGAGGGTGCATTGCACCTATCCGGAAAGGTAATGGTTTGGAAGGGATATACGGGATATGGCAGGAGGCACCCATGAGCTATTGTGAGGAACCATCACAGCATTCGCGTGGAGTGATCTGGGAAAACCATGGAAAACCCAGATCAGGATGGCTGGAGTGCTTTATCGAAAGCTACTCCTGTCGGATTTAAAATTTTACTCGCCTGGTAAATCCTTTCTATTCCATTCCCTAATCGCTCGTGGAAAAAATGAGTACAGAAATGAATCGGTTCTGGCCCTGATTTCTCTTATCTTATTTTCGCGGTCATTCCGAGATATGAATGTTGCTGGTAGCAATATTTGTTTACAGTCGTGAATTTTTCTCTCGAGAGCAACGCCTTCGGTGCTCCAGGTCTTCCCAACTTAACTCCTTCAACATCGCACTTACGCTTTCCCTCCAACTGTATATACCTGTCACGAATCGGGCGGCTCTTCTTTGGACCATCTCTAATGCCTTCATAATCCCTTTTGATGGGGACCCCATACAGAGCAACGTTATTCTAAGTGAGGCCGCACTAGTAACTTGTATGCAATCGATTTAACTTCCGGAGTGCATTGTTTTAAATTACTACCTAGAAATCGAAGCATACGATTTGCTTTCCCAATTACCTTCTCGATATGGTCATTCCACGACAAATTATTACGAATTGTTACCCCTAGTTATTCAGCGGAATTTACCGTTCTAAGGACAGTACCATTAATTGTATATTCAGAGCTAAATGGTGTCAGCTTTTAACTTACACGCATGACTTGGCAATTTTTAGCGTTTAACTCCAACTGCCAGTCTTTACTCCATGCAATTATTTTCATAATATCGTCTTGTAACAAAGCGCAGTCGTCATGGGTTGTGATTTCGCGACAAATAATAGCATCATCGGGTAATAATCTTTTCATCCCCCTTATTATGTCGCACAAATCATTAATGTATATGAGTTTTCTTCTAAATTTTTGGTTTGTCTACTGGTATTTCTCGGTTATACGAATTATCGACAAAACGCTGATCGTGAATTGATCTGTTAGCTCATTTTTTGTCTCAGTTGAGATACCTTGGCTATCTTCAAACAATAATTCCGGACAGGTCATTTTTATCAGATTGTTATTATAAACGTTGTCAGTTTATAAAAATTAAATAATGTGGTGATGAAGGATGTTGTTGCCTTTCAACTTAATCACAATGTCATACAGGTATGTCTTAATGTAACTTATTACAATACTTCGGATGGAGTGTAAGACTGTACTAAGTCTAATTGTGGTGTAATTGATAGCTTTCACTATATTACTCGTTAGGAAAAAGCCTCCCAGAAGAGTGAGCCGATCTGTACACTTGGATGCCCTCTCGATGGAGGTACTGACGTCTGATATTTCCACCAAAAGGCGTTTCATTTCTTGGCAACGCTTTTGATACTAAATAAATAAACCCTATAGATCAATGTATTAATTATCTTCCAAGATCTTGGCTGTACCTACATTGTCTATTAGTGTCTGAACCTCTGTCATCGGATGTGACTTGACATAAAGGCACTTATTTCATTTTTGATACGTATCAGAGCATTTTGAGACACGTTAGACTCAAACAACGATAAGAGAATAAAATACCTTGTATTGCAAACGCGCTGTCTCAACACTGGAACCTGACATAGTGTTAAAGGAAGCAGCAGACACCATCTTCAAACACGACTCACCAGTCGAATTGTGAAGTGATTCACTGTGAGAGAGGCTAGTGGCAGGGAAAAAAATTCTTTCCTGACTTAAAATGGAACTTCAAGGGGAGTTCCGTAGTCTCAGCTCGAAATATTCGACTGCCGCTCAAAACTCGTTAAGTGCTGACTACTGAACAGAAAAGGGTGGCACTGCACTACGTTATGTGAAATTATGTACAGTCAAAACTCTTTATTCTTGGGTGGGTACGTTCCATAAATATGCCGAGAATACAGAAACCGCAAATAGTGAATGCTATTTTTGTATAGGTTGATAGGGGATGCGTTCCAAGTTTAAAGAAAAACATTGATATTATAGGGTGATTGTCGCATTTTAACCTGATTAAATCAATTTTCGGTAGCTTTAAATTCTCTAACCGAATGTTCATTGTAATGTTCTTTAAAATATGCGTACAGACATTTGGCTTTCTTACAAATTACAGCGCCACTTCTGATTGTTTTGTTGGATCCATGTGGTTAAAGCAGCTTTTAGTTTTCAATCTCTGGGTCAAGAAAAGTTTGTTGCTAATATTAAGGTTCTTCTTCTATTGATGCCGGGTCCGGGTGAAGGCGATTACGATGATGATTGTTTATCCCTCCACGGGAACGTCTGGGAAGACGAAGTGGGGTGGTTTCTCACTGCCTTCCGCAGGTTGACTGTTCATAACTGTTGTTGTAAGAAAGAGTGTGCGCGTTATGTTTGCGTTGTGGATGAGAGATGAAAGATGATTGAGGATGAAACAAGGAGCCTTCTCCATCGAAAGACTCTGAAGATGTCACCAGGTTTAATGTCCCCAGACCACGCGGTATAGTCTCATTCCATACGCTCTGCGTAGAGGACTTTGGTGCACGATCTGGATGTTAAGTACTGCGCGCCACAAACTCTCCTGCTTTGTCTGCTGATGAAAATCTCTTTCACCACCAAGATTCCAACCAGTTAACCCTACGTCAGCGCCGGAAAACATAAAGAACTTTGACTATATATATATCATAAAATCACACGTCAGTCTAAAGCCGCGTTCCCGCGACGTCTTGTAGCGGAGGCGGGACCTCATTAGCCGAAGTGTAGAGATGAGCGCGCGCCGCAGGTTAGCCCTCGCTTACCTCGCTGCCACCTCCCCACCACGTTGCCTAGTGTCGTTTGGCACAGAGCACTTTAAAGCAACAGAAGGGGAGCCCACCGCTGCTGCAAACCGATGGCAACAGCACACCACTACATAAGCATGTCATGTTTACCGACACAGAGTGGGTAGCTGCGTCTGATCTCCGATAGCAGAAGTGGCTCCATTCCCATGGCGTATTGTTGAGTATCCGTCCCGTCCCGTCCCGCCTTCGTTACAAGACGACGTGAGAACCCACCTCAAGAGATGTTGGTTCTTTTGAAATTCTTTTTAAATTCCGAGACAAACGTCTTTTTTCGATTTAATGAATCAAGATTGTTTCTCAATGTTTGCACTTTGAAACTATATTATTTCCTTTCTGGCAAAACCACTACTTTTGGTTCTTAAGGTACTCTGTAAGAGATGCTGCTGTGATATCATAAATTCGTTCAGTCGGTAGTTAAACGTTGGCACATCTGCAATTCTAATTATTTTTATCAATGAGGAGTCACTAAACTGAACCGCTGTATTAGGCTTCCGTCTTGATACATGATTTCGTTTCACGGTAGACAGAAAAGAGTCAACCTATACTAATCGAAACAAACATTCCACAGGCTGCACTCGATCTTTGCACAATAAGGCACCAGCCACATATTGCTGAGCCAGAAAGAGACTAGAAGTAAATATTTGCAAGGCAACAACCTCCACGAGTTAATCGCGTTAGCGGAACGTGACATTTGCTGCTTCAGAATAAAAGTGAGCAGTTGGTCGATATTGAAGAGTAGCGACTTCAGAAGGCTCCAGTTAGAAATAGGAAATTCAGGACTAGTGAGTATCTTCAGTCGACTCAACGGAACGCATCAGATCGACGTTAACCAAGAAAGATATAGGGCCATCCGCCACTGACCGTCGAGTCTTTAGAATAGGACTGGTGAAGTTCAAACTGTATAAATAGTTCTCCACAATCATGGATATAGTATGGTCAACATCGGACCATTTCCGTTTTATCCCTCTAGCAATTTTCACTCCCACTACCACTTGAAAGTAAGTTGTTTGGACAAAGTTCAGCCCCGTTTCGCAAGAGCGAAAAATATTTTTTTCCTAGCGTCAGGTGCATTTCTTGTAGGGTATAAAGTTTCTTACCAGTGAAAAGTTCGTGAAGAATCATTTAAAATGTTAGAAAGTCTTGTTTTTCCATACAAATCAAAACCTTATTTAAGGCAATAAATTAGGACACATGTTGCCATATTCCTAATGAAACCTAAAGCTCTAAATTTTTTTGAAATTGAACATTCAAGATACTAAAGGCAAATGGTAATTAGTTTATCAAAACAACAGTAAAATTCTTTGTGAAAATTGTAGATTCTATCTAATTGATGGAAAATATCCGAAACGATCTGTTTCTTTGCATCAACAATTTAGAATTATGTCATTACTTAACAAGCATCCCCATGTATAAAAGTCATCTTATACGCATAAGTTCACGTTGTTGGCCTTATATTTCCGTGTTTCGATTCGAATGATCTTCCAATACAAATTTTTAAACTCTTTAAATCATTTTTGCATTAGTAGCACCCAACACATCTGATAAAAACTTCAATTTTGTTGCCTTTTTTGCTGATCGCTTTATGCCTCATCTAAACCGAGGTCATTAGAGGTGGCGATGAACTGAGGGTAAGGAACTGGAAGGAATTCAGTCATGGTCTGCCTCTCTGAAGGATCTATCCCGGCATTCACCTGAACTGATTTCTGAAAAAACGGAAAACCGAAATTTTGATACACAGACAAGGATTCGAACCTGCGTCCTCACAAATACAAGGAAAGGGCTTTCTTCCTCACACACCACGTCAGTAAAAAGGAGTTATATTAATGTAGTATCTGTCGTAAAAGAAATGTTCCAGGCTAATCTCTGATTTTATTCATCAAAACAAAACGGGTTTATAGGATTTACAGGTAATAGTTAGAAATCTTTCCGTAAGGTAAAAAAATTCAAGAAGTTTAAAAAGTTATTCAACGTATTTCTGTTAATCGTTACTGTAGCCTCAGTGTTTCTCCAGGAAAGACATCTAGCAGTAAGCAGTAACTCGTGGCAGTACGTAATTGTCATTGGATGATTCAACAGGTTGTATGATCAGAAGAGACTCGAATCATGAGGAACAATAGGTCTTTTTCCTTTTTTTTACTTATAGTTTTACGCCTATTTTACGTCAAGATCATTAGAGACGGAATGGACTGGGGACAAGGAACGGGAAGTAATTCGGCTATGGCGTTTTGAAAGAAGCATTCCGTAATTTGGGGAAACCATTGCAAACCCAAATCTGGATGCCCGAACGGGGTTTCGAATCGGCGTTCTCCCGAATGCGAGACCAGAGCGTTAACCGCTCACTCACCATGCTCGGTAGAAACAGTAAAAATAGTGGAATGATTTTAGCTATAATGGGAAATATTCGATAGAAATTATGAGTTATTATTATTAATTTTTTTGCGTCTGACTGACGTCATTAATGACATTGAAACTGAAAATCAATTTCTCATCGGAAATTTTGTTATCAGAATATACCAGGTTTGAGAATGGTATCGTAAAGTGTTATTCTTTTCCGTTACAGAAGACATTAGGAATCGAAACTATAAATTTGTTTAGTAACAGTCATGTGATTGCTGGTGGTGAGGTAAATTAGAACTGATTTAAGGAAATGAAACCTGATTATGTCTTTCTCAGTTTGAACAAAGTCATAACAGGTAGTTATCAAAGTCAGTGTAAAAACTTAATTATGTCATCAGCCATCACTTAAAAAAAAAAAAAAAGATAATTTCTTCTGTTGAAATATGCTAACACAAGGAAACAGGAATCGTCGTTTCTGAGTATTATGAGCATTGAACCCATAAAACTCAGGATCTTTTAGTTCAATTCATCTGAAAGGTATCTTCGTACAAAGTCTGATAAATAAGAGAGGCATTTCGTCTCCAGCGGGCATTATTACCGGAGAACAAATTTCCAGTAGGGTGCGTTACTGCCCACAGTTTTCAACAAAATTGGTCGGGAGAATTCAGCTCGCACAGATGGACACAAAGACTTCCGCAATAAATCGCCAGCGGAGAAACAATTCACGTCAGATCTGCCAATATTACCGGGAAGCCAAACGAATCCCACCGGGGGCCATAGCTGTGATCGCTTTCTTGCGCACAGTGGCACAGAGTTACGGCAGCCAATTTGTGAGTTATTAGCTCGGCCACTGCACTGTTCCTGCCATCATCTTTCCCCGCGCACTCGCCCCATCTCTCTCTTGCCCCGTGCCTGTTGATTTTACCGCGCAAAACCCAGTCCAGGGCGCCACCTCTAAATCTCTCTCCTGCTTCCCTCTCTCTTTTTTTTTTTTTTAATCCTCCCTCTTCCCGCCCAACCCCTTGATGGTCGCATGCGTGCATGCCCACACAGGCACACACACACACACACACCCACACACGTCCCACAATGATCCTCCCGCGAGCAATTAAAATATTTCGCCCTATATCAGCGGGAGAGTCCGCGCGGCTCTGCCCGGCCCGATAAAGAACCGGAGCTCGCAAATCCGCTCGTTATAAACGTCCCGGACATCGGTCGTAAAGAAGCCGCCGTCCGCTGTATATTACCGACAGCTCTTTAGGCGAGAGGGAGGAGGGACTCGTCTCTCCGCGTAGCGCCGACCCGCGCCACCCGCGCCGACCCGCCTCGGTCCACCCGCAAGCGCGGATAGGTGGGCATTCCTCCGCGGAGACACCACCGCTGCCTTTATCCGCGAACCTCGCCTTTTTTTTATTGATATTCAGATCGGAGATTAAGACGAGACTTTAAGCGGATGTGGTGTCTGGGGAAGAATTCCTCCGGCTGCTTGTGTGCGTGTGTGTCGCGAGTTTTATGGCCGACTCCGCTGCGAATAAATCTGTCAGCTGAGGTTGCCTGCCCCCGGCCACTGTCGTGCCACAATCCTCATTTTATTGCTCTACCCTCTCTTCGTTTTTTATCTGCTTCTATTATAACAACTTTTTGGAAACGTTGTCTGGTCGTTGCAAAGGCAACGCTGTAATCATCAATACCAATAAAAGGTTACTTTGGTCATCGTTCATGTCACGCTGACGTCACGCCCTGCCCTTCGATGGCAGGCTAACAGCGGCCAGATATTTTGTAATACTCTCTGTCCAAAGATATTGTTGCTTTACAGCAAGCTGAGAAATTTATAAAATACTAACTTTTCCCGGCATGCGTTGCAATACCTCTTTTTCTTGTATAATAAGGTATGCATATGTAAAAGAGATAGATCTGCATGTACTATATAAATGAAAGACATCTAGACAACTATTTGGTTTCATGTGTAATTTTTGTTTAAGAAGGGTAATGCGTGGGTTTTTGAAAAACCAAATCTAGGAGATACATTGCTCTTTGTATTAAAGTATACGTGTGCAGTGTTCCATCAAAAATCTGATAAAAAACGTGAGTTTCTATAAACAACTTTTGAAATTAAGATGGGTGGGAGTAAAGTGGGAGAGGAATTGGACTTTTGTAAACCAAATGTAGACAGTACTTTTCCGTTTGCTTTATACCATACGTGTGTAAAATTCCTTCAAAATCGGATAGAAACTGTAGATTTATATAAAAAAAACATTGACAAAAATTAATGAGGTGGAAAGAGTGACAGGGGTTGAGTTTCTGAAAATCGAAATCAGGTGAAATCTTTGGGTATGTTTAAAAACGTTAACAAAAATAAGGAGGTGAAAAGGGGGAAAGGAGAAGGGTTGCTGAAAACCAAATGTAGACACTATTTTTCTGTTGATTATAAAGAATACATATACAAATTTCCATTGATAGTGGATAAAAACTGGTGGTATGCGTAAAGAACAATGATAAAAATTAAGTGGGTGGAAAGGAGGAGAGGGGTTGTGTTTCCGCAAATCAAATTTATGCAGTATTTTTCTGTTTGTTTTAAAGTATACGTGCGAAAATTCCGTCGATAACGGATAGATATTGTTGCTATGTATAAAAAATACTTGAAAAAGTTATGGGGGTAGAAAGGGGGAGAGGAGCTGTGTTTTTAATAACCAAATGTTGATAGTATTTTTCTGTTTATTTTGAAATATACGTGTGCAAATCTCCATCGAAATCTGATAAAATACGTGGGTTCGTATAAAATTTTCACATTCATTTGTTTGACGATCAACGAGAAAATATCATAGATATGTTTTTTCATGGTAATTTACATACCTTTTCCTGATTTTAACAGATTGATAGTATGTAGATACTTAGAATATACACGCAAATTAATTCATTTCCTTTGATTTAAAAGTAACTTAATCGGTTTAAGAATTTAAGGGACCAAAAGGTTAAATGAAATGTATCTTAAGAATAGTTGCTTTTAGACTGGGATACTTGAATTCAGAAATTTTCTATCAACTTTCTTTTACTCGGACATTTAATCCAATTCAGTTAATTATGTTATAAAAAAATACGAGATTTAATCCAGATCTGTTAATAATATTGTAAAATGAATACTGCAAAAAACTACTTACTGGATCTCCGAAACTGCTTATTATTTGTTCTCGTGCATATTACAGTGCTACCAACTTCAACTTTTTGTTGTTGTTGTTGCAAATGATTTCGCGAGATTTAAAATGCGTCCCACCACTCCTCCTTTCATGACGTTTCTACCAATACGTAAGTTCTTCTTAAGGGGCAAGCAACCAGCTTAGTCTGTTAGTCTCTAGCAGACTTAGCAGGAGTGTTTTTTGTGCAGAAGTTATTTACAACATCATGAAAACCGCGAAAACCACCAAAACTTTTATATATTTTTTAATTGAGAATTTAAATTATAACTCAAAGGGCGTTCGTATTTAAAGGAGAATAGAATATTAAGTCCTTAAGGAAGTAATTCTATTTTTCTACTTCTGCTTATAATAAAACTTTATATTTCAGAAAAAAATATTAAATGGTAAGGAATAGGGTGGTATTATCTAATATAAGAAAATTTAGAATTTCTTACCTTACTTTTTTAGCTGACATATTGCCGCTCTCAATTTAAAAACAAATGTCTTATAGTTTTTTAAATAGGGATTATAGTAGAATTGTTGCAAGAGAGTTTTTATGAAAACATTGATTTTAAATTGGACAACCTCATAGTGGTATTCACTATTTGAGAATCATATTACTTGACCTATTTATTTGACGAACCTGTAACCTGAATTTGTACTGCAAGTTGAAAGCTGCTAAACATTTCTCTATGTAGTTGTAACTGCGTCATGGACTGGGAATCGTCCATGCCGCATTAATCCGAATACGAAAGCTTAATTTGAGCTCGTGAATCCATTATGGAAATAACGAAAAAACATGCGTCAGTCAAAATTGGTTTTTCTCCCGCGGCGCACACATATTTCAACATTCATTACGTTCAATCGTATAATTGCGCAACGAGTTCGAAACGAAATCCGAATCGCATTCGGCACACACACACATTGCTCGTCGAGCGGTTCATTTGTGATGGCATTGCACAACGGCGCTGCCGGTTCGATGAAAGCTGTCAATTAAATTACCTACCGCCGGCTACGAGAGAGCGGCCAACCAAATTGAAATATTAAAATACGAGCGGTCCTTAAAGGCTGTGATGAGCGTATTCCACAACAGTATTTCTTGCGTGCATACTAATAAACTGGCGGCAAAAAAATGGAGGCCTTTGAGCCTCCCCGACCGCATTCATCTTGTACTGTTTATGAAACAGGGATAGCTCGTTAAAACGAAGGGCCTCGCCCACAACTCCGGCAGTGACGATGCACACCTCGGCAACACCCTAATCGATCACACTACACCGTCACGAAATCAAGTACGCATAAAATTAAAATCTTTTGCTGTCGCCATAATTAGTAATTGTACCGAACGTGGTGGGTGAGCGGTTAACGCTATGGCCTCGCATTCAGGACCGAGCGTGGTGGTGTAACGAATAGCGTTCTGGCCTCGCATTCGGGAGGACGGCGGTTCGAATCCCCGTCCGGGCATCCAGATTTGGGTTTTCCATGGTTTCCCCAAATCACTCCAGGTGAATGACGGGATGCTTCCTTCAAAAGGCCATGGCCGAATTCCTTCCCATTCCTTGCCCCCATCCTTCCCCGTCTCTAAAGACCACGTTGTTAAAAAGGGACGTTAAACTGTTTAAAAAAAAAAAAAAAAAATCGCATTCAGGGGAACGCCGGTTCGAATCCCCGTCCAGGCGTTCAGATTTGGGGTTTCCATTGTTTCCCCAAATCACTCGAGGCAAATGCCGGGATGCTTCCTTCAAAAGGCCATGGCCGAATTCCTTCCCGTTCCTTGTTCCCAGTCCTTTCCCGCCTATAATGATCTCGAAGTCGATGAGGCGTAAAGCCATAAGCAAAAAAAAAAAAAAGTTTGGTTGGTAATTAAACAATCTGTCAGAAAAAGATTTATCAGGAATGTTTAAGGGACTAACATGATTAGTTTTGTTCTCAATTATGTCTGAACCGTAAAATGACAAGATGATTGCAAAAGAACATATGAATTGAGATTAGATCTTCGCTGGGTTCCACACTCTTACGACCTTAGTAAACATGGAAGTAATGGATCAGATGGTGTAAAAATCAATTTTTTTATAATTTTAAGTTAGGCAGCGAATTTTGCTCCACGCTTCTTTAACACCGCGATGCGTAGCCGATCGGAATAGCTACTTCAATCAATCATTTCTAGTAAAATTTATTATTTTGTCGTATTACGTTTTATCCATTCCAGGCACTGTCAATGAAATATTATTATTATATGAAAAAGTACGTTACAAGTAGTTTTTTATATTTATTTTGCTCGAAACCTATAAAAAAGGTAAATGTATTTTGTAAAAAATTAAGAGTATGATTCATATTAGAGATAAAATCCAAGTTCCAGGGTAAAACGATTTTTTTGATATATATGGTAAGAAAAGTGGTCTAAAATTGACAGTTGTGAATTATATATCTTTCTTTACATTATTGTAAAAAAGTTGAAAAAATATCCCAGTTCTCTACTTAAACAAAGATATCCATAAGCATGAAATAATTTATTTTTCCGAACCCGTTGTTAATTATGCTACGCTTGACCCTCAACACGAAGTTTGCTTGGATCCTTCTGAAGAATGCATACTAAGCCCGGTATCATATGTAGTACTGATAGTTCCTTTCTTCCTTAACTAACCTTGCCCAGGAATCGTACCAGGTAAAGGGGACCTGCAGTTTAACGTTAAATCAGACCCACGAAAGCGTTCTGGCGTACTTCACATTACACAACAAGCGGTGCCAGCGGTGTAAATTTGGTTAAGGGCTTTTGAAAATCCCCACCGAGACAGGAATTCGAACCAAGGGCCCTTCGATCTCCACGCTTGAACCACTGAACCATCAGACCACTCCATTTGCTTTCCGGACTTCTTTTCCAGCACATGGAATATAAGTGAATAGTTCTATTTAAAAATTAGTGAATCTTAGTCAAGACAATACGAGAAGATGTATAACATACAAACAATTCCTTGGGTCTTAAACATCTGTTGGGAATCTCAATTCTCTGTTGACTGTACCACCATCGATGTTTAAAACACTGAAAAAGGAACGTTTATTGTAATCTGTACAGCAGGTTGATGACAGGTGACTGTCAAATTAAAATGACCCCAAAATTTTGGCAGAACTGGATTCGGAATTAGAGATCTCTTCATATTGTGTCAGATAAACATAGATACTAACCGTTCATTTTTTATTTATTTATTGCTTTACGCCTCGTCGACGAATAAGGTCATTAGCGGCGGGATGGGACTGGGGACAAGTAACGGGAAGGAATTTGGACACGGAACCGTTCACGCACCACGCTCGGTCAACCGATCTTAAGAGGGAAGTTAGTAGGGAGGATGACTGAGGAAACAGCAAGTGTTTTCACTATCTCGTAATGTCAGAAATGGGCTTGGTGGTTCTACAGCAGTGCACATCACCCTCTGCCATCCGCCGCAGCAGAAACTAATGCAGTAGCAGGAACGGCTACTCCAATACGAACCACGAGTCGAACACGCTTATTTACCAGACAAGGTCCACGCCATAACGAGAAAACGTACCTGCTATGAGTTATGTCACAATTTGTGGTGTATAATTAAGAGAGGCTAATATATACGAGGCACGTTTCTAATTCACGAGCTCCGTGAATTGTGTGAGCCGCTGCGAGCAGCGCTCTTTGTTCGATACGAATCGAGTAATTACCACTGAAATTCTATTTAGACTGCGAAGTTGGCCCGCGATGACGGATGAGCGAAGTCGTCCGTGTAAATCAGGCCCTTCGTCGCCGGGGGCGCCTTCGTCCGACCAGCGACTCCATATTCAATTAGGACGCAACTCTTATAATCGACACACTTCATGGTCGATAGCGATCGGTCGATAGTGTCGCGCGACTATGTGCTTTTCGGACCAGGAATGTTGTACACATCCTTTAACACAGCCCGACAGATTTGCTTGGTATTCGTAGGTTGTGGCTATTTTTAGTTTTTTATATGCAGTACAGACAGGAGTTTTGTTTTTGTTTGTTTATAAATTGCGTTTACGAATAAATACCTCGAAATCTGTGCCTGAAAATTAAAGTACAATGTGATAAAAAAGAACATCGTGACATATATTTGCGACCGCAATGGACAAATATGATTTCGCAGTAAATAGATAATGTTTGTAAATATACTCTCTCCACTTATGCAAGTGATAGAAACAATACAGGTCCGAACTTCGCATCATTTTGCAAAGAAGTTCTACCACCCCAATCTTAAATGATGGAGAGACTCTTACAATTTTATTTAGTGGTAACCTTACCAAAGAAGAATATTCTTCATCACTGTGCACATTTAAAAGACATTTCTTTTGTAGCACTTTTTTTTTTTTTTACATATTTTAGGCGCCTGATTGGAGATTGAAAGGTTCCATCCTATAATCCCAGTCCCAGTTAAGATTTTAAAAGGTCGTTAACCCCATCTCCATATCTCTCACAGCGTGCTTTGGCTTTGTAATATGAAGTACGCCAGAAGGCTTCCGTGGTTTGCATTTCCCCCTATACCCGCGAGGATTACCTGGGTAGGTTAAGGCCGGTTACAATAAGGGTGGAATCAGCAGCCGATAAAAACCCTGTCACCAAGGCACTACAACAACATGAGCCTTTAGTTCGTCGTTGAATACGACTGATAAATAATAAAATTAATAATAAAACAGTTTATTATATTTCCAAGTATCCTGGATTTATAAGTATATCTCGGATAATCATCTGGTCAATAGTATTCTATATTGTGGTTAAATATTTAAAGACCTTACTTTAATGTTGTTATAACTGCGTAATATGATTTCTTGGTTCAATTCGAAAACATGAATTCATATTTGAATGATTTACATTATACGTAAAATTATTGAGTTCTTCCACCTAGCGGCCTTAGGCAGATAGAGGAGGTGAAATGTTAGTGGTGGTATAGCATAGCCAATAAGACGCCTGGCCTCCTTTTCTATTAGGAATTTGAATGGGTGCAGGATAATACTAAGTGTTCAACTTCGACGAAAAATTGGCGACAGGCAGCACTTCCAGTTAGCATTTATCGTTACCGAATGAGCTGCGAACTCGTCAAACTTAATTCAGATTTTCGTTTACAAAATAATTACTTCTCTTTTGAATAAGGCTCTGGTTCCAATAATAAAGATAATACAATTTTAACGTGTTGATAAATAGTGATTGTTAAGCGAAGACTACAGACGACGTATGTGGAGAGGAAAGAGATTTATTCAGCAAGAACCGAATTAAGAGGTGTCGAAAGTAAGTAACGTCGTAGTACTTTACAAAACAATTAAGGTTTGTTAGGAGATTCACATGTGTCTGGTAAAAAGATATACAGAAATTTAGGATATGGTTTTTCGCTGAAATTGTAATCATTAACATAATGACAAGTGGAAAAAAGCGTAGCGAAGACTATTTATATTGAAGACAGAGAAGATGGATGGTGTATGAAATCCCGGACATTGAATTCCTAGTGTGGCGCACACGAGTGAATATTTCATGCGCCGGAGCACTTAATCAGCCAGGTGGTTGCTGTCGCTAGAAGCTGGGTAATAACAGCGCGCAATGACTTTTATCTTTTTACAGTCATGAATACTGGCGTTTAATTGGATATTTCTGCAACCTGTCACTGCGACCCGGCTTCTGGATAGATTAAGACAAAAAATACTAACTGGGAACCGTTTTTATGATTGAATATTAATACAGCAGACGTAGACTGTAAGGCATTCTAAACAACTTTCGGTAGCTGGTTCTGTAGCAAGGCAATTATTCCATCAAAATGATGAATGAGAGTAATAAGAAACGTATTGGCTCCGTTGGATGCAACTCTGAATGTATCTATTAAGCCCGTTGCGAAGTGAAATTATGAAGTTTATAGAAGAAAATAAAAATATCTTGTCAAACAACATTAGATACCTAACTAAGTAACACGTCATAATGGTCTTAGAAATATGTCATATCTATTGAAATTTACGTTAAAGTTAAAGTGGGAAACTATTTTTACTGATATAATATTCTGAATAAATTTTCCAGACCGTGCTGGTCCGAAGTTAGATGGTTCAAATCTAAATGGTGTAGGAGTAGCCTAGGATTCGGTACTTTGCTGTGAGACAACGAAAGGAGGAGGTAGACGGTTCATGATCAGTATATTCAGTATCAAAGGCCTCATTTAAACCACAAACATTTGCGTAGTGAGTAGAGAACAAGTACATGCGACACACTTCTGGATAATACATCCATCACATGGAGACATTAATTCCTCTGGTCCGTTTAATTTATTTTGACGAGAACTCCTAGAGTGACAATAGTTGGTTTTACCCTGTCTGTTCATTATCTTCACCTACTAACATACGCACAAATCACTGGAAAGAACACGAATAAAACGAACCTAACTTTGAGAATCACTGGCTAAGAACTCTCGGTGGCCCAATCAACGCTCACGATATGACCAACCTAGCCGCTTCTAGTGCAAGTGTAGAATCAATTAAGATGCATCTCAAACTGACGTTTGCTTCTGTTCTTGCGAAAGACCCTTTCAACGCACAACTGAATTTTCACCTCAAGACGTTGTGGCCTATCTCAATATTCATTAAGCCGGAGTTTTGTCCCATTGTTGCATTTTTTAATTTTCTTATCCAAAATAACTTGCCTTTGTTATACTCCGCCGAAGGTTTTTTCTGGAAATACAAATTAAAATAGAACATACTTCCTGTTTGATATCACCTATCACTGGCTTTGTAGTTCAATGTCCTTTATTTATTTATTGCTTCGGGTTTCATACGTCGGCATCTCGGTAGATGATCGTGGCCAGGAACAGGAAGGAATTCTCAAGGAACCATCCTGAAATTCACTTGAAGGGATTTCGGGAATCCATGGAAAACCGTAATCTGACGGGGATTTCAACATGTCTCTTCTCGAATGGCAGGACCGCTCATCCATCCAGTTGTGAAAAAGATAGGAAAAAATTACTCTGCAATTGTAGCTACTATATATGGGTAAGGTTGAAATGTTAATTTTGCGGAATAGAGTTAATGTTGTCAGGAGGTGGCAAGGCAACTTGGAATGTAACCGGGTTTACTTTAAGCAAACTCCAGTAGCTGATTTAATGTCGCAAGCAGTATTCACCGCAGGTTATTAAATAGAGGGTAATTCACATAAAAAAAACACGGTCGGTGAAATTCTTCAAAAATACTGTACGTATATTCAGATTTAGTTCCCGACATCACACAATAACAGAAGGGGGCAGAACTATTGAAAACAAACGAAAGAATTCATGAATTTCGTTTAAAGATTTTAGCATTTTACATTTCTACACAGTTGTTCCTTCATATGTTTCTCAACTTCACAATTATCTTTTCCTGAGCATCAGTTATTCAGGTTTAACTTTTAATATTATTACTTTATTAATTGAATTTTACCCTATCCCATCTGAAATGAATAAATCTAATCTCTACAATTAAATGAGAAGTTCTTTTATACATATTTATTAGCTTATGCCTCAGTTACAGTTCGAAGTTCTTCAATTATTTCACAGCCATGATTATCAATTAAATAATTTCTAATTATTTTTCATAATTTTATAAAGGAAACAACATACCTAATCGAAGGATTTACTGTTCTGAAAATAGTACTTAAAAACCCAAATAAAATATTATAGGTGGGCATAATATGAGAGCTTCGTTATTGCATAAAAAATGTTGATGATTTTTTTTATTTTACTTACGGCTTTACGCCTCGTCGACGTCGAGGTCATTAGAGGCAGGATGGGACTCGGGAATAGGAACGGGAAGGAATTCGGCCATGACATTTTGAATGAAGCATGTCGGCATTCACCCGGAATGATTTGGAGAAACCATGGAAAACCCAAATCTGAATGCCCGAAGGGGGATTCGAACCGGCGTCTTCCCGAATGCGAGGCGAAAGCGATAACCACCAAATGTTGAGAATTACTCATGCATGCTGAACAGTGAAACATTCGTTTGCTCTTTAAGCGAAGAAACGGTTGTTTCCTCCCACACCATCGGTAAGCAAGCAGGTAGTGAGCAACGCCAAGTTGATTCACTTAAAGATTTCCTGTATTTGCGAGTCGTACTCGTCAGTTCCCACTGACAGCGTTGCGTGACTCCCCTGCGAATGCGCTGACAAGTGCGCGCGAATCGCTGTTGTGTGAGGCCGGAAAGCACGGCCCGCTTCATTTGAGGGTGGAGAGGCATCCCGGAAGAGGCGAGCCCGCAGAGCAACCCCGCGCCACAATGCCGCCGATGCGATGCGACGACTTCCACGAATTAGTGTATGAAAAGGAAGGACCGCCGCCGCTGTTGTTATTTTCCGTTCCGTTTCTTTTTTTCCCAGCGCGCCTGGGGTCGGCATAAATATATTGTGGCCGGCGGTAGCGTCCGTGAGCACAATGGCGGTAATTCCATTGTTCTTGGCCGGTGCGATTTCGCTTGGCTGGAGGGCTGATTGACGCCGACGGCTGCGTGAGGCTCCACGCTCCGACAGACGCAGGAAGTCGATCGGTTATGCCCGCCACTACACGCCACTCATCCCCCTTCGTGATAGAAACTACAGAGTATCATAACCACTGTACCTTCTCCCCACCACACTTTATTCTGCTCGTAATTCTAACGTAAATACTAATCACAGCTATACGAGGGTATATATATATATATATATATATATATATATGTGTGTGTGTGTGTGTGTGTGTGTGTGTGTGTGTATGTAGAAATGAAAGGAAAGAAGTGCCGCTAGGCAATATTTACATAGAAAAGAATGGGAAAATACAACCAACACGCACCAAAGTTGAAGGGAGGAGGGCAGCAGCAACACAAAACAACACACAAACAAATAAAAACAATATTTCGGGTGAAATCCCCGTTTTCATGTTAACAGAGGGAGATGGTTGGGCTTGCACAAGACTTGCGATCGACGCAGCCACTCATAGAACGCAATAGACCGTTGGAGGTGGTGGGTGGAGCAACGATAATATAACTGCGAGTATCAGAATGATTAAAATGGTTGAAAAAATAATAATAAAAAATATAAATAAATAAATAAAAATTCAATTACATTTTTTATTTATTTATATTTTTTATTATTTTTTTCAACCATTTTAATCTTTCTTATACTCGCGGTTATATTATCGTTGCTCCCCCCACCACTTCCAACGGTCTATTGCGTTCTATGAGTGGCAAGTCTTGTGCAAGCCCAGCCATCTCCCTCTGTTAACTTGAAAACGGGTTTTCACCCAAAATATTGTTTTTTTTCTTTGTTTGTGTGTTGTTTTGTGTTGTTGCTGCTCTCCTACCCTCAACTTTGGTGAGTGTTGGGTGTATTTTCCCTTTCTTTTCCATGTATATATGTATATAAAACAACGGAATTATTTTTCAAAAGCTATATATTTTCTTACGAAGTCTTTCTCGGCGTTGAGAATACAAATAATGCTCTCGGGTGACTAGCCGAGTTATAGAAGTGGAAAGAGCTACACTGGCCAGACGGTGCGGTGTGTTCACCAACGTTGTCTAGAACATGCACGACACGTTCGTCTGGGGCAGAAAGACAAGTCTGCGGTGGCGGAACACAGTCTAGAACATGGCCATGGTTTTGATTTCGAAAACACCAGAGTACTGAAGCATACTGGGAGCTTCTGGAATAGCATCCTTACAGAAGCAGTAGAAATTCGTCTCGCGTCTAACCTCGTCAACCGTGACGGCGGGTTCCAGCTGAGTGAAGCCTGGACGCCAATCATCAATACTATTCGTCGACAGCGCGACCGAGACGCATAACACGGCGCGTCCAGATCAACGGGAAGTTCGGTAGTAACATAAGCGAGCAATTTGTTGCTCAGGTAAGTTTTTGCCTTCTGTTTTTTCCTTCTACCGAACGATGAGTTACTACGAGGCAGGACCCCGGCTACCATTGGTTACAAATCTGACCAATCACGTGGCAGCATGGCTCAATATGAGGCCCGCAACGGATTCGTGTTGACCCATCAGTTGGACAAACAATTTATCGTGAAGGCTTTGTTTTTCGGATATCTTCTTCGAAGGAGCGGTGATTTTAAGCCCATCCGCTATATGTCATGTGAAAAACGACATCAAATCTAGCCGTAACTCCACCTTGGCATCGATTCAAGCCGCAACGATATTTGACCCCTGCTACGACTGGTTCCACAGCCGACCAATCAGAGGTTAGCAACGGGAATCTGGTCTAGCTCAGCAGCTTCGCATGTTCCTGACCTCACTTAACCGCTTACAGAGGGAGCTAAAGGTTTCCCTGACGGAGCATAGAAATAGGGAATGGGCATCTCTATGCTTAACCCGGACGATGAATCACTCTGGAACCAAACCAGGAGGTTCACCCGAAACAAGAAACGACTTACACCGCTCCACGGCGAGAGAGGACTTGTATATAGCCCTGAAGATAAGGCTAATGCTTTAGCAGACACCTTTGAAAAGAACTTCCGGCCAGCGCAAACCAATGTGAATCACCGCCATCTGAATACAGTGCGCCGTAGATTACAAGTCTTTCTCAATGCGGAGGATGAGTTTGAAATAGAGCCAATCACTGCTGAGGAAGTAGCCAACTGTGTTTCTAAACTTCCCCCTCGCAAGGCTCCGGGTCGGGACAAGGTTAACAACCTTCTCCTCCGCAAACTACCACCTGAGGCGATAACATTTCTGACAGCGATCTTCAATAAAATTCTAAGACAGCAACAATACCCACGAAACTGGAAGCACGCAGAAGTGGTCGGTATACACAAGAGCGGTAAGGACCCTCTCTTTCCTCAACACTACCGGCCTATTAGCCTCCTCCCAGCAGTCAGTAAAGTGTTTGAGAGACTGCTACTCAAAAGACTGTACACCCACATAGAAGCAAACAGTATCATCCCAAACCACCAACTAGGATTCAGAAAAGGCCACTCCACCACTCAGCAGCTCATGAGAGTCGTCGAGAAAGCCACCAGAGCCTTTAACTTCAAGGAATACTGCGGGATGGTTCTACTTGATATCTCCAGGGCATTCGACTCGGTATGGCACTCGGGACTCCTGCTCAAGCTCTATGAGCAGGGGTTTCCAGGACCATATGTGAAACTTATTAGAAGCTACCTCGCCGGCCGCACATTCAGTGTCCGCGTCAACAATGCTTTCTCCACTAGAAGACGGATCCGGGCCGGTGTCCCTCAGGGGTCGGTTCTCGGACCAGTACTCTATACATTGTTCACAGCTGACGTGCCTAATAACCCTGGTGTAGAGATTGCGACCTACGCAGATGACACTGCATATTTCTCTCTCAGCAGAAGCAGAGCTATTGCAACACGTCGTCTCCAGGAAGTCCTACAGAAAACTCTTGCTTGGGCTAGGAGGTGGAGAATAGAAATAAATCCTGCTAAAACGCAAGCCATTATGCTTACGCGTAGATGCGACCCAGCGCTACCGGTGATACCACATCCTCTACTACACCTCAATGGCAAGGACATCCCCTGGTCTACAACTGTTCACTATCTAGGGGTCACACTGGATAGGAGATTAACGTGGCACGCCCACATAGAGGAAGTCATATGCCGAGCGAGTGCGAGATTACAACAACTCTACCCACTCATCAACTTTAATAGCCGACTACCTCCAACTATTGGAATCAAAATCTACACAACCCTCATCCGTCCAATTATGGAATATGCATGCCCTGTATGGGCATACGCCGCAAATTACCAAATACAAAAGCTACAAGTCATCCAAAATCGGGCATTGAAGAGAGCCCTACACTTGCCACGTCATTTTCCGACCGATGCCCTACACGAGGCTACTGCTCTGCCTATGCTCTTGGATAGATTCAGGCTGCTGGCAAAATCCTTCTACAAAAGCTCCCAGAAATCAAAGAACCTAATGGTCAAAAACATCGGCCAATACGACATTTCAGCTGACCGACACAAAAGACCATTGAGCTTAATAAATTAATGCACCAAAAATAAAGACCCACCAACACAGAAGAACTGACCAACCTTATTAATTGGAGAAAATATCCTAGGATAAGAACTCCCAAAAAACACTGCCAATTGAAGAAATGGCAGAGATTGGTGGCTGTGTGTGTCACTTCACCGGAAGATGGCGCCGACGATTCAGAGCGCCGAAATATTGTGTGATTATTATAACACTTCTATAACTCGGCTAGTCACCCGAGAGCATTATTTGTATATATTTTCTATTTTTTTTTTTTTGCCAAAAAACCCTTATCCGCTTTAAAATACTCTCCATTACAGCTAGTACATTTGTCCTGCAGGTGCTTCCACTGTTCGAAACATTTTCTGTAGTCACCTTTGGAAATGGCTGACAAGTCCCCCCTCGTTTTTTCCCTAACCTCTTCAATGTTGTCCAATCGGTGTCCTTTTAGTGCCCCGTTTCATGGGTGGAAATAAAAAAAGTCGCACGGAGCCAAGTCAGGCGAGCAAGGTGCGTGGGATAGTCGAACTATGCCATTTTTAGACAAAAATTGCCTAACAGAGACAGTTGTGTGTGCAGGTGCATTGTCGTGGTGGATGAACCAGTCTCCTGTTTGCCTCAAATCGGCTCTTTTTGACTAACACTGTTGCGTAATCTTCTTAAAACTTCCAAATAAAAGGTTTGATCGACAGTCTGATGTAGGGGAACAAACATTGAATGAACTACCCCCTTGGTATCAAAAAAGCAAAAGAGCATTGTTTTGATGTTTGATTTCACTTAACGACATTTTTTTGGACGTGGTGACAGTGGGGTCTTCCATTGGCTTGACTGTTGCTTTGTTTATAACCATCACTCATCTTTGACAGAAAATCTGGATCAATTTCAAGCTGTTGTTTCAAAGCACGCAAGTTTCATCTTATCGTTTTTGAGTGTCAGTCAGAGCCCGAGGAACAAACTTGGCAGTAACCATTTTCAGACCCAAATATTCGGTTAAAATTCGCTGAATCAAGCTCCAAGATAACCCACTAATCTCTGACAGTTGATGAATTGTCTGTCGATGGTCTGAGAGCACAAACTCTCGAATTTTTTCAACATTTTCGTCGATTCGGTCAGCTGATGGAAGTTCAGAACGAGGTTTGTCATCAGTCGACATGTCGCGATTTTTAACCCGAGCGAACCACTTCAAAACCTGTATTTTTCCCAAAGCGTCATATTTGTAATCTGGTTTCAACATTAAAACAGTTTCAGCAGCATTTTTACTGAGTAGAAAACAAAATTTCACAGCTGCACGTTGTTCACTTAAACTTGCCATCATCAAAAACGAAACAATAACAAAACAGCACTAGCAAAAACAGTCACTGCAGATTAACAGAACAAGTCGACAACACATGCGGCACTGAACTGATAATGAGTTGCGCTATAAACGCCTAGTGACAAAAACACGTGCTACACATGCTCCACCCACGGCAGTGCTATTCCAGTTATTTTTTAGTACTCCGTCGTTCATGTTTTGTATGTTAAAATAATTTACAAAAGCATAATATCTGAAAGAAGAAGATATTAGAAGAATACAGCACCACGGATAGGAAAGTACAGACGAGAAGAAATGCAGCAAGAAACCTGGCAAGCTACAAAATGAAGGAAAGCAATTTATCAAAAATCTTTTCAGAACAGAAATGTCGAGACTCCAGATATACAGGATGAACCTGATCACATCTGGTACTTTTTAATGATAAATTGACTACAGCAATGGATGACAAGCCATCCCCGTTGGCTCATTTGCCTGCGGCATCGTGGTGGTGTTCGGCGCTGTCATGGGGTTAGCTGGATCGAATCTTTGCGATAGAAGAAAATTTCACCATCAGGATTTAGCCGGCCAGGTAGGAGACAGGTAGTGCATAGTTCCTAGTTGTGCACTAAAACCCTGAGTTGAATCCCAAACTTTTCCACAGTGTTTTTGGAGTGAGGGCATAAGATACTGTTGTAGTGTTCGGAAGAGTAGGGCTGAATGAGCCGTCATCGCGTTTCACCCTTTCCCTCCTTTCATTTCTCATGCACAGTACAAACAACAGGGAACATACACACACTACAAGTGTCACCAACACTTACGACATCTTCGAACATTGTCACACTTTGAAGGCAACTGGAAACCAGCTCAGTTCATCTTCCCAGACGTTCCCTTGGAGGGATAAACATCCCCTTTGGTGATCGCCTACGCCCGGACCAGAGCACGGCGTTCATAAATAGTAAAGTGTGCGAATGTTGCGTGTGTGAATTAGTGAGGTGCAGTCTGGCAGACGCCAACTCGAGATACTGAGCGCTGAGAATGTGGTAGCGAAAGGAACTCTGTGTGCAGGTGGGCTCACTAAGACAATACACTGAGAGCTTGCAGTCCCTGTCGATTTTGCTCTTGAGTGACAATGTGAGAGGTAGAGAGAATCATCATTATTATCGAAAGACCTACGATAGACGGTGAAGTGACCGAGTTCACGATAAGCTTTAAAGAGTAATTACAGATAATTTTTGCTAAAATGACTCTGCGGGCACTCATAACATTGCAATAAACTGCTGCTTTAACATTTTAGTTTGGGCAAGTTGACATTGTTTTTTCAACAACTGCAGAATCACGTGTGTGTAAGCAGACATTAATGACGAACAATTATTTGAAGACAGTGGCATGAAAGGTAAGGCGAATGAAAAGTTATCAAACATCATCATCATCATCATAATTAGACGTTTTCACTTTTGCGGGTCGTCCTGCACATCCTCTTAAAAGCCTGCCGGTCATTCCAAGATTTTTCATCCATCACTTTTTTTCAAACAACCAACTCCGTTAGCCTCTGCATCTTTCTTCATTTGGTTCATCTATCTTTCCCGAGGTCTTCCAACTGGTCTCCTTCCCTTCCCACTGTTCAGTAGTGCTACTTTCAGCATCCTACCCTCCTCCATCCTCATAAAATGACCAAACCACTGCAAACTTTTCCTTGTTAACATCTCTTCTAATGCTTGTAGTCTCTCCCTGATGTTTTCATTTCTCATTTATCTTTCCTCGTGACATTCTCTATCCTTCCCAGAAACCTTATCTCTGCCGCCTGCCATCTGCTAATATCTCTTTTTGTCCAAGTCCAAGTTTCAGAACCATAAGTCAGTGTGGGCTGGTAATATACTTTATAGAGCAGAATTTTGGCATCCTTCTCTATGTTCCACACCTCGAGATTACATCCTTTATCTGATGATACAATTGTCCACTCTTCTTTAGTCTCTGACCTACTACTATTACTATTACAATTACTCCGCGATTCACTAAAAGTGTTTGGCGGAGGGTGCATTGCACATATCAGGAAGGGTAATGGTTTGGAAGGGATATACAGGATATGGCAGGTGGCGCTCATGGGCTTTTATGAGGAACCATCCCAGCATTCGCCTGGAGCGATCTAGGGAAACCATGGAAAACCCAGATCAGGATGGCCGGAGTGCTTTATCGGAAGCTACTCCTGTCCGATTTTGTGTTTACTCGCCCGGTAAATCCATTCTATTCCATTCCCTAATCGCTCGTGGAAAAAATGAGTAGAGAAATGAATCGGTTCTGGCCCTGATTTCTCTTATCTTATTTTCGCGGTCATTCCGAGATATGAATGTTGCTGGTAGCAATATTTGTTTGCTGTCATTCCGAAATACGTCAGTCGAGAATTTTTTAATTAGCTTCCGTCGAGAGCAACGCCTTCGGTGCTCCAGGTCTTCCCAACCTAACTCCTTCAACATGGCACTTACGCTTTCCCTCCAACTATATATACCTGTCACGAATCGGGCGGCTCTTCTCTGGACCATCTCTAATGCCTCCATTAATCCCTTTTGATGGGTACCCCATACAGAGCAACAATATTCCAAGTGAGGCCTCACTAGTGACTTGTACGCAATCGATTTAACTTCCGGAGTGCATTGTTTTAAATTACGACCTAGAAATCGAAGCATACGATTTGCTTTCCCAATTACATTCTCGATATGCTCATTCCACGACAAATCATTACGAATTGTTACCCCTAGGTATTTAGCGGAATCTACCGTTCTAAGGACAGTGCCATTAATTGTATATTCAAAGCTAACTGGTGTCACCTTTTTACTTACACGCATGACTTGGCACTTTTTAACGTTTAACTCCACCTGCCAATCTTTACACCACGCAATTATTTTCATAATATCGTCTTGTAACAAAGCGCAGTCGTCCTGGGTTGTGATTTCACGATAAATAATAGCATCATCGGCAAATAATCTTTTCATTCCCCTTATTATGTCGCACAAATCATTAATGTATATGAGCAATAAGGATTGTTAAGCACCTGAATTGGAGCAAAAAGAGCATCAACGAACGGAGAAACAGACGCCATAGCTTTCGTAAGGGGCTGTCCCTTAATTACGTGCCTCAAATAGGGTGGGGGAGGAAATCTGATGTCAAGTTTTTATTTCACATTGCCCCCCTTCAAACAACAGTAGAGCTAATAAAAAAAGAGGTCTCAAAAATTATGAGGTCGACGAACCTCACCACAGGGTGGGGAGAGGGGAGCCAGATTTACGAAAACTCACATAATTAAAGAACACCCTCTATGTGTAGACGACAAGGCGGAAGGACTTTACTGCAGGACTCTACTGAGGATACCTTCCGATTCGCTCCTGCCCACAGTCGAGAATGTTATTCGTCGAGACTAAATAGCAAAATCTTATTTGGGTAATTGTTATGTACCATTAAACATTTCTGCATGTGAACAGGCGGGTATAATGGTACCACTACCGAATGTAGAGACGCATCACTGTTCGAGAATACGACCATCAAGCACTTGGTTCGCAATATTTTAACTTCGTGCTGATTTCTGTGGCAAGACCATTGTAATATGAAAGACTTAACCTTCTGTCCACCGAAAAATATAGAACCACCCGATCTAGCCCTGGTTATGAAAACTCACGTGATCGGAATTATGATGCTTATTCTTTTCACTGAGTTAATCACTATCAATTCTATTGTTTTCTTTACTTGTTTCCTTATCGAAACGATCAATAATGAATTTCACGCCAGTAAACAATTGTTGTATTTGTGAACACAATTTGTTATATAGTTCGTATGAAAGGAAAGTAATCTCGCCTATCAATTACTAATTATTAATTTCATTGATTCATGTTTGAAAAATGATTGATTTCAATTACGAAGCATTTTGCATGGCGCCCAGCACTAACCGATATCAAGAATAATACTTATTATCAGCATTATTCATAAATGAATATTATTTTGAATTCATTGCATCACAGAGCAAAAATAAAAGTAAGTTTCAAAAAAGATCGGAGATAATGTCTTTTTTTTTTTTGCACAACATCCAAACATTGCATAGTGATGAAACATACCTCACTTTATTCCTAGGACCGTGAGCTGTACAATCGTTATCATGTGAGAAATAGGATTTGCATGACACTTGATCTATGGAACAAAAAAATGAAGAGGCTTTATTTTACTACTCAGTTTTTCCGAAGTCGCATCAAATTATTGAAACGTGCTTTTTTGCACTATCGGTACCCTACGTTGTACAATTTAAGAAATGTGATAAAAATTCGTCGTTTTTACATGAATCACAATCTACGTAACAGACTTATTAGGGTTAAACGTCAATTACTTCTCGCATTCGAAGTGTTGCAGCAAAAGATATAAATAAGTTCCTGTTGTGATTTAATATATTGATAATTAACTATAGTCTCGAGGGAACAGAGTCACCCGAATGTATGAAGTCTTGTAATGTTAGGTTCTTGTTCTGTCACACCGACGTTCTGGCCTCGCATTCGGGAGGACGGCGGTTCGAATCCCCGTCCGGGCATCCAGATTTGGGTTTTCCATGGTTTCCCCAAATCACTCCAAACAAATGACGGGATGCTTCCTTCAAAAAGACCATGGCCGAATTCCTTCCCATTCCTTTCCCCCATCGTTTCCCATCTCTAAAGACCTCGCTGTTAAGAGACGTTAAGCAGTTAATAAAAAAAAGTCCCACTGACTTCGCGGTAGTCATCAAGACTTACCAGAACAATGGCATCAATTTCGAGATCATGCTACCAAGTCGCGACAAGAAGACGCCTGCAGCTCCAACGGGGTAGACCACATAACAGCAACCACATTACGATGTCCAGTGCTTCCGCTGCCAACAATTCTGGCACTACGCAGGTTAATGCATCGATGTGCTGAGGTGTATTCGATGCGGAGGTGGACATGAAGTTGCTGACTGCGTTCAACAATGCCAGGACGCAATCTGCTGCAACTGTGAAACCAGGTATGCTGCTTCGTACGGGGGTTGTACCGCACGAAAGCATCAACGATGGAACCCAACCCGCCCACGGGACATCTGAGGACCGGAGCAAAATAGGAATTCACCGGGGCACCCCAGTCAGCACACGGCTGCTGGGAGGATTGAACATGCAGGGCCCAAACAAATCAAAGAGCACACAGAGGGCACAGGCGAGGACCGCTAACCCACTATACCATTTCCGCCTCCAACCATCGAGAAGCATCCCACAAGAAAAAATGAGCTTAATCAAAACATCGAGAGTGCCCCATCACCAAACTCCTGGTGATGGTCAACTACCAGTGACGGTTGTCGCCAGCACTGCTGCAACTGCCATGCAGCAGAGCAATGGGGCCTTGACCTATCCGTAATGATCTGATTGTTAACGCAACTCATCTCAGAGCTCCCTGATCTGAACGTAACTCCATCCGAAAACTAGCCAACGAGAAGACAAACCGTCAGATAAAAAATGAATAGTCGAAACTGAAGCACAAATAAATGTCCGCCGACAAAAAGTCCAACATACTCTGCCCAACATGGTAGTTATTGGCTGTGGCTGCTGAACGTTAAGTATGACCATTGGCCACATTTTGGCTTTGTGGGCCCCTAGGCTATACATGTGGTGCGGGCCCCCCTATAGGCAGTGGTCAAGGCGGGGGACTCTGACCGCGGACTGTGGATGCTTAAATTCGAAATTCGGCCCAAAACATGTATAGGCTACCTTGTTTTTAGGGTACAGCCTATGTAGTCTATGCTTAAATGCGGCCCTGGACCAAAGACCGTATGTTTTCATATCACAAATTAGCCAGCGGATCAAGGAGGAAAGAAATTGGCCACCGTATACATTGTGGAGTGATCTAACCTTAGGGTTGTGGTCTAAAATAATTACTGGTGCCCGACGTAGTGAATTTACAGGTTACTACCAATATCTCTCCAGTCTCTAGCATGTTAATAAAATCGAATCTTTCAACCGTTATAATTTTTTCTTATTAATGGCGGTCACACAGTTCTTTCGCGAGAACAACTTCTTGTTAATATCAGTTCAAATCCCGACCAGGGTGAGGAGATTTCTGCTTATGCTAACTCAGCCTACTGTCAAATGAGCACCGCGGCTGAAACTCTTCCGGAATAAAGATAGCAAAGCTTGCTACAGGCACTGTTCCTTCAATATTTAACAGAGGTCTGGAAATTGGATACGGAGATTTTCCTGTGCATCGCCAAAACCTTAAGAACCTGAAGGGGACCTCTTTAGTCTGAAACTTGTTGGTGTATGGATAATGTCGAAGAGGATGCGTGTCGCAAATAGACTTCTCCTGATTCTGGTGCTACGCACTGGTAAAGGAAGACTGCCAATTTTGTTGACTTCTTGTGTAAATCATATTTTCTTTTTGACGATGTAATAAGGAGTCGACGAACCACACGATGAAACTGAATAATAGACTTTGGCCTAAAGTAATGCTTACTGGGTACTCGGCAGCATTCAGGACGGTCTGATTGTTACATCAGATGAAGGAAAAATTTCTGCAAAACGTGATAATGATAAATGCATGGGACCACCTGACAAAGAAGGCAGATGCTCGAGGAAAACTTTTGTGATATCGCTACACGCCTGTGAATGAACTCATGGAGGAAGGGAGTAACTAAGGAAGGATCTATAGTGGCGTTAAGTTAAGAAGAAACATACTTGTTGGTAATTGAAGCCAGTGTGGCTGTGCATGACGGGTTTGGTTGGTCGCCTCGTCGGGGAAGAGGCGGCGCACATCGATAAAGCAGTCCGCGCCGCCTTTGTCTTGCGTTGCGTGTTCCCGCAGCCGGTTCTATTCTGGGCCGGAAGCGGCCTTTGCATGTGCGCGCCTCATTAGAACGACGCACGACTGCCCGGCCCAGCTCGGAATGCTGCGACTTTCGTGCCTACAGGTATTTAGGACGAAACTTAGAATCAGGCAGCGCGGCTCTCAGCTTTCATAAATCCGAAGACATTAGCGTCACCGGCAACAAGCCGCAAGTCGTAGATATATGAAGATGGCTCGCAGTAAATATTTGATAATGTTGGAGATTAGTTTTCGGAGCTGCACCTGGGTCACTGGCGGACTGTGTGCTTGTAGTTGCATAATAAAGAAGTATATAGTCGTTGTTGCTACAAAACAGTGTCTCTCAAGGTGGGATACGAGAACCCCTATGGGCCCGCCACTTGACCGTAAGGGGTTCGCGACAAGATATCAGTAATGGCGGACTGGCTATTTCAAGCGTATAACAGGCACAATGATGAACATTGCTCACTGTCGCTAGTAGTAGATTAAAAAAAAAAAAAAAAGTCGTAGTTTTTTCTCAAGGGGGTTCGCCAGCGCCTGGGAAATTTTATAGGGGTTCGTGAAGGTTAAATGTTTGAGAAATACTGCTCTAGAACAATGGTCGGAAAACTTTAGAAACTAAAAAGCCAATTCCAGTATTAAAAGCGTCGGGAAGAATTTATAAAAGCCATAGGTGTGCTTGCATTTTGTAATCGATTTTTTTCCTGCAAACTTTTCTTTAGTTCTTCCATTGCTTTCTTTCGCATATTGCCAACGGCATGTGTTGTGGCATATGAGCCTTACTTTATTTGTGTCTTTCTGGACTTCTTATTATTTGCAAGTATTTACGCAAAAGACTCAAGCCATTCATTTTTGAATTCGCATCGCTCATCTGTTACTTTTTCGTATTTTTTCTTAGGAGCAATTTAACAGTATCTTTAAAAATAGGTAAAACATGATACATTACCTGAGAAACAAATATTTTATAGTCATTAACAATTACTAAACCAGACCCAACACTACAATAGTCAAGACGAATACAACAAGCGGCGTGAACACCCAACAAACAACTTCAAACTACTGTGGTATTTTGTTTAATTTGTTGTATTGTCGGTAAAGGTTGGCAAAAGAACTTGTTTATAATGAGGTGTGGCAGCCTACAGGTGTTTGGATCTTTCCGACTTTACTGCTACTACTAATGTCGTACAGATGTAAGAAAAAATTATTAAAGAGCCGCTTGCGGCTCGGGAGCGTTGTTTACCAAGCCCTGCTCTAGAAGCAAAACATACCTAAAAAGTAATTAACTCCTAAGAAACGAGTAATACTCCACAAAGAAGAATAAATGAAAAAGTGTGTGTGTTGTGGAACGTACGACAGTAGTGAGAACTTCAAAGAGTTTAGTACCACTGAAGGGGAAGGCGTTGATGCTGACTATAGTCCCCATTAGCCGTCTGACGGATGTTCGACTCTGTAGGTCCACAGTTTTAAATTGCAAAATGCTTATTGCAGGTTTTCTGTAATAGATAGGTACGTGTTAGCACGCAGTTTTTTGCAGAGTTTGTTGCGATCTACAATACTTTCACCCATTCTATTTCTATATATTTAAGGTGCCCAACGATTCACGTACTCGATTAATCAGATTCGTTACTGCTCGAGTAATAAGTCAGTACGATATTCAATGCACATAAATCTTTGTAGAGAACGACTCTGCACAGCAGCGAAAACTGTGTGAAATATCGTCCACTGATTATCGGAATATAAATACAAAACCGTGTCTCTGGACGCATGAGAGAAGTTTCATCTCTTCCAGGGATGATCCGATTGTGTATGTAAGTAGCTTTGTTTTCTTAAGATTTTTCAGTCACAAGCACACTCTTGTTACTCAACTCATGTGATATCGTTTCTGGTGATACGTTTTATAACGAGTGTAATACTTAGATGTCACGGCTTATGTTTATGGATATACGCCTTGTCGACATCGAGGTCACTAGAGGCGTAACAGGACTGGAGGCAAGGATTGTGAACAAGTAGGCCATGGCCTATCGAAAGAACCATCCCAGCATTCGTCTGGATAGATTCGAGAAACCCTGGAAAACAGAAATCTGGCTGGCGAGGTGGATATTCGAAGCTACGCCCTCCCGAATGCGAGGGCAAACATTACCCCTCACCCACCACGTACGGTTTAGATGTCGTCATACAAAACAACAGTTTAAAAACTACAGCAGATGTGAGTAAACAAATGCTTACATGTACAAACACCCTCATTTAATAAGATTCATCAAAATTATAACACATGTAAAACATATTTAAAGTAAATGTTTTTGTACCGTTTTACTCTTGCTATTTGACATAATTTAAACCACGATTTAATATAAAATACAATGTACTCTTCTAGTAAAGATAAATAATATCTGATCCGCTAGTGTGACCGCATGCGTTAAGACGGCGCCACATGGGATCAGGGAAGTACAAGGGAATAAGGCCCGAGTCCGAGTCTACAGTTTTAGAAAAGAAAAAAGTAGATTCAAAACGATTTAAAAGTTTATGCAAATTTATATTTGGAGATGATATCCTTACGTTATGATTATTATTATTATGATGTAATAAGCTTCGATATTAATTACTGCAACTGGTCTTTTAATGGCAACTTTTTTTGAAATTATAATCTGAAGTCATTTAAATCAATATGCGAAAGCTGTTTTTATAAATTGGAAGTAACGCACTTCATATAGATAATAATAAAATAGTATTAGTAAAACTAACTAGGAAACAGTTGTAAGGCTATTTCTCTAGACTCCTGTGCATGATGACTACGCTTCGTATTACTGTGCGGTAAATCATATTTCTGTTCATGTGCAATAAGCTACGGTGGTAATTATTAGAAATTGATAGTTGATACTTTCCCTCATCATTCCTACTTATACGACTCTGTATTTAAAATAATAATAATATGGCTGATTGTCATTAAAATCTACTAACAAGTGGAGGAGAAGATATCGGAATACGATAATTTTAGTAACTTAATAAGGAATAAAGTTCTGGAACAAAACTTTATACACCACGAAATTGGAAACTAAGAGGAACCACGAACACGTATTGATGTTCGAATATCACCACACCAGGTATGTAAATGGTTTTCCACAGTTAAGTCAGTCATGACTCCCATTTACACAACCATACTTTACTCAAACGAAACAGCAAAAGACACATAAGATGACAACATACTTAGTACATCATTAGTTAACAGCATTAATGTCTTCTTTATTATATACCGTGCATAGCAATAAATAATTTTTCTGCAGAACGGAAAGACCAGTAAAAAAGAAACAAATAATTCTGTTTTTAACAATGGAAGCTGATAAGTTGTCCATCGTGCTGTTTGAAACGTGAAAACAATTTCGTGGCTGACGCATTCTGACTTTGTATTATTCAAGAAAGGATTGATTAACGTCAGTCCTGCTCCGCTAAGTGTTTAGTAAACAAAGGCAAGAAAAGAACAATGAGTTCGCCTTAAATACTTGTGGAAATGGAAGGTAAAGTGCAGAACGAAACTCCCCAAATTAGAGGCTTTAAAAACGACGACACCGTAAAAGCAGGGGAACATTGAGGGGCCGACCACTAAAAATCCCCCACGTCATTCAGGCTACCTGGCCCGAAGAGCAATCCACGCAAATGTTTAATTCATCATTTTAATAGATTTCCCAGGTACGGCCAGATTAAAATATCAGCATACACAATCCGGTAATGGATCTGATAGGCGGCACAATGGAACGTGCCTCCCCCTTGTCCCACAAATGATACCTTTTATCTCCATCTGGGCTGCATTGTTAGCACTGGTAGGAAACGCCGCGTCATCGCCGTAGATGAATGAGACATATCGGAACCGCAGGCAGCGATGGGGGAGGGGGGGGGGGGGTGCGGGCATTGTTATCCCGTCTGACACCGGGCTACAGGCGAGCTGACTTCTTCATTTTGAGGAATCCGCCGGCAGGTGAATTACCCCGCGCCGCGCTGTCAGCTGTGAAATCGAGGCTTTTACGCGAGGGGAGGGTAACACCTTCGGAGACGGAGAATGCAGACAAAGCCGAATCTGTTAGCGTCCTCCAGGAAGGAAGGCGAGAAGGCATTGGGCCATGGTAGATCGATTAGACCCGTCGCAAGGTCCCTTCTTTTTTCTTATATCCATTTTTGAGGTATATCGCAGGCTGTTTTAAAATCTTAAATGGAGTGGCTCGAACGAATAGCTTTATAAAGCGCAACGAAATAGCATATCTTAATTGCGATTGGAAGTTGTGAGAGCTGGATATAAGTGTTCCAGGAAAAGCATTGACGATTTTGAGGTATGAATAGCAGAACCGGTCGGCTCTTGGTTGATGTGACTAACCACTCTGCTTGGCATTGTAGCTTTTTTTTTTTAAACTAATGGCCTTACCTCTGATCGACGTCGAGGTCATTAGAGTCAGGATGGGACTGTGGCAAGGAACTGGAAGGAATTCGGCCATGAGCTTTTGAAGGAACCATCCCGGCATTCGCCTGGAGAAATTTTGGTAAACCATGCAAAACCCAAATCTGGATGCCCGGACGGGGATTCGAACCGGCGTCCTCCTGAATGCGAGGTCAGAGCGTTAACCACTCACCCACCACACTCGGTGCACTGTAGCTCAGACTAACTGGTTTGGCTATACACAGCGGAACAAACGTTTGCATCCTGTACCAGCCCAAAAATGTATGGGAAATAGAAATGCAAAATTCTTGATGAGTGAACAGTGTGTCTGAGGATTGGAGCAGATCCAGAAACTGTACACAGTATGGATGAAATGTGCGAAATTTGTTGTCCGTAACACCCCGAATGTTGTTTTTCCCACAAAGTGAAAGATTGTTGAATTGACACGCATTGTGCGTCTGTCGTGGTTGGAACCACGGTTAATCGTGGAATCCAAACCACGTAGCACCGTTGCATATCTCATATTATCAAAGCAATGCTCGCAAAGTTACTGTACGTACCGAAATTTAAATTGGAGACCACGAATTTTGAAGGTTAACGCCACATCTACTTTGGTAAGAGATCGGTGTTGTCAATGAAATGAGCTAATTCACCAAAATTATCGAAGACTTTTCCGTCAGATCTGTATATTGAATTGAATGATCCTTTTTAAATGTCAGAGCAATCAACAAGCACGACTGTCAGGTTACTCTCAAGCTCGTCCTAGACACAAAATACCACATTTAGCAACCACACATCAATTTCAAGTAAACAGAAACTCAACAAAAACGGATGAAAGGAAGTGGAAAGTGTAAGAAATCACTGTTTGAGTAAGGATAAGCAAAACAAACTTCACAGAATTACTTGGTTGGAGACTTTGTAGGGGTACATACAAAAAAACTTACAAACAATATTGAAGACAAGTCTTTGTTTTGAAACAATAGTAGTACGACTGGAATCTGGGTGGTGATACGTATCTCGTTATTTATTTTTAAAGATGAAATAATTATTCCAATATACACTTTCAGATTTGCTTTAGCTTTGTTTATTTTTCGAAGACATCAGACTCCAAAGATACAAGTCACACATTTTTTTTAAACTTATTGTTTTACGCCTCGTCGACGGCAAAGATCATTAGAGGCTGGCCACAGGTTGCACATGTAAACAAAAGTTCCAGCGATTACACTCAATATTGCTTTCAAAGACATTACTACTATACACTCTCACAGTACAAGATTCCCTGCTTACGTAAAAACTGTTTCAAAACTCGTCTCTGCCAATCGCTTATATAAATAAGTTCCACACAAATTTACAGAATATTACAAAGGCTTCCGACAGATGTTTCTTGAACTCTAACAATAGTTAAACAATTAAAAACAAACAAAATCATTACGAAATTCACAGAAATTCAAATCAGAGATATTTAAACACAAAATCATCCACATAAATCAGTTCAAAATGTCGCAAATTATCCTCACGTAGCTCACTTTCATTCTTGGAATTACAAACATTTAATCATATTTTCTAGTAGAGTTCTGTCTTTGAACATATTAAATAGTATTCACATGATTTCTTTTCATAAAACAAAGTCCATTTACACCAATTCATAATCAATTGCGAGGAAAACTTACAAAATCATTTTTACTCAATCTCAAGCTTGTTACAAATAATTCATAAAATACAATTTCGCTTAACGTCTGCGTTTGAAGGCTGTTATAGTGATTAATCCAAAATTTGAATTTCTATCACCATAAACGGCGTTTGCTACACTTGGTACGTTTTCCTTCCACAAGAAAACAATATTTCTTATCCCATATGTGTCGAATATTATCGAAAGAACATTAACAAATTATCGTGTTTCAGTTATTATAAAATTATGTTAGATACATAATGTAATACTGCTATTTTCATCACATCAACGAAACCAGCGTTTTAAAATATCACATAAACGTCTAACGTGCTCTTTGAACCGTATTTTTACAAGCGCAGCCAAACAATTGCTCGGAAGAAAATTTTTTGCGATTAAATATACGAATTTAAGTCGTAACTAAGCGATAGTTCTTGAATTTTAATGAGTTTGGAAAAAGTCTAAATGATTGCTGTAGAATATAAGTAATGAATATAAATTTATGCAGACACGGATAGAGAATCTACTTTCTCAATACATAAACTACTGAATCGTATACTAATAACGATAAGAATAAATACATAAGGACGGGGAATGTAACCAGGGCGCTTAATGTCACGTGGTGGCAGAAATACTGATCATGAAGACTGTTGAAATGATGGCTATTACAGCTTTATGACAGATCCAGGTAACGGCTCTATTAGGGAGTTGCGCAACACGTCAAAGTTAGCAGTAAAATAAGAGAAAACACGTACCAAAACCCTGAATTCGTCTGCATGAAATGGATTCTAGTGAAGTTCGTGATGGTTACATGATAGCAGAATTGCATTAAATAGTCAATTTTGAGTTCTAATGGCTTTCATACGAACGGCCCGTAAAAATTGGGACTAATGGATCAAGCATTATGGAGGGCCATGGTTTGACTCATTGTACGCCCATCTCGGTTTTTATTTTCCTTAGTTTCCCATTGTAGTTCTAGGAGAATTCAAGGATGTTCCCTTCCTAAATCGCGTGGCGTATTCAATTCTCATTGTTTTCCCAAAATCCCATAGCGTTGTGGTTAACTTGGCCATAAACGTTTATGGCTTAACAACTCATCGATGACTAGAGTCGTGATGGGATTTCGGACAAGAACAGGAAGGAAATCGGCCATGATCTTCGTAGAGGAATCATTTTGCAATATCCATTCGTGAGGCGATTATGGGAAAGTATGGAAAGCAGAAAATCTGGATGGGAATCGATAACGCTTCCCCCAGAATTTCACGCAAAAAGAAGAGATCATAGATGGATCACGTTCTGTTTCCTGGGACATTGCACATATTTTTTTTTTTTTTTTTTTTTTTTTTTTTTTTTTTTGAGAGAAAAGTTAAGTTTGCTATACCTCCTTAAATACATTATGTGGAAGACTGTTAGATCCATACTACCTATCTGATCCTATGTTATACTAAGCAGCAATCACCTAAACTACACTAAGCGCAATTTGGGTTATATAACTATCCTCATGTGCTTACCGCTACGTTTCAGTATTGCTTGTTAGTGGGTGAGATATGAAAGACGTCGGAGGAGGTGCACCAACTCTACTGCTCAAAATCGCCTGTCCTGCGCCACCAGCGCTGGAGGGGGTCTCGTGAGTGACGTCAGCCGTGTGCCCGCCGCGCCGTTGACGATTTTACGGCTGTCCTTCAGCCTGGCGACAGGACACCCGCAGTACGCCCGGCTATTCTTCTCCCTTGTCAGCTCGATCAATCAGTCAGCAAGTCCGATAGAACAGGGCGGCTCTGATATACTGGCGGTGGCTGGCTCGTGTTGTGTGCCGCGGGCATGAATGAAGCCCTCGCTACTTCTAAAGCGTCTTATCCGCATTTTTGTCGCACCCTGTATTTAAGTAGCTGGAGTAGGGTAGTTGAAACTTTTGCTTCTTCTGCTGCAATCAAATTGCTTCAGATAATAAAAAAATAAATAATAAATTGTTTATACTATGTTATATTAATTTTTTACTGACAGAAGATTAAAAGACGACTGCGACTTTCAAAATATCCTTTGGGAATTTCTCTAAATGCTGCCTTCTACTGCAAACTCAACCTTTTGTCTAATATTAGCACTCAGCCTGTTCTTGCGGTAAATTACTAAAATTAGTGAACTCAAAATAACTGCAGTATTCTAAATAGAAACAGTTTTTTGTACTCAATGATCTGTTTTGTTTCCATGTTGTAGAGATAGTGGTTCATTTTTTTAATTTTTTTTTTACTTACAGCTTTACACCTCGTCGACGTCAAGGTCATTATAGGCGGGATGGGACTGAGGACAATGAACGGGAAGGAATTAGGCCATGGCCTTTTGAAGGAAGCATCCCGGCATTCGTCTGGAGTAATTTGGGGAAACCATGGAAAACCCTAATCTGCATGCCCAGACGGCGATTCGAATCGGCATCCTCCCAAATGCGAGGCCAGAGCGTTAATCACTCGCCCACCACGTTCGGTAGATTTGCCATCTAAACCTCGTACTTTCCACAATACGAAAGGTAACCCTGCAATTGTATCAGACATCAAAATTATTCTGCAATAATTACGACTTAGAAATTTAGGTTGTGAGTACTAAATTGTACTCCCCGTTTGGTGGTACTAACCACTTGTTAGAATAGCTGGATAGAGGGGCTTCCAATTCACCTCCTCCCAACCTGCCTGATTTCCTGTAAAGGTTTTCTCTGGCAGAACTTCTAAGATCACAGACTTTGTTGTTCTGTCCCACCTGCGATACTTGAGATCATAGCACCAGAGCAGGCAGCCACCTACTCCATGGAGTGCAGAGGAAGAAGAAGACGAAATATAGCTACTTACTAACTCTCTCAAATGCACCTAAATTTTTTTTTTTTTTTTTTTTTGTAACTGCTTTACGTCTCTTTTTAACATCGAGGTCTTTTAGAGACGGGAAAGGATGGGGGGGCAAGGATGGGGGCAAGGAATGGGAAGGAATTCGGCCATGGCCTTTTGAAGGAAGCATCCCGGCATTTGCCTGGAGTGATTTGGGGAAACCATGGAAAACCCAAATCTGGATGCCCGGACGGGGATTCGAACCGCCGTCCTCCCGAATGCGAGGCGAGAATGCACCTAAAGATGACCTCGTGTTGTTACACAGCATACAAATACGGGATAGATCCTAACATTGTGTCGGAATCCGTTTTATGTAATTACAGATTCTTGATGTCCACGCTTTCTGATTCTTATTAATTCCCTATCTCTTCACAGTCATTTTTTCTTCTCGTTAGCTTTAACTAAAGAGACGTCATCGATTGAAAAAAAATCGTGTGCCGAAGAACATATTTTCCAACGTCTGCTGTTAATCGTGAAATCTTTGTTTTATATTAATCGGTTTGTGAAATATGTAAAGATGGGATAGAACTTAGTGATTGTAACTTTGATTGATATGACAAACGTCTATAAAATAGGAAACCGCATATTTGGCTCGTCCATATCTGCATTTCAATTGACGATGAAGTAAACTTCGTTTCTACTGAGGCGGTGTTCAAATTGTCTGCTCGTAAATATAAAAATTCCTTACCTGCACCAATATTCATGCTGAAAATGATACCAGGATGAGAATCGTTCAAATTTACATAATGATTTATTAATTAATCAAAAAATTAAGATGAGACAAATAATTTAGATTATTTCTTAAAAACAACCTTTGTTGTTTCTAGTATTTTAAAAAGTCTTTAAAAATACTATCTTCCAAAGTTGATGTTTTTGAATATCAGGAATGTAATTCGTTCACTTTGCGTTAGCAGTAGTCTTTGAATGTTTTAAACCAGTTATGAACATATACGACTCAAAACGTGCTATTTTTAAGTCTTTCATTTTCTAGAGCGTCACTTTTGTCTATATTATTATAAATCTCTGAGCGAGCAACCTCAATCTGTAGCTTTGAGTAAATATCACACAAAAACTGCCACACCAATTTGATTGGTGTTTTTACGTTTTGAAAGATTATGGATTAGCTTAAAATCTAAGGTATATCTTATGACTCTATGTGATGGAGAAATGGAACAGAAATAATAATGCGTTCATTCAGGGAACAGATAAGAACCACAGATTACTATGCATTTCAGATGAAAGCTCCCTTACGAGACAGCCACCAAAGATCATGCTGCAGCACACATAAAAATTCCATCCGTTTTCTGTCAGTTTTTTTTTTTTTTTTTTTTTTTTTTTTTTTTAACGTAAATCCGGACATTTATTTATTTAGTTTTCTGAACTATAGTACTTTAGAATACACGGGATACCTCAATGAAATCTGTTCTACAAAGATTATAACTGCAATAAGCGTAACGAAATAGTGGAATTTTGTTTAAACATTTATGTTTTGTTATTAGATGAAAAGCAAAACGAAAGCTCAATGTTATGCACATCGATGTCCACTTGAGCGAGGCAAAGGATATATGAAAGTTTTGAAATCAATTTAATAATTTAATAATTACATCGTTTTCTCATTCTGCTCAAACAAATAATAGTTCAAGCAGGTAGCTTCTGACTGCTAGAGATTAGCACTTGTTCACAGTGCTGCCAACTTCGGGGACTGTTACTTTAAACAGCCACTGTTCTTGACGACTTAAGACTATCTTATTGCTTCCATTTGGGCGTCTATCGAGTTCTCCTGCTTACGGGTCCCGGTGTTGTCTTTTCCCATTTTGTGTCCACGACACTGGCTGCATGAATTTTAAAGACGGAAGCCGGTGGGTCGGCCAGCCGCTCCGATCTCCATCTGTCCCGCCGGAGTACGCGAGAAGTGTACGGAGCAGTGCAGTGCATATGCTGTGTCAGGACACTGTGCCAACTCAATTAAGATGCTGAACTTTCTCTACACTGGTCCAAGCAACGTAAGCGCAAAACTTATCGAATATTTGCTTCTGACCACGAATGTATCTTGTATTGAATTCACTGGGATCCTCTCCATTGAAACAGATTAACTGAACATTGGTCACATGCCTGTGTCCCTAGCAACTCTTGGAATGGTACCACACGTCGTGAGAAATCACGGGTCTGAGCCACGTAATGGCAAATGTTACTGAATACTTGTTTCTGAGAGAGAATTTATCTTGCATTGCATCTTCTGGGAACCTGTCTATTGAAAAAGGTTTAATTAAACATTGATCACATGCATGTGTCCTTGTAACTGTTGGAATCGTACCATTGGTAGCAAGAAAACAGTATTTTATTCCTGGTGTTTCACTAATTTAACGGCCTTAGTGTTTTGTTTTTTTGGGATGTATCAATTCTGTTACCAGTCAACGATCTCGGTGTAATGTCTATGGTAAGAGTTGGAAGAGCCCGGGATCGCAGATTAGAATCTATGAACAGCCTGGAATTTTGAAAGGAACTTAACTCGTCCTTAATCTCTGGTATAACTTGCTTTCTCTATATGAAGGACGCTTCGGTTGTGGTCATGTTCGCCTTTTGTTATGCTTGTCTTTATCCTACAATATTAATCTGTTAAATTTAGGATCGCTCATGATGGAGGAGGATTTCATTTCAATTGTAAGCCCTCCCACCTACTTGGCCTTAGTTGCATCGGTTAAAATGAAAGCACAGTTAAATTTCGAGGTAGATATTCTGCACGATTTACCGGTCCAGCTGTATGAATCATTAAAGTATGGGACTGGCATTCGGGTAGACATGGGTCTTATCCTCGGTTAGGCCGTTTAGATGCCGGAAAGGTTTCTTCTAATAGTCATTGCTGAATTCCCTTTCTATTTCTTTGTTCTACTGGCTTCCACTACGACGTGCAGAAAAGCCATAACTGCACTTACATATCGTGCAGTATTTTGTTTATCTGATAGAAGCGAAATAACGCAAGAGCTAGCGATATTATTTTGCCAAGGTTTGCACAGTGTGATTGCTTAGGATCCTGATTTAAATCTGCTGCATAACTTACGCCTGGTGCCGAAGCAAGAATGTAAACATAACCTTTACCTCAAAATTTCTAGGATTGTATTTGGTTTAATTTCTGTAATCTCACAAGCGGAGGACAGTGAAACAGTGTAACACTTTAGGTATCTGACGATAATGTCGTCCGTGTGGACCAGTCTTCGTTTAGGACAAGTCGAGCTTAAAAATATTATATCAAAGATATGCTGAATGTCTTCCTATAGAAAACATGTTAGCAGGTGTCGGCTGAATGGTTAAGCGAATATAAGCGTCTTATTCCAATACTACGTATCTATGTATCACGAATTCTATATTCGCCTGCAACAAGTTTTTTTATGCGATTATTTCTTGTTTGTGGTACTACAATTTATTTATTTATTTTCCTCTGATTTGGCTTCCAAGAACCCCGTGGACACTGGTCGCCACAGGTGGCCAGTGTGGATCATTAGCGAGGTGGGGGGCGAGGAGGGGGGAGGTACAAAAATCATGCCTGAATTCTAACTGGGCCTGTTAGATCCGGTGACCCTAATCTCTTCGAGGAATTACTTGTGCGTCCATCTGTCAGCCAAACGTGTAACTTTGTATGAACAGTATATTTTTTGATGGTCACATGTGTAGTTTGTAAATTAATATTCATCTTTGGCTCTAGAATTTCCCGTATTTGGTTTGTTCAGGATTTGCTTTGGGTGGTAATACTTACCTCCAAACCCAATGAAGCAATTTCTACTCTCGTATTATAAATGCTGCGTACTTATTTCTGTAAAATCAATTAATTAGTAATCTTTACTTAAATCAAATTAAACTAGGTAGTTAATGAGTTCACTTTTTAAATACACCATTTAAAATAACCAAAACACATTTTATTTATCTCATTTTAAGGAGAACGAGGCACCAGAAAGATATTACTTCCTTCAGATTTTCCATTCCATTGTTTCAAAAACAGAACAACTCTCATTCTGACCGTTCCACCACTGGTACAGTTTATTCAACACCAACACCATACATGGTTCAACGTTCTCTTTATTCTTCCACACTTGTTCCCCAAACTAGCATTCTCTTTCCGTATCCATCAAATACATTAACAGTTTATCCCGACGTACAATTCGTCCATAATACTGCCTTATTTTCTTGCCTGACGCCTTCTTTATACCCAACTGCCAAAGATGCTGTTTCAACACATCACTTCATGCGCTCACATACTAAATAATATCTCTTCTTTTACAAAATAAAATAAATTAAGCTAAAAAAATAATTAAACCAAAGGAAACCTTACCTTTATATATATATATATATATATATATGTCCTATTGTAAGTATCGTATCCAGTGTGTGGCACCTAAACAAACTGTTTCACAATGGCAGGTTCCAATTTTTTTTTTTTTTTTTACAAAAACGCTTCAGAATAAACTTTGGTTTACCGTGATAGTGAACTTTGGGTATTGCTCTTTCCATTCTGTTGTTTACTTGTTTCTTTTTGTATTTGATTGACTAATTTATACACACCCTTGCGTAAGATCGATTATTTATTCCTTCAGTGTTCCGAACACGTTGAAGAGACACGATTTAAATATATTCCCATTACAATAATTCACAAATGTAGACGGTTTGTTGCGAGAACAAAACTATTTGTACGAATATTGCTAAGGTTTCGAATTTCCATCGTAACGTACTGACAAAACAATTAATATTTTCAAACGTAAATATCTAATTCAGGCTGTGTTAGTCGATTATTTTCTCCTTAAAATTATATATAGTTAACAAAGAGAGAAATAAAAAATACAGTATGTTATCACAAAATTTATACGGTTCGCTGATAGATGTATTTTTAGTGTGAATCATTATGACGATATTTTTTCTCACGTCTGCGAAAAGCTCCTGAACGGATATTTAGTTAAAAATTAGCAATAGTATGTCGTATAGAATGAGAGGCCATGAGCTCTTGATCACCGACCAATAAACAGTGGGAAAGCTTTCCTTTGGAATCTAATGGAATATGTATATATTGAGGCTGATGTTAGGAACAATGTTACATCGAAAATGTAACTCAATCCTTTCACAGAGCTGGAGGATCCACTGACATAAGAAATTAGCGAGGACTGCAGGAACGTCTTACATGACATCTAGTTTTCGTTGCTGCTGGGAGTGAATAATTCAGGCGAAGGTTGAGCAAATCAATTATACACATACTAGCCCCAAAGCCTGTCAAAAATGACAGTATGAATGGAGTGTTCTGGCAAATTTTTTCCATTTGCTTAACTAAATAGAATTGTTATTTTAAAAAAAGCTCGATGTAATTCCTCGTCCCTTGTGCTGTAGCAAAACAGTTGTCAGCTTGATCCAGGTTGAATTTTAGCCTAACCACAAACTCCGCTAATATTGTTTCTAGAAAATCAAAGCTGCAATCACACGTGAATTAAACGTTGCATATATATCTCATGCTAATGTTAATGTTATCATGCATCGCGATGTAAACTTGATTCAAAATCTTCACAGTTTCTTATATCTTAATTTTCTATTATCCGTGATGCAAATCAATGTTTTGACGGCTAACACAGCTTACGTGTGGCTGAAATATGACCCCAGTAACATGAAGTCAGTGAAAACGAAAGGAACTAAAAATAAATCATTTCTACTATGTAATATTAGTTTCAATTGTGGTGTAGGGCGCATAGATAGCGTTCAATTTGGAACTAATTTCATTCAAATCAAGTAATGATTTCAGTAAAAAGAAGCAAATTATAATTAATATGCCGATTTAAACGAAATATGTACTTTTCTTTCAGTGTTCTGACAGTTAATTTATTCGCGGATTCTTAGCTTAATAGAACAGTTACGTATTAAATAATGCGCTTAACCTAGAACATCTCCGTTCGTTGTTTGAATTGCAGCGGAGGCAGGAAGCGTGACATCATAGTCAGGCAGCATAGAGTGACGTCATGGGGTGACAATTGACGTCGTAGATGACCAAAACTTGCTTTTTAAAATATTAGAAGATATATGAATCAAGAGATGAATTTCCTTATGTACATATGCAGTCCCTTTACACATGCAATCCTCCAGTCACCATTAAGGTTTATACTGAAACAGTGTAAAGTGTGTTAATGTTTTTGTGGTCGTCTTGGTTCTCATTCCTTAACATGTTTTAGTCACATTCCCCCATAATTCGTAAAAATATATTATTTTTATTTTGTGTATGGGGAAAGCAAAACTCCAGTCCAACAGTCAACAAAAAGCCATTATACTCTGAAATCTCGTGGTCAAAGTTTATTGTTTTTAAATAAATAAAATCTCCTCGGGACTCCAGCCGCTTATAAATGTCACACTCGTGGGACGTTTCGTAGGCGTCTACCTCAGCCCTCATTTTCAACCAAAATGTCAATGATTAACCAACACAACGCGATGACGTCATCCACTCTTCTGCTCGTTACCGAGGAGAAACTGTTTCAGTATTTTAATAGCCGTGTTCCAAGCCGCGGAGAATTGATAACCAGTGTCCCTGTTAACTAATGAATCGCCGAGGGTGATGGTGTAACGGATAGCGTTCTGGCCTCGCATTCGGGAGGACGGCGGTTCGAATACCCGTCCGGGCATCCAGATTTGGGTTTTCCATGGTTTCCCAAATCACTCCAGGCAAATGCCTGGCCATGGCCGAATTCGTTCCCATTCCTTGCCCCCATCCTTTCCCGTCTCTAAAGACCTCTCTATTGAGAGACGTAAAGCAGTTAAAAAAAAAACTAATGAATCAGTTGTTCTGATTTCTACAGCTTACAGTATTTGTTATTATTTAAGAATAGACTGGTGTAGGGAGTAACAAGTAGTCGAAAGTCTTCCATGCTCAACGCTAGTTACTTGGAGTGTCACCAGATAATTTCGAGATAGTGAAACTTACCCCAGAAGATCGTGAAATTTTGGTCCTTTTTTTTTTTTTACGTCTCGTCGACATCTAAGTTTATTAGAGGCGGGATGGGACTGACTGGGGACAAGGAACGGTAAGGAATTCGTCCATGACCTTTTGAAGGAAGCATCCCGGCATTCGCCTGGAGTGATTTGGGGAAACCATGGAAAACCCAAATCTGGATGCCCAGACGGGGATTTGAACCCGCGTCCTTACGAATGCGAGGTCAGAACGGTAACCGTTCACCCACCACGCTCGGTCATTTGAATCTTAAGATGAATGTGTGACCCTCATGATTTCTCCGTATTATTCGGAATGGAGAAGCAGCATTACGGCGTGTGCCAGATGTGAAGTGCCGGCAGGCGGCATGGCGCCTGGCGGAGTGGAGTGGCAGGTGTTTGGCGGGCGGGGCCAGCCGCCATTGGCCCGCCTCCGCCTGCGCTCCCTCTCCTGCACAGCCGGCACCGTCTCAAAACTACTGTGCGCTGCAGTAATCACTGTTATTCGATGGCCTGCGGGGACGGCGCGTCTCGCAACACGTGATGAATGGCCGCCACTCTCCACGGCGTCTCCCGATGACAGACACCTCTCTGACCGCAAGCTCCTGTTCTCCCAAACGACCGTCTTTATCTCGACTTCATCGCAAACAATCTATAGACAAGTGTTTGGCTCGTGTGCCCGTAATGACCTGCTGACAGGGTTTACATCGGCTGCACATTCGGCCCCTGTCGCAGCCGCCTTAACCTACCCCGTAATCCAACCGTAATAGGATAGTTCAACGTGGAATCCGAAACACGGCAGCGTTCTGGCGTACTCCACACTACGCAGCCAGCTGCCGGAGGTGATGGTCGGGTTAAGGACCTATGAAACTTCCAGGATTCGAACAGGGGACGTTTCGAAGAAAGACTATATCTCATGAGATATAAGAGTTCAGGAATGGCAATCAATGGTTATACGGTAGAGACTATAAAGATTGTTTGTTGTATGTATGTTGTGTATTCTTTACAATCCTACCTTTAGCACTTAATTAGAAATTAAATACCCTGATATTCCTTATATTTTCAGTGTCAGATCAGCTAAATAGGATTTTTATTTAGTCCTCTATGTCCGTCACTGGTTTTTTGATACCGCCACTGAAATCAAAATACTATTAAAATCATATCAAATATCCTTTAAGTATCAATTCCATTTCTGTATTACAATTTCAATAAGAAACAAAGATCATCCCTTTATCTTTTCATCTTCCGTTTACAAACTACAATTAATTATCAAATACAACATTTACAATTCACTAATTTTTTTATCATACTCTTCTTCCGCCCTCGTGCTTATATTTTCAATATTAAATCTCGCCAGGATTTTGTAGGTAGTTTCTTCATTAAGCTTTTCCAGACAAGCCTACTCTCAATTCTTTTCTTCAACTTTTCTCCTCACCAGAGATCTTCTATACCTCTGACTTGAAGTTCGGTGACCTTAGAATTCAGAAACCCAAAGTTAATATCAAACTTCATAGTTATTTAGTATAAAATAATTTTATAATATTAAAATTCACAAATGGTGGGGTTGGTCATCTCACAGGACCTAATTAGAAATGAACATAAATATGTCAAAATACATCAACAGAGAAGAGGATTAGAAGAAAGTCAGTGGAAAGATGATCAAATGTTTTGTTAGCAATGCGAGAAATTGAGAAATTTGCTGTGGGGAGATAAATTGAGAAAAGAAACAAAGACAGAGCTACGACTTTTTCACATGCCGACAATTTATGTACCATAAGTTAATTTGGGTGATTAGTGGCATACCATATTGCATTGACAGTGTAACTGAATCCTTTTAAGCGTTGGTATAGTCGACGTATAGTGGACTTCATTATAAACTTTTAAAAGAAAAATAATTATGAATTAATTATATTTACATAGTATTGAAGATATGGGTAAACGTGAAAATCATTTGAAACTTGCTAATGATGTTATCAATCGTCTCAGTGTTCTAAAAGGGATGAAGTTCAAAATATTTCGCTTAATCTGCTTATATTTTAAGTTGGAATTTAATTTGTAACGTCTAAGAATGAGAGATGGAAACTACAATCACAAGTCTGTATGCTGCTCAAAAACTTTTCAGTTCACTTCATGATAAAAAGTTGATACATCAAAAGATTCTGGTAAATACATTTCTCAAGTTTGTCCCCTTATTAATAAAAAACTAAGTACATAGCAAGGTGCTAAAATTCGACATATGAACTAAAATATTTGTGGCAATGTTGATTGAATTTTATTTATTTATCGTATGATATTTAACAAGGTACACAATAGGTTAGGGCAAATGTACATATCACAAGCTTGTACAATTTGGAGGTCTAAGTTGCTTCACGTCCGTAGGTATAACCTCAGTTGCCCTACACGTGATCTCTGGGTGGTGCTAAGAAAGCAACAGCGGTAAGACGAGACCGAACTGTCTGAATAGACCTCTCGGTCAAAAGATACATTAAAAGGAGCAACAAGGTCCTTTTCAGAACCCACTATCTCGTAGAATTGGACCATCCCTACGCATTTGATTAAAGATGAAGGTTGATAAGTTGTATGTGAAGGTTATTGCTTAGTGTTCAACAGAGTACACGATTTTTTTATTTTTTTAAATTTTACTTTTGATAGATTAGAAAGTCATCAAAGCCGGAAGTGAAATAGGAAGGAGATCGGTCATGGCGTTTATGAAGTGCTTCTGTTGTGATGATATCGGAAAATCACAGAAAATCACGAAAAATCCAGATTTGGATGTCTGGAAGATTGATCCTAAGAAATGCAGAGAAAATAAGATGTCTGAATATTACCTACGTCTATATCTACATCTATACTCCGCAATACACAAATACTGTGGGTGGCAGAGGGTGCTTAGCACCAATCGTAATTCAGTGCTTTCCAATCCGGAAACAGAACGAGGAAAGAAAGAATACATAAATGTATCAGTACGGCATCTTATTTCTCGAATTTTATCCCTCCTGTCATTGCGAACTAAATAGGTTGGCGGAAGAAATATTTCGTTGCACTCGTAAATTAAAGATTTTCGCATATTCTCCAACAAATTCAAACGGAAACGACGACGTCTGTCCGCCAAACAATCCCAGCCCAACCCACGTATCAGCTCTGTGACACTTACGTAAGGACTGTAACTAGCAGTCACGAATCGAGCGGCTCTCCTCTGTACTTTCTCTAATGTGTCAATCAATCCCTTGTGATACAGATCCCAAAGTCCGCAACAGTATTCCAAATGCGGACGCGCTAGTGTTTTGTACGCTATTTCCTTTGTATGAGCATTAAAATTTCTCAAATTACGACCTATAAATCGTAGTTATACGAGATAGTTGAGGAGATTGTGATTAGTGGTCTATATGAAAATGAATTTAGCACTGAAACTGAAGAAATGGAGATTTTATCAAATTAGTAAGAGGAGGTGAGCTGGAAAAGGTAATTTTTTCTACAGAGCAAAAGCAAGTAATAAGTGAACCACCGAACCCGATGGCTGACAGAATAATTATCTCATTACGAAAGTTCCGATATTAGATTCCCATGATTTCTCAAAATGACTCATGGCAAATGCCGGTACTGTTCCTTTGAAGAGGCCATTGCCCTAATCTTTCATGTTACTTCGTCTACCATTCACTAGCCTTCAGTAGACGTGTAACACAAATTATCCACCAACATTTTCGGTATAACAGCGCGAACTCTTAAAAATGAGCATTAACACGTTCCATACCACCCGTGAAACCTGGAAGAATGGGTGTCGGACTGTTTCTTCTACATGTTCCCCTGTGAGGTCACCCACTCATCTGAAGAGCCTTCTTCACGCTCGTCACATTTCTCTTCTGGTTCGTTCCGGTTTGGCCGCGGGTCCTACACAGATAGACACACACGAGCCCCGAAAAGCCGCACACACACACAGATTAGTACACGCGGCTGTATTAACATACATATACTCGGCCGGCGAGCATATGGTAATGCCCACTTAATATGCATTAAACGGGTGCTCATTAGAAGGAGCCGAGCCGCGGCGCGAACACAGCTGCGCGGGTTAAATACGGCGGGGTTGCGGGCGGCCCGGTCTCAAATCACGCGACGGCCGACGGGGGATGGACAATAATCGACCCAGCTCTCGAACCGGCCGCCGCAGTAAATCGTATCGAGATTTGCATAGCGTCCGGACGGTAACTATAATTAAAAAACTGGGCTGGCTTCCCCCTTTTTTCTCTTTCTCCCTCTCGGCGAGGCGCCGTGACTGTTCGGGACGCCTGAGATAAATCTTGATGGAGGCTGAGATGCAAATGCGTGCGGCTTCTGTGCTCCGTCCGCCCAGTGATACACGCCTCATACTGCCCTCTGTGGGAGACTAACGTATGTTTATTCATAACCTTGGTGCTGTTCCCGCTTTCTGGGCTACTGTATGTGACATACGTTTCGTTAAATTTATGCACCGTGTATTCTCTAAGTACGGCCACAGAGTGCGTGGGAGCTAAATTATTATTCTGCTTCTCTGGAAGACCGGAGTTGAAACCTTGGTTTTCCCTGTCAAATTTCTGATTATAGCATGGCGACTGCTTTTCAGTGTATGAAAATGGTATTTAAGGGTAATGGCCACTTTTCCAGCTCAATATTATGTAAAAATCAACACTTATTTCCATTATGCACTGTTTATATTGTATATGTTTTACAAATTTTTAGTTTATATCAGGTAATGCAGCATACTTTCTAAACAAATTAAAAGTATTTTGAACCTGTTTAGTGTTGTTACAATACAATACAATACATTCATTTTCCATTGATCCCAATATAAGAGACTGGCTCTGTGGGATGTGGAAAGTTGTCAATTTATAGATAAACAGTTGCATAACAAAATAATAAGTACACCGCTAGATGTACATTAAACAAATTCCATTATAAAGTAATACATACACCAGAAGATGTACAGTCATAGCATACATGGTACATAAAAAAAATTCCATAACAAAATAATACATACACCACAAGATGTACAGTCATACCATACATGGTACCGTAAACAATTGCGTAACAAACTAAATACATACACCAGGAGATGTACAGTCATAGCATACATGGTACCTAAATTAATTATGTAAACTACATTTACACAAGCTACTGACAGTTACTTTTTAGGTACCTTAGAAATAAATTCTTCGACAGAGTAGAAGGAGCTGTCAATTAAAAATTCTTTCAATTTTTTCCTGAATTTATTCTTATCATCTGCTTGACATTTAATATGTGTTGGGAGCATATTGAAGATATGTATCCCTGAATATCGGACCCCTTTTGAGTAAATGACAATGATTTGTAAGTCTTTTGAAGATCATTTTTACTTCAAGTTCCATAATTGTGTATTTTATTATTTGTTTCAAACAAAGTATAATTTGTTATTATTGTAGGCCATCTCTTCCACAGTTGTTTGTTAAATTAATAATTATTCTTTAATAATTACGCCAGTACAACTGTTTTTGACAATATTTATTTGACGGACGCGTTTCGCCTCTCGTCGAGGCATCATCAGCGTACAACGTTTTCTGTAATTTGTGATATTTTACATGGTGGTTTTATTTTTACATTTTAGTATAAACAACATGCTGGTTGAGGGCACAGGCGACCAACAACCACACCTTAAAATAGTAATGTAAAATGTAAGTGATAATATGAATCTACCTCATTACATCTATGTAAACAAGACGTTCTGCTTGCTAATTTTTAAAAACAGATATGTAAAATATAAGTTATATTTACGCTTCCTATAGATAAGAAAAATTTATTTAAATGTAAAAATAAAACCACCATGTAAAATATCACAAATTACAGAAAACGTTGTACGCTGATGATGCCTCGACGAGAGGCGAAACGCGTCCGTCAAATAAATATTGTCAAAAACAGTTGTACTGGCGTAATTATTAAAGAATAATTATTAATAAAGTATAATTTGTGACTACAAAGGACATTAATGTGTATATATACTCAGACGCTAATGTTAAATCCCTAACGTCTTGAACAGCTCTCTACATGAAGTTCTATTGCTGAACCCCACACATAATTCTTATTACACGCTTTTGGGCTCTGAACACTTTGCTCTCTATGGGTAGAATTGCCCCAGAATATTATTCCATATGACAATAAGGAGTGAAAATAAGCAAAATAAATTAGTTGCCTCATACGGAGATCACCTATAGCTGAAATTGTATCGAATTGCAAACGTGGCTGCAACCAATCGCTTTAGTAAGTCAGAAACATGTACTTTCCAATTTAAGTTATGATCAATATACAAACCTAGAAATTTCACACTCTCTACCTCTTGAATGGATTACAAAGTAATTTATGCAATTTTTTTTATCCAAAATGCTTCCTCAAATTGAAGTACCATTTAATCCAATGTTATACATTTGAAGGAGACCAAATTTTTACCATTTATGCATGACATGATGGCTGTGGTACTAGAAGCATTTAATTCCACTTATTTTGTATATTACAAGGAATAAAAAATATCACATCTTACATTTTAACTAATTTTAATTTTTAGAATGTTTATCCTAATAATTTTTTTATTTTTTCTATAATTCAGCTGAAACTGCAATAAAGCTTAGATCTACTACGTAAGTATGGATTATTACAAGTTACAGAAAAAAATTTGTGCAATCTTATATAAACGTTAGGAAATATTTGTACCTGAATTCTGAAAAATACAACTTGCGGGAAATTAGGAATGAAGATATGAGTCCAATTAAATTGTGCCTCAGAATATTCCTCAAGCAGTCATCATTCTGCTGTATTTCTTAATCTCCAAGCTTCCTCTTGGCATTCCTAGCAGTGTTACCAAAACATGCAATATATCATAAGCATAATCGCTGGAGACAAGATGTTCGCAGTTCTTTTCCAAATAATAATGGTTTCTGTAATTGAAATAAGGGGACGTGGCGACATACATGACCCCAATTTTAAAATTTGGTACATATAGCTCATTTTTCATTGGAAACCCTGCAAAGTATATATCACTGTAATAAGGAAAGACTATAGAATAAAGTCATAAAAAATTTCGGTAGAAAACCAAATTCTACCATTTATAAGTACCCTGTATCCTAAAATAATTTTATCAATGATAATAGGACTTCACCTACAGTGTTTGGCCTTCGCAGATGATCTAGCACTTTCTCCAACAACAGCCAAGACGCAATCTCCTCACCTTAAAAACTCAGTAAAATTTCAGTGAAAACTGATCTCCAAATCTCGTAAGCTAAAACCCACTATGTGAAAGGTTCCTAGCGGTACGAAGATGGACAACCTATTTGGCAATATCTCTCAGCTAACTAAATTCAGATATCTATGAGAAATTATTCAACCTATAGGACTGAAACATGTAGCAAACAATGAGAAAATATCTAAAATACAAAAAGCCTGTAGGATAACTTGGAACAGATACAACAAAAAGCCTATCTTCCAAAATGCAAAATTGAGACACTATAACACTGTAATCAAACCAGAGGCATTTCACCCATCGGAAACTTTGATTATTTTGGGTAGATCACTGATTAAAGGTATTGAAAAGAAAAAAAAAGGATTTTTTTTAGCAAAATCTTTATCCCAATTTGTACAGAAGGAATTTTGATGAAAAGGAAATCACGTGAGCTATATGAACATTCTGAAAAAATTCAGATACACTCGGGAAAAGACGAATTAAATTCTATGATCGTATTATCAGATTGAATAACAACAGAATAATCTAAATAATTCTCAACCTTGCTATTTCAACGAAAACGAAAAACAATTGGCTCCTTCAAATCGAAAAGGATTTCCAGGAAATGGGAATCACAGGACAGAGGCAGATTTAGTAGCATGATCAATAACCAACAACTTTCCAACAAACCGTAAACTAGAAGAAGGAACAACCGGACGGAAGAGCGAGGAAAGAGATCAACGAGAGGATGAAGAGATTTTGGGAAAAGAAGAAAAACATATGTGTGGAATATGTGACAATCGCGCACAGCGACAATCGCGCACAGCCGGGTCGTCTCTTGCTACCTGCCTTATCTACCAATTAGTCACCGTTACAACAGCATGCTGAATTCTGGTCAGAGGAGTAAATCACAAGGAAACCAAAAGGAGCCAAATAATCCTGACGAAGTGATCTTGGATGATGAATTGTTGATGATGGGAGATGGAGGCAGTTTCCTTCTTACGGATCATATGGAAGGTGAAAGAATAATTGTTCTGAGCCGTGAAAGAGGCAAACAAAGTTTAAAATTACACGAACAATTCTTTATGGATGGTACTTTTAAAAGTGCCAGTAAACAGTTCTCCCAAATCTACACGATATATGCGGATTACGGCAGCACTGACGAAGAAACAAACATACATCCTGTGGTGTTTACACTCTTACCTGACAAAAAGAAGACTACTTATGTACGTATGTTTCGTGAAATTATCAAGGCTGTACCAGAATGGGCCCCAAAGACAGTGACTGTAGGTTTTGAAAGTGGTGCAGTATCTGCCCTCAAGGAAGTGTTTTCCTCAACGGAAGTAAAAGGCTGTTTTTTTTCACATAAAAAATGTATATGGAGAAAGGTTCAAGAGCTCGGACTAGCACGTGAGTACAAAGAAAATGAAGAACTTCGCCTCCATATTCGTATGTGTCCAGCTTTGGCTTTCCTTAAACCAGAAGATGTGACAGATGTTGGTTGGAGACCCAATCACAGGCTCCTAATACCTCAAAACTATTGGAGTTTTTCGATTACTTGGCAGACACGTGGCTTGAGAATGAAAAAATCCCAATTCACATGTGGAATTGTCACAAAAGACGTCATCGCACGACTAATACTGTTGAAGGATGGAATAATAGGATTAACAATGTACTTGGCAGACCCAAACCTAAGGTAAGAGACGTGTTACTTTGTTTGAAGAGGGAAGCTGAGTCTTCAGGTCTCACGTATATGAGATCTGAATTGATTCTTCAAGGAAAGAGAAGAAAAACCACATACCAGAAGTTGGACGAAACAATTGTAAAAACTGTTGACAGATATGAAAAGAGCGGCGACATCAGATCATGTCTAGAGGCGTTGTCCTACATGCACAAGCTTGAATAATTGTAGGTCTACTGTAAATAATAATCAATAATGACGAGTCTCTCTGGTTGATTTAGGTAATTTCATTATTTTAAATAAATGTCAATAAGTTGTAAATATTTATTATGACGAAGCTTCTTGGTTGATTTTATACACTTTACTTGCTTTTACTTTTCGACGGAGCGGGCCGGTATCGGGCTGGTGAACATGGAGAAACGGTAGGTAGATTGCGGAAATCTCTGATCTTTTACGACCAAATTTTATTTTGATGTTACTGATTGACTTATAAAAGTGTCTTTCTTTTCTTCAACCTCACTTCCAGATTCATCATATTTTCTTGAAGCAGACAAATCTAAGATTACATTTGTGTTTTACGATAGAAAAAATAAATTGTAGAGAAAAAGAGTACGGTTGTTTTATTGTGTTTGAATATTTATTTTCCATTTCCTGTATATTCGGTCTGGTGAATCTCAGTGTTACGGCGCACGATTTGGGCACTGAAGGTGCTCGGTCCAAGTCCCGGGTCCCGGTGTATGTAATTATTACAGGCCTTAAAATTGACGTCACCTCTGGCAAAGCTTTAGTGTGATGATGATTTGTCAATACTGCGTTCCGTAAATTATAAAGTACACGGGAGAGGGGAGAGTGTGGCCCGACCTTTAAACTGTGCGCGATTGTCGCTGTGCGCGATTGTCGCTGTGCGCGATTGCCACTGTGCGCGATTGTCACGACACCTATCTGTGTTCCTCAGTTGGGCGTAACGATGAAAGAAGAAGACTGGGACGGGGTTTAAAAGCCCGTAGAAAATAACGGGTATCGCCAATTATGGTAGTAGGATTTGGTTCTTGCAAGAGATTCTAAGGAAAAACAAATAACTATTAATAAATTTTTTATTAATGACGGAAATTTAAAAATTTATGAAAAAGTTTCTAAGTAAAGTATACTTACAAAAACGAAAACCTATTATTTATTTGATTGATATATTGAGCGTAAATTTTGAGTTTAAATAAACTTCACTGTTTGTTATCTTTGGTCAAAAAATTCTTTGGTTATGTAGTCACTGCTTTTCAGAAACTGCTAAAAAGAATAAGCGTCGGATGCGCCTCTCCTTACATGAATTTCTGCATCTAGTCTTGATAAATGAACAAAAAGCAACATATAAATTATAACGAACTTCACATTATAATTTTATATTTCTACTTTGCATTATAATTTGTATCTGTGATACACAACAGATAGTTACATTTTAACAGGCATCGCAGTTGTACTTTCTGTTAACAATGTAAGCGCAATTAAAATAAAATTTGACTACTTGTTTGAATTTTTAACAATAGGAAACAAAAATCAAATGCAATTATTTATTTGAATACCTCGCTAGACAAGCAGCGGCAGCGCTGTAGTGGCAGCCAATGTAACTAACACTTCGGGCATTGTCGAGACTTGCCGTAGGTTGGCGACTATTGAGGTGAGTCCAGTCTGCAAACTCAACGCATTTTATTATAGTGGATACCAAAATGGCAAAGTCATAGTTGACTTTATTTTCCAATTATACAATAATTTTTTATTACATTTAAACCAATTATAAAATATTTCTATTAATATTCGAAAATCATTTCAGTCCTGTACCAGTCAGTGTTCGTATTTTTTTTTATCGTCAGTTAAAAAAAATGAAAAATGATAATTTTTTTGTTTTTGTTTTTGCCTATTGTCAAGATCCTAGCTGTCTCTATGAAGTTCTGCATTGTGGTTGGTCCCGACGGAGTGCAGAGCTGTTAGATTCCAAAAGACTTTTTGCGCGCTGTGCGTTGCGAATTATGTTTGCTAGTCTTAGGAATTGTTTTCAAGATGTAATGTTTTTGTAAGAGACGGCTGGGCTGATTATGTTTCTATCTGTATACTAAAGGTTATTACTTTGCTGTGCTTTGGATAATCTGGGAAGACTGTAGTCCAAAAAATAGGAAACTTTTCGATGTTTTAATAAAGATGAGATCGTTTTTTTTTTTTGGTCGTGTTGTTATCTAGATTAATGCTGTTTTCTGTTACATACAGGTAATTTCAGGTATCAAGCGGGGTAGATTAGTGGAAGGATAAACCGTCCGGAGATCTATTTAATACTTAGAGTATGAATCAACAGCATGACTGCACCAGCCGAAGTAATGGGTTCTGTTATAACAGTTCAAATTTCAGTCCCTGATTTTATGAAACTACCTTATTAGTGTGGTTTCGTACTTACAGCAAAGAAGTTAAAAAACAAGCATAAAACAGGAAATTAACATTCTGTTATTTGTTAATATAGAGCGTCACCTACACAATACATTATAACTATTTTACTGGGATCTTGTGTATTCCTTGAGAAAAGAACTACTTCATTCACAGACGTCTCCAGTCATTTTTGAAATTTTAATTCCAATTCATTATTTATGCCTGACAACATTTTCTGTGCTTCACAAATTTAGGATGTATGAGAGTGGGGACCATCTTGTTTTAAATCAGGGCTTTAGCGAAAATCACCATAAAGGTGACTAGTAACGACAGGGGTTTTTCCATCGCATTTTGAAGCAACAATGCCAGTTTTCTCCTACATTGATTTCGGGAAACCATGAAAAACCCCAATTTCGATAAGTGGACTGGAAATCTACCCTGCACTCTTCCTTAAGCCAGACTTTAACCATTCACACAGAGGGATCATTTGCTAGATGACATCGGAGAACCATTAAACTGCTGGGTGAGAGTATCTGGAATTAATTATTTTAGTTTTCTGAAGAGATATTGCCGAACGAAACAAGTTAGCAGTATCCTGTTACGAAACCATTCGAATATGGATACTGATGATTTTATTCTTCTTTTCGATTCAGTGCATCTGATCTTTGGTTGAAAAAAATTAATATTCAGAAGGCATTACGATGACAATCTAGTGGTATCTATGTTCCTTGCACGTAAAAAGATCATTTCCTAAGATGTCTTAGTGGACTTAAAAAATTCAGTGCATAATAAACAGAGTTTGGTATTTTGTGACAAATATATTTAATGTTGCTTCTTAATGTAAGAATGTTAAGAAACTGCATAAGCAAACATAGCTCCATATGAAAAGTCCAGGTTAATGGTTATTGCACACCTGTTATTTCACGGAAGGAATGTTGGATGTTTCCGCTACTGAGATGTAATACAATGTAGAGACTGACTGGTAGATCCTGGGCAGTGACTTTATCAGGAACGGCGAGCTAGTAAGCTTTTTTCCTTTTTTCAAGATTCTTTGATATGGCAAATGCAATGTATTATTACAATCTCTTTTTAAAAAGACTCAATTTTTAAAAAAAAGTTTCATATGCATATGGTTGTATTACATAGCCGTGAAAATTTTTTCTGTTATAAATCGTACCTGGGTGACCGATCTTCACTCTGCATCTTTCGATCTATATTCAATATGCAAGATTTTGAATAAAGTTCGATTGAAGTTAAAGGTTTTTTTTTGAAGGCATCATAGGCATTTTGAAGTGCACAGTTTCAATCGTTATCTACATATGAAATTTCATCCAAATCGCTTGAGCAATTTCCGTGATCGTCTGGTTTACCACCCCATAAATTTCTTTTAAAGAAAAATGCTATAATTATGTTAAATAGAAATATTAATGCTTATAATGGATTAATTAATGGTCCAAGATTAGTGGTACTTCTCTTAGACGAGTACATCATCAGTACTAAATTAATTCACTCCGATAAAACTATGGTCTTATCTCGCATTAACCTCACATCACCAACCCTGCCTTTCTAAATGATAAGAAAACAATCTGAACACTAAAAAAAGAAGAAGGTCAGACGCTTCAAAACGCAGGATTATATTTATCAGAACCTGTTTTTTCGTATAGATACACGTATGTGGCTTTTTCATGAGTTTGTGGATTCATTACGATCATAAAATTAACGATGATCAAATTAAAACTACTAATATTGTTTTCAGAGAAGTTATGATAAAAAAATGACTTCTGACAAAGGCAATATTTATTAAAATATTTAATTTGAAATGTTTTAAATTAAATATGTAGTATTTAGTGGTAACGCCATTTTACAGTTACGTAGTATTTAATGTTAAAAACTTCTAACGGTGAAATTCAAAATAAAATACCTTTCATTAACAAATACTTGTTTTTACTTATTTCCTCATTATTATATTACCATTCGGTGATTGATCATGATAATGTGCGAAATATTCACATGGGTCAGTTAGTGTACATGAATTGTTCGTTTAAATATATGAGTTAATTGAAACCAAAGAGAAAATATTAGTAGGCTTCCTGGTACCTGAATCGTCTACGAGATGGCGTTAGAGCTGTTTTCAAGATACCAAGAGCAATAATTGTTCGTATTTTGTACAAATGGGTTTTAGCAGGGAAGAAAACTATTTAGGTAATCTTAAAAAACAAAACTTTAACTAAATATGAAATTTCATCCAAATCATCATAGCCGTTTCTGAGATCCAAAATATATATTTTATATATATATATATATACAAGAATTGCTCGTTTAAAGATATAAGATAATTTAACTAATACGGGGACACTTCAGTAAACAAACACCATTAATATCTTAATCCTTCCACACTACGAACACCAGAGAAGGTAAGTCGTGTACGCATACGTCTTATTGAACTTCGCGTTAAGTGCTACGGTACTAATTATTCGCACCGTCTTTATGAATCTCACGCACGATATCCAGTGACGTAAAACCTGTGTTGTTCCGTACAAGAGCACCAGTTGAACATGCGACGCGTGGCGTAAGGATCGATGCAGACCTGGGGAATGAGCAATGTGGAGAGTTACTGCGAAATATGTCGTCCGTCCGATAGCATCTGCACTGGCTGAGCGCAAAGTGGGGAGTCTTCCCGCACTAGTCGACAGTGACAAACAATCGACTTTCAGAACTGCCGTAATATCATTAAATGGGTCGATTTAAACCTTCATTCTTTAAAATGGCAGTATCTTACTTTGGAAAACTTATAGCTGCAACGTAAGAACCAAGGCACTTGGCAGATATTTCCATGTTTTTCCGACTAAACGACCACAAAAAAACTTAAACACCAAAACAGTTTACCGAATCAAAGATTCTTTGAGTCTACCGGTATAAAATATAATTTCTTTCCTTTGTACCGGTTGTAACCGAGTGGGGGGGTGTAACGGTTAGCGTTCTCGCCTCGCATTCGGGAGGACGGCGGTTCGAATCCCCGTCCGGGCATCCAGATTTGGGTTTTCCATGGTTTCCCCAAATCACTCCAGGCAAATGCCGGGATGCTTCCTTCAAAAAAAAGGCCATGGCCGAATTCCTTCCCATTCCTTGCCCCCATCCTTGCCTCCCATCCTTTCCCGTCTCTAAAGACCTCGATGTTAAAAAGAGACGTAAAGCAGTTATATAAAAAAAAAAAAAAAAAAAATGTTACCAGTAACCCAGTTCCTGTTTCTATGGAGTATAAATTACATTTTAGAAGCTACAATAGAAATATTGAAGTAATATAACACTAAAATAGAGATACAATAGGCAATTTCTTATCTTAACAATAAGTTAAGACAGATGAAATCGGAATGAAAACTTGCATGGATCTTGAACCATAGAACATGGAAACTAAGGTAACAGTTAAATAATGATTTTATGTAAAATGTGAAGGTAACTACGAAGAGTGCTATCTTTGTGAAACGGTTCTATTCGCATCCACGTACGGAAAAATCTCAAAACATTAAGTATAAAAGCACAGCTTTGTTATTTCTTACTAACCTGCTTTGATAATGATGTTTAAACCAGGAAAAATGTTGGGTGGGATAAGATGTTCAAAATTTTAATGAAATCGGGTCTAAAATACCGAGATAAAAGAATAGAATCTTTATAAGAATTAAGCAGCTATAATAAAAGTAGAGAATCATGAGAGACACGCATTAGTTAAAAAGGGTGTGAGACATGGTTGTAGTATATACCCATTAATATTCAACTTGTTTGTAGAAGAAGCAATAAAGAAAAGAAAAATTCCATGTGGCATAAGTGTTCAGGGAGAAAAAATCAGTATGCTAGGATTTGCTGATGACATTGTCCTGTTAGCAGAGAGGGCTGAGGATATTGAGAGGTTACTGAATATCATGAACAAAATACAGAAGCAAGGGTTTGGACTAAATATAAACCAAAGCAAGAGAAAAGTGAATAAATGTATCAGAAATGATACCAATTATACTAGACTAAATATAAAAATAGTGTCGGATACTATAAAAGAAGTTAATGACTTTTGCTACTTAGGTAGTAAAATTACAACCGATGACCGAAGCAGGAATGATGTTAAAAGCAGTAAAGAGCCTTTATGAAAAAGACAAATTGTTTAGTCTCAAATATTGATCTAGGACTTAGAAAGAACTTTTTAAAACTGTATGTGCGTAGCACAGCACTTTATGGTAGCGAAGCATGGACTTAAGTAATACCAGTAAGAAGGAAAATTAAAGCATTTGAAATGTGGTGCTACAGAAGGATGCTGAAAATTATGTGCATGGGTAAAGTACGTAACGAACGAGTTTTGGAAATGATGGGTGAGGAAAGGAGTTTGTGGAAGAGTCTTACAGAAAGAAGAGGATCGTAGGTCATATTTTGAGACATGCAGGTTTGATTAACTTGTTAGTGGAGGGAACAGTCGAAGGTAAGAACTCTAGAGGGAGACAGAGATTAAAATATATGACGCAGATAATTGAGGACGTGAGTTGTAAGGGGTATGTTGAGATGCAAAGTTAGCGCAAGATAGGATGGAATGGAGGATTGCATCAAACCAATCGAGATACTGATGACAGCAAAATAATAATAATAATAATAAATAATCCTTCTTATATCTTTTTGGCATGTTATGCATAGCATGCGCTAAAAAATTCTGTAATCGACCATCAACAAACCTATATTTACAACAGAAAGTACGAATAAAGATTGGAAACGAGATGTCTGAAGAAAGCAGCATTGGGAGAGGCGTAAGACAAGGTTGTTGCCTTTCCCCATTATTGTTCAATTTATACTTAGAAGAAATTATTGGAAAATGCTTAAATGGAAAAAGAGGAGTGCGTATTGGTGGCAAGAAAATAGAGTGCATACGAGTTGCTGATGATATGGTATTGTTGGCAGAAAGCGAACAAACTCTAAACAGAATGCTGAAAGGTCTAGATGAAGCTTGCCACGAGTTTGGAATGAGAATCAATGCAGCAAAAACTAAGAGTATGGTGATTGGAAAAGGAAGGAATATAATAAATATTAAGTTAGGAAAAGCTGATATCAGGCAAGTAAGATCATTTAAATATCTTGGGAGTATGATCACCGAAGATTTGAGGCGCCATCAGGAGATAAAATCTCGCATTGCCGTAGCGAAGGAAGCGTTTAATAGGAAAAGGAGGATACTAACTGGAAAAATAGACAAAACACTTAGAAAAAACTCTGTAAATGTTTTGTATGGAGTGTGGCTCTTTATGCATCGGAGACATGGACACTGAGACGAGAGGATGAAAAGCGGTTAGAAGCATTTGAGATGTGGATGTGGAGGAGGATGGAGAAGATAAGCTGAGTGGATAAAATAAGCAATGCTGAAGTGCTGGACAGGCTCAGTGAAAGCAGAAAAATTCTCCAAGTAATAAAGGAGAGAAAGAAAAACTGGATGGGACACTTGTTGAGAGGGGAGTGCCTGATAAAAGACGCCTTGGAAGGTTTAGTCTGTGGGAGGAGAATAAGAGGAAGAAAGAGATACCAAATTATAGACAACATCAAGGAAGACAGCAACTACATGGTTCTTAAGAGAAAGGCAGAAGATAGAAGATCATGGGGAGCAGCCAAGTGGAAACCTGCCCGAGGGCAGAAAACTAATGATGATGATGACCATCAGCACGTATTTTTCACCTAGCTTAAAGTTGTTCAAGTGAAAACTTCTATATGCGCGTTAGGTGGTTGGACGGTGTAAATCTATGAGCAGCCTACTTCCCGTCATCGACATGGTATGACATGTTGCGCGTATGATATGAGCGTTGGATGCTTTATGCATTGGCAAAATCTTATGAGTTTGCGTCACAAACATGCTAATGTTAACATTATATCTGTAGTGGTCTGGTGATTCAGCGGGTAAGGTGTCTGAGTGGGAACCGAAAGGTCCCTGATTCGAATCCCTGTCACGGCCGGGATTTTCATAGACCCTTAACTTGACTTTCACATCTGGCACAGCTAGCTGTGTTATGTGAAGTCCACCAGAACGCTTTCGGGTTAGGATTCCTTGATAAACTGTAGGTACGCTGCACTTAGTAGCACTACCTGGTTAGGTTAATTCTTCTAAGACACAGGCGGAATGCGCAGCCAATGGAACCCCTGTCACCGGATCATTACGACCAAAAAGAATTTTAATTATTTAGTATATATGTAGTTATAATTGTAAGTATGGTGAGTTGCGCGTATGATATTAATAGTTTTATGAGTTTCAGTTTTCACTTCTGTTGACAGTCCGTAATGACTGCCATTTGTTTGTTGTTGTTTTTTTAAAAAAAAAAAAAAAAAAAAAAAAAAAACACTAACAAAAATTGGAAATTACGCTTTAACTGATAAACTGCATTAATGTATCTCTCATCATAAGTTATTGATGCAATCAACATTCCATTCTCTATCTCAATACGGAACACAGCGTAATAATCTGAACGAGTTAAACAAATTAAAATTTATTTCAATTAAATTTTACTTAATGCCTTGCTTTGAAAGTAATTTTCTAATAAGGAAGAGAATTAATATACCAAACAGGTTGAGAAGTCGAGCAAAAAAAGGTAAACAAATTATTTTAGTTGAACAGGATAATTTATATTGATTATAAAGTTCATTCAACAAATCGAACCTGTGTCCTGTGGTACTATGTGCGTTACCGCGTGCAAACACCGTTAATTCTCGTCTGATGGCCATTATAATGTAATTAAAGATATCACAGGATATAGTCCAACTAATAACACCGACAGACAATATTACGACGCAATGCGCACCGTACTGCCTGTCTTCTTCTTCTTCTCGTGTCGATGACAGCATCAAACATGTGGTAGATTTTCCGCCAATGCGATGGCTTTGTCAGTAGCTGATTGGAGGTCAAATTGAGATACATTTATTCCAACTTTTGGATAAGACAGCAAATGTACCATGGTTTCTCTCTCCCAGCACAAACATGTAGTATCTGGCTGTTCTCCCAGGTATCCCCAAGTGGCAAGAGTATCTTTGCAGCGGCCAACTCCAACTCGAAGCCTATTTAGCGACTTCCATATGGGCCATTGTTGTTCAGACCCAGGTGGTAGCTTGATCCACTCGAACCCTTGTTGTAATCTTTTCTCCCAAGCCAGTATTCTTTCATTGCTTGGAGCTCCAGTTGGTGGCTTTGAAGTTCGCATGAAGCTTGATCGGGACTTTAGTCTCGATGGCGCTGATGTGTAGCCATGTACAGGGTGTCGGGCGTCTTCGTTCACTCTAAGCCTTGCCACGCTAGTGGCAACTTCCCGGCGTATATCTCCAGGGGCGATGCCAGCTAGTATCTCCACTTTGTTCACAGGCGATGGTCTGAGACAACCTGTGACGAGCCGACATGTTCTGTGGAGCTCAACGTCTACTGTCTTAGCATGACTTGACTTTTGCCACACAGGACATGCATACTCTGCTGCGGAGTAGCATAATGCTAAGGCAGAGGTGCGGATGACGCTTGGGTCAACTTGCTTAAGATGTTGTTGCGTGTTGATACTTTCATCTTTCCTGTACATTCATATGATGCGTGTCAGAGTATAGAATTCTTGTTTCTAAAAAAATTACTTTTAATCCTCGGTATAATCTGTTACGTGATATATATAGTTCACTTAATTAGAGCAGATGATTGGTCATAAACTAGTCTCTTATTTAAAAAACACGTTTATGAATGCAGAGATTTTAGATGAAATGGCAATGATATCAGTATCCAATCAGGTGCTAAATTACTGACGAATTCATCTTACCTATGATATTCTAGTTTGTTGTTTAAGGATGGTTGTACACTGATTCATCACATCAGAAAGATGCATTTAGTATATTTTGGGAAAGAATGTTAGTGCTGTAATATACAGAGGAATTGATGTGATGGTGACAATAACGATCATTCAAAAGCATTCGTCTACCACAAATCCAGATTCTATAAAAGTGGGGGTAAGGTTTACATGCTGTCTAATTGGATAATTTCTTCTTTTTTTGTTTTGTTTAGGGCTGAAGCTTCGTTGACGGCTAGGTCATTAAAGACGGGAAAGGATTGACGGCCAGGAAACTTAAGGTCATGACCTTTTGAAGGAACAATCCAAGCCCTGAGTAATAGGTAAATCATGGAGAACCGAAATCTGAATTGCAGGATCGGAATTTGCACCCTAGCCCTCACGAATGCGAGGCATGAGCGTTATCACTCACTCGCCCATCACGCTAGGAGCATTACAGCCGTGTAAGAATGAATAAAACTAAGTATTTTTCGATAAAAGACGTTAGTTTCACGCGAAGAGGAACCAGGTAACATATCTGTGACACTGCTCAAGTGATGCAAACTTTCGTTTCAATCCAAACACATAACTAAATTAAAACCGGAAGTAACACGTGCTCCTGCATTATTTAAAAAAATCAGAGATTAGTACTAGCGCATTCGAAATTTTTTCTATTAGTAAATTCATCATTTGAAACGCCAACTTGACCTTTTTTAATGAGGAGGTGGCGAACAAAACGTAATAACTACACTTCTGGACGAAACACGTTTGTTTTTTAATCAGGTCGATTTTGGTCCGCTGAATCTGAATCTAAATTAATTTTCAAACAAACGACATAAAACTGTACTAAAAGTGAGCCCAAAGATAGTGATTTCGATCAAAACGGTATAACTAAACTATAATTTCAACGACTTTGAAGACACGAGACCGATTTCATTCAAAACGGAATAATTTTCAAACAAATTCGTCCGATACCAATCAAAACGAAATAAATGACATGCATTATTTTTTTGCATTGATGATTCTTTATTTAACAAAGAAGTAACTTTTTTCAGATTAGTCTTAATTTTTAATGATTAATAAGTTTAAATGTTGTAAGATCGTAATTTTTCACGGCGTTGTATATTAATAAATTTCTCTCGGGCTTCCAGCCGTGTTAAGATGTTACATTTGTGGGACGTTTCGAAGGCGTCCTTCTCTGCCTTCATTCTCAACCAAAGCACGCCAGAAATGTTCGTCTTGGGCAAGAAGAGAAATCTGCGGTGACCGAACACAGTGTGCAAGAGGGTCACTCATTTGAATGTAAAAAAAAAAAAAAAAATATCAATTTTAGCCCTGGTCAAAGATTTTTGGTCCAGCGTTATTACAGAAGCTGTAGAAATAAGATCAACTGATTTATTTGTCAACAGGGACACTGGTTATCAACTCAGTGTGGCCTGGAACCCGGCTATTAAAATTCTGAAACAGTTTCGCGTCTGTAACGAACAGAAGAGTGGATGAGGAAATCGCGTTGTGTTGGTTTTTGTCTTCCACCGTTTCCGTGGCAGTTAATCATTGACATTTGGTTGTGAATGAAGGCAGAGAAGGACGCCTTCGAAACGTCCCACAAATATAACATCTTAACACGGCTGGAAGCCAGAGAGAAATTTATTAATAAAGTTTAAATGTTATTAGACTAGACTCAATAAAGGTTTTCTAAACTAATTTTGCTTTAATTAACCTAACCTATCCTACAAAGAAACTTAGCATTAGCAATCAGAATAGCTTAATTTCGTCCTGGTGGCAATCAAAATGTAATAATTGCATCGGTGGCAAACAAAACGGCATAACTGAATTTTTCAAATTTGAATATTTTCGTTTTATTAAATATAGGAATTTCGATTTAACATAATGTCAAATAGAGTTCAAAACGCAATATGACTAAATAAATAATCACCTTAAAACCCCCGTGCAACTATGTCATTTTAGTTTTTTGCTCTTCTTGTAAAATTTGAATTAGTGTAATTATTACGTTTTGTTCGCCACCTCTTCGTTTCATCTTCCTAAAATAACATCAGTATTCTTCCTTAAGCAGACACACGGAAATAAAAATGCTGCAAGTATGAAAAGACCTAAAAAAAAAAAAAAAAAGGATCACGCAGACTGAAACTTGCACGTATGTTAGTTGGAAATAAGAACGGGTAACAGGAACTGCGTTCTTAGCTGTCTCCCCGTTTCGCATTCAAATGCGCTGTGCAGATTGCTTCTTCTGAAGGAATCCCGTCGTGGGACTGGAATGCGCGCTGGGAAGTACTCCAGGTCCTCTGGAATTCCGACGTGAAAGCCAGAAAGCCCGGAGTCTTTGGTTGCGAATAGGAATGCTACGGCACAAAGAATCCTGCCTGCTGTTTTGTCGCGGAACGTTTGATTTGCGCTATGTCGAATACGTCAATTGCACGTACTTACGATTGTTTTCATGCAAATAAGATATAACGTATATCGAATAACATTGACAATACCGTGAATATTAGGACTTTGAAGGAAATGACAATGACATCCACATATGATACACTATTTTGCTTGTGAAGAGTTCAACTTGCGTCAGATTTTCTATAGACTACAGTGATACGATAAAGCTGATGATTTTTGTTGACGAAAACACTGATTAACGCATAAATCTAAATATCGGGTCACTTTATTATCTTCAACGGTTCTACAGCAGAATGAGTTGAGAAGACGGTGGAAATGTTGTTGGAGTGTTAGTATCAAATCTCATGCAATCTCTTGATATTTTACAGAGATCTGCCATTGCAGCGTTAGCCGCTATTTCCTTAAAATCACTGAAACATTAAGTAATGAATTTCGAAAACCACTAAACCAAAGAAAAGGCGTGATATGTTCCTCGAATCTTTCCTTACGGAACAGTCCCTGAGGGTAATGGTTCTGGAGGAGACCAGAAGCTATAAACGTGAGCAGCCAATAGGAGTCGTTCGTATCGTCGACGAAAACGTAATAGAGTCGAGAGGAGATTGAGCTAGAGATGGTAAGAAAGTTGATAATTACCATCTCGGCTTTCATCTAGACCAGCCTCTCCCAATCTTTTCCAACGGCTGACCCCTAAAATATTAGACTATGATCGCCATGGACCCTTAATAATAATAATTGAAAATTGGCAAGACGAAAATTTTCACACATTGTGACCAAAGTCCGCGTGTTCTCACATCTCCATTTATGCTTTCCTAATTATTAATTATTATTTTTATATGTCAGTGCACTCAATAGGATAGGTTCCGGACTCCCCGATGGTCCACAGACTCCAGGCTGGGAAACCCTGGATTAGAGTGATATCAGGAAATCATCGAAAACCGACCTAGCAGTAAATCCGCCTAGTACAAAATGCCATGCCTAACGTTAATAGCTTGGGTATCCTCAAATAAAACGTATATTTTGACCATTCCAGGCAAGTACGTCTCTCCTACCTAACACAATTTTGGTCAGGCGTAATAGATACAGAATCTTGTTAACCGGCAGAAATTTCAGACGATCGTACAAAGAGGCTTGTGCCTTTTTTTGGGGACCCAGAGTGGTTGATGATACACTACATTCAACTGTTGTAACCCATGTTACATCTAATCTCCAAATAATTCTTTGCAGTATAGTAATGCTGCTGAACAAAATTGAGAACTGAAATTATCGTGGTAAGTTCAACCGGTCTGCTTGCTTGCACAATACATAATTCGTCACATACTATGGTTCCCTTCTACCAACAACCGTCATGGACCAAAAATATTTACAACAGTGTCCTTAACTTCCGTTACTAATAGCAGTCTTCAACAGTAGTAGAAAGGTGTTTGAATTAAAATTTAGTCAAAACCAGTGGGCATGTTACTTATAAAGTGATAGAAAAAAACAAATTGATGCCACGTCAAAGGTAGACACAAGTTAGTGACAATGTGTATCTTCCTACGTGATGATGCAGCAACGCGTGGCAATAGTTTCCACACTGCTTTGTTCACTGAGTAAAAATTGAACGAACTTGGTTCAGACAGCTATTATTCAAAGCGGTTTTTCTCGGAGCTAACTTTTAGCAACGGTATCAAACTAACGCCTCCTGTTGTCGAATCGGTTTGTGGTGATCTTGCGATGAATAGAGTGTCAAAACTCTTGAACAGATTACTGTCTCATGAGTCTCAATACCAACATACGTTAAGCTATAAACGGGTAAGACAAGAATCGTGATAGCATCAATCACTTTTGAGAAAGCAGTTAGTGAAAAATTCAGCGTGTAGATTCCATTGTTACAGAGATTATGATTAGAACCTTGCAGTGCTAATAACATTCTCAAATATTTCTTTCGAATAATTTGTTGACATGAAGTCAATGCAATAAACCTATCGTGTTAATTCTAGCATCTAGTTCTTTACATCAACGGGGAACTATGAAGAGAGTTGTAGTCCAGACAGTAAATACAAAATTACTTAAAAACAGGAAACAATGGGAAGAAACTATGGGTATTGTAAAGCTGCTGACTACCTTTCTTTAACATTTTCACCTCATTAGCTTCCTAGTGCCGTAATGTAAACTCTAGCTATATTCGTAGTATAGACAGCGTTCCATGCTCAGTCACATATTCTCGTTTCTCCTACATCGAGTGTATGGTAAGAAATTAGACGCTATGCCTATATTACAGTTCTAGAACAATCTCTGTTGCTCACAGTGTGATGTATTATTATTAATATGTTATTTTTTATTTGGAGATGTAATCGAAAAAAAAAATTTTACACAGTAAAACACTTTTTCTTCCAGCATGATAGTAGATAGAAATCGTCATATTTTTGCATAATATTGAAGTTGAAGATTGAAATGTGATCAAATTCTCTGAACCCCTGAAACTGTTCTTTTCGTAAATTCAGCACGAATCTTCGTCTACTCATTATTATTTTTTTTCTCTCGCCGGCTCTAACTTCCTCTTAATGGCAGAGATCATTAAGGGCTACCTTCGAGAACATCCCATGGGGAAAGAAGATGAAGTGAAAGTGTAAACATTGTGTTAATCGATTTTTTGTTGTGCTTTATGCTGAATTTAAAATATTTCAGAGGCAGGAAATGAGATTTTTGTGTTATGTGTGACACGAAAATTAGTTTCATAGCTCCTTATAATGACGTAATTCGTGTTAAATTGCTCTAGACGTTTTCCGTTTTTCTTCCAGCTTTATTACCCGTTAACGCCAAACTTATTAGAGCCAGGAGTCGATGTGAGGATAAGGGATCTAGGCTTATTTAAAGAATCTTACTGCTGTTCACCACAAACTAATGGCCGTACTGAGATTCAAACCTACCATGCTAAAATTGTAATTAATGCGTCATTGGTTTCACTTACAAAATAATGTATAGTATAGTGCTGATGCACTGGTTCACCAGACTCCTCTAATGACTTCTGTTTCCCTATTTACCTTCTTATGGAATATCTAATTTCCTGATAATCTTCTTAATTCAGGAATCTCATTCTGTCTCGTAAGCGTGGTATTTTCTCTGCAATACTTGCTTGTAGCATATCTTTGAAGAGATGCTCATCACCACACCACCTGAGCCTTCGTTTTCTGTTACAGTGGCTGTATCAGGAGACTGGTACTAATATCTGCAATATCTCCTCCTTTCATTAGTCTCTAAATATTAGTTTGAGAATTTAATCTACACATTCTTCTCACTTTTGGTCAAAGACCATTGCTGAGCATCAAACAATTTCACCGGTTGTATACCTGTTTACTACAAGTATTCTTGCCATAGTATCGTTTTACAATATGTTACTTCCTCAAAAAATGCACCAAAGGTATTTGAACTCTTTTACCTTACCAATAATCTCGTATTTTGTACCCGTACCTCCACTGTTTTGTGACCGAGCGTGGTGGGTGAGTGGTTAACGCTCTGGCCTCGCATTAGGGAGGACGTCGGTTCGAATCCCCGTCCGGGCATCCAGATTTGGGTTTTCATAGTTTCCCCAAATCACTCCAGGCGAATTACGGGATACTTCCTTTAAAAGGTCATGACCGAATTCCTTCCCGTTCCTTTCCCCAGTCCCATCCCGCCTTTAATGACCTCGACATCAACGAGGCATAAAGCCATGAGTAATAATAATAAAAAGAATCCATTGTTTTCTTTGTGATCACTGATGATGGCAAGGTATTTGGTTGTCTGAGTATTATGTCTCAAGATCTACTGCCTTGATTTATAGTAGCACATACACAGTGAAAATAGATGACTGCAAATAGGTGGCTGACCAGTAAACCTGTTCAGCCTAAGAACAAGTACCATCAGTCTGCGGTGTTGTGAAGTGCCTCTGGTCTGGCACCGCGGTACGAGACTGCAGTAATTGGTGTGACGGCAGCCGTCTGCAGACTGCGCTCGGGAATCGCATGCAAAGTAGTGGACCAGCTGTCCTGGGGTGACGGATGCCTCGCGCCTAATCAAGACGTCGCTGCCCGCCACTCGCCTGTCAACGGCAATGCTTGTCGCTGGTCGGTCAGGGGCAAGGCGCCGCCTCTGCATACACTGCATACGCTCTGCGCGCTCCGAGGACAGGCGTTTGTTCGTGCCGCATACTTCAACTAGGATTCTTTACTGATACACAAAATAATGATTGCATCTCGCCATTTCGAATGTCAGTTGATTTTGTAAATTCAAAGAGAATCATGGTTTCGTGTTATGCAAAGAGTTACACGGCCTAATTGTTTCTTCTGGTTTCAAGTAAAACTCCAATATTACCTTTCCAGTGCTAACAGCTTAATCTGATCGTATCGTAAGCAAACCTCATTGCCAATTATTTGCTTGGCGTTCCGTAATTTTCGTCTACACCTCCAATTTTGCCCTTTACTACCAACCGTAATTTTCTTCTGAATGTTTCCACTCATTTTCGGCCTAGAGTGATGAGTGGATGTACGAGAGAAGTCAAGGAATTGGGTTACAAAACTTTGGTCAGACCATTGCTCGAATATGGTATTGTAGTATGGGACCCTCATTTTACGTATCAAATACAGTAGTTGTAGAGGGTGCAAAAAAGGGCTGCTAGATTTGTTTCTGGAAATTATCGCAGAATGCAATCAGTGACGGATATGATAAAGGAGCTGGAATGGGATTCATTGCAAGACAGGAGGAGGATGAGGAGGGTCATGGGAGTGTACAGGGCATATACTGGCGATGAGGCATGGAAAGATATTGCAATAGGTATGAAAAGTAGTGCATGGAAGGGAAAAGATGACCATGACCACAAACTGGCACTCGATTTCAGGCACAAGGGTGTGGGAAGATTATCTTTTTTAGGTAAGGGTGTCAGGGATTGGAATTACCAAGAGAAATGATGAATAATTTACCGAAAGCTTTGAATGAGTTTAAAGATAAAATTTGTAGAGGGCAAATGTATGTAGGTGCAGGATAGGGGGAAGATGGGTGTGTAGGGAAATTGCCACTGGAGCCTGTGCTCCATTGCAATTAAATTAAATTAAATCTAGAATATTTCGAAATGTGATGCTATACTCTATGCCTTATTTTTTGCGAGAGTCTTTCATGAACTACTTTATTAACCGAAAGTAAATATATCCACTTTTACGAGACCAATCAATTGTAAACATCATTCTTTGACACAACATTTTAAAGGGCCTCGATTATTCTTCTTTATGGAATCGTAAAAGACTAACATTGATGCATGAAATTCTGTACTCCATAACTACTTATTTAGGAGTCACAATCTATAGCTGAAAGTTTTTTTCATTTTGTAGAAATTTTTTTCATTTTAAAGATTTTTTTTTTTCCTGGTAGAACTAATCTACTTATTCTTCTTCTATTGGGAAAGTTAACGGATCTAATAACATCGAGTTTAAACTATAGGTGAATTTATTAATTGTGTTCTTAATAAAACAAATAACAATTAATTGACACCTTAAAAGACACGAAACAAAATAATATTAAATGGAAGTAATAGTCAAACAAAAACTAACAGATCAACGAAGAAAATCTTTCACTCAGGTAAGAAATTAGCAGAACATGAGAGATTCTATCATCTGGCTTGCATTAGCAAGGTGTCAACGGGTTAATTTTCAGATTATGAAGTGCGGTGCGTGAATTATTAAGTAGGGAGATCTCCCTACTTTACTAAAATGAAAGTATCCACATTTTTGGAGACTTGCGTGGTCAGCATGGTGTTGCCCCTCACTAGTACATATTAACTTCATATACCGATCTTATCCCACTGTGGTAGGCACGAATACTTACGATATGTAGCTTAGGTTGAGATAATACTTTCGATACACTACTGAAAATACATGGAGAACAACTTTCAGAAATGGTAATTTGTCACTAACTCCAAAGTTTTAAATTCTAGCAGCTATGCAGCTGCATGTTCGAAATGGTCTTCCAAAAACAAGTTCAAGTCGTCCTATATCGCAGTCTATTCGTTGGGAATTATAGCCAAACAATAAGCAAAGTTTTTACCTCCGGTTTCTTCCCAAGAAAACTGTCTAAGGCTCCTTACTTTCCTGATCTTGATCTTTGGTGGTATTTTCGCTCGTGGATAGGCCGAGAACACAGCAGAAATTTAACAACAATTATTAACTATTTGTAGCTGTATTACCATTCGGTACGCGTCTTCTTTAGCTCCTCGCACCTGTGCCACTTATTCAACTGAGTCCTTGATTGCACTTCATCATGAGGCTTGCTGCCTTTAAAATTGTTTAAAATCGTCCCTAATTTTGCTTACGTCAGTCGAGTTTTCGTCGACTAACATCAACTGCGGAATTTGAGACACGACGACCTGTTATTCTGTTTAACGAGCTGTAATTCCTCAGATCCCTTATCCTACCGTGGAAGGTCCAGCTCATTTCATCTTTGAGCCGTCAGCAGCCGACCTCCCTCCACCTCAAGTATACTCTCGCAAACCAACATACATCAATAATTTTACATAAATCGCATCTGTCTATTCAGTGTACTAGCGATAACCAGTACATACTCAATATCAGTAATTAACGGAATTTAATTTTTTTAGATAAATGAATATTTAGTATCCTTATTTAACTAGTTTAGTGTCATTGATTTAATTACAGTTTCATGTTTAACTGCTTTCGTGAAATCGTAGATACAAAAGCAATGCATCTGCAGTATTTTAATCTGAGAATTCGTTAAGTCAAACGCAATAGGAGTTTTTGTTAACTGTAAGAAGCTCCGTTCTTTACATTCTACCATTACTGCATTTGTAATCTGTTGATGTCTGCATAGGGTCTTACCTTCCCAGCCTGACAGTACGTTGAGACATATTGGTGTTGTATGATTCTTGCTGCAGTCGGTATCATATCAACCCTCTACTGGATTGTTTTGACGTTCACGACACCAACAGTATCAAGGATTTGGAACGTATTTCTATTTGACGTTACAAAGAAATTCGGCCATTGTCTCTATTAAGCAGGAAGCCATCAGTCAAGCCTGCTTATTCCCTCAAACACTAGATGGTATTATCGCTAAACTCACATTCGATACTCCCTATCTTTGTTTAAATGTGGAGCTTTGCTGTTTATGCATGGAATATTTCCTTATGACAGTGATTCTGATTTTTATGGTTCCTATAACGGATTCAGTTGGACTGCTTTAAAAAACAAACTTCACGAAAATTTCAAGCCCACAACATGTACAAATAAGTGTAATTAACTTTTAATTTGTTTACTGATACTGGATGGAATCATTAGTACCACTACGCACTGTTGAGTGAAAGAACATTTGTGTCGATCCTCTTTTATCAAAAAATATTGGGTGGGCTGTAAAACTCGGGTCTGGCATTCTGGAGGGCTCGGTTCAAATTCCCGTTTTGCCATCTAGATTTCGGTTAACGATGATTTCCTTAAATCACTTGAGGCAAATCCCGGCATGTTTCCTTCGAAAGACCATGGCCAAATTCCCCGCCGTTCCATCCCCGTTCCATGTCCCGCATCCTGTCCCGTCTCTAATGACCTTAATCTCGACAAGACGTAAAACCTGAAGCAATAGAACAAATCCATGGTGAGAGAGTTTTGTTCACTTCCTAAATTTCCAGATGTTTTTGTAGCACAAATCCGTCGCTTTATTACTAACTAGTGTAACCCCGTCACAGTTTATAGCGTATCGTCACGGGTCTAGAATACTTCCAGTTTTTAGGATGAAAGATTATGATTGGTTGACCTGATTTGACCAAATATAAACCTGGCCTGTGTTTTAGAGTGAATAAAATCTCTGAGTTTGAAGAACTTAAAAGCATTAATAGAGGTAGATATTAAACACGAACAGGGACGATAGTGCAATCGTATAATTGCTTAAATAGAAAGTTGACTTGTATTTGACCCTTAAAGCTCACTCTGCAAAATTAAAAAAAATCCTGGATGCTTCGAAAGCATCACGTTGTTTTTTTATTGACACTGAAAAAACACTCGATCTGTAACGGACGGAGAACTTAATACACATTCTATATTTTTAAACAGTTGACCAATGAATTGTCAGAATAGTTGATTTGGTAACATATTTGGTCTGATGTCCAATTGAAATAACCTGATAACTGACGTACAGCGAACATGTAGAATGAGCATTAATGAAAGTTGTCAGGAAAATACTTGAAAAGCAAATAAACCGTAATGCATAAACTTTGGTCAACAACAACATTTGTGAAAGTTTTAATTAAATTGAAATTTATCCTTAGCCGGAATGACAATTGGCATTCGTGGTTACAGGAGACCATGAGTAATTCAATTTTTTAAAAGTTTAATTTAATTTGGTTTCATTAGCAACATGTTACTGGAAAGCAGATCCACGTTTTTTTTTTCAGACGTAAAGTTTACAGATATTTTTTAACGACAAAACGCTACGAAAAGTAAACTTAATGAATGTATTATGGCAATTAATTTGATAGAAGTTGCTTAGCTATCAAATTGTGGAAATAACCATGAATTTCTTATAATGAATTTCTGGTCGCTGTTTTGCGAGCGAAGGCTGGCCCATGACGTCATCATTTTCCAGCCAATAGCTATCGAGGTGAGTGAATGGCCTTACGAAATTAGTAGATCTTCGAGAGTGAGAAAGGTCTTGAAGGCTGACGACAAACATGGAACAAAGTTTCGAGGCGGACAGAACCGCGCTAATTCCGCGAGGATTACTGCGACATGTCTCCCAGCAACGCGGCGCACGCAGGAGGTAAGAACAAAGAACGCGCGACGGCACAGTAAAAAAGTCTGGCCGCGGCTCGGAAGTCTGCGCGGCGACGACAGAAGGTGGTGTTAAGTGTGAAATCTGCATTGCAACTGCCAGCGCGTGCGCGGGCTTAGTCCTGAGAGCGCTTTGTACAGCGGCTGCACGCGACGTGGACCGACTCTCAAGTGAGGATATTCCGGGTCCACTGTCGAGGAATTCTCAACCAGCGGTGGCACAAAAAGTGCCTGCAAAGGAGACAGTCGAGAGAGAGAAGAGTAGTCAAGGAGAAGCGAGATGGGAACGAGGAAAAAAAAAAAAAAGAAGAGAAGAGTCGGGACGGAAAGAAGTAAAAACGAAAAAGAAAAGTCGGTTTGTCGCCTTGCAGTAAGAGAAAAAAGAGCGCGAGAGATGGAGCCAGTGTTTGGAGGGTCGGCGGCATCTGACATTCAGCCGGTATCTGGGCTGACCCCAGGATTCGATATCTCTCGGGACGGTGTGTGTTGTGGCTTGTTAGACAAGGCACAGTAGATAAGGCTGGTGCCGGCTGCCGTCACGATGCTGCTCCGGTAGATCGAACACGACGGCCAGCTACGCCGGAAACAAAAAGAGATGATTGGCTGGTAAGATGTCTGCTTGAATATTGGTTTAGGCGTCCGCCTCTATTATGCCAGACCACCCAGGTTGGTAGTCGGTAAGTTACGAACCGTCCGTTTGAGATCTCAGCAGTTTCCTTATACACGAACTCTTTAGGAAAGACGAATTCTTAAAATTTTCAGTCCCACTTCTGGAAAGAAATGGCCGATAAAAATCAGTCTCACGAAATTCTGTAAACTATTTAAAAAATCAACATCGAAATTTTTAGGTACTGATTAACTCCTTGATTTCAGCTCTAACCCAACAGTTGAGTTGTTATTGAAGAATTACCATGTTGAACACAGGGCACAGAGATTCAAGTCTTTGGCCTATTGTACCGAATGCTGAACCAGTCGCAACTTCCCACTCGAAAATTGCACATTTTACACCGAAAAGTTTACGCTTTTCATACAAAATATATCTACGACGGTTCATAGACAGATGGTGACATGTACACGTTCCACTATTACATTACTGATCGAGACAAAATGCGGAAGAGATTGTGCTATCAGATGGACCATCATACCACCTGATCTGCAGGAGTTCTACCACTTCAGGGAAGTAATATGACTATTCAGAATTGAATAAGGGAGTTACATTATTCTGAATCAGTTCGTTAAAATGTAATGAGCCTAAAATTATTTTCAAAATGGGTTGTTTTCTCTTTTGAATAAACTCCAGTTTTTCCAGGAAACATTAAAAAAATAGCATTAAAAGTGAAATTTTAATTTTCCAGTTTATCTGAGATACTTATGAACTGTGGTTTCATTGCCTTAACTTTGGAATAATTTCAGTGATACATCATTTTTTTTTCAAAGCTTTTTTCTATGTTTGATATCACACTTGTTTTTTTTTTTTTTTTGGTAGTGTCCAGAAGTGCCTGGTGTTCTAATCGTCAAAATTATTCTGCTGCCTTTTTTAACTGTAATGTATATCGTTTTTGATCCATTTCATCTGCTCCTATTCTGTAGAGTTATTGAAAAATATGACTTACCTAGCTGACTAAATAGCGGATGTTTATAAACTCCAGGGCCGGGGTTCGAATACAATTTACGCTGAAGATTCGTTTCCTCGAAGCTCAAGACTCCTAACAGTACTCCTCCAGTTTCACACAACCTACTATTAAATGTATACCCAAAATCCGTCTTTTGGAGCTGATTCGGGTAAAGTGTAGTACCCATCAAAGTACTTTTTTCTTCTTGCCAAGGTCTTGCGGCTGCGAATCTTGCAGCGGGACACCCTTTACATTTATACCGTGTCTAATTGTGAAGATTTTAGGCTTTTTCTTGAATTACGTTGTTTAGTTATGGACCGCTGCGTGAGAACATGGTGATCTGAATATAAAAATTCTTTTAGCAGATTTAACTGTAAAAATGATCGTAGAAGATTGCCTACATTTGAATGTTAATGTTAAACGTTGATCCTTTGTGGTAAGGAAGGAAGTGTGATATTTCTAACAGAAAATGATTGTTGATGTTAGTCATATTATTTGGAGGTATCTACGAGTAGATCATTCTATGCCTGCACTATTGTGGCCTAAGAAAACACGAGAGACAGTCTATGTCAGATGAGGTAAGTGTTGTCCGATTAAATTTCTGAACGAAACCGTTGGAGCAATTTCAAAACTACAGCATGATAGCTGATTCGTCATCATTTGACTCTCTTGTTTAAGGAAAGTAAGGTTTGTTTCGTTTTAAGAAATATTCGCCTGTTCTGTGTAAACTCTAAGAGCCGAAGCCTATCTAATCAACCTAAATTCACTTTTTTTCGTCTCAAATATCCTCCCAGTTATTCGACTGAGAATTTTCAGGGACAGATTTTACCCGTCATGCGTTTCCAATACCTACTCGCAATGGAACTCAAAGGGTTTTTTTCGTTTCAACACTTGCAAGCATATTTGCTGTTACTTAATTGACGATATGAACTCTGCTAACAATTTTGCTAACAGAAAACTACTCTTGGGTTACAATTTTATTTGTTGATCTCAGTAATTTTGGAACAAATGCAGTGATAACCTACTGTGGCTTTAAAAACCTTTCACCCAAAAGCTATAACACTTGTTTTTACACATAACTAAATCAACAGATTTGTAATGATTCAAAAGGTTGATGCGAACAAATCACAAAAATATTAATCATTTGGGGCACTATTTTTACTTTCGTAATTTTCTTAATTTTGTATATGCTCGACAGATTGCAAAACATAGAAGACGTTTCTGCAAATTTCTGTATAATCAAATTTATGGTTCACACAGTTCTGCGTCTCCTCACTGATATGCATTTACATACTGGCCAAACGCAGTTCCGGCCTAAGATCACTGTACTGGAGATACCTTTTGTAGTTTCGATGGTAACTTTTTTCTGATTACAAAATATCGATATGGAGGTTTGAAATTCGTCTGCTTCTGACGTCAGACCCTTACAATAGAAAATCGTTTTTTAATGAAGCCGAAAAAGGTCCCAAGAAATATATAAATAAATAAATGCATCCCTTCTTTAAACGAAGGACACATTGGAATAGTAATTTGTTTCCACACTAGAACTCTTCTATTGTCTACTTGTTAAGAAGTTATTTTTCCATTAATGAAACCTCTGCCCATACCATTAAATAAGTATGCATTCTTAAGCTATTTTCTGCATTCTTAAGCTATTTTCTGCATTCTGAATATCTTTCTTCCATCATATATAACTATTAATGGCAAAATTGTTGAAAAAAATTAAAAGTATGAATCTCTGAAGTTGCCAACATACTGGTATAGACATGCTCCTAAGAAAAAAAAAATCTTGTAACTATAGTTGACACCTTCTACATAATCATAAAATCAAAGAATAAGGACACTTTGAATTAGACAGGCCGCTAAAGTTGACACATTCTTCAACTGTAGTCGGCATTCTTTTCAAATCCTGTCCACAAAATAATTTAAAAAAACATGAAAAATACATTTAAATCTTTTTTTTTTAAATAAAAAAAATAACACGTTAGGTAATGTAACTATATCCCTTTGCAGTATCTGTTTCCTCGTCGTGAAGTGCTTAGCAAGTTATAGATTTTACTGTCTGCCTACGTCATAATTTATTCTGAGTAAATACAGGCGCCTTAACATGACATTCTATGTACCGAAGACCAACACCATCTATCAATTTAAGCAACCGAGTAACGCCCCTTAAAGCAGAAAAAGCTTATTGCCGTAAATGGAACGAAGGTTCGTTCAGTTTATGATTTGAACTAAGCTTTTAGTGACGAACATAAATTCGTTACAATAGTTAATAGAAATGTTATTCCGTTTTAATTACGAAAGCATATCCTTATTTATTTCATTGTAATAAAACCTGCATAGCCACGTTAAGTACAAGGTAAATCAAAGTTATATTAACTGAGAGTTTAAGAACCTTACGATTTCACTAACAAGATACGCGCTTGCGACTATAGTATGCACACGCTCTACAGAACTGTTCGCCATCGATAAACGTCATAACCAATCATGTGGACCCTTTCAGACTGACAAGTAAAGCTGACTGTGTAATTGTTGTTCTGAATCGTCGTATTTCCTTTAATTGGAACTTAACACAATTGCATGACGAATATTGCTGCAATGTCGACAAGACGTAGCCTACTCTTACACATTTAAAAGTCAAGCAAAGCTTAAATATAGTTGAAATCTTATCCACTGTGTACATCAAACATCAGAACGAGGTGGCCTTTAAGCACTAAGCAACCTACTTACTCATAAAAACTGGTTGATCGCCAAAACTTAAAAATTACTTTTCATACTTATGGCGGCAAAATGTAGAAATTAATAGAATTTTCTGACAAAGATATTTTGTTTAGAGAGAAGGATCACATCTAAAGTTGAAAAAAGAATTTTATGTAATAAATATTTTAAAATCGTAGATGTCCATTTTATAAATACCCGATAAAGGTAATAGTTCATCACACAAAGCAATGCTACTGTCTGCAGCTAGAGACTGAAGTTAAAAGGCATAAACAAGCGACCTCGTGAAAAAAGTAATTCACGCAAAAATAGAATTTTTCGTTTCTTCTTTCGTGTCGCAAATGGAGCAGAGTTGTGTTATTCGGCGATTTCGCTGACAGCGAAAATATAGCTCACAAAACGCTTGTTTTCCCTCTCACTGTTGGACATCAAAAATCGTCATGACGGCGGACATCAAAGGTTTATGAGCACTGTGTGAGTATATGCATACCGGGCCGAGTCTGCCCGGCCTTCCACTCCAGCGGCCTGGAAAATTGCCGTTCGGCGCTCTCGCATTTGTTTAGCCAAACAAGCACAGTGGCCGCAACACTGCTGCCAACCTCCACCGTTTATACCTGCGGATCGGCCGTAGTCGCTCTTGCGTTCTGCTGCCTTTAAACAACCAAAATATATGATTAAGTTAACTACCAAACTGTGAATTGCGCTATCCTGGTTTGGAAAAGATGTTTCGGCAAATGCTCAGTTCTCTGGATTTAGCAACATTTTTCTTCAACAAATTATTTCGCATTTTTGGCATTAGCCATTTTATAAAACTCTTTTTTTACTTATGGCTTTACAGCTCGTCAACGTCAAGGTCATTAGAGACTTGATGAGACTGAGGGAAAAGGAACGGGAAGGAATTCGGCCATGGACTTTTTTAGTGATTTGGGGTAACCATGGAAAACCCAGATCTGGATGCCCGGATGGGGATTCGACCCGCCGTCCTCCCGAATACGAGACCAGAGCGTTAACCACTCTCCCATCACGCTTGGTTTTTACAGTTCTGACTTTACTAATAATCTGATATGAATACAGGTCAATTCACCACTGTGCGAAAGAAATGCCAATTTTTTTCTAAAATTTATCAAGCTCTGGAAAACAAAAACATTCAGAACAGAAACATAAATTTCCTGCGAGCTTTAAGTTTTAAATTACACCCACATATGTGAACTACTTTTGTTGAAGGAGTTTTTGGATCACAGTAAATAGCAAAATGATGTCGGGTATTTAATAATATCTACCTGTTACTACCTGTTAGTAGATGTTACTATCTGTTAATAGAAGTTGATGTAGATAGCAGTGAAATAAAAAATTCACAGACAGTCCATGAATTCGTTGATCAGGTTAAGTGAGGATAACTGTTTTAATCCTTGTGGTGAGAGTTAAATTTTCATTTTAGCATTTTTACTAGTACATCTGTCCACATCTGCCCAGAGAATGGGGATGTTAAGCTTTGCTGTCCAATCCATTTCTTTCACTAGAGTAAGCATGCCTGGGCTTTTTGACTCGGGTTTCAGCATGCTTTTTCTTCCATTCCTCTACACAATACACAAAACAACACAACATTTAATGAGAAATCGACTAAACCATTCTCAAATTTATTATCTCCCACACCTTTCTTACGTACCCAGATATACTGATACCGCTGTAAGCTCTGTCACAGATATTTTAACACATACTTTACATAACTTATAACAATGTAAAAATATCAGTCGCAGGTACTGTTGAGCGAGATTTATATGTACAAAGGTTTATTGATGAAAATTATATTAGCATGTTTAATAACGAAATAAGTTAATTGAAAATTGCCAATATGCCTAGTCCTGGCTGTGATCTATATTTCTACTGAAATAACATTTTAAAATCCTTCTGACGACGAATAACACCTAAATGAGAAGCAAGTCTGATACCTAAACCAGGAGCAATACAAAACTTATTTTTAATTTTACCTGATTAATTACTACGGTATTGACTACGAAATGTACTGATAGCCCTCAAAGTTGAGCTGCCTCTTCTCAGTCCCTTCACGAACCTTTGTACATCTAGTGAGAAACTCACGGGAAACTAAAGTGGCGTAGGATGGTTCTAAGAACATTTCACTTGCTCTGAAAACCAGATAATACTGAATTAGAACTGAAGTCTTAACCAATCTCGGCTTTGCAATACCCACTACCTGAACAATAATGACGTTAAATTTAGCCATGTAAATCCCATTCGGTGAATAATGACAACTGTCTGAAGACTTGATTTTGTAGAATATTTGACCATCTACCGTGGATTTTAAAAACTATCCATACAGCAGTTTGTTTGAATACCTAATTGTGATGGAGACATCAACTCATGCTCATTAACGTTTATCCACAGTCCGGTAACACAATACCTTAACAAAGGTTTAGTAAAGTTTATGAGTGTAAATTTCGGACATTCAACGGGACATTGTTATATTGTAACCATAGTGTGCGTATATCCGAAACCTCTCCATTTTATGTATATAATGATGATTACGAAATGGTTGAAGATCTCAGCTCCAAGCGAAGCAGAACTGTAGCTGTAATGTCTCTCCCGCTAAAAAGCGACAGCTTCCTGAAGAGTGGTCCAATCAGCTACGGCCTAAGGTGCAGAAGTTATTGACTTCTTTGTCGCTGTGATGAAGAGTGAAGATCGTCGATCGAGTGTCATCTAGAGACGTGTTTTCTTCTAGGCAAATACTTCTAATCATACCCACTCTCGACTTGCTCTGAATTATAAATATCGTCAACCACACAAATACTTTTTCTAAAAAAAATATTTTATTGACACTTGGCCTGTTGGCCATGTCAAGATACATTATACTTAGTGCAGTATCTTTATATATATACTAGCTCGTACCCACGACTTCGTACGCGTGTAATAAGAAATTTTTGGTCAGAATTAAATATAGAAAGTGATTGGTAACGAAGGATTGGTCCCAAACAATATCGAGTCAGAATAATATGACAGGAAAGCTATCACTATATCACTGTACCGTCGAACCAGTCTCTTGAAGAGAATCAATTTGCAACATATTTCTGTCACCATTCGATAAGGTCTCAAAATTTCGTGACTACAACTTATTAATCATACTGGAAAAAATATCCTGTGCCCTTCATACAGGTATCCTTATAAAATTCCATCACAACGATATAGCCATTTAGTCGTCAAAACGTAACAAAAAGACAGAGACTTACTTCCGTATTTATAATAATATTACTGTGGTTCACATCTCACACACTGACTGCGAACAACACCTGAGGGATCATTATAACGTAAAAAAGTGTACACCTACAACATTGCAAGACTACCTACGATTTGCCTCGCATTGCACCCCTAACTTTATAATATCTACAGTTTAACATTCAATCCGAATAACCTACGGCCCAGGCCTGACTCTTACGATGAAAAACAATTTTTTAAAATCTTAGCCTCCACGGAGATTTGAACCGGAGACCACGACGTTCGTAAGCAAGCGCTTTAACCACTTTTTTTTTTATTTTTTTTATTTTTTGGGCCTCCTTCCTCCCCTTCAGCCCTGCCTTTCGCTCGCCAGTGGTTGGCTCTTTGCCTGGCTCTAAACCTTTTTATAATAAAATTTGGGTTTCAATGTTCTCTTTTCCTTATTTGTATTTATTAGTGGTATTTTCCATCAGTTGGATGTTTTGTTTTTTGAGGTTCTTTATGATTTGAATATTTGGTACAGTTAGGTTCCCCTCGTGCCTTTGATTCAAAAAGTCTGTCTTTGGGTCTAGGCGGGGTTTATAAACAGTTTTATTTGGTTAAATTGTGATCATTGGAATGATTCTGTCATTATTATATCGAGCATCCGTGCGAAGTCTTTTTTATAATTTTGAGTTTGGATAATTTCGTAATATATAGTATTCATATATGCTATATATTCGTCGTAAGTACTCTTTTCCGTTTGTAGCATATAAGTTAGGGTATTGCCTAGTATCCATTGTACCGTGTTGTGTTTCGTTTCAGGATATCTCTTTTTCTCAGGTTTCAGTATTTCCTGGATGCTCACGGTTAAAGGTGATGTTCTGTCAAGGAAGGCTATTCTTCTTCTTGCCCAATTCCATATTTTCTGGTTTTGGTTACACGTTATTCTGTGTATCAGGGTGTCAGTATTTCCGCAATTTCTGCATCTGTCATTCGGGGATAGATGTATTTCGTAAAGTCTTCTGTTGGTTGAGATTTTTTCATTTACGACGTCATACCACAAGGATTGTGTTTTAGTGTTTAGAGTTTTATTCGTTATATTTTTCCAGATGTTGCTCCAGTTGTATTGTGGATTTTTAATTTCGATTTTATTTCTGTGGTTAGTTGTGTTGATTATTTTGTAGATTTCTTTTGTTGTCTTGTTGTACAGGGTGCATCCTTTGGTTTTTGCATAAGTTGTTTCTAGGTGAAATTTTCTCATATGTGGTAAGTTGAACTTTATCGCGGCCATGTTGAAAGGTATTTCCTCAGTGACTGGTTTTGTTTCTTTAATCAAGTTATTTGTTGGGCCGTTTGGGTCATTTTCCGCTGTCGTTATGGTTCTTTTGAGGAATAATGCGCAGCATCTTTCGCGTACGCTTATCATTCCTATGCCTCCTTTTCCTAGGGGTAGAGTCATTGTTTTGAACGCTGTTTTGAAGATCTTACCCCTGCTTGCGAACCACCCGAGCAGATTCTGTATCCGATCTGCAATTGTGTCGGGTATCGGCAGTACTTGGGCGATGTAGACCATTTTACTCAATAAAGATACTTGTACGATTTTAGCCTTCTGTATTGCATCCAGATCTCTATCACAGTGCATGTTTATAACAGCCCTAATTTTTGGTAGTGTTATGAGCCAGTTTTTAGTTATTGTTTTCATAATGTTCTTTTGAAAAACAATGCCTAATGTCTTATGTTCTTCTACTTGCTCGTACCAGATGTCTGTTGGAGGTGGGATCTCTGCTCCACTTATTTGGAGCAGTGCTGTTTTCTTTGGGTTAAGTTTTGCGCCTGTTGCTTCCGTGAACGTTGTGATTATTTCCCACGTTTTTTGGATGTCCTCCGCTGAAGTTTCGGCTATACAAATGTCGTCTGCGTATCCTCTGCATGTAAATTTGTATCCGTTTAGATTAATGCCTGTTAAATTTTGGTGACATTTCTCAAGCAGGGGTTCCGTTGCCAGTGCGTACAGGATCATTGATAGCGGGCATCCTTGTCTTATCGATCTTTCTATCTTGACGGGCGCTGACAGGTGTCCGTTTATAAGAAGTTTTGAATGTGTGTTTGTAATTATTTTCTTTATTACTTCCACGAATGGGGAGCCAAATCCTTTATGTTCCATGATTTTTAAGAGGTAATTATGTTCAATTCGGTCAAAAGCTTTTTCAAAATCGAGGAATAGTAGAGCTGATGGCGTTTGTTTTTCTGCGTTTATGCTGATAATATCACGGTATTCGCACACAGTATTTAAGATGCTACGTCCGGGAATAGCACTGGTTTGATGAGGTCCTAAGATTTTCTCCATGAGGGGTTCCAGTCTAGTTTTGAGGATTCTCGTTAGTATTTTAAAGTCTGAATTTAACAAAGTTATTGGTCGTATTTCATTGATTTTTTTGATCTGGTTGCCTTTGGGTACTAGCACTATGATGCCCTCTGTGAAGGCGGTGGGAAGATTATCCTCTGTCCATAAGTCGTTTAGAATCTCTGTTAACTTATTTCTTAGCATGGGCCAGTAATGAATATAAAATTCTATGGGTAACCCATCCGGTCCTGGGGATTTCCCTCTTGCTGCTTTGTTTATCGATGTATGAATTTCATCCTGGTCAAAAATTCTTGTTAGAGTTGCTGATTCTTCCACACTTGCTGTGTTACTTGAGTTGGATATTAAATCGGAGATTGCCGCCGTACTAGTTGGAGTTGACTTAAAAATATTTTTATAATGCGTGGTAATTTCTTTAATTATATCTCTTCCGTCCTTGATGTTTTCACCATTTTCTTTAATTATATTGGTTATTAAAGTTTTTTTACTCCTTTTTGTGCTCCTTATAAGGTGGTACAAGGCTGCCGTTTCTTTGGTTGCGACGTCAGTCGGTTTTGAAGTTGTCAGAAGTTTGTTTGCTTGCATATTTTGTAATGATAGGATCTTGGCTTTGTATTTTTTTATTTTTATATTAGTATCGACAGTTATGGTGGGCTCTTGGTATAATTCCTTGATGCATCTGTAATAATACTCAATTGTGCCCTTCATCCAATAGTTCTTTTGTGTCCCCCAGGAGATTAAGGTTCGTTTTAGTTTCGGTTTCACATGTTCAACCCACCAAGATAGTGTGCTTTTATATTTTTTACAGTTTTTTAGACATTCGTCCCAGACACTTTTGATTTCTTCGTCTAGCGCCGGGTCTTCAAGCATAGAGATGTTACATTTCCAGAATCCTTTGCCTCTGCTAACTGGCTGCCTCTGCATGTTGACAGTACATTGCATACTGTTGTGATCTGAAAAGCTTAGAGGAAAAATGTTTGCACTGGTTGTTTTGGTTCGGAGAGGTCTCCGTTACGTAGATCCTGTCGAGTCGGCTTGCCGAGTTGTTTGAGACATATGTGTAGGCTTTGGCATTTCCGTGAATGCATTCCCAAGCGTCGTGAAAGTCCATCCCTCGAATGAGGTTAGTCAGCTCCCTGCACCCATTGAAATTTGGGGTTTGATCTTTTTGGCTTAGTACACAATTAAAGTCACCTCCCATTATTATTGCACCTGTGGTATTTCGCAGGAGATAGGGTAGCTCTGTTTTGTAGAAGTGTGCTCTTTGGGCTCGATTATTATTGCCAGAGGGGGCGTAAACATTAATTATTCGCGTGTTATTTATTGTAGTTGCAATGGCCCTGCCGTTTGTTAATGTTTCTGTACTAACCGTCTCAATTCCCTCTCTAATCACGAGGGCCGTTCCCGTGTTGGTTTCTTTGGAGTAGTTGATTATTCCATCGTATCCAGGGATGTTTAGTTCCGTAAAAGTCACTTCTTGTAACATTGCGATGTCAATACTGTTTTGTTTAATATAATCCGCTAGGCATTTTATTTTGAATGGCGTAATTACTCTGTTCATATTTATAGTTGCAATGCTATAACTTTGATTGCTTGTCATTGGTTATTTTACGTCTCATCAGATCCCTCCATTACTTCCTCGTACCAGCTGTCTTTACTGAGGAGTTTTGGTTTATCTTCTTCTCTTATCTTCTGATCGTTTACGTATTTTGGTGTGTCTTGTCCTCAATTCTAACTTTGGTTGTTTCTTCTTCTTCTTCTTCTTGTCCTTGATTTGGCGTTATTTGTTGTTCGTTCTACTTTCTCTGCTATTCTTTTTACTGGTTTGCCGTTGTTTTCGAGTCGTTCACTGAGAGCTCGGCGTTTTTTTGCTATGTATTGACTTGCGGTATTGGCACCATCCTTATTTGCACTTCTGCTAGATTGTCTTGTTATTCTCTTCTCGCTTATTTCTTTCTCGGCTTTGTTATTGATCGTTGAGCTGTGCATTTCAATCCGTTGTTTTGTTTCGGAATCTTCTTCTGCCTGGTGAGTTGTTTTATTTGTAAATGTTTCTATGTGTATGACATGTTCTGGGATACTCTCTTCTTCTATTTCTTTTTCATGTAATTTCTGTTCCGGTTCTTGTTCTTCGTTTTCTTCTTCTTCTTGTCCAGATTTTTCGGCTTGTGTTTCCTGTTTACCGCCGAGCTGTTCCGAGTTGTCCTCTACATCGATCTCCATGATTTCCGTGTTTTCCAACGTTTCTGTGTGTGGCTCACATGCTGATGTTACAGTGTGGCCTATGTTTACACTGTTGACTTGTGCCGTGGCTTCTGCATAAGACGCTGTGTTGCTACTTTCCTTACTCGCTTCCGCGATTGTAGCATTTGCTGTTATAGTTTCTGATGTTGACAATTTTACTCTTGGAAGTTGTAATGGTCGGCGTTTTGTACACTCAGATCTTAGATGTCCTGGTTCATTGCAAACAGAGCATGTGCGCGGTTGTCCCTCATATATTATTAATGCTTTGAAACCCTGTATCATTATATAGGAAGGTATATGTTTTTTTAAATCAATTTTCACACACCGTATGCCGTTGTTTGCTTGGAATCTGAACTTAGGGCTCCATTTTTCGTCGGTCGCCGTTATTATTTCACCATAGTTTCGGATTGCTGCCGTTACACTAGCATTACTAATTTCAAATGGTACATTAAAGACTCTTACTGATCGTAGCCCCAGCCCTGCGTGGCTTATATATACGGTACTTACGGTTCCATCTGGGTTCTGGTAGTCGGCTTTCCCTCCAGTTTTCTCTACGATAGTATTGCACAAGTTGTCATTTGTCATTTTAACGTATACTGCATAAGTCAAGAAGTCCATTTGGATTCCGTATACATCTGCGTCTGTCAAGTCGAATTTTTCATACAGCCATTCATGGAAGTCATATGCACGTGGTCTTGTCTCCTTCGCGTCGAACGCAAATTTCAGTGTATTCTTCCGTATCGTCGATTCCATTTTCACTATCGTAAACCACAAGCTAAGTTTTCACTGATACACTCACTGAACCTCGCTTGAGGAAAGTATCGAGCAACCGCACGCGACGGCGGCTCGATGCGAACTTGCCACTGAGCTGCCAGTCCACTACACGGAAACACGGTACGGAGACGTCCATATCCAACGTGTCTGTCTATCGCCGTATTTCGAAGTTATGAGACAACATGTGTTATTTATACAGATAATTTTTCAACCAAATGTAGACAGTATTTTTCTCCTTGTTTCAAAGGATAAGTGTGCAAAGTTTCATCGAGATCGGATGAAAACTGTGGATTTGTATGAAGAACAAACAAACAAACAAACATACATTCATCTTTATATATAAGATTCATGCGCCCACATTTGCATACCCCCCTTACACATGCATACGTGTCACTGTTCATATTATAGGATCACACACAAATACTTGAAAAGCCAAACAGTTATACTGAGATACAAACATATAGCCAGCTATACGGTTTCTTGAAATATATTTAATGAAATAATTTAAAAAACTTTTATAGGACACTTAGAGCTAACTGATTCGACAGTAAATTTTTCCAACTGAGCAACCTAAGAAACACTTAAAACTATTATTTTTTTCCGGATGGTACCGTTTTCTGAAGCTGTATTGCCGGATCCGTTTCGCCTCTCTCAAGGTATCACCAACAACAAATTAATTTACGATAATGTTTTTTGGGTGTTTTTTTGATGGGTATACTCATCGCCAACGTCGAACACCGTTAGAATCGGGAGAGGGCTGGGGAACGGAACGAAAAATTTCAGCCATAGTCTTTTGAAGGAACCATCTACATCTACATTCATACTCTGCAAATCACAAACATTGTGGGTGGCAGGGGGTGCTAAGGCACCATCCTAAACCCGCCCATTCCAATCCCGAATAGTGCTAGGAAAGAAGGAATACATATAAGTATCAGTACGGCATCTTTTTCTCTAATCTTATCCCTCCGGTCTTTGCGACCTAAATAGGTTGGCGGAAGAAGTATTTCATTGCACTCGAATTTAAATTTTTCCGCATATTCTCCAATAAATTCGAACGCTAGCTACGTCGTCTGTCTTCCAAACTATCCCAGCCCATCTGTGTATCAATTCTGTGACGCTTTCATAAGGGTTGTAACAACAAGTCACAAATCTAGCGGCTCTCCTCTGTACCCTCAACTGAGTCAATCAGAACCTTGCGATACGGATCCCAAACCCCGCAACAGTAATCCAGATGCTGACGCACTAGTGTTTTATACGCTATCTCCTTTGTTTGAGCATTACAATTCCTCAAAATACGACCTATGAATCGTAATTTAGAATTAGCCTTGCCTACGACGGAAGTTGTGTGCATGCCCCATTTCATGTTGCTTTTACTTTCACCCCCAGATACTTCACGCAATCGACCGTGTCAACGCGCTGAAT
>JARYHS010011408.1:287811349-287871198 GCA_031002005.1 Vandiemenella viatica | reverse complement strand
AAAAAAATCATATGAAAAAAAGTTATGTAACTTGGCCATAATGCATGCTATGATAGCTAAACTTCTACCTAAATAAATGCCTCAACTGTGTTACTTATCAATCTTAAAAATACAAAAAATAAGATTTATCTCGAACCTCTTTCGAGTTATATAACTTTTATTAATTTTTATGAAACTTATAGACGCATAATGGTCAAAAATAATTTAAAAAAAGTCAATAATCATCAAAACCAACAGAAACCATTCGAAAGTGAAAATCTGATTAAGAACAAAATCACACGTCTGTTTATCAGTGGACAGCCTTATTTTTGCAAGGTTTGATTTTATGAAATTGCATTAATGAAAGTATCGATATATCGATACTTTTTCTGATATATTGATAGCCCAATTTGATATTTTTTAAAATATCGATATACCGAAAATCCGATATTTTCACAAATATCGACAGCCCTACTCTGAATGGGTACAATGTGTATTGATTGAAATTTTAACGAGATTTAAAAATTAAACTCCTAATCTTAAAACCCATATACACAAGGCAACGATGTAACCAAGTATTAAGAGACCACAAGACCTGCCAGACATCGTAGAGCAACTTATAACGAAAGTTAAACAAACTACATGCGAGAAGAATTTATGTTATTCCCGTGTCTTTCCAGGCAACACGTAGCATTTAACGAAACTATACTTAGTAACAGAGGGTTAACATATTAGAGGATACTTTTAGAGTGGTACATAGTTCAAAACTAAAGCCGTAAGTTATTATTTTTTCCTCTTTCTGTCACGCATACCTGTGAAAATATATGTCTTGTTTTAACGTAAAAGATACTTTTTATTCCAGCATGTTACATACCTCAAAGACCAAACAGTAAATTTTCTATCATCTCTCCAACTAAGTATCGTGCGAAAACTAATTAACAGATTTCAACGAAATTTCCCAAACTTAACCATCCATTCCCAGTTAACATCTGGGATACTTTTATTTTCCCATACGGACCATGGTCCCCGATGACACAGCAGGCAAAAACGTAAATTCTGAAACTTGTCGCTAAAACACTACAGATCCAACTTAAACGAAATTTACACACAATCATTCGGTTATGATGAATATTCTCAATACACCTCTTTTCCATAATAGCCATGCACCATTTCCATTTTAAAAACAGCACGTTTCATACGATTCACCTTTGGAGCATTAATCCCAATACATGGTAAGCTTAAGCTTCTTTGCACTCACCGATTTAGCTTTGCCAAACTACAGAAAGTCTTCAGTTGCAGTTTCATCACTGTGCGGAGAAACAAAAGATAAATGATGATGCCTAGTTTGGAGATACAACTGGAAACAGACATTTATAACTGTTCACGTAACCCCGTAACAGGTGTTTCAGACAAGCAACGAATGCATTTAGGCTCTATGTTATTCAAAAACCAGAAGCGTTGGTTGGCTTGACACAGTAATCATCAGAAGCACGATGAATTAGGTTAAAAACGTATTGTTTCATCGCGTAAACTAATAAGGGATACCTTTGACCTAGAACGCTCGAAACCGCACGAAAACATGCTTAGAATAACAAGCGATCATAAACAAAACAGTGGTGTGTGACATTTCCATGAGAAACGTTGCATTCTACCTCAAGTAACACTTTAATAAGGAGAAACAAAGTAACAAGATATCAATACCATATGAAGCAAATTATACGTAATTCAATGACGTCAGTGTATGATTACATTTTCAATCAACATTGCCAAAAACTCTCTGCTTAAAATACTTAATATAGCGCAAAACAGGTATATACTGCAGTACCACACACCTGATAGTGCTTATATTAGTCCTCAAAGTTCAGATGTGGGAATTCTACGAAGTGATTAAAACAAAGTGGAAGAGAACAATGTGCACGCCTCACTAAACCCACGTTATCACATTCCAAATCACTTTCACATTCACGCCGTCCAATATTAAAAGCCACACTAATTACATTCTCAAATGATGGTGTTGGTATGTCAATTTCATAACCTGGCTTTCGCCAAGCATATTGCAACGTAGGTGAAGCAAATTGATTGTAAATCTCAGATTAAAGTTTCATGATGAAATAACGATCATGTATCTTCACTTATGGTTTGGCACATTGTAGTCTTACAAAATCAGTAATCCTTCTGATACTCTTATACTTCCGAAAGAAGTGAACATCAAGGAGTTGGTAATATTTTGTTGTTTTCGATGGCATATCTTCAGCATAACATCTTTGTATGGAAAAGTTGCATCTAGAGGGGTACGATCTGTATGATCTGACCAGGAATCACACAACAATAGGCACTTTTCATTGCTCTTTAATGGCACTAGGAGACGAGTGCGCAGGTGTGCATGGAAATGACACACACAACTGTTTTGTTCTTGATCGCTTGCTATTCTAAACATGTTTTCGTGCGGTTCCGAGGATTCGAGGTAAAAGGTGTCCCTTGTAAGTAAATATGTACGATGCTACAACCGGTTGATAGGAACCTCGGTAACGTATGGACTAGAGTACAGGCTCCGCGTACCGAAGGTCCCGGTTCGATTCCGGCCGAGGGCATGGGTGTTTGAGTGTCGTGTGTGTTAGTGTCGTGCTCGTCCTGTGGTGTCGATACTCAGCAGCAACAATTCGCTAGAGAAAATTATACACTGGATGAGTCATAACGATCACATTGAGTTGGCTGTATGGGCGCAGTAGCTGATGCCATTTGGGAGGAAGGAAAAAAATACGATCGACAGGCTTTCGTTTTTCGACGCATTCCGCCTGTTTCGTAGCTGGACTTGTAGCATAAGGTAGAATCCGGGCCAGGGAACGTCGTGGTATATTCATTTGAATAAAAACAATCCCTAATAAATTCCTTGCTCTAATGGGATTGATTGGAAAAGGTGTAACACAGGGATGTTGTTTATCACCCATATTATTTAGCATATATTTGGAGGAAATTTTAAAAAGAAGTTTAAAGAGGTAAAGGAGGTGTATGCATGGGTGGATGAAGGATTAGCTGAATAAGGTTCGCTGATGAAATGGTTTTGCTTGCTGAAAGTGTCAAGATACTCGGAAGAATGTTGGAGGCTTTAGGCAAAGAGTGTAAGGAATTCGGAATGAGAATCAGTAGCACTAAAACTAATGTATGATGGTGGAAAGACCGAGGGAGGTGGCTTAACGGCTAGCGTTCTGGCAGTTCGAATCCCCGTCGGGCATCGAGATTTGGGTTTTCCATGATTTCCCAAATCACTCCAGGCAAACGCCGAAATGCTTCCTTCAAAAGACCATGGCCGAATTCCTTTCCATTCTTTGCCCCCATCCTTTCCCGTTTCTAAAGACCTCGCTGTTAGAGAGACATTAAGCAGATAAAAAAAGGGAAAGAGTAAGAAAAAAATGATGATGACGTTACAAGAAGAAATAATTGAACAAGTGGACTCTTCAAATATCTCGGAGTATTGGAGTTGTGATGTGAGTTGCAAGAATGAGGTGAAAACTTGAATAGAAATGGAAAGGAAGCTTTCAATAGAAAGAAAAATTTAATATGCGGAAGGCTGGACAAAACCCTGAGGAAAAAATTAGCTAAACGTTTTGTATGGAGCTTAGGACTGTATGGAGCAGAAACATGGACGAGACGCAAAGAAGATCTAAAGAAGTTGGAAGCTTGTGAAATGTGGATATGGAGGGGAATGGAGAAAATAAGTTGGAAAGACAAAGTAAGGAATGGGGAAGTGCTGGAACGAGTAGGAGAGGAAAGGTCCTCATAAAAACAATAAGGAACAGAAAAAGGAACTGGATTGGGCATGTGCTGAGGAACGAATGCCTGCTTAAGACTGCTCTAGAAGGGATTGTAAATGGACTTAAAAGAAGAGGTCGGCGATGGAAGAAAATGATTGATGATGTAATGATAAACGGGAAATATACAGAGACTAAGAGAATGGTGGAACAGAGGGAAGCGCGGAGGGCTGTCATTTTGCGTAGACATGCTGGATAACAGAGAATCCTTGATGATGATGTTTGGGATTGGAACCCTAGTCTCTCATCCACCAAGTTTCCGAACATAACATGCGATCTGATTAGTGGTACTACAGAAATCCCTGGGAATTGTGATCGATGTCGTTAATAAAAGTTACGTTGAGGGATAAGTGAAGGTGTAATATGATCTAATCAGTTATCTTGTCCATAGCCGCAGACGTAGGCTGGATGGAAGATGAGTGCTGTTCAGAGTTTGGGCGGCCGCGATGGTTGATTAAGTCAGTTGCTGCGACAATGATCGCGAGCTGTCCAGGTCGGTGGGACCACTTTGCACGCCGCCTCTTATTGCTGCCGATACCAATTAACACAGGTGTCAGCTGCAATTCTTGAACTGTGCGTGTGACAGGTACGGCTACACCGGTCGTTGCGCGCGTAAACCAATTATCATATCACTGCCTCTCTGCTGTTTATACGCGATTTGGTTACAGATTGAACTCACGGAGGAAATTGTTATGTGGCTGGCACCAGTGATTTGAAATATTAATCGATGCGTGAAAAACACTGTGCAGCATCTGATAAGGATGTTAGCGTGTTTAAATTAGATCTCTGGATTCTACAGAACTCGCCGTGAAGAAATATTGCCATCTTGGTATTTATTAACTGAACTGAAATTACTGTCACAGATACCACTCCCCCTATAGCAAGTATTGCTGATTTCTTGTGAAACTGCTTTGATTTTATTCAGAATTTAAGATTACCGTTTTTTTAAAAAAAATGGAATTGAAAACAGTCAAATCTATTAAGAAAAACGTACTTACGTAACATCACGATAAAATGCATTATGCTGGCATTTAATCTGGTCCTACGAGAAGGCTTTCACACAGAATTTAACGATTTTATGCTTGAAGCTTATTGGCTGACTCTGCCCCTATCATATATTGGAGGAATTGGTTCGTGTGCCCACAACGCTGAATTTGTGCATTGTTTGGAGAGCAATTAACAGGTTTCGTCGTAAACTTCTTCCAGTTTCTTACTTTATTGTATATTTTAAGAGACTATATCTTACATTTTTTCATGTCTAAAGAATCCTAATAACTGTTCAGGTTGTGATTTGATTTTGGCTTTACGGCTTGTCAACAACGAGGTCATTGGAGGCGGGATGGGACTGGGGACAAGGAATGGGAAGAATTCTGACAGGTTTTATTGAAGAAAGCATCCCAGCATTCGCCTATAGTGATTTGGGAAAACCATGGAAAACCCAAATCTAGATGCCCGGATGGGAATTTAACCTGCATCCTCCCGAATGCTAGGCCATGCGTAAGTGCGATTATGCTGGCTTAAAAATGTGATTCAACCAGTCAATTAATAATACAATTTTCACTGATTTAAACATTTCCTTAGCCTTTATTACGGCTATGTTAAATCAGATTTTGCTGTTCATTTAGTTTCTAAAAACGAGTTTCTGCAAGTACCAAAAGTTTGACGCCATTGCTGTTAGAAAACTACCTCTCCAGCACTTTACTATCTCGAATCTCCGAGCCTAAACGAGAAAGAAGGATCAAATAACTGGAATATGTGTTACTTTTCAACATTACTTCACTTTATGCCTACAAATTTTTCGTACCGTGCAATCAATAAATTTATTCCATGGGAAAAGTATGTTTTTGTCTTCGCTCACAAAATGTTACATCAAAGCTGCCTGGACATCTTTTTAGCTGTTAAACTATCTGCAGGAACTTCAATTTGGAAACTGGATATAGTTAGTCGGACCGCACGGTGGATGAGGTAGTTCGATGAAATTTTACGACAAGTTTGTGGACTGGTGCCACCAACTTACGGGAAGTTTGCCCCATCTCGGCTTTTTAATGGCATCCCAGAGTTTTACTGTTCAATTTTTTTCAATATTTGACATCTTCTTTCTTGAAAATCGATAAACATAACGCCTTCGCTATCACAGAAAATCGCTGCCGTTGCCTGCATGCGTTCGAAGGATTCGCGGCCGGAAGAAATATTTTCCATGTTCCGGGGATGGTAGCACCCCATAGTATTAAAGTTACTGTAAATTAGATACATCTAAGTGGAGTTCAGCCCTCAAGAAGGCAGAAGAAGTTCAGCCGAAACATCCGCAGTGAATACTAGAGCGCTGCACCCTCCCGGAAGCTTGAAAGCTGTTACTGCTTCTTTGACTGCGGCAGTTTCGTCTTCTTTCGAGGATATTATGCAGCAAGGTATCATTCCATAGATTTTCTTTTTCTGGGAGAATCAAAGTAGAGGGCCAAAGTGTCAAGGCGTTGACGACAGACTCCAGAACTGCATCGTTCCTCCCTTAATAAAGCTTCCGAAACCGTTGGACGTTGTTCATTCGATCTTGATTCTGCGCTGCGGAAAGAAACCCACTGGGCACTGAATTTATCCATACAGAAAGGGTCCTGAAGAACTCGAAGAACCATTGTTTCCGACATCATAGTGTCGCAACAGTCGATTGACTTAAGTCTTCTACCCGAAAACACCTCATCATCATCATCATCCTCAACAGTTTCCAGCCTCTGGCCGGGTCTGCTACATGCACATTGCACAAGCCTCTTCTTTTCCTTCTTTCTTCCCACCACCTCTCTGTCACCACTTTGTTCCAGTCTCTTCTCTCTTCCATACAAACTACTCCATTCCTTTCAGCCATCCCTCTCTTGGTCTTTCTCTGGGTCTTTTACCTTGTATCATAATTTCGTGGATTTTTCTTGGAATTCTCTGAACCTCCATTTTCTTCACATGTCCATACCATCTCAAACTGGTCTCTCTACCCTTTCCTGTAGGTGTTCCTCTTTTATGGCGCATTTAATCACTTCATTCCTTGTCCTGTCCATTTTAGGAACTCCCATTCTACCTCTTAAATACTTCATTTCGCTTGCTTGTACTCTGCTGATGTCCTGCTTCTTCATGTCCATGTTTCAGCAGCATATGTCAAGATAGGCACATAGTATGTGTGATAAACTACTCTCTTGCTTCTCTGTGGTACATTTTCATTCCACATCAGATTCTAATACTCCTTAGAAACGTCTCTGCTTGTGTTCCTCTTGCTTGCTTGCAAAATCAAACTGGAAAGCACTTCCACATCGAAAATCGAGACGTTTTGTTCTGTTATTCCTGGTGCCAAATGTCGTAATAAGTGCGCAACGAGTTTCAATGTTCAATATCAAGGACATGCAACACTATACACTTTCTGAAATTGTCCATGAGTTCCGACCAAGTTAAATACTTTATCACTGAGAATACCACATGTAGCGGAAAGAACGAAAGTAAAACGGTTACTGTCTCGAATGTTATACTTTAAGAAGCTACGTGTTTTAGTTTGCTATGCAAGTGCATAGTACGTCACTGTCGGGAACTTTCTGACCTAATGTCTTATAAGAATTACTTCTTGTGTTTTTTTTTTTTTTTTTGTACCACAAAATCTCAATTTCTTGAGTTCCAGTAGCAACGTACGAAACTATACGAACAGATATAGCTGTCACAAATAGTGCAACTATTTGAAAAATATGGGAAGGTATAAAATTTACTACAGCGTTTTTGTTCATCGCCTTATAAAAACAAAGGGACGGTACATTTTCCTTGATCCCAAACTGAAATACTTCCGGCCTCGTTACTAACTTCTTGTTTATATATAAAAAAAAAAACACACACACACACACACACACAACTGATAAAGTAGCATTTGATAGCTTTAGGAAAGCGAAGCATTTGTTTCTTTGGTAATACGTATAAAACATGATAATTTTGTCTTGACTGAGCATGTGCTTGGAATACACAATTACAAGCTTTTGATCAGTATTTATTAAAACTATTACTTTCAAGACTGACACCACGTTCTGGTTTTTTTTCCCCCTTTTTAAGGAAGCATCCCGGCATTTGCCTGGAGTGATTTGGGAAACCATGGAAAACCCAAATCTGGATGCCCGGACGGGGATTCGAACCGCCGTCCTCCCGAATGCGAGTCCAGAACCCTAACCGTTACACCACCATCCTCGGTCCACGTTCTGAACCATTGCTGAAAGAAAGTTTTAACAAGAAATCAAGTTGACAACGTTCACTCTACTACATGCTAATATTGTGTTTACCACCCAGCAGTTCGCGTTTTAGATGAAATCACATAAGAAATCACAAATAATCAGTAATCAGTGAGCGAAATCCCTTACAAAATAAAGGAAGAACCGATTGATAAATATCTAAATAACGGAAAAAATGTCAGAACGCATCCATACTCAGCATGTTAGTAAATGTTTGAACATGAAGAAACAAGTCGAAAAGATAGCATGTGCACTAATTCCTGAAGGTGATAACTGATAAGAAACAACAATATTACTGCTTCTGCTTTCAAAGAGGTTAAATTCTAGGCGTTCTTTGTCCGAACGATTACATTAATATCTATAATCAATCCACGAGTGTACGAATCTACAAATCAGTTATTACAACTAATTTTGAAACAATTCGAAATAACCACCTCTGATACAGTTAATACCTTCTTATTTTTATTAATAGTGGGCCGACTACCTGTTTTATAATCACCTTTAGTTTAATAGAAAATCAGGGTAGGATTTTACTAAAGTTTCTATCGCATCAACCGCAACCGTTAAAAGTCAAGGGGAAAAAGAGTTTTATTCTTTTCCCGACGAAAACCATGTATTTCAAATTGCCTGTCTAATCCGCATACAGTTTATAGATATTTTTTTTTTTAATGAGTGTACCATAGAACCCTCAGCCAGGAACACGGGGATCATTCCGCCGTTGTTGAACGGGAGTTGTCTCAAGATACCAGTCGCTTTCTTCTAACTTTTGACCAGAAGTCGGCGAGGTTGACTCATGATGAACTGAGTTCCTAAGGTAAGCATGCCAGTTGAGATTTTCACTGGCTGTGACTCCATCGTGGATTTCCCAAGCAGCCCCTTTGAAAGTGAATGTTGAGACGACACGACGTCGACAGGAAGGCCACTCACTAGGAGGCAGTGCTAATGAGAAGCTGAGGACGGACGGACGTCCGTTGACGGACTGCCAAGCCAGACGGTGCAGATGAAAGCATCAGCGCTTCAGGTCCGGGGCCTAATTTGTTTCTCCGTGTCTGCGAGGTAATTAGCGACGTCTGCACTGATGAAGTCTGCCAACACTGGCACCTCTGCCTTTGCGCTTCCATTTTGCTGCGACTTGCATGTTTCTTGCATACCTCGCAGACACAAACAATCCCACTTCAGGTGCAGTGATATTTATGAATACACCCATATCATTTACTATACCACTCCCTCCCCCCTTTTCCTACCTACACTACTTTGATATCCAGAAAGTCAAGAAATGGGGAACTTAGCCAGGTGGTCGCCTTGACATTTAAAACGAATAGTGTTTTAATTTTTTTTTATTTAATTTAATTGCAATGGAGCACAGGCTCCGGTGGCAATTTCCCTACACCCATCTTCCCCCTATCCTGCACCTACATTTGCCCTCTACAAATTTTATCTTTAAATTCCTTCAAAGTTTTCGGTAAATTATTCATCATTTCTTGGTAACTCATTCCAATCCCTGACACCCTTACCTAAAAAAGAGAATCTTCCCCACCCTTGTGCCTGAAATCGAGTGCCAGCTTGTGGTCATGGTCATCTTTTCCCTTCCATGCACTACTTTTCATACCTATTGCAATATCTTTCCATGCCTCATCACCAGTATATGCCCTGTACACTCCCATGACCCTCCTCATCCTCCTCCTGTCTTGCAATGAATCCCATTCCAGCTCCTTTATCATATCCGTCACTGATTGCATTCTGCGATAATTTCCAGAAACAAATCTAGCAGCCCTTCTTTGCACCCTCTCCAACTCCTGTATTTGATACGTAAAATGAGGGTCCCATACTACACTACCATATTCGAGCAATGGTCTGACCAAAGTTTTGTAACCCAATTCCTTGACTTCTCTCGTACATCCCCTCATAACTCTCTCCAACAAGTGCAGAACTTTGAAACCTTTTCCTACCACCTGTCCTATGTGTCCTGCCCAGTTAAGTTTGTTATCAAAAGTAATTCCAAGATATTTGCATTTCAAGTCTTCAGCAAGCAATTCTTTCCCCACCTTATATTCATAATTAACCTTTTGTTTTTTATTTGTGTATCTAATAAGCTGACTCTTCTTTGCATTTATCTTCATTCCATGTTTACCAACCCAATTAGATATCCTGTCCAGATCACCCTGCAACTGTTTACAATCCTCTATCGTTTTGATTCTTTTATACAGCATTATGTCATCTGCAAACAATCTAATTTCAGATAGTAAACAATCAACACAATTATTCATTAGAATAATGAATAGCAATGGTCCCAATACGCTACCCTGTGGCACACCCATTTTTACTTCCACTTCTTTTGATACTACATTTCCTACCCTAACTTTCTGTTTTCTACCTTTTAAAAATTCTTCTACCCAGCAAATGACTTTCTTATCCACTCCAATGGTTTTTACCTTATTTACTACCATTTTATGGCTTACTCTGTCAAACGCCTTAGATCTAGTGCTACACTATCAATTTGGCCTCCCTTGTCCATTTCATCTGAAATATCTTGCATATATCCCACCAACTGAGATTCGCATGAATATCCTTGCCTGAAACCATGTTGCCTGCTTGAAAACCAATTACGTTCCTCACATATATTTCTGATGTGGTTGCATATCAATCTTTCCATTAATTTACCTACCACTGATGTCAAACTGATTGGCCTGTAATTCTCAACTCTATTTCTCACCCCTCCCTTATGTACCGGTACTACTATTGCACTTTTCCAGTCCTGTGGTAAGCAGCAAGTGTCTAGACTCAATTTAAATAATATTTCAAGATAAGGTACAATGTCACATCCGGCTGTCTTTAAGATATCTTATTTCACTTAACATACTGCTCTAGATATACCTTTACCAGTTGTCTGTCCACATACATCCTTCGTAGAATTACGTCAGAAGAAGCTTCTCATGCAGCATTGTCGAAGTCAGAGCTGGCTACTAACCTTCGTTCGGAGACGGCGTCTTAAGAAGATTCGCATACAGCAACAACATATATCGGACAATATTCTGCCGCCGTATCACTGGCTTGTAAAACTTCTAGAGGACTCTAAGAACTACCAAAGCTTAAAACAGCGATAATCTGCATCCTGCTAAAATAAAGTTTGTTTAAAATACTTTGGTCTTATTATGTATACAGTTATTCCTCCTTCACCCATACAAGTACCTGCAACGCAGAATAAAGTATTAACTATCGTACAAACCACAGGCACAACTTTCTCTGATACTGTTTCTAGATATTCTTAACGATTTTACTATTTTTCTACCTGTGCGCACATCCTCCTGATGAAGTGGCAACCATTTTAATTGCAAGCGTTACGCCTTGTTCTCTAACAGTTCAAGTGAATAGCGGAATCATATCACATCTCCTCATTCACTCTTAGAAAAACACAAGAAACTTTGTGACGAAGCTAAAATAATGCTAACTTTCATAATCTCGAGAAAATCTATGGTATTAAATTAGGATTATTGCTACTTTCTGTATACTTCTTGGTGCATTACGTATCTCCTTAAGTTATATTGCAAATGATCTTACTTAATCAGATAGGTATTTTGTAATACTGAGTTGAGAATATCATCTTCATTACGCAAAAGGAAATCAGAAAAAAAAACAATGATTGTTTTCAAAATGTTTGTCCCACTGATGGTGTTCTTACGTGGCGTAAGTATGGGCGTTACATACACGCACATTGTTTTTACACATAGTTGACGGTGAAAGTTGTAATTCGTCTTCCTGCCAAGTGTAATTCCAGTTTCTTAACTCAGAAAGTCAACAGTAGTGCCACCGCTCAATACGCTATCGCTATCTCTCGACTAAATCTAAAACTGGTTGTTGTTTAGACAGCCAATTATTTTATCGACAAACAAGACATTACTAAGCAAACAAAACATCTGAAAATTTCCCTGGATTCGAAATAAATTATTACATTTCATTACTGTATACCATAACGGTATTACTCATAATAAAGTTGAATTTTTTAGTATAAGCCGATTATCAACGAATTTTCTAAGTTCCGTATCCAAAATGGAAATCGGAGAGCTTATAATATAGTCATATCCGTCCGTATGTCACGGTTTCCTAGTTCCACCGACTTCCCATTGATTGTGATAAAATTTCACCGATAGATTTGTTTATTTGTCCTAAAGCATATTGGTAAACAAATAGTAGTAAGAAAAAATTTGGCTCCATCCGCGAAAGAGATACGAATATCGCGTCGATGAACAAGAATCCAAAAATGAATGCAGCCTTTTATGAGGCTGTTTTATTTATTTTTGTGTGTGTTCTTTTTTTTTTGAGATATAAGATAATTTTCTAACTTCATGGCTGATAAATATAAAAAAATCATTATGATTTAATTTAATAAGTACCGGCTTTGCATAGCTTTTGACATTTATTCATAGGAAGATCTGTTTTATTGACCACAAAACACATGTTTAGTAAAATACTAAAAAATATACCATTCGTACACATAAAAAAGATATAATTTTTTCCATTTACCTCATGGTCTGTGATATCATATAAATGTATACAATCAATACTATTTTTGGCCATTTTTATTTATCTGAGTGCTTAGCGAGGTATGAACTTGTTGGTTTATGTTACTTATTTTACTGTTCATAATTTAATTATTAATTAGTTACAGATAAGGAACGCTAATCCAATAGTTTTTGATCTATTTACTATCGTATTCATTTCACCTCTCATCCAGACGTAATCAGTGATGAATTATTAACAGTTCTACTAGCGGAATTTTCGATTGGCAATATTAATAGAAGATGTGGTTAGGTTGAAATGCAGACGGGGCCAGAATCACAATTGACACACTTTTTTTTATAGCACAATCAGCGATAAATTTTTTATATAAATAATTCGATATAAATAGTTCGAAATTTATCGTGCTGAATGCTACCTCGACCAAAAATAAAGCTAATATTACGCGGTATGGCATAAGGTTTTGGGATTCCTAATTTATTTTTAATTTCAACAGTTCCAAACTTCTGTCATCATTAATTCAGAAGTTCAAATCGCTTTTCAAATTCCAAATATGTATAACATTACAAAATCAAGTTTCTGAGCAAGAGTCCCTTATTTTTCAGAGTCAAAATTTTGTAACGTATAGGTTCTATTTTATTTTCATTTTACCCTAAAACGCTCACAAAAATTTTTTTAGGCCATTCGGAGAACTGTAACCCGTGCCGACTTGCACCGACTCATCTTTATATAAGTTACGCAAGTGTAGTGGCGCCCGCCCACGTTAATTGTTACTGTCGTTGTAGTTATTGAATAGGTATCGCGTATTGTTTTGTTCTAATATACAGTTTTAGGATTACGAAGTTTTACAAAGAGCATATTTTTATTAGGAGAGGCAAACTACCAAATTTCAGGAGGTCTGTCTTTTATTTTTTAATATCCGCGAAGGCAAATTGACTAGAAGTGAACGCCCTAATATCGCTGTACACGAGTGCATATTTTCTGGCGAATATTATGGAGACAGTTGAAAAATAATGCAAGAAAATCTCTGGTTGCTTGCCAGGGAAGGGAAAAGGATTTCAAATGTTAACTGGATGGTATTGCACACTCGTTCCGGAAAGGATCTAAACAAAGGAGGGTAAAATCTTCTTACAACGACAGAGGGAGCCAGGGAGACCAGTTTGCTTGGTATGTGTGTAAAACTAGCTGAAAAAGAAGAAATGCCAAATCAAATGAAAATAAATAAACAAAAAAATACTTCAATATGTGCTCTAGTGGGTAGTCAAGCTCTTCAGCATCCTATGATTTGTTCCTGCTATCTGAAGAACTCAACGACACATCTAGGTCTGCGGAGAACATCAGGAAGAGCATTTAACACACCAATAGGAAATAATTCAATCAGGAACTGCACCTAAATTAATAGCTGCCATGGATAGAGTCTAATTAAGTGTAAGTGATTCAGTTTACGTTCTTCAAGTTATCGTGGAGGCACTTGGATTTGGTATACAAGGTTTTTCTTTAAACAGTTCTTTCATTCGACGAATGAGGACACAAACGAGGAAGAAATGAGGAGAAGATATAACAACCGAATTTAAAATGACATGTGCCAAGTCGTGACCATTCAGTGGTGGGAGTAGGAAGTTCCAAAGAACTGCCAATCTATCTCACAATTCCATTTCGTAATAGGGAACACCTTCTTTTGATTAACACTAAGGCGAAGTTGATATGAATGCTCTGAGTAAGGAATAAAGTGCAAATAATGAGTTAAGACACAATTACATTTAACAAAGGTCATCTCAATGGCAACTGGGTACTTCTGGAGCAAATGTTAGAAAGAAAGTTATATTTTTTTATGACGGCATGGAATAGATATAAGCACTCTGAAAACATATTTCAGTGACACAAAAATTTAGTAGTTGCTACATTTTTATTTGAATGGATTAAAATAAAAGTCCTTCGTGAGAGGCGACTACAGAAAACTTTGTTGAGCTATGATTTATATTTTTGGATGAGACAGTGGAAAAGAACTGAAAATGAGGCATCCTCGATAAGTATATCAAGAGTGAGGTTTCGCAAGAGCCTTTTTTTTACTCAAGATACAGTTCCTAAGTTTTCAATCTAAATTGAGCATGGAACGCAGAATGGTACGTAATTTAGAAAGGGAGAGTACATCTGACTTCGTAGAAAGGCATGCTGCTTTGACGGCAGAAATATCCGGCTCTGTTTTGTACGGTATGTTAAATTAGATATCTTGTATGTACGTTGTACATTATTTTGTATCTATAGCAACATGATTAATGTTTACCTACGTATTGTTTTAGGAAAAACCACAGTGAATTTGTATCCGCGAAGAGCAAATAATTGTTTACTCGGTTAAAAATTTAAAGCAGTGTTCTTCAGGAAGAAACTGCGGTTTTTGTACAGGCTAAACGAAACTTTTATCCGAACGAACAGCTGAAAGAATTGTAAAATTAATTCATGAGTTCCATGCTTTAATTACAGCCAATGAACAACGGAAACAATTTTCATATAGAAACATCGAAAATTGAACCTGCACCTTAAAAAACAGATCCTAAAAAGAAAATGCCCCTCATAATTTTAATACTTTTGTCTTACTAAAAAAATGAAGTATTATTTTTGTTGTCTGAATTTCATTGTTAAGCCAGAATTATACAAAATTTTAATAAATTATAATAAAAATATCATCTTCACACTTCCGAAGAAAGCACAAGCCGACAAATGTGAGAATTATCGCACCATTAGTCTAACATCACATGCTTCAAAATTACTGACCAGAATAATATACAGAAGGATGGAAAGGGTAGTAGAAGAGATAGTAGGTGAAGATCAGTTTGGGTTTAGGAAAAATCGCGGTACAAGGGAAGCAATTCTGTCTTTAAGATTAATACTTGAAGGGCGGATCAAGAAAAACAAAGATACTTTTATGGCATTTGTTGATTTAGAAAAAGCTTTTGATAATGTTAAGTGGGACAAGATGTTCAAAATTTTTTAAAGAGGTCAGGTCTAAAGTATCGAGATAGAAGAATACTTTAAAAACTATATATGAATCAAGTGGCTGTAATAAAAGTAGAGAATCATGAAAGACAAGCATCAGTCAAAAAGGGCGTGAGACAAGGTTGTAGTCTATCCCCGTTAATATTTAACTTGTATGTAGAGGAAACAATAAAGAAAGTAAAAGAAAACTTTCCATGTGGCATAAGTGTTCAGGTAGAAAAATTAGTATGCTACGATTTGCTGATGACATTGTCTTGTTAGAAGAAAGGGCTGAGGACATTGAGAAATTACTGAATGGCATGAACAAAATACTGAATGAAGATTTTGGACTGAATATAAATCAAAGCAAGACTAAAGTGATGAAATGTAGAAGAAATGATACCAATCACAGCAGATTAAATATAAAAATAGGATCGGATGCAATTGGAGAAGTAAGTGAATTCTGTTTTAGAAACAAAATTACAACCAATGGCCGAAGCAAGAATGATGTTAAAAGCAGAATAGCACTAGCAAAAAGAGCCTTCATGAAAAAGAGAAATCTTTTAGTTTCAAATATTGATCTAGGAATTAGAAAAAAGCTTTTTAAGACTCTATGTGTGGAGCACAGCACTTTACGGTAGCGAAACATTGACTTTAGGAATACCGGAAAGAAGTAAAATTGAAGCATTTGAAATATGGTGTTACAGAAGAATGCTGAAAAATAAGTGGACAGACAAAGTATGAAATGAACGAGTTTTGGAAATGATGGGTGAGGAAAGAAGTTTGTGGAAGAAGCTTACAGAAAGAAGAGACAGGCTGGTAGGTCATATTTTGAGACATGCTGGATTAGTAAATTTGCTGGTGGAGGGAATAGTCGAAGGTAAGAACTCTAGAGGAAGAGAGAGATTAGAATACATGAAGCAGATGATTGAGGAGTGGGTTGTAGGGTATATGTAGAGATGAAGAGGTTAGCACAAGATAGGAAGGGATGGATTGCATCAAACCAGTCAAAAGACTGATGACAGAAAAAAAAATTGATTCACGTATCGAGCGATAGTCAAAAAAGCATTTTTCGTAAACTTCGGGTCTACTTGGCACTAGGAAAAATAAAATTTCTTATGTAAGTAAGCTACAGTGATTTAAAAAGAATTAGAGGGTATGCGTATCAATTTTTGAAAAATTTTTTGTTCTTATAAGTGAGATCTAAATATGTATATATAACAGATAATCACTTCTTCGAATCCTTGGAACCCTTTAATTTGCTTACATGAATGACAGAGTGTTAATTTACCAAATGATGAGGCACAAAAAAAATAATACGTATTCTATTATTCAAAATGGTCGTTGATGCATTGACACTTATACGTCCAAACTTGTAGCTGCTAATGAATGCTTCAACCGTTTAAACTAAACTGCTTTCTGTATGACAATACAAAATGCTGTACTGATTACCTTATGATGGATTAAATATTCCCCCTACACCTTAAACGAAACTGAATATTGCGTCCGTAGATGAAAACTGTTACTTAAAGTGACCCTCAGTGCAATGAATTATAACGTTATTATGAAAACTAAACCGTAAGCTCTACTTTTGCACCATCACAGAGGCAGCCTTAAGAAGGCGACCGAATATTTTAGAACGCAACATTGAGTATGACGGAGAAAAAATCAATATGTCATTGTGAGTTTTTTAATAATGCCCAACATTGATTGAAATTTACTTGAATTAGTGAAAAGACTAATGAAACTAAAAAGTTTTAACTGAATTTCAAGTGGTTTACGCAAGCCGAAATTAGTGACATGAATATTAAAATACAACTATATGTTATCTATGTACAGTATTGATAATACTTAAATGATAAAACATATTTAATGATGATCTTATTTCGGGTCTTAAATTCATATTTTACACGCTGTTCCCGCGTCATGGGGGAGAGCCATAACATTCTGGAATCAGATTCGGGAGGACGCGGGTTCGAATCCCCGTGTGGCCATCCAGATTTTGGTTTTCCATGGCTTTCGCAAACCACTCCGAACGAATGCAGGGATAGTTCAGAAAGTCATGGCCAAATTCATTCTCTTTCTTTTTCCCAGTCCAATCCAACCTATAAGATCTTGAAGAAGAGTAAAGTTATTAAAAAAAGATTTTATATTTGTGCTGTCGATTTACAGGTAAGCTATCAAAGAAATATTTGATGGGTAAGTAAAAACAGTATTCTTGTTTGTTTGTTTTTTTTTTTTCGTTTTATTAATAACGTACTTTCCTTCTGAATTTAAATCGTATTGAATGACTTCATCTCGTCTGAGCACGTGATTTGTTCCTAACTCTTCTTGAAACTACCACTTATAAGGAAAGTTTATGTTTCTTGACGACCCACGGGCATACTTCACGGTTTGCTTATTTATATGTATTTAAACCGTGATGTAAAATACTTAATACAATAGCAACTCGAACACATCACCACTTATTGTGGTAGGAATTTCAACTGCTCCAAACAGTATTAAACAAATACACAATAACATCAAAATTCACGATTATTCCTCCTGTTTCATGGACGAAATATGGTACTATTCAGCATTATATACGTGACTTAAGCTATCCCAACGATAAATTTCGTTGAAATTTGGTCATTAATTTATGCGATATAAAAATTTGAAAACATATGGGTTTGGACACTGTATCATGAGAAAGTATGTTCTAACCACGACAAATAGTATTTTGCAGCCTAATAGGTTGCATAAGATATTCACTAGTTTCTTTGTGATTTGCGGATAAACAGGAAAAAAAATAATTTTTCTGATTAGACAGACACAAAATTCTAATTTTGCGTTTTTATATTTAAAACATTTACATATATATATATATATATATATATAACCTTTATTGTACTATAATTGATTAAAGTATATTGTAGCATAAAAATAATTTATATTAAGTTTGTTAACAGAATAATATACGTATAATAATATAATTATTTAATATAATATAAGTTATTTATTGCATAGAACTATATATTAATAAATAATGATATTTAATATAAAATCTTATTTAAATAAAATAGTAGATTATATGACATAAATAACTTATATTACATAATTAATGATATAGACCCTATATAATAATAATTTATATTATTTAATCTTTTATAAAATATAAATAAAAAGATTAAGTAATATAATTATGTAATTAGATTAACGTAATGATATATAGAACAAATATTTATATTATTTAATCTATTTATAAAACAAAAATATTGAATAATATAATTATCTATTTAGATTAATACTAATCGTAAACAAAAATTTATTATAAAAGATTAAATAATATAAGTATGTATTTAGATTAATACGAATCATAAACTAAAATTTATTATATACTTACAACTTGTATAGTTACATTAATCTTTTTTTAAATAATTTAATGTACAGCCTCATTTCTACAATTTTATTATGTCGTATAGATAGACAGATAAATTTAGAATTTACATTTCGAGTGGTAGAATAATGTTTCTCAAAATAAGTAAAGTAATTCTCGAGGAATAAAGTGGTCACTGCGTTCCGTGTCAGTGTGTGTGGTTGGTAACCTTGGCGGAGAGCACCAACTGACGTTCTGGGAGGTCTGTGGGAAGGAACGCGGCGCTCGGCGACCGGTTTGTTCAGAACTAGCCACGGCGAGCGAAACAGCGCCTACACGACCGGCCGTCCTCACTGACAAATCTACCAGGACTTGCTTCGCGCCTTCTCCACGGTCATAAGGTTCCACAATACATCGCAACGCGTTTTCTGTTGACACTTCAAACAAGAACTCAAATTACAACATCGTGTAAGGAACTTATGTCGGGGACCATCTGCGATCAAGCAAAACCTGCTCAGATGTTAGTGTAGGCTGTTTCACTTTCCCCGTAAACGATTTTCTCGGAAAGGTGTTGTAAACACAGAAAATTTCTCTGGGAATGCTACAAACTGAGCATTAATCAAGTAATTTACACAATAGTACTTATCAAACTGCCCAAGGCACGCAATTACCGTACTAGATATATATTGATAAGATATGAAAATATTTGAATTAATCACTAGATATTACTTCACTTTCATAACAGCTTTTGCTGGGATCTGACAGATAGAACACTAGTAACCTTAATAATGTTGTCTAATTGTATGCATTTTTATATTTCTTGATTATCCTTATACATTTAGGTTTTCTGTCTCTTTGCATACTAAATCAGCCAAAAAATATTTGCTAAAATTTGACTGCGCTACTACAAATTCAACATAGTTGTATACTTATACAAATGTTCATAAAAATATGAAGCAACAGACAAACGAGAATTAGACATTTATGAAAAATAATTGGTAATGGAAAATTATTCGTAAAAAGTATCGTCCATATAGTTTGCATTTCACAAACTTCTTTATTTGTTTCATATTTTTCTTTTATCAAAACAATTTACTATGGACCAGCCATTAATTCTTTCCATGTTAGTGAAAACGTTTCCTATGCCAACGTTATTATTAATTCGAAATACTAACATTTTCAGACGATTCACTCTTTTCTCCGACAAAAGCACCAATTTTCACTATTGATGTTTGTTATTTACACATTTATTTTTAGGTTCTTTTATCTGAAAATTGTATAACACATTAACATCTTTGCAGAAAGTTGACAATGTTACAACAAATTCAATAACATTACATTGCTGTACAAATCTTACAGCATATACCAAAGTTTTTATTAAATGAAAGATTAATGCAACTAATGATTCTGGGAACTAATTTTTTTACTAAAAATCTGATAGAGGTAATATCTATTAAACTGCACCCAACTTTCAAGAGCTATTGAACGTCATATCCACATTTACACATGAAATGTTAAATGAAAATATGGAACTAGTTTTGTCTCGTAGTGTATGTGTTTCTGTAAACTATAAATATTCACAAAGGTTAAAATTGTTTATATACTATAAATTGTTTGTGATGAGTTCCTTAAACTGAGAACGAATAGGCTACCACTTGAACACTAATTTTTTTAATCTAATTTACTTTCTCGTCAGCCCAAGCTACAGTCATTCAAGTATTATCAACGTGTAAATTTTGGTATTTGAAGTAAAGATTACTAGCGCAATGAAAAATACTTTCCTAAAATAAAATTAATTACTAACTCCATTTTCCGGTATAAATGTGTTTCATAAATGTAGTCAACAATAATATACAGAAACAGTATTTCTTCTTTGTCATCAATAGAAATAATATTAATGCTAGTATTTAGTTTTAGTTATCCGCAAACAATGCACAGTAATTCTTAGATAAAATAATTTCCAACAGTCTTCCACGTTCTATTTTAGGTTATTTATATTTCAATTAACTTGGACTACCATGTTATTTTAATTACGACATATTTTTTTATTCATATTCAGCAACTTTTAATGAGTGCATATATATATAAACTCGTTATCATTTCATGCTACTAATACAATTAGGGAGAATAATGGAATTGAAATAGTAAAATTGTATCAAATCTTAAGACCTTGTAAGCACTATAACTTTTCACGTAAATCACAGCGTGCGAATCGACATTAGGACAACAAACCAAATTTAAAAAAAAAAAAAAAAAAAAAAAAAAAAAAAATCCTCGGTATAGTGATTGTATTTTTGATTGCATTCCAATGTATACTAATAAAACGCTAATCTTGGTCACGCTGTGACGTCGCGCTTGCCGCCTTCACTGCCCAATTAACAACGACTAGATACTACATTGTAGATATTACAGTGTCATTTAATGACATTTCTGTTCAGTTACGCCTCAGAGAAGAAATAAATTGCCAAAACCCTGAAAAAATAGTATGTATTGCGTTTAAATTAACATATTAATATTACTTGTTGTTTTTTTATATTTATATTCATTCGAAGCATATGTTTTCGATAAAGTCTTAACCCATAGAAATGTAAGATACCTGCTTTAATGTTAACGGAAGTTTTGATAAAAATGAAGTTTAACCTAGATCAGAATGACTACTGCCATTTGACGTTGCAACAGAAGGCGTAAGTAATTTAAAAAGTAATTTGTTTCATGAGCGCCACATTACTTCGTTTTAATGGAAGTAGTTCCTCTGTGACCGCAATCTATGTGGTCCGGGAAAGGATTAAAACTAATACCCCGCGGCATAACGTAAGTTGCTAAGATTTATTTATAATTTCCTTTGCCTTCACCGAAGCCATATTATAGACATATGTAACTGTGTCAGCTGTTCAGACGTTTTAGTATGGATTTGAATCACGAAATAGAAAGATGCAAGAACTCTTGAAGATTTCAGGTCAAGTTTATATCGCGATACAATGAATTTATTAATTCGCGTATGATCGAATCTTTGATTTTCTATCGACATTATTAGGGCTGTTTGTGGTTGAGTCGAAATGCAACCTGGATCAGGATTAAAATTATAATGTTTTTCCATAGCGTAAGGCCCGAGAAATTACATTGAGCGTTTTTTATGCCAATTAAGCAACTACGAATAAATGACTAGATAGAACACTTCATGGAACCATCATTTTTGACGGGTTTGAGGCTAGTAACATATCGTATTAACAAATTCTATAAATAATCGTTTAATCCATAATTTCAGTAAACTGAATATTCATTATCCAGAAATCATTAACTTAAATGCTTTAATATTATATTACAGTTCCTTTGTTCGTACCGAGCGTGGTGGTGTAACGGATAGCGTTCTGGCCTCGCATTCGGGAGGACGGCGGTTCGAATCCCCGTCCGGGCATCCAGATTTGGGTTTTCCATGGTTTCCCCAAATCACTCCAGGCGAATGCCGGGATGCTTCCTTCAAAAGGCCATGGCCGAATTCCTTCCCATTCCTTGCCCCCATCCTTTCCCGTCTCTAAAGACCACGTTGTTAAAAAGGGACGTTAAACTGTTACAAAAAAAAAAAAAAACTTTGTTCGTCTTTTCTATACCCGACGGCAAGATATTTGATGAGGACAGTTTTAAATTGAGATAATTGAAACAGGAATACCAACTTGCATCGCGTGTTTCTTTCTCGCTTACCTTCAAGATCAGGCAATATCATCTTTCAAAAATCACAAATTTATTTGCGTGATATCTAACTTATAAGACTCATCCCGAATGACGCATTCAGCAAGAAAATTCTGCAACTAACCAAATTCATTTAAAGAACCTAAAACTGAATATATTTATTAAACTTTACAATTTTAATAATAATATTTTAATAACAATAAACACAATTAAATTATAATCTTCAGTGACAAAATAGCAACCAGCAACGTATGAATAAAATTAAAAACGTAACATTTTCCAAACCTAGCATTGAGTAAACCATTCTCATTAATTATTTATTTTAAGAAACAACAAATAAACTTAACAGACTATTTTGAGAGGAAACGTGCGAAAGCAGACTTGCAAGCAATATGTCTAATGACAATGTCGTGAGACAGAAAAGCGAAAATACTGGAGAAGTTTAAACTATTAATCATATTTTTCAATATTTTCTTTGTCGTAAAGGCTTTTTCCTTCAGACAGACCAGTTAAACTTGATACGTGCAAGCTTTCAGAATTTTCTTTTTTATTAAAATTTTATTCTAAAACAAAAATAAAAATGTACGAACGCAAAATATTTAATACCCAATATTTATTTTCATTAATACCTTTACTTACATATAAACGTATATCGGGTCGTATTCTGTTTATTATAGAGTCACGCAAAAATTACAGAACATATTATGCTGGGGTTTTCATGGACTGAAAGGTTAGGACCGTAAAAAAATCTTAAAACGCATTTAATTCGTTCAATTTCTTAAAGTTTGCAAGGAGGGGAGTACAATGTTAATTGTAATCCCACGTTACTACTGTTCGTCTTCGTTTAGAAGAAATCGTAACTTAAAAATCATAAATCAAAAATTTGCAGTCGGAAAGCCGTCAACCGATGTTGGATGAATTATTAGGCGCGTTGAGGCGTATAATTCTCGTACTTAGGGGTCAGATTCAATACCCTCCCTGGATAGTTTTTTTTCCTTTTATTTGTGCATGCTTTCTTTCTTCGTTTCTATTCGATCTTTGGTTCATAAAAAAATTATTTTCTCAAAAATTCATCAGATTTAACTTTGATTTTTCGTAACAAAGGACTTCGACTTTTGTGCTTTGGATTCAGTCAATATTGTAGTTGACACTTTGTTCTTTGTATTGTTTTAGCTAATTTACTCTTATTTTTTATTGATTATTTATTTATCCAGCTTTCTAAACATGCTGAAAAGACAAGATTTAAATGTTTACGTGTTTATAACAGCCTATTAGTTCAGAAGGTAAAATTCCGAATACGAATGTTATAGCTTCAAATTCTGACAGCAGTTTACAGGAAAAAGAATTAAGGTTTTCAGAAATAAACATGTGAGTCCGGCTGTGGTTGTTGAAAACGTTTACCTCAAAATTAAACATTTTAACAGATTAGTGAATTTATACGGTTCTAAGAAAGGTATCACTTCTCAAATTGCATTTTGTCCCCCTTTACGTTATAGAAATGCGACCTAATATCAGAAAAAGAATATGGAAAATAAGATACTGAATTAAAAAAAAAAAACTTATACATAAACTTATTTTGGTTACATTAACTTCATCGTTATATGAATTCTGGACGCTTGTAAATAGTCGTATTACATACATCCATCGTCTTTTGTTGGTTACCATGAACATTATTCTCTCCTATTTTATCAGAATTGTCTAAAAACTGAAAGTAGAAATTATTATTCACTAGGGAAGAATTTTACAGCCATTTACGCAAGCTCTTTAGTGATCAGATGTTCCTGTTGGGTTTGAGAATAGGCTACGTGCTGCCATCTATTGGTGGCCGAACAAACTACCAGCGTCACAAACAGCTGCATTGTCTTCACTGCGATATGAATTTCTGTACAACGAGGTACTTAAACTTCGTTTGTAACTCATTCGCTTTATTTCGTTTGTGATAGTTCCAGCACTGTAGCACAAAGAAATTTGTGCTTAAACATACTACACAATGCAAACACCACAATTTCTCTCTCTTTCTCTCATAATTGAGATAAACTTTCAAACTGTTTTTACTACTCAAAACGCAGAATGTAATCTGAGATAATCTCATACCACACATTGACCTAAAAATGAAAGTTGGTTCATGAAGTTTGTCTTAGCGAAACTAAAATTTAACGACTATGTTAGTGAAAATTAGAAATTTTACAAAAATGTAAAGATTATAAACAGAAAAAAACAAAGATTCTCTGGTCACAGAAACATTCCCTGCCTCAAAGGAAATTGCAACTCTCCTAATTTCGATAGATAAAAGTTGAACATTTAGTTGATAAACATTTTTTTTGTCAGAAAAAAATGTCAGAAAATATTTGACTTTTTTCTGAAGTGCTCTCTTTGTGCCTCAGTTATTTTTAAATTTAAATTATCTTCACTGTGTAGTTATTAATCGTTTGATTATTCGTATGAATTGTGAATAATACTAACCTATGGGATGCTCGCTTTAGTATTATAGACTTTGTTGTTTATTTTTTTTTTTTTTTTTTTGTAAATATAAACCACTTTCTTTCTGAAATCATGCTAATGATATTATTATTAGTCTGTTTCGCCTCTGGTTAAGGCATAATGAATGATAGAGATATGATTTCACTTAGACACTGTGATTTTTAATTGCTCATTGTCTCCTTTATCACAAAGCAAACATTACAGTCACCCAGAATTTTTTTATGTTCACATGAGTCAAAATTTTTTAATATAACATGCGGAAAGCGCAAAAGAATAAGTAAAGAAAAAGTCAGATACGGTTTCAGTATCAATATTTTAAATGATAATTTACTATTTTTACATTCAGCTTCGAAACAGCGATATGCTACAATAACAAAGTATTACTTTCTGCAGCTTTTGTATATCAAAACGTTATATTAAATAAAGTTTTGATTTTTCTATCCGTCCGTTCATATGTTGCTGCGAAGACAATATGCAGAATAAAATCAGAAGCCTGTTTCGTGTGTTCAGTGATGATTTTTTTGTTTCAGAATGCTATAAAACAAATGATAACTGAATTTGTGGATTAAATGCGCTGATATTTCAGCAATTGCTGTGTGTCAGTAGAAATTTGTTAGAGTAATATCATCCAACAAACCGGAAATATATTTCCCCATATTTATGTATCCGAGCAAAGGGGTAATATGATTTTACTTTTACCGTAATGGATACAAATTGTTATATCTTTTATCCAGCTACCATCAATGAATAATAAAAACGAATAATAAACTCTTTTAAGTTTAAATATTACAAATGTTATGCATAGATCTTGAAGTTATTTAAGTTGATTATATTTTGTGTGACTTCTCTATTGCTTACGATCTTTGTATGTGACAAAAACTCGTAATTCTAATATATATTTACGAAAATAAAATCTTAATTTTAGTACAGAAATACACAAACCGACTGAAATTACAATTAAATACTTGAACTAAACACTAGGCTACGGAGAAATAAATTAAACAATTATAAGTAAATTCAATGTAAAGTTCATTAATTTTTCAACATCTAGTACAATTAGTTTTAATTATCGCTTGTACGGTAGCTCGGCATCATAGGTTTCTGGGTTGGTGAAGAAGTGTTTCAATTAAATAGTTTTTATTTGTAAGTGAAGTACAATTCGTTCATTCCAATAAATCTAATTATTGTTGGAAGCTTATTGACAAACTAAGGAAACATATTGGATTAGATTGTTATGGAACATTGTTGCTTACTACATACTGTTCTAAGGAATCATTTATAAATGAGTATTTTAAACATCTGTAACGCTTATAACGTTTTATATCTCATCTAGCTGATCCAGTAATGCTTAACTATTGCTTATATTTGAATATGTCTAGAAATTAAAGGATCACCATTGCATGTTTGACACCAGCTTTTGTATTCAATTAAAATGAGATATTTACACATACATTATTTTATACCAATTATTTTTACGTTTTGGATTACGAAAATAAATAAAATTAAAATTTCACCATTAATGTTGTTTGATACGCATTAAACCAATTACTTCTTGTGAGTGAGTGATCCAGTGAAAATTGTTTGGTAATTTAATGCAGCTGGTTTTTTATTCATTTTTCAAGTTATACTCAGACGCAATACGATCAAGTTTTACAAATTGATTTAATGGTTTAATTTGCATGTGTAATCGCCTACCGTCATTGTTCATTTCGATCACTATTTGACAAATGTTGTCTTAATTCTCTAATTCTAACTTTACTTGCTATATTTCGTGCTTCGTGTTGTGGTGATTTAGTAGCACGTGGCTATGATGTATATAATCTGTTCTGATTATTTTGTTGTGCTTCCATTATAATGGTGATTTCTGATGATTTCAGTAGTTTCAAACCTTCTCTGTACAATGTGAACCATTTTGCAATATACCTCGCGTAAACCAGTCCAGTAGGTTTTTAATCGGACCAAATACGAAAATTTCCTTTTATATTTACGTCGCTCTATAACAGAATAAAGTGAAGTGGAAACAAGATAACTAAGGGCATAAAGAATAGAGACCAATTTTTATTTCAAAACCTTCTTAATCTGTTCCAGTCATTCAGTAATGAATAATCATATAGTGAAAAGTTTTTTCTATCACAAAATTTACTTTCACAACTATTGGTTGTGTGTATGATATGCAACTGTAACGGAAATTGTTGTTAGCCCCATATTCGAAATTTGTACCGAAATATAAGCCACGCAACAGATATGAAACTACGACTAATTGAGTGGTTGTTCATAAACAGTGTTCGATCTAAACTTTTGTCTCGTCCGGGCGTTCGGTCTAACGCAGCGTCTGTATTCTAAGATGTAATCTATTAACATGCAGGTTGGAGCGGTGTGCATATAAATTATGCATGGCTTCTGCGGTTGAATTTGTATGTGTGTCTTCCACTCGTCACTCGTAATGAAGTTATGGGTGACATCGCTGGCAAGGATATATGATCATCCCTCACTTTTAAAAATAGAGAATACAATTAAAACGAAGATAACCAATAGAAGTGTTCAAATAAATATTAAACCAGTTTTGAACAAGGGGTATTATGTGAAGTAATCAAGAAATATCATATAGATGTTGGCGAAATTATTAAGAGTTCTTTTAGTATGGTTATTCCATGCTCATACAATAGAAAAAGTTTTTAAAACTCAATTTCACGCACTTGTTCTGTAGAAGAAGGAGGAACCACGTAAGTTGAATGTTAATTCAGAAGCGAGGGACAAAATGCTAAAAAAATAATAGGTTATCTAACAAAGAATGAAGATGGACTCTAAAAACTTGAGAGAAACTTAATTACCAACAACAAATATTGACTGTAACCTAAACCTGATATTTTACATCTAATTAAATTTCACCGATTTTTTTTTCTGCTGGTCTGAACTATTTTGACGAAAGATTAAGTTCTTAATTTGGAAGAACTCCTAAATTAAAGTTTTTCAATTCTTCAATAGAATTCCGTTGCACTTTCTCTGAAGATGTTTAATTTAGCAATGATTTTTTTACCTTGGTTAAAGATCCAGTTTTACGTACATTATTTAGTTTACTTTAAGCAGTATCACCAAAGAATTTTAGATAACACATGCTGACAAAGAAAAGTAGATAAAGCTTTTTCCACCAGTAAGGCCTGTTAAGCAGAGTTGTAGAGCCTTAGACCGAAATGCAGGCAAGAAAGATAGATTCGCTGGTATTAATACGGACAGTAGATTTTAGTTACTACCGAGTTTAACAGAACGAAACAGTAATTCTAACTTTCAGCAACTAAGAGACTTTCGTTTCCTTTTTATGACACAGAACCTTTCACTGACCAAATTAATGGCTGTTTACATTGAATGAAAATAAAATATCCACAAAAATAGTTCAAGATACATGAGAGAATCCACAATGCAATCACGCTGCAAAATTCTCCAGTTTGTATAACTTGTGTGCTCCGTTTTTTAAGCTGTAATAATTAGAAAGCTCCAACAGCGAGGTAATCAGAGGAAAATTAATTATTGATACCTGTCTCAGATTTATTTTTAAGGCCTTTAACTCAAACGCACAGTAGCGTATAGTATAACTAACTCAATAACACTATAATTTGCTATTATTATGAGAAACATAATTTCGTAACGTCCAGCCTTCATTGAAGTTATTGCAGAATACTGCATTCATATGCACAAACGTCTGAAGTAACAACTGATTCGTTATACAGAAATAGAATATTAAGCTAGCTCTTTGAAAACAGTACAATCAATGAACTTTAATCAGCAGAAAAATTGTTTTAAATATCCCTAAATTTCAAAAGTCCATAACAATTGGTTGATTATTATTTTGATAGATCATTACGCACTGACATTGCGTGCAGTATTTATTCACTTCAATCGGTTGATTGTTATCAAATGGTATCAGGTATTATGTCACTCAAGCATGCTGGTGCGTAATTATTAAAAATTGTTATCCAGGCAATACTCAGCATGGTTTCATGTAACTAGAAAAAACTTTAAAAGTGTTTCGAAAATCTATTAAATGGTATTTCGCAGTAACGTACGGAAAGTGGAAAGAAACACTAATGTCTTAAAAATACCTGTCTACAGACTGTAATATTGTAGTTGTACTTTTTCTACTCGTTGAATCCTGAACATAATAAACGTCGTAGATTGTGGTATAATAAGAACTACATTTGTGCTGAGTGCTATCCACATTATGAAATTTATCGTGATAATGAAAGTAAGTTTAACATTAAATATGAGTGAGAAAATGAAAACATACTGCACGCCTGTTATGTGCTGATGAAACAAGTTTAATGAAGTTTCCGATACGTTAAATACTTTTCAAATTTTGTGTTAAAATATTGAGCTTATCTAAAAGAGTGTAAAGACGATGGTTATGAATTTTCCATGGATAGCCAGGTCCATTACTCAGTTTGCCATTTTGTCGTTATAAGTATCTAGAATATTTGTGTAAATTAAAGAAAGAGAGGACTGAACCAAGTGTTGACAATCGTTTTAGACTTTCGCCAAAAGTGCTCCAAAGTTCGGCGTTCACCAATGTTAGTTTGATATGTCTTCACTGGAATTTAAACCAAGCCTTTAGCACACATCGTTTTCTTTAGAAATTATGAACCACCATGTCCACGAATGTTCTCTTGAAATATCTCAGCGTTTACTGCAATTGTCGATGCAATCACTCTACAGACAAGTGTAATTTTGTTATAAGATTGTGTGAATACATTTTTCCCTAATGATGTCAACAATAGCCTACGTTTGAGATATAAAAATTTTCTGCATGCGATCTTATTTGATTGACAACTCACGAATGTTGATAATTTCTTGTACAATTCGGACTTGTCCCAGCTCATCTGATTTCGAACGCATAATAAAATTCAGATAACATAGCCTCAGGGTGCAGTTATTAATATTGTTACAAATCAGAACCCCGCCCTGTTAGTGGTGTAAACGCATACCGTCACGGGACGTGCAATTAATTTCGATGACGTCACTGAGCATACAACAGTGGCTTTGAGAAGCGCTGCGTCTGTTCTCAGACGAGAGTTCTGTCTCGGAGTTGCTGAATCATGGGTCAACAACTGCTGACGTAATGCTGACCTGACCTCGACCAAGTCGCCTGGCCTGTGAGAGCAAAAACAACACGTCATTCATACCTAACTCACACGCAACCATCACCGATAATCACTCCTCTCAGTGTAACATTCTAGACTCCAATAGAAGTTTTTTTTATTTTTTGTAAATTAGTTTTTCATTGCTATTTGAATCATAAATAGAACTGGGTTATTCGGTTTTGTGAACACATGAAACGATTTTATTTTGGCCCTGCAGTAGCAATATCCCAAAATCCATTATTATCCGTTAATTCGCACCGTAGAGTGGTAAATACTTTTGTATAATGCTATTTATCTAATTAATATGCCTTTCCAGGTACTATCAAAGGTACTATCATCTTACAGAACTAGTAAACTAAATGTAAAGATGTTAATTGTTGCAGATTCTTTCTTACTTCTGTTACTACAACTGAGTTGCTTTAATTTCTTAGGTTTTTTTTTTTTTAGATTAATATTTTTTTTAATCTGCTTAACGTCTCTTTAACAGCGAGGTCTTTAGAGACGGGAAAGGATGGGGGGCAAGGAATGGGAAGGAATTCGGCCATTGCCTTTTGAAGGAAGCATCCCGGCATTTGCCTGGAGTGATTTGGGAAACCATGGAAAACCCAAATCTGGATGCCCGGACGGGGATTCGAACCGCCGTCCTCCCGAATGCGAGGCCAGAACGCTAGCCGTTACTTACGTTTGAATAATGCAGAATTTTATTTTGACATTACTTTATTTGACATCTACAGAGCAAAGCCCAAGGCCATTATCTCTATGGCATTTTACCACCTGAAAATATTGAACAGGGAAGACTAATGTTACCATGATAGATTTTTTTTTTTTTTTTTTTCGGCAACGGAGGCCATACAGTCAGCTCAATGTGTATTTTTTCCAATGTATGGACGCCACAGGAGGGACAGGACATTCACACAGACACACAACACTTAACATCCATGCCCGCGACCGGATTCGAACCGGCGGCCTTCGGCACGCGGAGCTAGCACTCTAGCCCCTACGCTACCGAGGTCGGCTACCATGATAGAAAGAACTGTAACACACACACACACACAAACACACACACACACACACACACAAACACACAAACACACACAAACACACACACCAAAAAAAATCCTTTTGTGATATGTGTTTAGCAATATTTGTAAAGAGTATTTCAGTTTGTCTTCTGATTTTCATAGAATTATTTACCGAATGTTGAACATAACATAATATGTTGAACATGGCACGCTAGAATTACTTCTAGAATTGTTTCTGCAGAGCGTTAGAATCAGAAAAGCAAAACTCAAGATTTATAAAACATGTCTGAATATTGTACAAATTATGAATCTACAGTTACGTACTGTCCTTCTGCATTCTAAATATAAATATTCTAAATATCGTTACCAGATAATATCTGCTCATCAGCTAATTAGGCACTTAACACATTAGAAAGTCTGTTAGTTATCGTGATACGTTTTTCATGCTTCCTGTACGAAGCTTATATAAAAAGTTTATGAATTTTTGTAATTACTCAAAAATCTATTCCAGAATTTGAATGAAATTTTTAATTCGTTCATAGTGCGAGTCTTCTGTACTATCTCATGTCTCGCTTTTTCTTCGTTTCGTTCCCTTTGTTGGTTTAAGGAACTATTTGTTACGTCCCGTGATTGTCTGGTAGCAGTAACTGAGCGAGTTACAGTTTTGTGTGTTACTATAAAAGTATTTAACGGTGGCGGATACAATGTTCAAGACTGTATTTCTCTAGTCTTGTACATAGTGAACGGCGACGCACAGCGGATGAAAACAATACCAAAAATTTAGAAAAGTTTGGTCGATGATGAAGTTCGTGGTGTTTTTTATTCAAGGTGTCACTCACTTTGAAATTTCTTCACTATTGGATTGAGTGGGACAGTGATTAAGAAATGATTACTATCCATTCAAAAATACGTCGTAAAGCCATGGAAACGAAATAATAGCATTCTTAGAGACAATGGTGGTGGATATTTCATCATAGCAGCGGAGTTTAGGACCAAAAATGTGGCGCCCTTTGTATGAAAGACCTTCAAGCTATTAACATATGTTCACTGACCTAGGAGCAATGCTTGGGAATACAGCTGCGGTGTTCGGAGGCGCCCTCGGTGGACACGAATACAAATGTGGATAATGATCTCCGAGGGCGGATATGAGTTTCATTAGGACTTAAGTCACTCCTTGAGAGCCATCTGCGTGTAGTGAGACCGGAAGTAGTGGTGGGGAGGAAGCTCACACCTGCTAATGGACGGAGCATTGCCGTCAAGTCCTAAGACGGTGACGCAAATTTGCTCCTTTTATAACTTCCTGAGCACTGGTGGCTGTATTTCCGACGTGTTCAACAAGGGTGTGAATGAGACATCAGTTGGTTAAGGTCACCGACTCAACAGACGCTTACACCCACACACATGTTTTCATCGTCACTATGCGTACTGTAGATCATTTTAATAGAGCAGCTGATTCCATGTTTGTTTTTTCCCGAGAAACATGAAGTGGAACAAACATATCTTTAAAGGTGTAGTTAAAGTGGCATATAAAATGCTTTTACTTATGTGGAAGATGGCAATAAACCTACCTAGCTACAGTCCTTCCATAGCCTGTATGGACGATTAAGATGGTTTAATTATTTATCCTGAAGGTGAGCAGGGAAACAATATCAGTAACTGAGTAAGATGACAATTTTTGTTTAAGTCACGCTGCATTTAACACTTTACTACATATATAAATCTGTAAGCGGCCGTTTATGTGGGTTTAATTAGTCCACGCATGACGAAAAAACAACCGAGCCGATTGGGATGGATTTTTCAATCATGGGTTCTAACCTAAAAACTGTGTGAACGGAGAGAAGAGCAATAATCAATAATTTGTTCGTAAACTTAAAGGATAGGCGGCAAAGATCGTACTATGTTGAAGATGGACACTTGTTTCATAACCTAAACAGAAAAATGATACTGCACCAAAGATAAGCATTCCACCTAAAACTTAAAAAAAAAAAAAACTTGTGGCTTTACGCCTTGCCGACGTCATTATAGGCGGAATGGGTTTGGTAACAAGGAACGGGAAGGAATTCGGCCATGACCTTTTTGAAGAAAGCGTCCAGTCATTCGCCTGGAGTGATTTGGGGAAACTATGGAAAACGCAAATCTGGATGCCCGGACGGGGATTCGAACCTGCGTTCTCCCGAATGCGAGGCCAGAAAGTTAACCACTGACCCACCACGCTCCGTCCTAGGATTCTATTAATAATGATATTGACTACGTAACTCTTGTTATTCAATAACATGGCAATGTAAATTATTATTATTATTATTACTCGGCGATTCACTAAACTTGGGTGGCGAAGGGTATATTGCACCTATCCGAAATTGTAATAGTTTGGAAGGAATATCCGGTATATGGCTGGAGGCGCCCGTGGGCTATTTTGATTAACCAACCAGTCATTCGTCTGGAGCGATATGGGAAAACAATAGAAAATCTAGATCATGATGGCTGGAATAATTTATCGAGAGCTACTCCTGTCGGATTTTAAGTTTACTCGCCCGGTAAATCCTTCCTATTCCATTCTCTAATCGCTCGTGGAAAAAGTGAGTACAGAAATGAAGCGGTTCTGACCCTGATTTCTCTTATCTTATTTTCTCGATCATTCCTAGATATGAATGTTGCTGCTAGTAACATTTGTTTGCTGTCATTCCAAAATAAGTTAGTAGTGAATACTTCAATTAGCTTCTGTTGAGAGCAATGCCTCGGTGTTTGTCTTCCCCAACACAACTCCTTCAACATCGCAATTATGCTTTCCCGCTAGTTATATTTACCTGTCACGAATCGGGCGGCTCTTCTTTGGACCTTCCCCTATATCTCCGTTAACCCCTTTTGAAGGGGACCCCGTACAGAACAACAATATTCTACGTGATGACGCACTAGTGCTTTGTATGAAAACCTATTGTGCCCGGTTATAATTAGTGGAAACTAAATTCATGATGCCTTATACGTGAGCCTCTTCACAGAATTATTGTTTCTTCTTTCCTGATTCGTTTATTTGTAAAATCCAGTACCATATCGTTTCTTTACCTCTTACTCTGTTTCATTACCCTTTTTGTTTGGTTTTGGCGTTTAAAGTCAGTATTTCTGAAAGTGAGTCGTAAAAACTATGAAAAAGCTTGAGAATCGTGAAATATTAAATCATAGACCCAATCATAGTTCCAATAACAGATCTGTATTCAGAAATAAGAAGCAACTTACTAGATATATAAAAAAAAGATTGCGATGATTTTAAACGTTTGAAAGGCGGCTGCAAACATACATTTCACACTTTTATTTGATATTGTGCTGTATAGGTCTATAAAAGAGGTAGTATTAGTAAGTCGCTGATTGAACGAACTGACAACTTTATGAAATTATACAAGAATGCGATACAGTCTCAGCAGTATGTTTTGGGACTATATTCAACGTGTCGAACAAAATTCAATAAACCACTTTAGACAAATACATTTGGTTTGTTGTCGTTTTATCAGCCGTCAGAATTTTCCAAATGAAGTTGACACAGTTTATTTCCTTTCTCGTTTGATTGATTTAATTTTATCAAGACTGATAGTCGGAAAGCTCTTTGGTCAACATATTATTTCGGCTGAAACGTTTCTTCTAGATCAGATTGCACCATAGACAAAGTATACTTTCAAAAAATTTGTGATGGCAAAATTTCCTGATTGAGTTGTTTTGGTTACCGTAATGACTGGCATTAGGGAGTACGCGGGTTCAAATCCCCGTCCAACCATCCAGATTTCGGATTTCCATGGTTTCTCAAAATCATTCCAAGCGAATTACGGGGTGTTTCCTTAAAAAAAAGTCATGGCAGAATTCCTTCCTGTTCCTTGTCAATAATTCCTCCTGCTCAATCACCTCAACGTCGATGAGGCGTCATCAGTCTTTGTGATGGTTTGATGAAATCTTCAATCCTTTCCTATTGTGTGTTAATATATTCATCAAAAGCACCGTATCAGCGTTTCAAGAAACCAGTTGCTGTGTTCACAAATGATGCACGTGGTTGTTGGCTGTCTGAAGGCCGAATTCACAAGCACAGAAGTGGAGGGATGGAGCGGGAGCGCTGTCGATGGTTGATGGGAGTTGGGCCGGGTCAACTCTTTTCCCAAATTACACTCGTCGGACCGTGGCCCTCCTAATTACCATTGGCTGGAACAGCTGGGCGGGCCGCTGCGGGGCCAACCAAGCGCAGGCGAGTCTCGTTCCAGAAACAATAATTGCGTCCCTCAAAATGGCCCGTCCCGAGCGAGCCGCCTGCCTCTGATAATTGAGATGAGGCGAGCGGGGGAACAACAGCAACCTGCGAGGATAAACTTCAATAAACGCTAATGAAACACGCGATACCTCCGCCAGCCCGCACTACTTTACGTATAATTACAGCCGTGATTCCGCAGTTTTCCTTTTCTGCTTGTCGTAGCAAAGTCCAGCTGTGTCTGAACGCCAGTTTGACGGGTGGGAGTTTTTAATACCTGTTGTCCCTTCTCAGTTACTCAATATAACCGGTTAGTATTAATTGGTGCATTAACTAATTACCTTATTTAATTGTGAGCTTTCTGGATCTAATTTGAAGAGCGACCTGGTAAGATTTAAAGCTGTGGTTCCAGGTAATTCGGTTTGAATCCCGGTTCCGGCTTGTGTTTATAAGCGACTTTTTTTTTAAAAAAAAGAGGTTGATAAGTTTTTGATTGCATGAAATACTCCAAATAATCACTTTCAATTAGGTTTATTTTTCCTCTTGAGCTCTACAATAATATAACACAGTACACAAAGAATAGGCATCGCCTCTACCAAAGATACTAAGCACGATCATATAAATAATCAACTGATTCTAACTTTCAATTAAGTTGCAAACTCTCTGCTCAACTAACTAACTAACTAACGAACTCTTCGTCTCTGCCGTCCGTTTATATAGATGCTACAGAAAATTCCAGAATAATTCAAAGAGTTCTGACCGAAGTTTCTCCAGTTCTAACAATACTTTAACAATTAAATCCATACAAAAATAGTTACAAATCGTACAAAATCATTAGAAAAACACACCTTGAAATGAAATTTAATACTGTTTACAGGTATTTACACACATAAAATTATCAACAAAAACCAGTCCAGACAGTCGCAAATTGTGCTCCAAGCATCTTAACTCACATCAATACTTACAATTACAAACTTTTAATTAATATTCCATAGATAATACTATTCTTCAACACATTACATAATATTTTCATAGTATTTCTCCATAAAACAATGTTAATTAATCTGCACAAATTCACAATTTATCACAAGAAATATGTACAAATCCATAATTAATCAATTCCCATCTTGCTATACATAATTCTTCAAATAACATTTCATATAAGGGCTGAATATGAGGGCTGTGATAAGGTACTCAAGATTCTTGTCAATCTTTTATCTACTTTCACAAATAACTCCGACAAAAGTTTACCAATTTTGGATTTTTCTTTGTTGTCTCGAAGGGTATTAACCAGCGGTGGTCCCAGGAAATATTTTTGATCATACGATGGTCTTCGCCGTTAAACCATGAAACACCTAAACTGATAAAAGTGTAAAAGAATTAGTTGATTTAAGACCTTGCTATGGAAATATCTGTTCAACAGTAAACACCGAGGTGATACTAGCACATTTACATTTTATATGCATTAAATCTTCTTTCTGAAATTTTAGAGTTACATTCCACACTTGAAGTTTTCATAACTTCACTACGACTTTAGTGTAACAGAGAAGTAACCCGTATTACATTTTCACATCATTTGTCAACGTAAACTGATCCTTTAAAACATTCAAAGTAACACCATATTTCTATATAAAAGTAGCATTGATCCAAAATACTTGTTCAGACGAATTGTGTGTGAGAAAAATAAACTGGTTTAGTCGGTCAGTATGGCTAGGACACTATGAAGCCGCTTGGTCTTTGGCCGAAACCCGTGCTTCACATGCGTTACAATTGACACTGAGATTCCAGTAGGATGAAGACTTCACCCGAGATAAGACAAGAGACTCCCCCCTTGTATGTGAGAAAGGTTTATATGCAATTTACTAGTAACGCTACTTGAAAAACAGCGGCCAATACTGGACACCTTTTTCACTTCTTGTTTTCTTGTACACTACCAACTTTAGGTATTTGACTTTTACTGATTTTTCTTCTCTCTGTCTTGTGGGTCAAACGGCAGAATTATTGTTCTAACTCGTCGTTTTTGTTTCCTCTAGGTTTACTTGTCAACCAGTGCCCCTGGCGACAGTCAGGCGACGCGATAGAATTTGAGTGCTCTAAGCGTCCTGTCTTCCCGTCGTTCTGATGGTGACTTCCCATGGCCTGTGGTTTTGTAGGTAGCGCCATGCAGCCGAATTTCACGGATCAATACGCACCACCTAGCAGCCACCTCCCCACCACATTGCCTAGTGTCATTTTGTGCTACCCGGGCGTTTGATGTTTACCAACTGGGTGACGGATAGACTGGCGCGCCGAGCATATGCACTGGTCGTGGGATGCCATCTTATCTGGCTCTATACGCCACCTTTCCTTAATGCTGGCTGCCAAAATTATTTCTTATTTCTCCATTACCTATAATATCCCTACTCCTTTCTCGCTACCATTTTACTATTTTTCATATTTAATTACATGTTAACGAAGTACTTAAAATCTTCTTATAGGCGAATTTTTTCTCTAACGAATTTACACTTTTTCTTCGTGTTGACCATTCTGTAAAATGGTCACATTACACCATTTCCAGTTTCGTACTTGCCTCTGAGAAGAAAAAAGTGAGGAAACATTGCGAAAAAACGATACGATCAATACAAGCCAGATGTCTGCATCCAAAATCCATTTTTACCACATGGCTTTTCGCCTTGTTGACGTAATTAAAGGCGAGAAAGAATTGCAGGCTAGGAGGGGAAAGGAATTCAGTCATGGCCGCCTTTTAAAGGAACCATTCCGACATTCACATGAAACCCCGAAAGCTGCATTGTCCAACGAGAATTCGAACCCACGTCCTCCCGAAAGCCAGGTTTCATTGTTATTGCTCACCCACTAGACTCGATGATAAGAATTCAATATTTCCTTACATTCAAAAATAAAAAACAGAAAAACTTTCGACTTAACAGAAAATGACCTAAACCTACTGATTTGAAAAAAAAAAAGTGCTTCAACAGCAACTACATTCCATAATAGTGCCATTTTCTTTTAAAAAGGCACCTTTACCCAAATTTAGGTAGGATCATATTTTAGAAAATATTTTACGGAGTCTTTTAATGTCAGGCCCAAAAATCATTCCATTGATTAACTTTAAACGGCATGGAGATGAATTAAACTTTATTTTGGTCTGTAATACGTAATTATCTGTTTCTAGTATAGAACACTGATTTTAAATGAGAGAATTGCGTGGATAGATTAAAGTGATTAAAGACAACGAATTTACTTCTGCAAGAATTAAATGAAAGTAAGCGTTATCGTACGGTAGACACTAATTCTTAACAGTAGTTAAAAAAATATGCCAAAAAATTTGTAATGTCATTTGACATTATGAATTCGATAGTGACGTGCTTGTACGAATGAGCTTCATTTAGGTACAGTCACGTGAAGTAAGCAGTAGATTTGTTACGGAGCCGTTTAAACACTTCCAGTAATAAAACCTCCTTACGGCGCTCCCGCTCAGTGTTTCCCCACCTGCTGTAACTCAAGCAGACTTTATCGGTTTCGTCGGATACAATCAGTAGTCGTGTTGTTATTTACAGCCATGAAAATTTATACATGCGTAATAATTCTGTTTATCGAGCAATTTAGTAGCCGCCTGGCGTGACGCGTCGTCAACACAGAATTGGAGATTAACGACGGTGTGAAGCATAAATTTTCAGTTACACCGGAATTTGTTCGTGGCATCAAAACATTGTACAACAGATTCCGAAATTCTTTTAGAAACCGCAGGAAATTCTCGTCCACCCTTTAATACTTGATGACTGAGAGAAGATTCTAAGAGAAGTGACAAAGTTGTCCACGTTACCTACGTAGGAGGACCGATTATATAAGCAAGATTTTTTTTAACTCTTCATTGGATTAATATAGAGCAAAAGAAATGCTTTCTCCACATATAATCTCTACAACTGTTCACACGTTTCTCCAGTGAAGAGTCAGATTTTTAATTTCATTTTCATAAAAATTATTTCGACACACAAAATCTGGTCTAATAAAAGATAGAACTTTGGAAACTTCGCACGAACCGTTACGTTGATCAAGCTACTGCAAAACGCAGCGTAAAGCGTTTTTTTTTTTTTTTTTTTTTTTTTTTTTTTGCAACAAGATTAACCTTGCCACATTGGACTAACAGTGATCAGTTTCGAAATAGGGGCGTTTAAATTAACACTTGCAGTGACCGCTCTGAGAATTAGTGAGGGAGTGAACATGAAAGAGTTTTTGAAGCAGCGTTCAAGTATTAAATTTTGTGTTTTTGCTGAAGAATCTTTTTCCGAACTTGGATATTGGATCAGTACGCTTATAAAGAGGACTGTATTAGCCTTTTGTAATGTTAAGAGTGGTTTAAGCGTATCGATCGAGGAAGATCCAAGATCGGGACGGTCATCCAGGTGAACAAACAATGAATGTTGTTCTATCTGTGATTGATGCAAACCGTCGTTTAATTGTGTGGGAGATTGCTGAAAAAGTTGGTTTTAGCGTCAGGTCCTATCAAAAATTTGACTGAAATGCGCTGTAAAACTAGTGCTTGTGCTCACAGACAACTAAGAAAGAGATGCGTGTCACCGAGAATCACTGGATCGTGCTAACTGCGACAATACTTCATGACAAGCATCACAATAGATGACGGAAAGTGGGTGTATGGCGTGAAAACAAAAGCACTATCATTCCAATAGGACGATTCCCCTCCGCCACAACTGAAGAAAACACGCATGACTCGGTTAAATCTCAAGTCAATATTGATCTCTTTTTTTTTTTACTTTCGTGGTATTATCCATCTTGAATTAGTCCCACTAAGTCAGACTATCAACAAGGAGTATTACTTAACAGTTTTAGAATCTTCAACTGCTGGATTTTACACTCGACAACACCTCGTTTTATTAGTCTCTGCTCGATCGGGAATTTTAGGGCAAGAACGGAACAACCCTCCTTCCCTATACCCTTACTCTCCAGATTTGGCATAGTCGTACTTTTTCCTGATGTCGTTACCAGAGAGTAACGCGAATTCAAGAAAAATCGCGTACATAGCTTCGAGCTATAACATAAAACGAGGTCCACGAAACATATGAACAGAGGAAAAAGCGATGGGGACGTAGCAAGCTACGAGGAGTATTTCGAAGGATACAATCATTTGTAAAGTTGCAAGAACAGTAATAAACATTCAGTGAGAATAGTTTTGTATTTTTTTGAACAGACCTCGTACGTGCAGACAATTCCGAAGAAAATCTTGAAAGTACCCATTTGTTGTCTGAAATTTTTTTCCACCTACGCAAATAAATGATAAATTTTGACTAAATGCTGGATGATGCCCAGCAATTCACAGACACTTAGTCGTCAAACAGAAAATCTAACAGTTTACGAATGAAGACACGGTATTGGAAACTCTTGCCAACCGACAAACGGATTTTTGTCGCCAATGTAGTTACTTCCCCTTTTATACGCTATTTCAAGAGTATAGTGATGTGGACAAAGGCCATCTTGTGTGAGAAATCAGTCATGATAAATGGTGCAAGGTGTAGTGTGATAAATATATGTACAGGGTACACTACATAAAGTAACACGTTCCAAAAGCGTATGAGAAATATCAGCCTCTGCAGTTCTCTGATTTGTAGTTGGCAGCTACTTTCAAATCTCTGTCTACACACGTAACTCCATCCAACTGATTATTTCCCCACGTCCGTACCTTTCTCGAGTTGCTGCATAAATTTCAGAAACTCTTATTCGTATACCATATATTGAATTCGCAAAATTGTTTTCTGCGTGTTGTTTGTTCTGGGATGATTTGCATGAATGAGGTTAGTAGTCCGACTTTCATAACAAACCTTGTCCCACTTTTTCAGCTTGCAATTCGCCAAAGATTCCTGTTGCTTATCTCATGTGTGTATTGGAAACTAATTTCCTTCTTATTGCTTTACGCCTCATTAACGTCGAGGTTATTAGAGGTTAGGTGGGTGATGATTTGGTATGAGGAACGTGAAGGAATTCGGCCTTCATCTACTGCAGAAATCATCACAGCATTCGGTTTCCGGAAAACCAAGACAAATTGAAATCTGGAGGGCCGCACGAGAATTTGAACCCACGTATTCCTGAATGCTAGGACTTTAGATTTACCACTCACTCACCGCGTACTTATACCAAGTAAGCGTCTTTAAAGGCTCGTTTCTACCTTGTTCATCCTCCTTTTAAGTTTTAGGATTGATACTTTATTAAAGTAATCTTCTGTCTGTGAGTATCGGCTGTGTTTGTTCTATATCATTATTTTAACTGATTCTGAATGTACTTTTCATGTCCTTTAAAAATCTAGGAGTTATTCAGGGATTGGTAATCTTCAGTTACTGTTCCAGGTGATTATGTCCAGTGAGTCGTTTCTTGATTCTCATTTCAACTCCATCTTCCATCACTTTCTCAAATGTTCCTTGCTTCGCTGATATATATCAAAATCAGTTTGGTGGTACATAAGCTTTTGTTTCATATACCTCTTAACTTCTGACTAACTAAGAATGTTATATTTAATTCTTACGTTGCTATCATGAAAAGAATGTTTCATTTACTACAATGCTATCATGATTCTTCTATTTAGACAGATTGCTAAGTCTGAATTAACATATGGTAACTGCATTCATTCATGTCTACTTCTTAGCGTATTAGATTTACGACAACTGTGTTTATCATCCGTTTTGTCACGAAAGCGTATTGGTAGTGCCTCCTCACACAAGTGACGTTATACGTCTGTCTCTATGATTAGTGTTATTTTTTGTGAATTTTGTAGTTGTTGCGGCGGAAATTTCTTACCGCTCCAGCGTTTGCCTGCAGCTCAGGGAAAACCATCAAAATCATTATCAGGAAGACCGCTACGTCAGCAAGCCCTCGCCACCTCGCAGCCACCTCCCCACCACGTTGCCAAGTGTCGTTTCAGCTTCCCGGGCGTTTGATGTATACCGACTGGGTGACGGATATACGGGCGCCGCGCCTGCCAGCAGAGGCGGCCCCCTACCCGCGGCCGCCAAATGCACGGGCCGTGGGGCGCCATCTTCATGTATACTTCCATGTTCCAGGAAAGAGACGTATTTACACGTACGACTACGCTGGCGAGGATACAGCATTAATTTGAGTGTCGGTAAAAATGTAGCACCGCTTTAAGGAAGGTATCATACAGGTACGGAAACTTAATCTGGCATGCGGAGGTGGAGGTTCTGCGCTGCAATTAGCAGGCGGCATTAGTCGTTGATGTATGTTACCTGTCAGACGCGAACACGACAGCTGAGAAGCTCGGTGTTGAAATGCTTGCACCCATATAGCTACTAATTACTACGGCACCTTCGTACCCTAACTTACAATGCGCTTTCATCTTGAAGTGTTAACTTCGTTTTCTTTTTACAAGTTTTTGTTCAAGTCAATGAGCAATGGCTGTTACTTTTTCGTGAGGCCAAGTTACTATTTAGATTTCGTTAGATTTCTTTACGTTAACTGATTGTTTGAGTTATGTAATTTTCTCCTCTTTACAGCCTCTGCGTTAATAGTGACTGACTATAATTGGTCTTTCTTCTGTCGTGTGCAATTCTGAAATAAATTCGCATATCAAACCAGAATACATCTGGAGCATAATTGCAGAGTTATCCACTCTGTAAGAAGTTCGAGGAAATGTAATAGGCTGATCGAAGCAAGGATACTGCTGCTTGATAAGACATTAAGACTGCTCGCTGCGACAGCGAAATCCAGTGTAATAGTCCGGATAATATTTCTAAATGTCCTCATAAAAGCGATATAGCGGTATGTATTTTTTATTTTTTTATTTTTTGAACTCACTGTAACGATTATCTTCTTTTCCCGGTAAGTCAGGCTTTCTGCCATAATAACTTTTTTTAAAAAAATATTAAGTGATGCGACTTCCACGTGACTTTTCCAGTAACAGAAGTGTATGTATCTGTCATTATTTTGTTCTTCTAATGACGAGTTACTGTAGTTAAATACAATGAAAGAATTAGAATACGGAGTGTAAATTTGTATTAATACATAGGCAGTCTTGAATCATCAAAAAGTAAATAAACATCGCATCCTTCCAGAGAAACCGTTTCGAACTTCGGAGTCAATAAAGCAGCATAAGTAAAATGCAAATTGGTCGCAGATTAATATTCTGGCTTCCAGTTAGTCGTCATGTAACATTTCGCATAATACAGTGGCACGGATCTCTCAAATTTATATTAAAATCTAAATGTAACTAATTATAAAATGAATAGATAAAGTTGGTAGCATTGCATAATACAAGCCTGGTTGATGAGCGATTAACGCAAAAAATTGGCCTTGGGGAGTGGGTGGGTGGGGTGTGGTTGGGGCGGGAGGGGGGGGGGAAGGGAGGCGGACGCGATTTGAATTACGCTCAGGCCAACAAGTTTTAGTTGTTCAAGAATTCTACACTACAGATGAATGCTGGAATGGTTCTATCAAAAAGGCGATAGCGAAATTCGTATCCGTTCCATGGCTTCGTGTCGTAAAGACCTAAAACAATAATTTAAACTAACCTATTTTGCGTTCATGAACTGCAGGGTTTTTGTGTGTGTTGTATTTTTGTTGTTTTTTTTTTAATGAGTGCATTGCAAGTGTATTCTTAGAAAATAAAACTTGACGATATTAGAAATTTGTGAAACACCAACAATACGAAGACGAAACATCTATGGCTCTATCATTTGCTCACCGTTCACAAACTTATAGTCTCTCAGCCTTTTTACCTATAAGTCTATAGTTGCTCACTGTTTAGTTCTAACTATCTCAGACGCGACTGTGACGATAATTTTTTTTTTTAAATAATGAGGATGAAAATAATCGTAGTTGGATTAGAGGGGCATTGAAGTAAATAACTTTTAGAAAATCGGCGTGTAGGCCTATATCTAACCGCTACCTATGATAATGTTTCTTTCTTATTATTATTATTCCGAATGTTTGTGTGTAAAGTCTTCGAAAAAACATTTACCCTTCTATTTTGTGATCCAAACATTCTTTCATCGTTTACAGTGACATGCAATCTCTTACGAATTACAGGATAACTGTAGCGAAAGTTTAGGGGTTTATGGTTTCCACAAAAACGCGAAATAAATCGTATTTATAAACTTGATTCTTCGATAACTAACATTTTTCGTTAAAAATTATTTATATATTTTTTCGGTAATTTTGTGAAAATCAGTCATGAGATTTTTTTTTAAAAAAACTTTTGCCCATCATAAGTTCTTATTGAATTCTGTTGGAGACACTAAAGTATGGAACCATTAGTGCAGTTGAGTATTTCGTACATGATTGATTTTTTTATATATGTAAAACACTAACTTAGTTGCTTTGTCCGTTCCGAATTTATAGTGCCCCCTGTAAGAATGTTTCAACTACCACTTGGCTGTCGTCCAAACTCGCGGAACGGCGTGTACTTTTAAAACGGCACGAAGCTCATTAACTTTCAAATCTGTGCAAGAGCCGAAATTCGGCTGGCCAGTGTCCAGTACTGCTGTTAATGGAGCTGGACATGGCACGGCCCTCCTAGGCATACCAGGCCGCAGAGCGCGATGGGATTAAAATCAAAAGTTGTCTGTGCGTGACCTTCGACACTTAGAAACTCTCACCATTTCCATAAAGCGAGCTTTACAGCCGGCACGAAACGCCGAACCACGTCATCCCGGCCGCAGTTATATCGTGACGTACGGCGTGCGATATATTCACCGAATGGTAAAACTTTAGTCCCTTCCGGCTTCCGCCTAGTTGTCCCTAGTAATTCCACGAAATATTTTTCCTCTGTAAATTGTGATTAAGAAGACAGGTGTTTGTAGACGAATAATGTAAGCCGTTGACGCCAAGCCAAAACAGGATGGAATTAATTCGGATAATAATTTGTAAAATCATCTGAGAGTTAGTTACATTACTGCCGGTATATTACATGGGAGCGATCGAAGGATTCGAACTTTGCCAATTTTATGCTGTTTGGCAATAGTTATAATTTCCTCAAAATGGCCTGCAAATTTATTATGGAGTAATGTCTCTTTGAAGTAAAATAAAAAATAAAAAAATTATCAGACCCTCGGTTTAGACGAATTTTTGGGCTCAGAGACTACTTTCAAACCCTTTTTTTTACACTTGATAATTTTTAAATTCCTGACACCAGCTCGGATACTGTTAAATACTGTCTATTGCGTAATTTGATAGTCTTTCCAACGACCGCAATCACCGTTCTATGTTCTACTTGTTTGCCTCATCTATTTCAATCAGAAATCATAGAGTTCTATTCGCTTGTGTACCAGAGATGAAAAAAGCATGATCGCAATCTCGACCTGGTCATTTCAGTTCCGTTGTTTCTTTTCCTTTTTTTTTTATTCAGGCTTTGCGCCTTGTCCATGTCGAGGTAATTATAGGCGGGAGTTCGGATTCCAAGGAAAAGTATCCGTCTTCTTAAGACAGTCGTAGGTCAGGATTTAGGGAGAGATATGCAATGTATAGTACATCCAATAAATGCTCTATCTAAAGGACTGTGAGGTCAGTGGGAATATAATTATTCATTTTATTCCTCAGGACTTTTTAAAAAAATAAGCATTTACAAAATACCACATTCTTTCAGTCATCTCGAAAGGAAATAGGGTTCTCAGAACTTTTCTTCTCAAACATTAATATCAATGTCTTGTCCACAAGATCGTAGGTTTTTGGCGCTTCAATACTCCCAAGGCCGAAACCACAAAACTTCTCTGATCGGTGAGCATATATTAGTTACATTTTTAATTTTTTTCTACGCCATGAGTGAGTTAACAGTTTCTTCAGCTTCATTTCCGACTATACCGAAACATTAATTTGTTCAAAATACAAAGATTAGGCAAATTGATAACATGGTTCCTGTAGTTCTCATTGTTTCGCATTTGACTATAGATTTTTAAACGTTCGCCTTTCCCGTTTCAGTATTAACCACTGATACGGAAATGATAATAATAAAAATCTTAGGAGACGGGATAAGTGAGGGCTACTTTCAAAATGTGGATCACACAATGGATAAGTTTATGTAATCATCGCAGCTTCTCATTTCGTCTATTTCAATCTCATAATCGTTGTCAAATAGAATAGACGATCCGGTTTCTAGAATAAATACATGTATAAATTTGTAGAGATTTCTTTCTAATTTCATCAGTCATAAACTATAGAACATATTTTAATAGTATTTTCATACTTTTATAACTTAGGTTCTTCTGTTTGCCTTTAGGTTCTACTTAAAATGGATGCTAGCGGAGGATATGATAAGCTGTTCTAAATCTCACTACATACGCACCTAATATTACAATACAATACAAGGCTGCACACTTCATCAAATATTAACACTCAAGTAAGACTAAAAATTCTTTAAACACATTATGCAACAACCTTAATGCTAATATTAGTTCTCTGTTGCAAAAAAAAATTACATTTGCTCAGTTCATCAGAATCCATTTTGATTTTTGATAAATAACGGACTTATTTTGCTCTTTGGATTCCGTAATTAATCTTGTTGATTTTTTTTTCTTTGTATTGTGCATACTAAGATTGTTATAGTTTCTGTTTGTGATAAAGTGAAAACATCTAAATCAGTTAGGTGATGGTCAGAAACTTATGCCTCAAAATTACACATTTGACAACGAGTATAATACAAAAGAGATAAGTGAAAAATTTATACGTTCCCGAACATACGGTGGGCACTATTTCACTAAATTTTGTTTTATATTTTTTACGTCTGAAAAAATGTGGAAATTCAGCGGATTTTTAGCAAAGAATTCTGATTCAGGTTGCATTTCAACATAACCACTGCCGCAGCTAATATTGCTGCCCGAAAATCCATACATGCAATGAAAGCGTAAGCAGCAGGCAAATACGTGTAATTAATTTTTCTTTAAAAGGATCGTATGTGGTGTAATCAGTGCTGATAAGCTTCCACACTTCGCAGCATCGGTGTAATCACAAGTAAAATACCGATTCCTACAAATGTTAACAATATCAACAAAACCATCTATGCACAAACGTTTTTTAAAAAAAGTCTACAAGTTACAGTTGGCATTTTGATTATACGCAATGAGTGACGCAATGTGTCTGAAAGTAAACATAACCTTCATTAGAAATAATAATTTATTATTTTGGGAAAGAGCTGCAGAAAAATGGAGTGCAGTAAAAAATGGATAATGAATGTGGTAGAAGTAGAATCCAACTCAATAGTCATACATATTTCACATACAGTCGACAAGGCAGAAACACCGTGTTCATTCTATTAAATGCCAACGTAATTGCTTTATAATCAATTTATACGATTAGTTAATTTGGCAAGTTGGAAAAAAACATCGGCGCTGTATTTATTATTCCAAACATCCCACATCCGTAAGCAGACTCCAATGGTTTCCTTATTTCTCAGCACGCAGCGTACACATTGCCTTGCTTCGAATCGTGTGGTGGCTTTGCGTGCATGTTGACGCTACTCGAGCAGTACCTAGCTACAGCTGCTCGCAGTTCTTCTCTCTCTGCCTCTCGGATCCACTGGCTTTTCTTTTTCGTCTGTTCCTCATCCGTCCTACCCCCTTCCCCTCCACTTTATCTCCGGGCAGGTCTCTCTTTTTTTTTCCGGGCTGTGCACTCCTTCGTTGGGCCGCTAATTACTTTTGCTTGCCTTAATGGCGCTTTTCTTTAATCAGGTAATTTCGTATCTCTTTTAAAATAATCTCGCCGCGTTGTCCCGCGCCAGGTAATGAAATTCTGAAGTTCTAATTATCTAGAACGAAGAAGCGAAGGGAGCGCCAGGGTACAGGGGGAGGGGGGTTGTACTGGGGAAAATAAGTAGGTTTTTTTCGTATTTTCTTTTTTGAGGATGCAGGGGGTTTGGTGGGGGGAGAGGGCATCAGAGAGATAGCCAGCGCTCTCTGGCAACTGCGGAAAGCATCTCTGTATATCTGGAACCGATTCGAAATAAGGATCTCTTCTGAAAATGGCGCCCTTTGTAAGTGCCACGCGCCACATGATTCAGTAATGAGGTCAGGACAGAGCAGGAAGAGTAAATTTCAGACCTGGTGCTGTTGATGAATGAAATATTCACAGAAGACTGATGAGCTGGAAGATTTCACTTCCATTTACGTCAATTAACGCCAATGCGTTAACTATTTAACGGCTGCTAAGACCTTCCAACCATCTATTCTCTGGTAATTGTGTTGAAAGACTAAAAAAGGTTTTCTTCGACCGTGATGCCTCATGACTGTACAGAAATTCACTGGCTCGCGGAAGTACGTGGCTTCGATCCCAGTTTGGCCTTCTCTTGAAATAAGTCCATGCAAAATCAGGGTGGAACGTTCATAGAGGCAACGGCCTATTTTCTTCCCATTCCTAGCCCACAATCCTATTGAAACTTGCTTTAAAACCACAACTGATAAAAAAAAGTCATCCTGAGCACAATTCTATGTCAAGATACGCCGGTGACTGAATTTACAAGAAAACTATGTCCCTTAAATTCAATATTTTCTTTGCTTAGGGGTTTACGCCTCCTGATTGATGTGTTCATTAGAGATGGGAAAGACAAACAACGTGAAATAATTCTACCCTGGCCTTTGGAGGAACTAATCCAGCATTATCCTGGAGTGAATTCGAAAAGCCTAGGAAAACCGCAATCATGATGACTGGATACGGAATCGAATCCACGTCCTCCCGAATGCGACGCCAGGTCGTTACGACTAACCGCTCAGTGATTTGAGCAGTGGAACGAGACTGTATGTAACGGAACGATTATGAAATCGGCGTGTGGCAACAATCGAGGAATATTGACCCATATCAACAGTAATTGTTGGATTGTACTCATTTTTTTTCTTAGTATCAGCAATCGTTAGTGAAGACTTTTAATTAAAACGGTGAAATATCTGCTGTTATTCAGTACAGTATTCAGTTAAAAACAATCTCAAGAACAACCAAACGTATAACATAACCAGACACTATCAACATTGTACCACTAAGATGTTTCAAAGTTCCTACTAAGTGTTATCACTGTATTTGCTATGAGAATGCTGAGTTATATTCCCCGAATAATAATCTAGAACCATTCTCTAGATAAATAAGTGCAGATATTTAGAACGTCTGCAGGATATGCTACTTTCTCAAATTCTTTCCTTATAGGTGAACGAGCGTACGTCCTTAGGACAGATTCCTTTTGTTTACTTTCTCCTAATAAATTTGTATGTTTCCATTTAACCAATATCAGATTTCAGTATCGTACTTCGAATCAGCATTAGTATAACTTGCCTCTCAAAAATTTCTCCAAAGTAATATAAAAATCTACATAAATTTTTAAACAATTGGTAACAGAGAAATAAAAAACCATTATAATTTGATTTAGTTATTTGTTCTAGAATTATTATTTTCTATTTGTGGTGTTTTAAAGTTGCTTTCATTAGCAACATGTTACTGAATATCAGATCCACGTTTTTTCATCAGCAAAATTTATCAATTTTTTTTTTAACTATGAAATGCTACGGAAAGCAAACTTAATGAATGTACTATGCAATTAATTTGGTATCAGTGGCTTAGCTATTAAATTGTGAACACAATCATGAATTTCTTCTAATGATATCTCTGGTCGCTGTTTTGCGAGCGAAGGCTGACACGTGACATCGTTTCCAGCCAATAGCTATCGAGGTGAATGAGTGAATGAGCTTACCTAATTATATAGTAGATCTGAAACCTTAACAGTCAAATTTCTTTACTAAGTTAAATGCTGTTTACGTCTATATTATGCTTTCACTACACGAAATTTTTATGTTCCGCAGACTGGTTGAAGAACTTTTTCTTTCTCATCCTGTTTCACCTTTTATTAACAGTATTGACAGTAAACATACATACCAATTAATAATCCGTCGCGTCATTAAGTCTAAGGTTAAGGTCCTACGAACTTAGCTTCTCGAGGTGTTAATGCAGACTTTGTCTTCACATGTCGCCTTTCTCTATTCTGCAGTGGGTCATGCAACCCTATATAAGTACGGACAACTGCCGGCAGTAACAGTTACCACAACAGTTGAAAGCTATGGTTCCTCAGTTATCATGTGGTCAGAAGTGAAGGTAAAGAAATTTCGTAAAACTGTGTCGATATATGATCTAGCGACAAAGTTTCCATTTGCCACGTGATCCGCCTACAGTTTAACGTGCAATCCGAGAGTCCTAGCGTACTCACAACAACAAAGCAAACCCCATAAAATACCTGGCTTCGCCATATTTTTAATGTCTTGTTCGGTGTGCTCCTTACGCACTGAATTAAAATAATCTCCAGGCATTCAGTGTAAGGAGTTTATTATCTAAGCTTTCATCCGCAGGATTCCTTAACAGTACTACAGTAACTTCCTACCTTCTGGATAAATGAATTTGCAGGAACTGAATTAATCATGCACTGCAATTTGGAAATACTGTCCGAAACAATTATCGAGAGCCACGCCGGATTCATTCTGGTATACAGATTGTATCACTTAAGGGGACCTGGGCGTGAACAGACTGCGTTTTTGCGCCTCGTTTAAATGCACATTACTCATGATCTATAATGCGGATGAAGTTGCGATTTGTACCAACACTGAATGACATTAACTAAACTTGTATATAGAAATTTATTTAATTATCTGTTATAGTTTAAAAATTACAACATCTTGTCTAGCAGATTGTTTTACAACACACATTCCCATTCTGGTACCTTTTACTAGTGCATCATCAGTCTATTAGCGTTAAAACTGTGTCAGACTACAGTCAACATTCCTAGGAACTCATTATGCCTCTCATTTTGTAGTATGGAATACGTCAGGGGAAATAGAAAAAAAAAACTTATCAAACCACCAAATTATTTTGGTTAAAAATTACCACTATAATTATATGCATGATGACAGAAACAAAAAATTTCTGAAATGTATTAGGCATAACACAAACAGACTGTCTCATTCTCAAACCATTGTGAAGATATATGTACCTAATGTTCTGAAAGTGTAGTTTTGAGAAAATGACAGCAACAGTGAGTTGAAAGAAGGCTAGGCTAGTGTGCATACATTTCTTCAGAGAGCATTTAGGACCAGACTAACAATTTAAAAGTTGATAAACCATACATTTTTGGAAACAGGAGAAATTTTTCTATCAGATAGAGGCAAAGAAAAAAAATATTTTTTTTAGTCATTTTCACGTCGAGGTCCCCTTTATTTCTGACAAATGTTTCTTTGAAGATAAACGCTTTTGTAGCTCGGATTCCAGACTAAACTGTTAACCCCTTTAACCGGAAGAATTATAATGACTTGTCAAGCCTCTAACCGTACGAAATGTGTAGTGAAATGAAACTTCGTCACTAAAGCAGCAGAATAATCCTTAAAGGTGTATTGCCCTTTAATATTATTAGCATTTCATTTATTTACTGCCAGTAGACCCCTCCTGAAGATCATTCAGCTTTACGGACTGATGTGACTTGCAAAAAGTTGACAGCAATATTAATTAACATGTGTAAGCCCGTGACCGCTTTTTGCGTATCTTAACGGGCCTAGAATAGTTCCAGTTTTTAGGATGAAAGATCATGACAGGTTGATCTGATTTGACCAAATATAAACCTAACCTATGTTTCAGTGTGAATAAAAACTCTTGAGCTTGATGAACTCAGAAGCATTAATAGAGGTTGATATTAAACACGAACAGTGGTAATAGCGCAATCGTATAATAATACAGACTTGACTTTTATTTGACCCTTAAAGTTTGCAAAATTAAAAAACTTCCTGTTTGCTTCTAAAGCATCATGTTGTTTTTTTATTTTTTTATTGAGACTGGGCAAACACTCGTAATCATTGGTCATAGTATCTGTGACGGCCAGAGAACTTAATACATATTCCACATTATTAAACAGTTGAGCAACTCCGTAGAAATGAATTGCCAGAATAATTGATTTGGTCCACTTATAATAACCTGATAAGTAACGTACAACGAACATGAACAAAGACCATTAACGAAAGTGGTCAGTAAAATACCTAAAAAGCAAATAAAATGTAATGCATAAACTTTGGTCGAGCAACAACATTAGTGAAGGTTTTAATTAAATTAAAATTTAGCCTAGGCCGAAATGACAATCGGCATTCGTGGTTACAGCAGAGACCATAAATAATTTAAATTTTTAAAGTTTTTTTTTAAGATGCTTTTATTAGCACCATATTAATGAAAGGCAGATCCACGTTTTTAAAACGTAAGGTTAATCGGTATATTTTTAACTATGAAACGCTACGAAAAGCAAACTTAATGAATGCATTATGACAATTAATTTGGTACCCGCTTAGCTATTGAATTGTGGACATAACCACGAATTTCTTGTAATGATATCTCTGGTCGTTGTTTTGCGAGTGAGGGCTGACACGTGACACCGCTCTCCAGACAATAGCTATTGAGGTGAGTGAATGAGTGAGCTTACGAAATCATATAGCAGATAACGCACCGCAAGCCCCTCTAGCCCGACTCTCTGAGACCAACGTCTCAATGGAATGACGGTGCTGAACTCGGTGTCCTTTGCACAGAATTACGCAAGTACAACGCTGCCGCTATTTCTCCTTATCAATTTATTTTCTTTTTACATATACTAACATCTTATTTCGGTCATATTAATCACATTTCGCCATTGTATATTTTCATTCTGCAATTTTAGCTTAGCTTATCATGTTTTGAAAGGAAATTTTGTGAGGTTACAACTAAAAATTTGAAAATTTCCTGCCATGAATTGTTTAAGCCCGTGAAGACGGACAGCTGCTGCCAGAATTGCCTTCTCTTGATTTAATCTGGATAAGAGTCATTTCCCGTTTCATGGCGAGTACGTGTTTCAGACATAGGTTATGCCAAGGGCTCACTGGCAGAAGATACATTCGTTTCGGTAGTCCACGTATAAAAACAGTTAGATGTGGACAATTGAGTAAAACTGGCTCGTAAACAGACGTCAACAGAGCTTGGAGACGTGACAGGCAACGAGATTTTTTTTTATTAACTTGTGGCTTTACTCCTCGTCGATGTCGAGGTCATTAGTGGCGGGATGGGACTAGGGAAAGGAGCGGGAAGGAATTCAGCCATGGCCCTTTTGAAGTAAGCAACCCGGCATTCTCCTGGAGTGATTTGGGGAAACCATGGAAAACCCAAATCTGGATGCCCGGACGGGGATTCGAACTGGCGTCCTCCCGAATGCGAGGCCAGAGCGTTAACCGCTAACTCACCACACTCGGTGGCAACAGGAAGCAGAGTTCGAAGCTGCTACGACTAAGAGACTTCGATGTTCGCGTATATTCGGCGATCGGAATCTGACATTCAGTTGTGCGGGTTTTTTCGAACATTTATTTTTTTTATTTTTAAGTTTTAGTTATGGCTTTACGCCTCGTCGACGTCGAGATCATTAGAGGCGGGAAAGGACTGGGGAGAAAGAACTGGAAGGAATTCGGCAATGGTATTTTGAAAGAATCATCCCGGCATTCGCCTGGAGTGATTTAAGGAAACCATGGAAAATCCAAATCTGGATGCCCGGACGGGGATTCGAACCGCCGTCCTCCCGATGACGAGGCCAAAGCGTTAATCGCTCACCCACAATGCACTTTTTTTTTTTTTTTTTTTTTTTTTTGAACTAGCCTTAAAGCTGAAGTTAGCAACAACGCCAAAAAAGCTTCTTTCGTCTCTCTACAGCGTATATGCAATGTAAATGTAATTAAGGGCTTGATGATAAATAAGATGAAAGAATAATTCGAGCCAAATGATAGTAAATTGTTGATGATGTTTTACATGTCAAGGAAAATCGGACGATAACTTCTTTTGTCTAAGTGGACGAGCAAGAAAGTTGGTCTTAAATATTTCATAATTTGCAGTTGTTTTCTTTAGAGTACCTATACAACTAACGCATAAATGAATAAGGTGACTTGACTGAATAAGAAGAGCTCATTAAGCTGTAAAGAGACTGACCGAAATAGTTTCACTCAACGACGCGTGACAGGACTGATTAATATATGAGAGTCAACACGAAATTATTTAACAACGTGTCTGTCGGATGTGTAATAAGAATACTGTTTAAGGGCAATTAAACAGAGCTTTATCTCTAGAAAACGTAAGCACTGTGCAAACAAAGTACGCTAGAATGCACCATGATTCTTATTGCAGATAAAACCCACACTACTAAAGATTTATTTCGCCGTAAAAGTGGATGATTGCACATGAAACTAAAATCGTCACTTCAGAGGCCGATCTACAATTTGTGATCTCATAGCTAATAAGGCAGCAATTCCCTTAAATTGCCCCAAAATGGGAGGATAACTCAGTAAATCATTCGCGTCTTTGACCTCCATACCTATAAAGAACTGGTATCACAGCCGTGAGTGAAGAATATGCCATGTGCGACGGATGACAGCAAGTGAAATGTCTATAGGAACTGAAAACTAGCTAACATTTGTCTGGGAACTTAGTTATAAAGGTAACCTTCCTCGAAATTTAGTGTTCCTAGTTTCAATGCGTGTCCTACTAGAGCACTTGTCGGCAAAACTTTGTTTGGATCATGCGAATTACTCTAATAAGTTCCGTGGATAGAATTCCTTGTTAAAATGTACCATAACAGTAACCGAAACGGAATGTGTGTGAACTCTTTCAACACGAAATAAGAGCACGAGACCCTAATATTTACTTTTTTTTACCAACTCTATGAAACAGCAACAAGGTGGGGATGCAGGAATGATGACTTACTATTCGGGATAAAAAAGTAAATCATTTCTGTGTATATGTTGTTTATTTAATGTTGTGGGTGAGATTTGCCAAATGAAAAATCATATCTGTCTTTTTTTTATGTGGCGTAAAGAACTGGTGTATGAAACCAGAAGAACGTATAACTTCTGAAATACGGACTAGCAGATAAATTGGTAAAAAATAAATATAAAAAATATCGTAAAACACGGATGTGTGAAAATCGTAGATAATTGAGCCTCGTTTTTCATGCCTCTAAAATTATATTAACTCAAATTATGTACCATCGATAGTGAGGAAAAACAATTTGGATTGAGGTAGAAAAAATGTAACGCACAAGCCAGCCTACGTCGTAGAGTCATTTTAGAAAAATCCGTAGCTATACACAGATCAATAATAATTGCATTCATTGACGTGGGGAAAGCCTGTTAAAACGTTAGTTGGAAGGCACTGTTTGCAGTCCTAAGTAAGGAACAGGGACAAAAACGCAATTATAAAAAGTTAACAGGAAGTATAGCTTTAACTGACAAAGAAAGAGTGAAGGCTTAAGTTTGAAAGGAATAATACGGATTATTACAACTATTATAGGAAATAAATTCTTAGCTTCTAACAATCATGGCATAAAATGTAGTGCCAAGTTGTATAGTACCATACGACTTGCAGCTGATATAGCGCTGATAACTGAGAACAAAAGGGAAAGGATATGAAAAGTAACAAAATCACACCGAATTACTAAAAGAAAGATGCGCTTTGATATTAAACAAAAATAAGACGTTACGTATGCATTACGGCTGGCGATCAAATTTCCATTTTTTTATAGTTGGAGAAAAAAAGATCCAACTAAAGGAATTTAGATATCGGGTAAATGTGTTCACAGGTGACGGGAAAATGTTGAATTACACAAGCTAAAGAAGCTTTCTCCAAAAAAAAAAATAGTTATGCTTATGGCATTTTTTATGCTTATGGTTTTACGCCTTGTCGACTTCGGAGAAATGGTGACGTAGGACAAATGCTAACGAAGAACAAATGGGAAAGCGAATTTACCAGCAATGGATAGACTATTTGAAAGAAAATAACCTATGTGAGCCAATTTGTTAATGTGGATGAGACTTCGGTCCATCACTACACTCCAGAAAAGAAGCAGCAATCAAAACATTGGATACGAGTCGGTGGCTCTGCAACAAAAAATTATAAGGTCGGTTTTTTTTTTTTGCCAAAAAAGGTTTTAGCTACTGTCTTCTGGGACTCAAAAGGGATTCTTTTTATTGATTACCTTCAATAGGGTAAAACAGTAAATTTCGAATAATACTCAGTCAAGGGCGAAAAGAAATTATGTTTCGTCATTAGAATACGCCTACTAATAAAGTTTTTTTGACAACTGGAATACTTGATGGTACGAAGCGTTGGAACATCTACTCATACAAATCTCAAATAAAACTATAGTGAGGAAAAGTTATGAGTCAGTTGAAGAGGTGACACCAACCGTCTTCTATGAACGCCTTGCCCTTGTATTGGCGGTTACCATAAGGGATATTTAAATCTCCTTGGGAACGGGAGGTAAGGTGAACTGGAGTGATTTCCCATTGCGTTCCTCACTATGACAGTGTTCTTGAGTGTTGCTGTAAGTGTGGATGACTGCGATAGTGTGTGTGTTTGTGTTGTGGATTTAAGAAGGGAGAGACCTTGATGGCTGTCAGGCCTGACTACCACATCCGATGGACGAATCAACAGTGTCGCATGCCCTCTCTCCATACACACTGCGGAAAGGTTTGGGATTTAACCAGACAATCTGGTGATCAGGAATTATGCACGTCCACCTACCCAGCCTGCCAATTCCTGATAGTGAAATTTTATTCCACCACCAGGACTGCAACCACGGGCTAACCCTGTCAGCGCCGGATACCACGACGGTGCCGCAGCCAACTGAGACAACGCGTACTGTAACGTTTCCTTCCCACTACCTCATTTCCTTCAAAACTTCTAGGCTAATTGATTAATCATTGATTATCGGACTTATTTTTTGCGGAAATTTGTCTGCAATCAAATTTTAATAAACCATTTATCAGTGGAAAGTTAATAGGGAACAGGAAAAATTACAAAGAATAAATATAAGTCTGTATATAATGTCCCACACAAAATAAGGATATATTATGATCTGTAAGCAGTTTGTCTACAAATGTCCACACTCGAAATTTGAATACCTATTCAATCCAACAAGTTCATAACAGTTTTCCATAAGAGCTTCCTCAAATCTTAATGGTCACTCAGAAGCAGCTATACACATAATCTTAATGGTATTAATTTGCTTCACTATATGATCGTATCAAGGAATACGTATCTTGGCACCACAGTAAACATCCAATGGGATCCATCTGATGAAGTCAGGTGTTGATAAATCCAGGGCTACTTTCAATAAAATGAATAACATTTTAAAAGTCGTTATTTATCAATTACCACGATGATGAGACTCCTGCGCTGCTATGTGTTCTCGGTCCTCCTGTATGGCTTTGAAACGTGGACATTAACAGAAACTATCAGTGAAAGGTTAGAAGCTTTTGAAATGTGGCTATACCGAAGAATGTTGAGAATACCATGGACAGACCACACCACAAATGCTGGAGTGCTCCGCAAAATGAAGAAAGAAAGAAAAAAAAAGAATGGAAATACTGACCACCACAAAAACACGAAAACTTCAGTACCTTGGTCACACCATGAGGAATAATAGCCGTTACGAACTCCTGCAATCTGTTCTCCAGGGGAAAATACCACGAAAGAGAAGTGCTGGTAGAAGAAGAACTTCTTGGTTAAAAAATCTAAGAATATGGACTTCCAAGACAACTACGGAGTTAATCCGAGCATCAGCCAGAAGAGACGAGACAGCCAAGATGGTTGCCGACATCGGAACGGATAGGGACCAGAAGAAGAAGAGGAATATGATCGTAGCGAAAGTGAGGTATGGCAGAGACACAGAAAGTAAGAGAAAAAGCATAAAATGAACTTACATCGTGCAGGCAATCACGGCACGCCACCACACGCAGCGAAACTGCGAACTCATCAACTGAGAAAAACTTTGCAAAATTGAGCTTAACTGAGTACCCTATGGTCTCCTTGGGGCCTTATAAATACCCCCCGGGTAACTGTACTTCTTTGGCTTGGTCCTTCTAGGAGGAGCGCTACCAACATTGACTGCTGGCCTCCCAGCTGGCATCAGTAATCTCTCTTCCATATGGAAGGAAGCACAAGGCTCCAAAGATTCTAGCTCTCCAGAAGACACATTTTTGCGTCCGAGGGTTGGTGACAGACCGAACTTCTCCGCGCCAAAGGAGAAGGCGGGAAGAGGGCAACTGACCTTCTGGCGTGGACTTACGGCAGCCTGCATCCATCTCCTGAAAATCTTATATATATAAAAAAATAGACGTGTGTTTTCCTATATTTCACTTTTCAGCCACCACTACCTAGCACAGATCACTGATGTTTGTGTGTGGAAGTAGCATGGAGTTTCCTGTCATGCACAACGTTGGCCGAATGCCGATAGCTATGGGGATGTGGGAGATATGATTAAAGTTGGTCAATGGAGATCGTTTTCATATTTCGAGCAAAAATTTGTGTCTCCTTATACTTCACTTTCTTGCCACAACTACATAGTATAGACCATTGGTGTTTGTGTGTGGTACTAGAATCGTGTCTTCCGTCGTGCACAGTAGGAGGAGGTTGTCTTAGCTAGCCTGATAAGCTCTTTGGACAACTGTAAAGAGACTCCACTCGTCCGCGTGACGTCACAAGATGGCCGCCCCCCGTTGGTGTGACCAAGATGGCCGCCGAGCGCACCGCCCGGTCGTATGACGTCACACGTTAGTTCCTCGACCTGTCGCACAGATGGCGGTAGCTGCCGGGCTTGCGCATATGTTAGTTCCCCGATCTGCGGATAGATGGCGCTGCACCGCTAGTTCACAGATCCGCTGACAGATGGCGGGCTTGCGCTGCACAGTTAGTTCGCCGATCCGCTGGCAGATGGCGCGACATGTATCATTTTGGTCTCCGACAAATATTTGGAATGCGGACGTCAGACAAAACTATGGATTCGTCTATCACTAGTGGTCGTCGGGTGTTGCGTATTCCAATTCCACCTTTACCGAGTAACTTAAATATAATTAAAGTCTTATCTTCGAGGAGTTTAAACGGACCCATTGGTTTAAGTAGACAATGGACGATTAGTTCATCCATTAATCGGGAAATCGAGTATGATGGTCTCCATGATGTCACGAATCCACTTCCTCTCAGATGTATACTGTTTGATACAGAAGTGGGTGTTGACGTCACTGCCGGAGTATAAAGGCCATCACACCAGCCAGCTAGCCCTCAGTTCCCGGTCGGCGATCGTCAAGTCCAGTTCACTATGGCTAGTGAGGTTCTCCTGTTTTCAACATGCTACAAGTTAAACAGCAGTGACACCAAGCGTATCACTGTTGGTTTGTCACCTAAACTGGAATTTAATCCAGTAGTTTGTACTCGAAAAAGTTGGGTACAATAAAGTCACTCTCACACATGAAGAGTGGGATGTACTGAGACAGATGGGTCTATACAATTGGTGGCTTTTTCAACAACACTGAGCATCTGCAAACGAGTGTCTCGCTCGGCAACCACACCATCTCTTCCCGAACAGTGGCTGGAGCGAAAACTATATGGTTTTACAACAATGCTGTGA
>JARYHS010011408.1:287284876-287810349 GCA_031002005.1 Vandiemenella viatica | reverse complement strand
CCATATCCATCGAATTAATGTATGAGGGGGTACCCAAAATATATATATATTTTAAAAGCTACATATTTTTAATTTTTTTACAAAACAACCTTATCCTCTCCAAAATACTCACCATTACAACTAATACATACGTCCCACCGGTGCTTTCACTGTTCGAAACATTTTCTGTAGATATCTTTAGAAATGGCTGACAGCTCCTCCCTCGTTTTTTCTTGACCTCTTCAGTGATGTCAAATCGGTGTACTTTCATGCCCTTTTCATGAGTGGAAATAAGAAAAAGTCGCACGTAGCCAGATTAGGCGAATAAGGTGCGTGGGGCAGCGGAACCATGCCATATTAGCCAAAAACTGCTAAACAGAGACAGCTTTGTGTTCAGGTTAATTATCTTGGTGGAAGAACCAGTCTCCTGTCTGCCACAAATCTGGCATTTTTGAAGAACACTATTGCGTAATAGTCTTAAAACTTCCAAATAAAAGGATTAATTGACGGTCTGATGTGAGGGAACAAACTCTGAATGAACTACGCCCTTGGCATCAAAAAAATCAAGTGAGAATTGTTTTGATGTTTGTTTGACTTGACCACATTTTTTTTTTGCACGAGGTGACAATGAGGTCTTGCATTGGCTTGATTGTTGCTTTGTTTCTGAGTCGTAACCATAGCTCCTTGACTCATCACCAGTAATGACCTTTGACACAGAATCTGTACCAATTTCAAGCTGTTGTTTCAAAGCACGATATTCAGTCAGAGCCCGAGGAACAAACTTGGCAGCAACCCTTTTCATTCGCATATCTTCGGTTATAATTCGCTGAACCAAGCTCCAAGATAACCCACTAATCTCTGGCAGTTGATCAATTTTCTGCTGACGTCTGGGAGCACAAGCTCTCGAATTTTTTCAACATTTTCGTCGATTCGGGCAGTTGATGGACGTCCAGAACTAGTTTTTGTCATCAATCGACATGCGAACCACTCGTAAACTTAAGTTCTTCCCAGAGCGTCATCGCTGTGAGCTGTTTTAAACATTAACATTCTGTCTGAGTAATAGTGCTGCTTTAAATAAATTACCTTATACATACTGGGTGTCCTCCTCTTAGGCAATTTAATAACATGTTTGGTGAGGATTTATCAATTTTGATTGAGGGCTCTATCAGGACTACCAAAACATTTGGCTTCCGTTTATACGAAAGAACATGTCTTCATATTGAGGACAGGCCGTAGAAATATAAATTTGACAGCCGTAGATGGAATATTACAATTTAACGACAGTCGACAGGTTGATAATAACTCACTATTTTGAAGCCGACTGTCAGGGAAATATTACTTTACACTAAACGCTTTGAGAAAGGTTAAGTCAATGAATCTCCAACCAAATAGGAGAGAAAGTCACATAAGATTGCGATGTAATGTCGGTAGTTGTCTGTGTACAGATGGTTCACTGCAGTTATACATGACGAAGTATCGATTCGCTTAGGAACGGACGGCTCTATTGCAATACACCGTATTCTTAATGCTATAGTGGACTGACTCCCTGACACTTTTACAATACTGACACCGATTTAAAATAATTTAAAACTTACTATTTATTAAACTATTGGAGACAAAATAATTGATTAGTTTTGATATGCAAAAACGTTTTACACCGCTTTAATAAAATGTTAATCGGAGTGTAATTTGCAACAGTGCATAATTCGTTTCGGATCCAATTTCGAGTAATGTGTTTGCCTGTAGAAAAGTATGGAGCTGAAACGAAACTGACAGATAAATTTCAGTGATGTTTGACTGAATTTTCCAATAATTAAAGATCAAATATAAGATGTGAAGAAAGGTAACAGAATTGTTTCGATATGTTACTAGCTTTCCGACAACACTCGGTTTAGACCACAAAAAACTTGTACAATTTATTGCTCTTTTTTTATTGAAACATTGCTTGATTAAAGTTTCATAATACAGTATACATTACAAAAACATATAAGTACATTAGCCAAATGAATGAGATGAAAACTAGTGTTTTCAAAATTCGACACGTATAAAAAGTCGCTCTAGACAGTCTCCGAAATGGCGTTTGTTCCTCGTTGATTTTTAAAAAATTCGATAGTGTTATTTTGAGTGTGGTTAAATAATCATCTACTTACTCAGGTTTTTCGAATAGATTATTGTATACATCATGTTCTAATACCGGAAACAGAGAATTATGATTTTTATGTGGTGCTGTTATTAGAGACTTGCACGTACCCTCAAATGGAGATATTTGTAATATAGTTGCCGTAGCATGCTTCGTACAGTTCGAGATGTATATAGCCTTTCCACAAGTAAAACGATGTATTAATGTAAGAGCGAACTTTTTCACTGCGTTGTATATAAATAAACTCTTCTCGGACTTCCAGCCGTGTTAAGATGTCACACTTGTGGGACGTTTCGAAGGAGTCTTTCTCAGCCCTCATTTTCAACCAAATGTCAGTGATTAACTGTTTGTTTACCCGCTGCCGCGGAAACGGTGGAAGACAAAAACCAACACAGCGCGATGACGTCATCCACTCTTCTGCTCGTTACCAAGGCGATATTTTTTCAGCATTTCAGAAGCTTCTTCAGTTGGCATACAAGTACATTTTCTCTGGATTAAAGGTCATAGAGGAATAATGCACAATGAAATCGTCGACCAGCTAGCGAAACAGAGCATCAACGAAGGGCACTTTGCAGGCATTCAGCTACCTTGGAGGAATTTCATCCCACTAGTCTCTAGGAAGGTATACCTCAGTTGGAATGAAGACTGGTCCCGGACGCAGCTACTAAGAGGAAAACACTACTCAGCAGTACAACCTACAATACCGAAGACACCGTGGTTTGCAGAGCACAATATTGCAAGAAGACACGCAACAACCATTATTAGAATGAGACTAGTACATGGTTGTTATCCTCACCACTTATGCCACCTTCATATAATAGAAACACCTATATGCACCTTAGACCAAGAGAATTCCGACCTCAATCACATCATACTCTCCTGTTCACGGTTTCAATCACAACGCAAACGTTTCTACAGGCGCCTCGAACAGCTTTCAGTCAAATTCCCTGCGAGTGTTACCACCATTCTTCAATCAAGAAATGTGCAAATCTACAAGGCAATATTTCGCTTCCTTCAAGACACAGAACTGAAGATTTGAAGCCTTCAATACTCTGTAAGATGAAAATAACAAACAAACATTAATGTATAATGCTGGCTAAATGGTCTCAGACGAAAGGCCAAATAAATAAATAAATAAAATAAATAATAATAGCTGGGTTCCAGGCCGCACTGAGTTGGTAAACAGTGTCCCTGTTAACTAATGAATCAGTTGTTCTGATTTCTACAGCTTCTGTAATAACGCTGGCCATAAAATCTTTGACCAGGGCTAAAATTGTAGTTTTTGCAAAATCAAATGTGTGACCTTCTTGCGCACTGTGTTCGACCACCGCAGATTTGTCTTGTTGCCCAAGACGAATATTTCTTGCGAGTTCAACACATCGCTGCACAATACACCGCTGCGTTTGTCCGATGTAACAACGGCCACATTCACATGGTATATAATATATATCAGAGGTTCGTAAACCTAGGTCATCTTTAATGCTGCCAACATGTTTTTAATTTTATTGAGTGATCTGAAAATTGTTTTGGCTTCGTGTTGTGTGAACAGTCTCCCTATTTTGTAATTGCTCGTATGAAATTCATTTTTAATATGACGTTAATTTGTGAGGTGTAAATGAATGCTTATCATTATTAAAAATGGCTGTTTGTTCATCGAGTCAGCTTGTCATGTATGTCTAGCTATGACGTCACGAACCGGCCTCCGTTGGCGATCTAACAATGGCCGGAGATGTTTTTACAAAGATGTTGCTGTTATAAAAATCTAAGAAGTTTCTTAATTTAAATTTCAAACTAAGCATAGAGAAAAGAAAGTATTTCGTTTGAATCCAAATATTAACAGGAGTATTTATTTTTAATTTTCTTCGCTTTTCCTGATGCTATGTTACTGATGTCATTAGTTGAGCCGCTATGTAAACTACAAACGAATTGCGTACAACATTACAAAATCAAGATTATGAGCGTTATTTAATAAAAATTCATTTGTTTAAGCACCGACAAAGAAATTAATTACATTCAACCCGTCATTTTTGGCGGGCTTAGAAGCTATTATTTTCATAGTTTGTTTCTTTCTGTTATTAACAATCCCCTCTGAGAATAAATCTCATCAATGTGCAACAATTTACAATTTAATGATAGTTGTAACCAGGGGCGGATCCAGGGGGAGGGGGTTAGGGGGCTCAAGCCCCCCCCCCCTAAAAGTATATAGGTCCACCTTCGTCTTTTTTTTTTAGCTCTACGCATTCGTGGTCCGAGGAGACTATATAAAGACTACCCTTTGTCTGACTCAACCCGCCCCCCCCAAAAGCAAACTCCACTGAAGGCAAGCCTCCCCCCCCCAAAAAAAACTAAAGTCCACTCAAGCGCCTCCCAAACCAAAATCCTGGATCCGCCCCTGGCTGTAACCACCCAAATAAGGGAAACCATACACTCTTGAAGGGGATGTGATTTGGTTGATGTAGTAAAATTCTATTGTTAGGAATGTAGGAATGTTGGATTGCGTATACACTTAACTGCACAAACGTGAGGTTCTTCATCGATGGTGACAACATTAAATAAATATTCGCTATGTCCAGCTTAAGCATGGACTGTTCATGTATCACTGAATGTGTGTACAGCAAGTGGTCCGGTACCACATGGAAAAATGATATAATTAAGGCTCGAAATATAGGATACTTTACTTTCTGTTCTGACCGAGGCATGTTTGCATGTTTGTCGCTTCTCAAATATATGTCTGACTATTTGTTAGTAATATCCGTTAGAACAGAGTTACCTGTTACGTTAGAGGATTACAGAGTAAGACTGGTAGGCGAGTGAGGTGGACTGCGCTGCTAATTGAAACTCTGTCTCTAAAGGCGCGTTCCCACGGCGCGTCCTTCGGCGCGTGTTAGCGGATGCCTGTCGTCTTTGCCGCATATGCTAGCAGGGACGGCGCGCCTCGACCCACTGCCAGACGGTAAAAGATGAAAGGCGCGTACTGCATACCACGCGCCGTGGGAATGGGCCTTCAGGCTGCGGATGCCTGTAGGTCAACAATGCAGACGTCTACCTAAACAAATATTCTAATGAGTTTCTTCTTACCACCATCATTTCTTAATAACTTGGAATTCGAAGATCAACCACCACACCTCCGGTGGTTGCCAGCAGAGAGGAAGCGCGGAAACAAAGTGTCGGATCGCATGCGTCCGTGGATGTGGTCTTGATTGTCCTCTCCTCGCTCGCTGTCGCCGGAGCCATCAATCAAGCGCGCCTCGCCTCCTCCACTGTGACTCATTTTTCCCACGGCCTCTCCGAGTGGCGCCGTAAAAAGAGAGCGTTAGCCTCTTTACTGCCAGCCAGTGGGACCCCCGCTGCCGTTTTAACGGCGACATAACTCTGCCACAATGTGGCACACAGCTGATTCCGCCCGCAATTAACGCACTTTATCGCCGTGGCTCTGCAGACGACGGCCTGGGTGCGGTCGTCGAGAGGACGCCGTCTACCAGCTATCGGCATACGAGGCTAGCGAGAAATATGGCAGTCAGTAGTGTGTCTTCTAATTCAATGGACTATGTTAACGTATCTCCAACGAATGGAAGGTCTGAAAAACATCCACCTACGGTTGTTATTGTGATGTCACAAGACATAATTAACTAATAAAACTGTCGAACTTAGGAACTTTATGAGCAGTTAATAAGAGATAGAATTGAGAATCATAAGTTGGCATAGCGAGAGTGAGGCAGATGGATTTTATTTATAACTAGCTGGTACCCACGACTTTGTTCGTGTTTGTAAAGAATTTGGATTGAAAAATACAGGTCGACCACTTTCAACCCCTATATGTCCCACACTCCCATAGCTACCGACATCTAACAACCATAGTGCGTGATGGGAGACTCGATGCTATTACCACACACAAATGCCAGTCATCAGCACTATATAGTTCAGGCAGCAAAGTAAAATTTACGGACACACATGACTTTGAAGGAGATACGAAAATATCCTTGATCGACCACATTTAACCACCATATCACCTTCACTCCCAAAGTTACCGAAATTCGGCCAACGTTGTGATCGATGAGTGACTCTGTGTTACTACCACACACTAAGACCAGTGATCTGCGCTTCATAGTTTTGGCTGAAAAGTGATACACAAGGACACATACTCTTTGGTAAAAATTTGAAAGTGTCGCAGGTCGATCAGTTTCAACCCCCATATATCTCAAACCCCCACAGCTACCGACATCTAACAACCATAGTGCACAACAGGAGACACGATACTACTACCACTCAACAACACCAATGGTCTGTGCTATGTAGTTGGGGCAGAAAAGTAACATATGCGGAGACATATGTCTTTCGTCGAAATACGAAAACATCCTTGATCGGCCACTTTCAACCACCGTATCTCCCACAATACCACAGTTACTGAAATTCGTCCGAAGTAGTTGGAGAACGGTAACTCTATGGTACTACCACACACAAACGCCAGTGATTTGCGATAGATTGTTTTCGCTGAAGGGTGATACACCATGACACATGCTTCTTTGGCAGAAATATGAAATTGCTTTCAACCCCCATATCTCCCACACCCCCATAGCTACCGACATCTAACAACCATAGTGCACGACGGGAGACACTATTCTAGTACCACACACAAACACCAATGGTCTATACTATGTAGTTGTGGCAAAAAAGTGAAGTATAAGGAGACACAAATTTTTGGTCGAAATATGAAAAAGATCTCCATTGACCAACTTTAATCATCATATCTCCCACATCCCCACAGCTATCGGCATTCGGCCAACGTTGTGCAACACAGGAAACTCCATGCTACTTCCACACACAAACATCAGTGATCTGTGCTAGGTAGTGGTGGCTGAAAAGTGAAATATAGGAAAACACGCGTTTATTTATATATATATATATATATATAAGATTTTCAGGAGATGGATTCAGGCTGCCTTAAGGCCACGCCAGAAGGTCAGTTGCCCTCTTCCCGGCTTCTCATTTGGCGCGGAGAAGTTCGGTCTGTCGCCAACCCTTGGACGCAAAAAGGTGTCTTCTGGAGGGCTAGTATCTCTGGAACCCTGTGCATCGTTCCATATGGAAGCGAGATTACTGACACCAACTGGGAGGCCAGCAGTCAATGTTGGTAGCGCTCCTCCCAGAAGGACCAAGCCAAAGAAGTACAGTTACCCGGGGGGTATTTATAAGGCCCCAAGGAGACCATAAGGTGCTCAGTTAGGCTCAATTTTGCAAAGATTTTCTCAGTTGATGAGTTCGCAATTTCGCTCCGTGTGGTGGCGTGCCGTGATTGCCCGCACGATGTAAGTTCATTTTATGTTTTTTCTCTTACTTTCTGTGTCTCTGCCATACCTCACATTCGATACGATCATATTCCTCTTCTTCTTGTGGTCCCTATCCGTTCCGATGTCGGCAACCATCTTGGCTGTCTCGTCTCTGCTGGTTGATACTCGGATTAACTCCTTAGTTTTCTTGGAAGTCCATATTCTTAGATTTTTTTAACCAAGAAGTTCTTCTTCTACCAGCACTTCTCTTTCCTGGTATTTTCCCCTGGAGAACAGATTGCAGGAGTTCGTAACGGCTATTATTCCTCATGGTGTGGCCAAAGAATTGAAGTTTTCGTGTTTTTGTGGTGGTCAGTATTTCCATGTCTTTTTTTTTTCATTTTGCGGAGCTTTCCAGCATTTGTGGTGTGGTCTGTCCATGGTACTCTCAACATTCTTCGATACAGCCACATTTCAAAAGCTTCTAGCCTTTTACTGATAGTTTCTGTTAATGTCCACGTTTCAAAGCCATACAGGAGGACAGAGAACACATAGCAGCGCAGGAGTCTCATCATCGTGGCAATTGATAAATTACGACTTTTAAAACCATTATTCATTTTATTGAAAGTAGCCCTGGAATTATCAACACCTGACTTCATCAGATGGATCCCATTGGATGTTTACTGTGGTGCCAAGATACGTATTCCTTGATACGATCATATAGTGAAGTAAATTAATACCATTAAGATGATGTGTATAGCTGCTTCTGCGTGAGCATTAAGATTTAGGAAACTCTTATGGAAAACTGTTATGAACTTGTTGGATTGAATAGGTATTCAAATTTCGAGTGTGGACCTTTGTAGACAAACTGCTTACAGAACATAATATATCCTTATTTGTTCGTGGGACATTATATACAGACTTATATTTATTCTTTGTCCCCTACTAACTTTCCATTGATAAATGGTTTATTTAAAATTTGATTGCAGACAAATTTCCGCAAAGAAAGAAGTCCAATAATCAATGCTTAATCAATTAGCAGAGAAGTTTTGAAGGTAGTGGGACGGAAACGTTACAGTACGCGTTGTCTCAGTTGGCTGCGGCACCGTCGTGGTATCCGGCGCTGACAGGGTAACCCCGTGGTTGCAGTCCTGGTGGTGGAAGAAAATTTCACTATCAGGAATTGGCAGGCTGGGTAGGTGGAGGTGCATAATCCCTGATCACCAGATTGTCTGGTTAAATCCCAAGCCTCTCCGCAGTATGCATGGAGGGAGGGCATGCGACACTGTTGATTCGTCCATCGGATGTGGTAGTCAGGCCTGACAGCCATCAAGGTCTCTCCCTTCTTAAATCCACAACACAAACACACTCACTATCACAGTCATCCACACTTACATGAACACTCAAGAACACTGTCACAGTGAGGAACGCAATGAGAAATCACTCCACTTCACCTTCCCTCCCGTTCCCATGGAGATTTAAATATCCCTTATAGTAACCGCCCATACATGGGCAAGGCGTTCATAGAAGACGGTTGGTATTGCATCTTCAATTGACTCAGAAAGTTTCCCCGCTATAGTTTTATTTAAGATTTGTATGAGTGGATGTTCCAACGCTTCGTACCATCTAAGTATTCCAGTTTTTTTATATTTTTATTTTTTAATGGCATTCGGCCATGTTAGCCACTCAGCCAGCTCAATGTGTTTTTTTCGTTTTTACAGTGTATATATTTCATTCAAGTGTGATTGTTTTCTCTCTTTTGTAAGGACGACACAAGACGAACACAACACTTAATTAAAACCACCCATGCCCTCGGCCGGACTCGAACCGGCGACCCCTGCAACGCGAAGCAAGCACGCTACCCCTACGCTGCCTGGGTCGGCAAGTATTCCAGTTGTCAAAACAACTTTATAAGTAGGTGTATTCTCAAGACGAAACAATTTCTTTCCGCCCTTGACTTGAGTATTATTCGAAATTTACTGTTTTACCCTATTCAAGGTAATCAATAAAAAGAATCCCGTTTTTGGTACCAGAAGACTATGGCCAAAACATTTTTTGGCAAAAAAAACCGACTTTATAATTTTTTGTTGCAGAGTCACCGACTCGTATCCAATGTTTTGATTGCTGCTTTGTTTCTGGAGTATAGTGATGGACCGAAGTCTCATCCACATTAACAAATCGGCACACATAGGTTATTCTTTAAAATAGTCTATCCACTGCTGGTAAATTCGCTTTCCCATTTGTTCTTCGTTAGCATTTGTTATACGTCACCATTTCTTCGAAGTCGACAAGGCATAAAGCCATAATCACAACCTATTTTTTTTTTTTTTTGAGAAAGCTTCCTTAGCCTGTGTAATTCAAGCGTTTAATTCTCATGAATATTCTCCCGTCACCTGTCACCTGTGAACACATTTACCCGATATCTAAATTCCTTTAGTTGGATCTTTTTTTCTCCAACTAAAAAAGTGGCCATTTGATCGCCAGCCGCAATGCATAGTCTTATTTTTGTTTAATATCAAACCGCATATTTCTTTTAATAATTCGGTGTGATTTTGTGACTTTTTCATATCCTTTCCAATTTGTTCTCAGATATCAGCGCTATATCAGCTGCAAGTCGTATGGTACTATACAACTTGCCACTACATTTTATGCCATGATTGTTAGAAGCTAAGTATTTATTTCCTATAATAGTTGTAATAATCGGTATTATTCCTTTCCAACTTAAGCCTTCACTCTTTCTTTGCCAGTTAAAGCTGTATGCTTCCTATTAACTTGGTATAGTTGCGTTTTGTCCTGTTGCTTACTTAGGACTGCAAACAGTGCCTTCCAACTAACGTTTTAACAGGCTTTCCCCACGTCAATGAATGCAATTATTATTGATCTGCGTATAGCTACGAATTTTTCTAAAATGACTCTACGAGGTAGGCTTGCTTGTGCGTTACCTTTTCTCTACCTCAATCCAAGCTGTTTTTCTGAAATATTATCTTCTATTTCCTCACTATCCGGTGGTACATAATTTGAGTTAATATAATTTTAGAGGCATGAAAAACAAGGCTCAGTGATCTACGATTTTCACACATCCGTGTTTTACGATTTTTTTATTTTCTTTATTTTTGACCAATTTTATCTGCTAGTCCGTATTTCAGAAGTTATACGTTCTTCTGGTTTCATACACCAGTTCTTTACGCCACATAAAAAAAAGACAGATATGATTTTTCATTTGGCTAATCTCACCCACAACATTAAATAAACATCATATACAGAAATGATTTACTTTTTTATCCCGAATAGTAAGTCATCATTCCTGCATCCCCACCTTGTTGCTGTTTCATGGAGTTGGTAAAAAAAAAGTAAATATTAGGGCCTCATGCTCTTATTTCGTGTTGAAAGAGTTCACACACATTCCGTTTCGGTTACTGCTATTGTACATTTTAACAAGGAATTCTATCCACGGAACTTATTAGAGTAATTCGCATGATCCAAACAAAGTTTTGCCGACAAGTGCTCTAGCAGGACATGCATTGAAACTAGGAACACTAACTTTCGAGGAAGGTTACCTTTATAACTAAGTTCCCAGACAAATATTAACTAGTTTTCAGTTCCTATAGGCATTTCACTTGCTGTCATCCGTCGCACATAGTATATTCTTCTCTCACGGCTGTGATACCAGTTCTTTATAGGTATGGAGGTCAAAGACTCAAATGATTTGCTGAGTTATCCTCCCATTTTGAGGCAATTTAAGGGAATTGCTGCCTTATTGGCTATGAGATCACAAATTGTAGATCGGCCTCTGAAGTGACGATTTCAGTTTCATGTGCAATCATCCACTTTTACGGCGAAATAAATCTTTAGTAGTGTGGGTTTTATCTGCAATAAGAATCACGGTGCATTCTAGCGTACTTCGCTTGAACAGTGCTTACGTTTGCTAGAGATAAAGGCCAGTTTAATTGCTCTTAAACAGTATTTTTATTGCACATCCGACACACACGCTGTTAAATAATTTCGTGTTGACTCTCATATATTAATCAGCCCTGTCACGCGTCGTTGTGTGGAACTATTTCGGTCAGTCTCTTTACAGCTTAATGAGCTCTTCTTATTCAGTCAAGTCAACTTATTCATTTATGCATTGGTTGTATAGGTACTCTAGAGAAAACAACTGCAAATTATGAAATATTTAAGACCAGCTTTCTTGCCCGTCCACTTAGACAAAAGATTTTTTTTTTTTTAACTGCTTTACGTCTCCTATAACTACGAGGTCTTTAGAGACGGGAAAGGATGGGGGGCAAGGAATGGGAAGGAATTCGGCCATGGCCTTTTTGAAGGAAGCATCCCGGCATTCACCTGGAGTGATTTGGGGAAACCATGGAAAACCCAAATCTGGATGCCCGGACGGGGATTCGAACCGCCGTCCTCCCGAATGCGAGGCCAGAACGTTAGCCGTTACACCACCACGCTCGGTTAGACAAAAGAAGTTATCGTCCGATTTTCCTTGACATGTAAAACATCATCAACAATTTACTATCATTTGGCTCGAATTATTCTTTCATCTTATTTAAAAGAATCTCCCTATTTATCTCCCTATTTATCATAAATTGCATGTACGCTGTAGAGAGTCGAAAGAAGCTCTTTTGGCGTTGTTGCTAACTTCAGCTTTACTCAAAGGCTAGTTTAAAAAAAAAAAAAAAAAAAAAAAAAAAAAAAAAAAAAAAAAAAAAAAAAAAAAAAAAAAACGTGCATTTTGGGTGAGCGATTAACGCTTTGGCCTCGTATTCGGGAGGACGGCGGTTCGAATCCAGATTTGGATTTTCCATGGTTCCCCCAAATCACTCCAGGCGAATGCCGGGATGATTCTTTCAAAATACCATGGCCGAATTCCTTCCAGTTCCTTGTCCCGAGTCCTTTCCCACCTCTAATGATCTCGACGTCGACGAGGCGTAAAGCCATAACTAAAACCTAAAAATAAAAAAATAAAAATGTTCGAAAAAACGCACACAACTGAATGTCAGATTCCGATCGCCGAATATACGGCGAACATCGAAGTCTTTTAATCGTAACAGCTTCGAACTCTGCTTCCTGTTGCCACCGAGTGTGGTGAGTTAGCGGTTAACGCTCTGGCCTCGCATTCGGGAAGACGCCAGTTCGAATCCCCGTCCGGGCATCCAGATTTGGGTTTTCCATGGTTTCCCAAAATCACTCCAGGCGAATGCCGGGTTGCTTCCTTCAAAAAGGCCATGTTTGAATTCCTTCCCACTCCTTGAGCCCAGTCCTAGCTCGCCTCTAATGACCTCGACGTCGACGAGACGTAAAGCCACAAGTAAAAAAAAAAAAAAAAAAAAAAACCCTATTCCTGTTGCCTGCCACGTTTGCAACCTCTGTTCCCTCTGTTCACGTCTGTTTACGTGCCAGTTTCCACTCGATTGTCCACATCTAACTGATTTTATACGTGGACGACCAAAACGAATGTATGACACACGTACTCGCCAAGAAACGGGAAATGACTCTTATCGACATTAAACCAAGAGAAGGCATTTCTGGCCGCATCTGTCCACCTTCACAGACTTAAACAATTCGAGGCAGGAAATTTTCCAACCTATTGTTGTATCCTCACAAAATGTCCTTTCAAAACGTGAGAAGCTAAGCTAAAGTTGCCGAATAAAAATACTACTCTGTGAAATGTGATTAATATGACCGAAATGAGATGGTAGTATATGTAAAAAGAAAAGAAATGGGTAAGGAGAAATAGCGGCAGCTGTGTCCTTGTGTAATTCTGTGTAAAGGACACCGAGTTCAGCACAGTCATTCCATTGAGACGTTGGTCTCAGAGAGTCGGGCTAGAGGGGCTTGCGGTGCGTTATCTGCTATATAATTTCGTAAGATCACTCATTCACTCACCGCGATAGCTATTGGCTGGAGAACAGTGTCACGTGTCAGCCCTCACTCGCAAAACAACGACCAGAGATATCATTACAAGAAATTTGTGGTTATGTCCACAATTCGATAGCTAAGCAACGGCTACCAAATTAATTGCCATAATGCATTCATTTCGTAGCTTTTCATAGTTAAAAATACACCTATAAACTTTACGTCTGAAAAAACGTAGATCTGCTTTTTATTTATATGTTGCTAATGAAAGCAACTTAAAAAAAAACTTCAAAAAATTAAATTATTCGATAGTCTCTGCTGAAACCACGAATGCCGATTGTCATTGCGGCTTAGGATAAATTTTAATTTAATTAAAACCTTCACTAATGTTGTTGCTTGACCAAAGTTTATGCATTTATGCATTACGGTTATTTGTTTTTTAGGTTTACAACTTTCGTTAATGGTCTTTGTTCATGTTCGCTGTACGTTACTTATCAGGTTATTTTAAGTGGACCAAATACGTTACCGAATCAATTATTCTGGCAATTCATTTCTACGGAGTTGCTCAACTGTTTAATAATATGGAATGTGTAGTAAGTTCTCTGGCCGTTACAGATACTGTGACCAATGATTACGAGTGTTTGCTCAGTCTCAATAAAAAATAAAAAAAAAATAATAAAAACAAAATTAACATGATGCTTTGGAAGCAAACAGGATTTTTTTAAATTTTGCAGGGTCAAATTTGTATTATTATACTATTGCGCTATCACCCCTGTCTGTGTTTAACACCTACCTCTATTAATGCTTCTCAGTTAATCAAGGTCAAGAGTTTTTATTCACCCTGAAACACAGGTCAGGTTTATATTTGGTCACATTAGGTCAACCTGTCATTATCTTTCATCCTAAAAACTGGAACTATTCTAGGCACGTTACGATACGCGAAAAGCGGTCACGGGCTTACACATGTTAATTAATATTGCTCTCAACTTTTTGCAAGTCACATCATTACGTAAATCTGAATGATCGTCAGGAGGGGTCAACTGGCAGTAAATAAATGTAATGCTAATAATATTAAAGGGAAATACACCTTTAAGGACTTTTATGCTGGTTTAGTGACGAAGTTTCATTTCACCACACATTGCGTATAGTTAGAGGCTTTACAAGTCATTATAATTCTACCGGTTAAAGGGGGTTAACAGTTTATCCTGGAATCCGAGCTACAAAAGCGTTCATCTTCAAAGAAACCTTTGCCAGAAATTAAGACCACCCGTGATATAATCTGCATACCAGATTGAATCCGGTGTGGCACTCAATAATTGTTTCGGACAGTATTTCCAAATTGCAGTGCATGATTAATTCAGTTCCTGCAAACACATCTATCCAGCGTGTAGGAAGTTAATCTAGTAGATTTAATGTGCTGTTAATGAATCCTGTGGATGAAAACTTATATCATAAACTCCTTACATTAAATGCCTGAAGATTATTGTAGTACAGTGGGTAAGACGCACACCGAACAGGACGTTAAAAATATGGTGTAGCCAGGAATTTTGTGGGGTTTGTTTTGTTCTTGTGAGTACGCTAGGACTCTCGGATTGCACGTTAAACTGTAGGCGGATCACGTGGCAAATCGAAACTTTGTCACTAGATCATATAACCACACAGTTTTACGTAATTTTTGTAACTGAGGAACCATAGATTTCAACTGTTGTGGTAACTGTTACTGCTGGTAGATGTCCTTACTCATATAGGGTCGCATGACCCACTGCAGAATAGAGAAAGGCGACATGTGAAGACAAAGTCTGCATTAACACCTCGAGAAGCTAAGTTCGTGGGACCGTAACCTTAGACCTAATGACGCGACGGATTATTAATTTGTATGTATGTTTACTGTCAATACTGTTAATAAAAGGTGAAACAGGATGACAAAGAAAAAGTTCTTCAACCAATCTGCCGAGCATAAAAATTTCGTGTAATGAAAGCATAATGTAGACGTAAACAGCATTTAAATTAGTAAAGAAATTTGTCTGGTAAGGTTGCAGATCTACGATATAATTAGGTAAGCTCATTCACTCACTCACCTCGATAGCTATTGGCTGGGGAACGGTGTCACGTGTTAGCCTTCGCTCTCAAAACAGCGACCAAAGATATCATTAGAAAAATTTCATGATTATGTCCACAATTTAATAGCTAAGCAACTGCTACCAAATTAAGTGTCATAATACATTCATTCAGTTTGCGTTTCATAGTTAAATTTTTTTTTGATAAAATGTGGATCTGCTTTTCAGTAACATGTTGCTAATGAAAGAAACTTAAAAATACCACTAATAAAAAATAATAATTCTAGAACAAATTACTAAATCAAATTATAATTGTTTTCTTATTTCTCTTTAGACAATTATTTAAAAATGTATGTACATTTTTATAACACTTTTGGAGAAAATTTTGAGAGGCATGTTATACTAATGCTGATTCGAAGTACAATACTGAAATCTGATATTTGTTAAATGGAAAGATACAAATTTATTAGGAGAAAGTAAACAAAAGGAATCTGTCCTAAGGACGTATGCTCTTTCACCTATAAGGAAAGAATTTGAGAAAGTAGCATATCCTGCAGACGTTCTAAATATCTGCACTTATTTATCTAGAGAATGGTTCTAGATTATTTTTCGGGGAATATAACTCAGCATTCTCATAGCAAAAACAGTGATAACACTTAGTAGGAACTTTGAAACATCTTAGTGGTACAATGTTCATAGTGTCTGGTTATGTTATACGTTTGGTTGTTCTTGAGATTGTTTTTAACTGAATACTGTACTGAATAACAGCAGATATTTTACCGTTTTAATTAAAAAATTTCTCTATCGATTGCTGATACTAAGAAACAATTGAGTAAAATCCAGCAATTACTGTTGATTTGGGTTAATATTCTTCGATTATTGCCACACGCTAATTTCATAATCGTTCCGTTACATACAGTCTCGTTCCACTGCTCAAATCACTGAGCGGTTAGTCGTAACGACCTGGCCTCGCATTCGGGAGGACGTGGATTCCAGTCCGTATCCAGTCATCATGATTGCGGTTTTCCACGGCTTCTCGAATTCACTCCAGGAAAATGCTGGATTAGTTCCTCCAAAAGCCAGGGTAGAATTATTTCACGTTGTTTGTCTTTCCAATCTCTAATGAACACATCAATCAGGAGGCGTAAACCCCTAAGCAATGAAAATATTGAATTTAAGGGACATAGTTTTCTTGTAAATTCAGTCACCGGCGTATCTTGTCCTAGAATTGTGCTCAGGATGACTTTTTTTATCAGTTGTGGTTTTACAGCAAGTTTTAATAAGATTGTGGGCTAAGAATGGGAAGAAAATAGGCCATGGTCTTTATGAACGTTCCACCCAGATTTTGCATGGACTTATTTCAAGAGAAGGCCAAACCGGGATCGAAGCCACGTCCTTCCGAGAGCCAGTGAATTTCTGTACTGTCATGAGGCACCACAGTCGAAGAAATCCTTTCTTAGTCTTTCAACACAAGTACGAGAGAATAGTTGGTTGGAAGGTCTTAGCAGCCGTTAAATAGTTAACGCATTGGCGTTAATTGACGTAAATGGAAGTGAAATCTTCCGGCTCATCAGTCTTGTGTGAATATATCATTCATCAACAGCACCAGGTCTGAAATTTACTCTTCCTGCTCTGTCCTGACCTCATTACTGAATCATGTGGCGCGTGGCACTTACAAAGGGCGCCATTTTCAGAAGAGATCCTTATTTCGAATCGGTTCCAGATATACAGAGATGCTTTCCGCAGTTGCCAGAGAGCGCTGGCTATCTCTCTAATGCCCCCTCCCCCCACCAAACCCCCTGCATCCTCAAAAAAGGAAATACGAAAAAAACCTACTTATTTTCCCCAGTACAACCCCCCTCCCCCTGTACCCTGGCGCTCCCTTCGCTTCTTCGTTCTAGATAATTAGAACTTCAGAATTTCATTACCTGGCGCGGGACAACGCGGCGAGATTATTTTAAAAGAGATACGAAATTACCTGATTAAAGAAAAGCGCCATTAAGGCAAGCAAAAGTAATTAGCGGCCCAACGAAGGAGTGCACAGCCCGGAAAAAAAAGAGAGACCTGCCCGGAGATAAAGTGGAGGGGAAGGGGGTAGGACGGATGAGGAACAGACGAAAAAGAAAAGCCAGTGGATCCGAGAGGTAGAGAGAGAAGAACTGCAAGCAGCTGTAGCCAGGAACTGCTCGAGTAGGGTCAACATGCACGCAAAGCCACCACACGATTCGAAGGGAGACAATTTGTTCGCTGCGTGCTGAGAAATAAGGAAACCATTGGAGTCTGCTCACGGATGTGGGATGTTTGGAATAATAAATACAGCGCCTGTGATGTTTTCTTCCAACTTGCCAAATTAACTAATCGTATAAATTGATTGTAAACCAATTACGTTGGCATTTAATAGAATAAACACGGTGTTTTTGCCTTGTCGAGCTGTATGTGAAATATGACTATAGAGTTGGATTTTGCTTCTTACACCAACCACATTCATTATTCATTTTTTACTGCACACCAGTTTTCTGCAGCTCTTTCCCAAAATAATAAATTATTATTTCTAATGATTATGTTTACTTTCAGACACATTGCGTCACTCATTGCGTATAATCAACGATCGAAATGCCAACTGTAACTTGTAGACTTTTAAAAAACGTTTGTGCATAGATGGTTTTGTTGATATTATTAACATTTGTATGAATCGGTATTTTACTTGTGATTACACCGATGCTGCGAAGTGTGGAAGCTTATCAGCACTGATAAGCATCCACGATCCTTTTAAAGAGTGCATAATTTTTTTAAATTAATTACACGTATTTGCCTGCTGCTTACGCTTTCATTGGATATATGGATTTTCGGGCAGCTAATATTGCAGCGGCAGTGGTTATGTTGAAATGCAACCTGAATCAGAATTCTTTGCTAAAAAATCTGCTGAATTTTCACATTTTTTTAGACGTAAAAAGTGTAAAACAAAATTTATTGAAATAGTGCCCACCGTATGTTCGGGAACGTATAAATTTTTCACTTATCTCTTTTGTATTATACTCGTTGCTAAATGTGTAATTTTGAGGAATATGTTTCTGACCATCACCTAACTGATTTAGATGTTTTAATTTCATCACAAACAGAAACTATAACAATCTTCGTATGCACAATACAAAGAAAAAAAAATTCAACAAGATTAAATACGGAATCCAAATAGCAAAATAAGTTCATTATCATCAAAAATCAAAATGGATTCTGATGAATTGAGCAAATGTAATTTTTTTTGCAACAAAGAACTAATATTAGCATTAAGGTTGTTGCATAATGTGTTTAAAGAATTTTTAGTCTTACTTGAGGGTTAATATTTGATGAAGTGTGCAACCTTGTATTGTATTGTAATATTAGGAGCGTTTGTAGTGAGATTTAGAACAGATTATCATATCCTCCGCTGGCATCCATTTTAAGTGGAGCCTAAAGACAAACAGAAGAACCTAAGCTATAAAAGTATGAAAACACTATTAAAATATGTTCTATAGTTTATGGTTGATGAAATTAGAATGAAATCTCTACATATTTATACATGTACTTATTCTAGCAACTGGACTGTGTTCTATTTCACAAATATTATGAGATTGAAATAAAAGAAATGAGAAGCTGCAATGATTACATAAAATTATCCATTGTGTGGTCCACATTTTGAAAGTAGCCCTCACTTATCCCGCCTCCTAAGATTTTTATTATTATCATTTCCGTATCAGTGGTTAATACTGAAATGGGAAAGGCGAACGTTTAAAAATCTATAGTCAAATGCGAAACAATGAGCACTACAGGAACGATCTTATCGATTTGCCTAATCTTTGTATTTAGAACAAATTAATGTTTCGGTATAGTCGGAAATGAAGCTGAAGAAACTGTTAACTCACTCATGGTATAAAAAAAAAAAATGTAACTAATATGTGCAAACTTTGTGCTCACCGATCAGAGAAGTTTTGTGGTTTCGGCCTTGGGAGTATTGAAGCGCCAAAAACCTACGATCTTGAGGACAAGACATTGATATTAATGTTTGAGAAGAAAAGTTCTGAGAACCCTATTTCCTTTCGAGATGACTGAAAGAATGTGGTATTTTGTAAATGCTAATTTTTTTAAAAAGTCCTGAGGAATAAAATGAATAATTATATTCCCACTGACCTCACAGTCCTTTAGATAGAGCATTTATTGGATGTACTATACATTGCATATCTCTCCCCAAATCCTGACCTACGACTGTCTTAAGAAGACGGATACTTTTCCTTGGAATCCGAACTCCCGCCTATAATTACCTCGACATGGACAAGGCGCAAAGCCTGAATAAAAAAAAAAGGAAAAGAAACAACGGAACTGAAATGACCAGGTCGAGATTGCGATCATTGCTTTTTTCATCTCTGGTACACAAGAGAATAGAACTCGACAGTATGATTTCTGATTGAAATAGATGAGGCAAACAAGTAGAACATAGAACGGTGATTGCGGTCGTTGGAAAGACTATCAAATTACGCAATAGACAGTATTTAACGCGAGCTGGTGTCAGGAATTTAAAAATTATCAAGTGTAAAAAAAAGGGGTTGAAAGTAGTCTCTGAGCCCAAAAATTCGTCTAAACCGAGGGTCTGATGAAATTTTTTTATTTTACTTCAAAGAGACATTACTCCATAATAAATTTTCAGGCCATTTTGAGGAAATTATAACTATTGCCAAACAGCATAAAATTGGCAAAGCTCGAATCCTTGATCGCTCCCATGTAATGCAGTTATGCAACTAACTCTCAGATGATTTTACAAATTATTATCCGAATTAATTCCATCCTGTTTTGCCTTGGCGTCAACGGCTTACATTATTCGTCTACAAACACCTGTCTTCTTAATCACAATTTAGAGAGGAAAAATATTTCGTGGAATTACTAGGGACAACTAGGCGGAAGCCGGAAGGGACTAAAGTTTTACCATTCGGTGAATATATCGCACGCCGTACGTCACGATATAACTGCGGCCGGGATGACGTGGTTCGGCGTTTCGTGCCGGCTGTGAAGCTCGCTTTATGGAAATGGTGAGAGTTTCTAAGTGTCGAAGGTCACGCACAGACAACTTTTGATTTTAATCCCATCACGCTCTGCGGCCGGGTATGCCTAGGAGGGCCGTGCCATGTCCAGCTCCAGTAACAGCAGTACTGGACACTAGCCAGCCGAATTTCGGCTATTGCACAGATTTGAAAGTTAATGAGTTTCGTGCCGTTTTAAAAGTACACGCCGTTCCGCGAGTTTGGACTTCAGCCAAGTGGTAGTAGAAACATTCTTACAGGGGGCACTACAAATTCGGAACGGACAAAGTAACTAAGTTAGTGTTACATATATATATTAAAAAAATCAATCATGTGCGAAATACTCACCTGCACTAATGGTTCCATACCTTAGTGTCTCCAACAGAATTCAATAAAAACTTATGTTGGGAAAATGTTTTTTTTTTTTAATTTCACGACTGATCCTTACAAAATTACCTAAAAAAAATATAAATAATTTTTAACGTTAAATGTTAGTTATCGAAGAATAAAGTTTATAACTACGATTTATTTCGCGTTTTTGTGGAAACGATAAACCCCGAAACTTTCGCTACAGTTATCCTGTAATTCGTAAGAGATTGCACATCACTGTAAACGATGAAAGAATGTTTGGATCCAAAAATAGAAGGGTAAATGTTTTTTCGAAGACTTTACACACAAACACTCGGAATAATAATAATAATAAAGAAACATTATCATAATTAGCGGTTAGATATAGGCCTACATGCCGATTTTCTAAAAGTGATTTACTTCAATGCCCCTCTAATCCAACTACGATTATTTTCATCCTCATTATTTAAAAAATTTTTCTTCACAGTCGCGTCTGGGATAGTAAGAAATAAACAGTGAGCAACTACAGACTTATATCCACAAAGTTTGAGAAACTATAGGTTTGTGAAAGGTGAGCAGAAGATAGAGACGGACAAATGATTTCATTGTGAACGTATTGTAAGTGTGTCTCAGATTTCTAATAGCGACACGTTTTATTTTCTAAGAAATCTATCAAAAGAGGGTTGTTACGTGTTTTGGATACACTTGCAGTTCACTCATAAAAAACTACCTGTACATCAAAAATACAAAACACACAAAAACCATGCAGTTCCTAAACGCAATATAGTTTAGTTTAAATTATTTTTTATGTCTTTACGACACGAAGGCATGGAAGGAAAAGGAATTTAGTAATAACCTATTTGATAGAACCATTCCAGCCTTCATCTGTAGTGCAGAATTCTGAAAAACTTAAACTTGTTGGCCGGAGCGTAATTCAAATCGAGTCCGCCTCCCTCCCCCTTCACCCCACCAAACTCCAACCACCCAAGGCCAATTTTTTTCGTTAATCGCTCACCAACCAGGCTTATATTACACGATGCTACCAACTTTTCTATTTATTCGTTTTATGTTACATTACAACTAACTGCAAGGCAGAATATTAATCTGTGACCTATTTGCATTTTACTTATGCTGCTTTATTAACTCCGAAGTTCAAAACGGTTTCTCTGGGAGGATGCAATTTTTCTTTACTTTTTGGTGATGGAAGACTGCCTATGCATTCATACAAATTTTCACTCAGTATTCTAATTATTTCATTGTATGTAACTACAGTAACTAACAGTAACAGAGGAACAAAACAATGACAGATTTATACTCTTCTGTTACTGGGGCAGTCGTGTGGAAGTCCCTCCACTTAAAATTTACCAAAAAAAGTTATTATGGCAGAAAGCCTGACTCTCCGGGAAAAGAAGATAATCGTTACAATCATATCAAAAAATTCATACAATAGACCGCTATATCGTTTTTATGAGGACATTTATGAATATTATCCGGAATATTACACTGGATTTCGCTGTCGCAACGAGCAGTCTTAATGTCTTATCAAACAGCAGTATCCTTCCTTCGATCAGCCTATTAAATTTCCTCGAACTTCTTACAGAGTGGGTAACTCTACAATTATACTCCAGATGTATTCTGGTTTGATATATGAATTTGTTTCAGAACTGCAAGCAACAGCAACAGAATAAAGACCAATTATAGTCAGTTACTATTAAAAAAAGGCCGTAATCAGCAATAGAAAAGTATTCAACACATAAAAACATGTAAAATAAAGGACACAACGAAACCTAAATGGTAACTGACCTCACGAAAAAGTAACAGCCATTGCTCATTGACTGGAACAAAAACTTGTAAAAAAGAGAACGAAGTTAACACTTCAAGATGAAAGCGCATTGTAAGTTAGGGTACGAAGGTGCCGTAGTAATTAGTAGCTATATGGGTGCAAGCATTTCAACACCGAGCTTCTCAGCTGTCGTGTTCGCGTCTGACAGGTAACATACATCAACGACTAATGCCTCCTGCTAATTGCAGCGCAGAACCTCCACCTTTACATGCCAGATTAAGTTTCCGTGCCTGTATGATACCTTCCTTAAAGAGGTGCTACTTTTTAATCGACTCTCAAATGCATGCTGTTTCCTCGCCAGCGTAGTGATACGTGTTTAAGCGCCTCTTTCCTGGAACATGGAAGTATATATGAAGAAGGCGTCCCACGGCCCGTGCATTTGGCGGCCGCGGGTAGGGGGCCGCCTCTGCTGGCAGGCACGGCGCCCGTATATCCGTCACCCAGGCGGTAAACATCAAACGCCCGGATAGCTGATACGACACTAGGCAACGTGTTGCGGAGGTGGCTGCGAGGTGGCGATGGCTATCCTGTGGCGCGTACTGATTCGTACAATTCGGCTGCATGGAGCAGCCTACAAAACCACCGGTTGTGAGAAGCCTGACGAAGACAGCAGAGTCAGCTGTCGAAACGTCGTGTTTTTACACATCCGGCTGGACACCCAAGAAGATTTTGTTGAATCACCATAACGTTAATGAATGGAAGTCATGGTGCTGACTTAGCGGTCTTCCTGATAGTGAGTTTGATGGTTGTCCCTGAGCTGCAGGCAAACGCTGGGGCGGTAAGCAATTTCCGCACGCAAAATCTATACAATTCACAAAAAAATAACACTAATCGAGGAGACAGACGTATAACGACACTTGTGTGAGCAGGCACTGCCAATACGCTTTCGTGACAAAATGGATGATAAAAGTCGTCGTAAATCTGATACGCTAAGAATTAGACATGAACGAATGCAGTTACCATATTTTAAATCAGACTTTGCAGTCTGTCTAAATAGTAGAACATTTTTAATCATGATAGCATTGTAGTAAATCAAACATTCTTTTACATGATAGCAACATAAGAATTAAATAAAACATTCTTAGTTAGTCAGAAGTTAAGAGGTATATGAAACAAAAGCTTGTGTAACACCAAACTAATTTTAATATATGTCAGGGAAGCAAGGAACATCTGAGAAAGTAATGGAAGATGGAGTTAAAATGAGAATCAAGAAACGACTCGCTGAACATAATCACCTGAAACAGTAACTGAAGATTACCAATCCCTGAATAACTCATAGATTTTGAAGGGATATGAAAAGAACATTCAGAATCAGTTAAAATAATGATAGAGAAGCAAACACAGCCGATACTCACAGACAGAAGATTACTTTAATAAAGTATCAATCCTAAAACTTAAAGGAGGATGGACAAGGTAGAAAAGAGCCGTTAAAGCCGCTTACTTGGTATAAGTACGCGGGGATTGATTGGTAAATCTAAGTCCTAGCATTCAGGGGTACGTGGGTTCAAATTCTCGTCCGGCCCTCCAGATTTCAGTTTTTCTCGTTTTTCCGGAAAGCGAATGCTGTGATGATTCCTGCCGCAGATAATGGCCGAATACCTTCACGTTCATCATATCAAATCATCACCCACCTAACCTCTAATAACCTCGACGTTAATGAGGCGTAAAGCAATAAGAAAAAAAATAAGTTTCCAATACACACATGAGATAAGCAACAGGAATCTTTGGCGAATTGCAAGCTGAAAAAGTGGGATAAGGTTTGTTATGAAAGTCGGACTACTAACCTCATTTATGCAAATCATCCCAGAACGAACAACACGCAGAAAACAATTTTGCGAATTCAATATATACGAATAAAAGTTTCTGAAATTTATGCAGCAGCTCGAGAAAGATACGGAAGTAGGCAAATAATCAATTGGAAGGAGTTACGTTTGTATAAAAAGATTTGAAAGTGGGTGCCAAGACTGTACAATCAGAGAGCTGTAGAGGCTGATGTTTCCCAAATGCTTTTGGAACGTGTTACATCTCAAGACTGATTTGTCACACAAGATAGCCTTTGTCCACACCACTATACTCTTCAAACCATTAGGTCAAATATGAAATAGCGTATAAAAGGGGAAGTAGCTACATTGGCAGCAAAAATCCGTTTGTCGGTTGGCAAGAGTTTCCAATACCGTGTCTTCATTCTTAAGCTGTTAGATTCTCTGTTTGACGACTAAGTGTCAACGCTGCAGTCTTCTGTGAATTTCTGGGCATCATCCAGCATTCAGTCAAAATTTATCATTTATTCGGACATCTCAACAAATATTTACGTAGGTGGACAAAAAAATTCAGACAACAAATGGGTACTTTCAAGATTTTCTTCGGAATTGTCTGCACGTACGAGGTCTGTTCAAAAAAATACCAAACTATTCACACTGAATGTTTATTACTGTTCTTGCAACTTTACAAATGATTGTATCCATCGAAATACTCATCGCTTCTTCCTCTGTTCATATGTTTCGTGGACCTCGTTTTATGTTATGGCTCGAAGCTATGTACGCGATTTTTCTTGAATTCGCGTTACTCTTTGGTAACGACATCAGGAAAAAGTCCGACTATGCCAAATCTGGAGAGTAAGGGTATAGGGAAGGACGGTTGTTCCGTTCTTGCCCTAAAATTCCCGATCGAGCAGAGACTAATAAAACGAGGTGTCGTCGAGTATAAAATCCAGCAGGTGAACTTTTTAAAACTGTTACGTAATACTCCTTGTTGATAGTCTGACCTTGTGGGACTAATTCGTAATGGATAATCCACGAAAGTAAAAAAACAAAAAGGTAAATATCGACTTGACATTTGACCGAGTCACGCGTGTTTTTATCGGTTGTGGCGGAGGTGAACCGTTCCATTGGAACGATGGTGCATTTGTTTTTACGTCATACACCAACTTTCGGTCATCTATTGTGATGCTTGTCATGTAGTATTGTTGCAGTTAGCACGATCGAGTGATTCTCGGTGACACGGTTCTCTTTCTTAGCTGTCTGTGAGCACAAGCACTAGTTTTACAGCGCATTTCAGTTAAATTTGTGATAGGACGTGACTCTAAAACCAACTTTTTCTACAACCTCCCACACAATTAAACGACGGTTTGCATCAATCACAGATAGAACAACATTCATTGTTCACGTTGATGAACGTCCCGATCTTGGATCTTTCCCTATCGATACGCTTAAACCATTCTTAACATTGCGCAACACTAATAAAGTACCCTTTATAAGCGTGCTGAAGCAATATCCACGTTTCGGAAAAAGATTTTTCAGCAAAAACACAAAATTTAATTCTTGAACTCTGCTCCAAAAACTCCTTCATGTTCACTCCCTCACTAATTCTCAGAGCGGTCACTGCACCTGTTTATTTAAACGTCTCTATTTCGAAACTGATCAAATTTAGTCGAATGCGGCAAGCGGCATCTTGTTGGAAAAAAAGTCATTTTAGGCTGCGTTTTGCAGTAGCTTGATCAACGTAACGGTTCGTGCGAAGTATCCAAAGTTCTATCTTTAATTCGATCAGATTTTGTGTGTCGAAATAATTTTTATGAAAAAGAAATAAAAAATTGGATTCTTCACTGTAGAAACGTTTAAACAATTGTAGAGATTATACATAGAGAAAGCACTTCTTTTGCTCTATATTAATCAAATGAAGAGTTAAAAAAAAAAATTACCGGTCCTCCTACGTAGGTAACGTGGACAACTTTGTCACTTCTCTTAGAATCATCTCACAGCCATCAAGTATTAAAGGGTGGACGAGAATTTCCTGCGGTTTCTAAAAGAATTTCGGAATCTGTTGTACAATGTTTTGATGCCACGAACAAATTCCGGTGTAACTGAAAATTTATGCTTCACACCGTCGTTAATCTCCAGTTCTGTGTTGACGACGCGTCACGCCAGGCGGCTACTAAATTGCTCGATAAACAGAATTATTACGCATGTATAAATTTTCATGGCTGTAAATAACAACACGACAACTGATTGTATCCGACGAAACCGATAAAGTCTGCTTGAGTTACAGCAGGTGGGGAAACACTGAGCGGGAGCGCCGTAAGGAGGTTTTATTACTGGAAGTGTTTAAACGGCTCCGTAACAAATCTACTGCTTACTTCACGTGACTGTACCTAAATGAAGCTCATTCGTACAAGCATGTCACTATCGAATTCATAATGTCAAATGACATTACAAATTTTGTGGCTTTTTTTTTTTTAACTACTGTTAAGAATTAGCATCTACCGTACGATAACGCTTACTTTGATTTAATTCTTGCGGAAGTAAATTCGTTGTCATTAATCACTTTAATCTCTCCACGCAATTCTCTCATTTAAAATCAGTGTTCTATTCTAGAATCAGTTAATTAAGTATCACAGGCAAAAATAAAGTTTAATTCATTTCCATGCCATTTAAAGTTAATCCATGGAATGATTTTTGGGCCTGGCATTAAACGACTCGGTCAAATATTTTCTAAAATATGATCCTACCTAAATTTTGGTAAAGGTGCCATTTTAAAAGAAAATGGCAGTAATATGGAATGTAGTTGCCGTTGAAACGTTAAAAAAAGAATCAGGAGGTTTAGGTCCTTTTCTGTCCAGTCGAAAGTTTTCCTTTTTTTGAGTGTAAGGAAATATTGAATTCTTATCATCGAGTCTGGTGGGTGAGCAATAACAATGAAGTCTGGCTTTCGGGAGGACGTGGGTTCGAATTCCCGTCGGACAATGCAATTTCGGGTTTTCCTGTGAATGTCGGAATGGTTCCTTTAAAAGGCGGCCATGACTGAATTCCTTTCCCCTCCCTGCCTGTAATTCTTTCTCGCCTTTAATTACGTGAACAAGGCGAAAAGCCATGGGGGAAAAAATGGATTTTGGATGCAGACATCTCGCTTGTATTGATCGTATCGTTTTTTTTGGGTTTTTTTTGCAATGTTTCCTCACTTTTTTCTTCTCAGAGGCAAGTACGAAACTGGAAATGGTGTAATTTTACAGAATGGTCAACACGAAAGAAAAAGTGTAAATACGTTAGAGAAAAAATTCGCCTATAAGAAGATTTTAAGTAGTTGGGTAACATAATTAAATATGAAAAATAGTAACGTGGTAACGATAAAGGATAGTGTAGGTAATGGAGAAATAAGAAATAATTTTGGCAGCCAGCATTAAGGAAAGGTGGCGTATAGCAGCCCGTTAAGATGGCTTCCCACGACCAGTACATATGCTCGGCGCGCCGGTCTATCTGCCACCCAGTTGGTAAACATCAAACGCCCGGGTAGCACAAAATGACACTAGGCAATGTGGTTGGGAGGTGGCTGCTAGGTGGCGCGTGGTGATCCGTACAATTCGGTTGATTGGCGCGGCCTATAAAACCACTGTCTCTTGGAAGCCACCATCAGAACGAGGGGAAGATAGGAAGCTTAGAGCACTCAAATTCTATCGCGTCGCCTGACTGTAGCAAGGGGCACTGGTTGACAAGTAAACCTAAAGGAAACAAAAACAAAATCTTGTGACAAGTTAGAACACTAACATCTTTACGAATTCTGAAGTTTGACCTATAAGGCAGAGAGAAGAATAATTAGTAAACATCAAATACCTAAAGTTAGCAGTACAAGAAAACACGAAGTGAAAAAGATGTCCAGTACTGGCCGCTGGTTTTTGAGTAGCGTTATTAGGAAATAGCTTATAAACCTTTCCCAGATACAAGGGGGAGTCTCTTGTCTTATCTCATCTCGCGTGAAGGCTTCATCCTACTTATTTTTATTTATTTATTTAAAATGGCTTTTGGCAGCTGAGGCCATACAGCCAGCTCAATGTGTTATATTAAAGCTTCCAGTGAATCAGTTAAATCCAGTGTTTATATAGTCTTCAAAGTGCGGACGCCACAGGACGGACAGGACACACACACAGACACACAACACTTAACATCCATGCCCTCGGCCGGATTCGAACCGGCGACGTGGAGCTAGCACTCTAGCCCCTACGCTACCGAGGCCGGCTTCATCCTACTTGAACCTCAGTGTCAGTTGTAACGCATGTGAAGCCTGGGTTTCGGCCAAAGACCAAGCGGCTGCATAGGACCCTAGTCATACTGACCGACTAAGCCAGTTTATTTTTCTCACACACATTCTGTCTCAACAAGAATTATGAATCAATGCTACTTTTATATATAAATGTGATGTTACTGTGAATGTTGTAAAGGATCAGTTTATACTGGCAAATGATGAGAAAATGTAATACGGGTTACTTCTCTGATGTACTGATGACATAGTGAATTTACGAAAGCTTCAAGTATGGAATGTAACTCTCGAAAATTTCAGAAAGAAGATTAATTGCATATAAAATGTAAAGGTGCTAGTATTACTTCGGTGCTTACTCTTAAACAGATATTTCCATTGCAAGTTCTTAAATCAATTAATTCTTCAACATTTTTTGCCTTTTAGGTGTTCCATGGATTATCAGCGAAGACCATCGTATGATCGAAACTATTTCCTGGGACCACCGCTGGTATATACTTTTTCAGACAACAAAGAAAAATCCAAAATTGGTACACTTTTGTCGGAGTTATTTGTGAAAGTAGATAAAAGATTAACAAGAATCTTGAGTACCTTATCACAGCCCTCATATTCAGCCCTTATATGAAATGTTATTTGAAGAATTATTAATAGCAAGATGGGAATTGATTAATTATCGATTTGTACATATTTCTTGTGGTAAATCGTGAATTTGTGCAGATTAATTAACATTGTTTTATGGAGATATACTATGAAAATATTATGTAGTGTGTTCAAGGATAGTATTATGTATGAAATATTAATTACTAGTTTGTAATTGTAAATATTGATGTGAGTTAAGATGGTTGGAGGACAATTTGCGACTGTCTGGATTGGTTTTTGTTGATAATTTTGTAGGTAAATACCTGTAAACAGTATTACATTTCATTACAAGGTGTTTTTTAATGATTTTTTACGATTTGTAACTATTTTTGTATGGATTTAATTGTTAAAGTATTGTTAGAATTGGAGAAACTTCGGTCAGGACTCTTTGAATTATTCTGGAATTTTCTGTAGCATCTATATAAACAGTTAGTTAGTTGAGCAGAGAGTTGCAACTTAATTGAAAGTTAGAATCAGTTGATTATTTATATGATCGTGCTTAGTATCTTTGGTAGAGGCGATGCCTATTCTTTGTGTACTGTGTTATATTATTGTAGAGCTCAAGAGGAAAAATAAACCTAATTGAAAATGATTATTTGGAGTATTTCATGCAATCAAAAACTTATCAACCTCTTTTTTTTTTTTTTTTTTTTTTTTTAAGTCGCTTATAAACACAAGCCGGAACCGGGATTCAAACCGAATTACCTGGAACCGCAGCTTTAAATCTTACCAGGTCGCTCTTCAAATTAGATCCAGAAAGCTCACAATTAAGTTTATGCACCAATTCCTACTAACCGGTTATATTGAGTAACTGAGAAGGGACAACAGGTATTAAAAACTCCCACCCGTCAAACTGGCGGTCAGACACAGCTGGACTTTGCTACGACAAGCGTAAAAGGAAAACTGCGGAATCACGGGCTGTAATTATACGTAAAGTAGTGCGGGCTGGCGGAGGTATCGCGTGTTTCATTAGCGTTTATTGAAGTTTATCCTCGCAGGTTGCTGTTGTTCCCCCGCTCGCCTCATCTCAATTATCAGAGGCAGGCGGCTCGCTCGGGACGGGCCATTTTGAGGGACGCAATTATTGTTTCTGGAACGAGACTCGCCTGCGCTTGGTTGGCCCCGCAGCGGCCTGCCCAGCTGTTCCAGCCAATGGTAATTAGGAGGGCCACGGTCGGACGAGTGTAATTTGGGAAAAGAGTTGGCCCGGCCCAACTCCCATCAACCATCGACAGCGCTCCCGCTCCATCCCTCCACTTCTGTGCTTGTGAATTCGGCCTTCAGACAGCCAACAACCACGTGCATCATTTGTGAATACGACAACTGGTTTCTTGAAACGCTGGTACGGTGCTTTTGATGAATATATTAACACACAATAGGAAAGGATTGAAGATTTCATCAAACTATCACAAACTATCATCGACGTTGAGGTGATTGAGCAGGAGGGATTATTGACAGGGAACAAGAAGGAATTTTGGCATGGCCCCTTTTCTTTTTAAGGAAACACCCCGGAATTCGCTTGGAAAAACCATGGAAATCCGAAATCTGGATGGTTCGACGGGGGTTTGAACCCGCGTAATCCCTAATGCCAGACGTTACCGGTAACCAAAAAACTGAGTCAGGAAAATTAACTATCACATATGTTTTGAAGGTATACTTTGTCTATGGTGCTATCAGCCGAAATCATTTGTTGACCAAAGAACTTTCGGACTATCAGTTTTGAGGCTGTATCCTTTTTTAAGGAAATTAAATCAATTAAACGAGAAAGGAAATAGGCTGTATCAAGTTCATTTTGGAAGCTTCTGAGAGCTGATACAACGAAAACGAACCAAATGTATTTGTCTAATGTGGTTTACTGAATTTTGTTTGACACATTGAATATATTCGCAAAACATACTGTTAAGATTGTCAGTTCGTTCATTGTGCGACCTACTAATACTACCGCTCTTATAGACCTATACAGCACAATATCAAATAAAAATGTGAAATTTATGTCTGCAGCCGCCTTTCAAACGTTTAAAATTATCGCAATCCTTAATATCTAGTAAGTTGCTCTCTTATTGGAACTATGATTAGGTTTATGATTTAATATTTCGCGATTCTCAACCTTTTTAATACTTTTTATGATTCAGATATGCTGACTTTAAAAGCCAAAACCAAACACACATGGTAATGATACACAGTAAGAGGTCAAGAAACGATGTGGTACTGGATTTTTCAAATAATCGAATGAGCAAAGAAGAAACAATAGTTCTATGAAGAGGCTCAGGTATAAGACGTCATGAATTTAGTTTCTACTAATTATGACAGGGCATAATCGATTTGTATACAAAGCACTAGTGAGTCATCACGTATAATATTGTTGTCCATATGGGGTCCCCATCGAAAGGGGTTAGTGGGAGTATTGTGGAAGGTCCAAAGAAGGGCCACCCGATTCGTGATAGCTGGCGGGAAAGCGTAAGTACGATGTTGAAGGAGTTGTGTAGGGGAAGACCTGGAACACCGAAGTTGTTGCTCTCAACAGAAGCTAAATGAAGAACTCACGACTGACTTATTTCGGAATGACAGCAAACAAATGTTACTAGCAGCAACATTCATATCTAGGAATGATCGAGAAAATAAGATAAAAGAAATCAGGGTGAGAACCGTTTCAGTTCTGTACTCATTTTTTCCACAAGCAATTAGAGAATGGAATAGGAAGGATTTACCGGGCGAGTAAACTTAAAATCCGACAGGAGTAGCTCTCGATAAATCACTCCGGCCACCCTGATCTGGGTTTTCTATTGTTTTCACATATCGTCCCAGGCGAATGACGGGTTGGTTAATCAAAATAGTCAATGGGCGTCTCCAGCCATATACCGGATATTCCTTCCAAACGATTACAATTTCGGATAGGTGCAATGCACCCTCTGCCACCCAGTTTCAGTGAATCGTGGAGTAATAATAATAATAATTTAAATTGCCATGTTAATGAATGACAAGAGTTACGTAATCAGTGACATTATTAACAGAATCCTAGGACCTAGCGTGGTGGGTGATCAATTAACGTTCTGGCCTCGCATTCAGGAGGATGCCGGTTCGAATCCCCGTCCGGGCATCCAGATTTGGGTTTTCCGCGGTTTCCCCATATCACTCCAGGCGAATGCCGGGATGCTTCCTTCAAAAAAGCCATGGCCTAATTCCTTCCCGTTGCTTGTCCCCAAACTCATTCCGCCTCTAATGACCTCGACGTCGACAAGGCGTAAAACCACAAGTGAAAAAAAAAAAACATGTCTTTGATGCAGTATCATCCTTCTGTTTAAAGTTAAGAAACAAGTTTTTTTTTTAACTGCTTTACGTCTCTCAACAGCGAGGTCTTTAGAGACAGGAAAGGATGGGAGCAAGGAATGGGAAGGAATTCGGCCATGGCCTTTTTAAGGAAGCATCCCGGCATTTACCTGGAGTGATTTGGTAAACCATGGAAAACCCAAATCTGGATGCCCGGACGGGGATTCGAACCGCCGTCCTCCCGAATGCGAGGCCAGAACGCTATCCGTTACACCACCACGCTCGGTATGAAACAAGTGTTCATTTTCAATATAGTATGATCTATGCCGCCTATCCTTTAAGTTTACGAAGAAATTATTGATTATTGCTCTGTCCTCCATTCACACAGTTTTTAGGTTAGAACCCAAGATTGAAAATTATGAAAAAATCCATCCCATCGGCTTGGTAGTTTTTGCTTCATGCGTGGACTAATTAAACCCACATAAACGGCCGCTTACAAATTTATTTATGTAGTGAAGTGTTAAGTGCAGTGTGACTCAAAAAAAATTGTCATGTTACACAGTTACTGAAATTTTTTCCCTGCTCACTTTCACGATATATAATTAAACCATCTTAATAGTCCATACAGGCTCTGGAAGGACTGTAGGCAGGTAGGTTTATTCCACATAAGTAAAGCATTTTATATGCCACTTTACCTACATCTTTAAAGCTATGTATGTTTCACTCCTTGTTTCTCGGGAAAAAACAAACATGGAATCAGCTACTCTACTAAAATGATCTGGAGCACGCATAGTGACGATGGAAACAAGTGTGTGGGTGTAAGCGTCTGTTGAGTCGGTGGCCTTAACCAACTCATGTCCCATTCACACCCTTGTTGAACACGTCGGAAATACAGCCACCAGTGCTCAGGAAGTTATAAAAGGAGCAAATTTGCGTCACCGTCTTAGGACTTGACAGCAATGCTCCGTCCATTAGCAGGTGTGAGCGTCCTCCCCACCACTACTTCCGGTCTCACTACACGCAGATGGCTCTCAAGGAGTGACTTAAGTCCTAATGAAACTCATATCCGCCCTCGGAGATCATTATCCACATTTGTATTCGTGTCCACCGAGGGTACCTCCGAACGCCGCAGCTGTATTCCCAATCATTGCTCCTAGGTCAGTGAACATACGTTAATAGCTTGAAGCCAGCTTTCATACAAAGAGCGCCAAATTTTTGGTCCTAAACTCCGCTGCTATGATGAAATATCCACCACCATTGTCTCTAAGAATGCTATTATTTCGTTTCCATGGCTTTACGACGTATTTTTGATTGGATAGTAATCATTTCTTAATCACTGTCCCACTCAATCCAATAGTGAGAAATTTCAAAGTGATTGACACCTTCAGGTTAATAAAAAACACCACGAACTTAATCATCGACCAAACTTTTCTAAATTTTTGGTATTGTTTTCATCCGTTGTGCGTCGCCTTCAGCTCTGAACAAAACTAGAGAAATACAGTCTTGAACATTGTATCCGCCACCGTTAAATGCTTTTATAATAACATACAAAACTGTAACTCGCTCAGTTACTGCTACCAGACAATCATGGGACGTAACAAATAGTTCCTTAAACGAACAAAGGGAACGAAACGAAGGAAAGCGAGACATGAGATAGTACAGAAGACTCGCACAATTTCATTCAAATTCTGGAAAAGATTTTTGAGTAATTACAAAAATTCATAAACTTTTTATTAGGCTTCGTACAGGAATCATGAAAAACGTATCACGATAACTAACAGACTTTCTAATGTGTTAAGTGCCTAATTATCTGATGAGCAGAAATTATCTGGTAACGATATTTAGAATATAGAATGCAGGACAGTACGTAACTGTAGATTCATAATTTGTACAATATTCAGACATGTTTTATAAATCTTGAGTTTTGCTTTTCTGATTCTAACGCTCTGCAGAAATAATTCTAGCGTGCCATGTTCAACATATGTTATGTTCAACATTCGGTAAATAATTCTATGAAAATCAGAAGACAAACTGAAATACTCTTTACAAATATTGCTAAACACATATCACAAAAGGATTTTTTTTGGTGTGTGTGTTTGTGTGTGTGTGTGTGTGTTACAGTTCTTTCTATCATGGTAACATTAGTCTTCCCTGTTCAATATTTTCAGGTGGTAAAATACCATAAAGATAATGACCTTGGGCTTTGCTCTGTAGATGTCAAATAAAGTAATGTAAAAATAAAATTCTGCATTATTTAAACGTAAGTAACGGCTAGCGTTCTGGCCTCGCATTCGGGAGGATGGCGGTTCGAATCCCCGTTCGGGCATCCAGATTTGGGTTTTCCATGGTTTCCCAAATCACTCCAGGCAAATGCCGGGATGCTTCCTTCCAAAGGCCATGGCCGAATTCCTTCCCATTCATTGCCCCCATCCTTTCCCGTCTCTAAAGACCTCGCTATTAGAGATACGTTAAGCAGATAAAAAATAAAAAACTAACGTAAGTGGAAACGAAGTGAACATATTAATCTAAAAAAAAAACTAAAAATTTAAAGCAACTCAGTTGTAGTAACAGAAGTAAGAAAGAATCTTCAACAATTAACATCTTTACATTTAGTTTAGTAGTTCTGTAAGATGATAGTACCTTTGAAGTACCTGGAAAGGCATATTAATTAGATAAATAACATTATACGAAAGTATTTACCACACTACGGTGCGAATTAACGGATAATAATGGGTTTTGGGATATTGCTACTGCAGGGCCAAAATAAAATCGTTTCATGCGTTCACAAAACCGAATAACCCAGTTCTATTTATGATTCAAATAGCAATGAAAAACTAATTAACAAAAATAAAAACAAACTTCTTTTGCTGTCTAGAATGTTACACTCAGAGGAGTGATTATCGGTGATGGTTGCGTGTGTGTTAGGTATGAATGATGCGTTGTTTTTGCTCTCACAGGCCAGGCGACTTGGTCGAGGTCAGGTCAGCATTACGTCAGCAGTTGTTGACCCATGATTCAGCAACTCCCAGACAGAACTCTCGTCTGAGAACAGACGCAGCGCTTCTCAAAGCCACTGTTGTATGCTCAGTGACGTCATCGAAATTAATTGCATGTCCCGTGACGGTATGCGTTTACACCACTAACAGGGCGGGGTTCTGATTTGTAACAATATTAATAACTGCACTCTTAGGCTATGTTATCTGAATTTTATTATGCGTTCGAAATCAGATTAGCTGGGAAAAGTCCGAATTGTACAAGAAATTATCAACATTCGTGAGTTGTCAATCAAATAAGATGCCATGCAGAAAATTTTTATATCTCAACTATTGTTGACATCATTAGTGAAAAAGTGTATGGACACTATCTTATAACAAAATTACACTTGTCTGTAGAGTGATTCCATCGACTATTGCACTAGACGCTGAGATATTTCACGAGAACATTCGTGGAACTTGGAGGTTCATAATTTCTAAAGAAAACGCTGTGTGCTATAGGCTTGGTTTAAATTCCGAACTCTAAAACAGTGAAGACATATCAAACTAACATTGGTGAACGCCGTACCTTGCAGCACTTTTGGCGAAAGTCTAAAATGATTGTCAACACTTGGTTCAGTCCTCTCTGTCTTTAATTTACACAAATATTCTAGATACTTAAAACAACAAAATGGCAAACAGAGGAATGGACCTGGCTATCCAAGTAATATTCATAACCATTGTCTGTACACTCTTTTAGATAAGCACAATATTTGTTCACAAAATTTGAAAAGTCATTTAAATGTGTCGAAAACTTCATTAAACTTGTTTCATCAGCACATAACAGGCGTGCAGTATGTTTTCATTTTCTCACTCATATTTACTTTCAAACTTTCTTTATTTCATATTTTGGAAAGCTCTCCATCACAAATGTACTTCTTACTATACAACAATCTACGACGTATATTATGTTAAGGATTCCGCAAGTATAAAAAGTACAGCTACCATATCACAGTCTGTACACAAATATTTTTAAGACGTCAGTGTTTCTTTCCACTTTCCGTACATTACTGCGAAATACCATTTATTAGATTCTTCAAACACTTTTAACATTTTGTAGTAATTACGCATTAGCATGCTTGAGTGACATAATACCTGATACCATTTGACAACAATCAACCGATTGAAGTGAATAAATACTGCACGCAATGTCAGTGCGTAATGATCTATCAAAATAATAATCAACCAATTGTTATGGACTTTTGAAATTTAGAGATATTTAAAACAATTTTTCTTCTTATTAAAGTTCATTGATTGTACTGTTTTCAAAGAGCTAGCTTAATATTCTCTTTCTGTAAAACGAGTCAGTTGATACTTCAGACGTTTGTGCATACGAATGCAGTATTCTGCAATATCTTCAATGAAGGCTGGACGTTACGAAATTCTGTTTCTCATAATAATAGCAAATTATAGTGTTATTGAGTTAGTTATACTATACGCTGCTGTGAGTTTGAGTTAAAAGCCTTAAAAATAAATCTGAGACAGGTATCAATGATTAATTTTCTTCTGATTACCTCGCTGTTGGAGCGTGATTGCATTATGGATTCTCTCATGTATCTTGAACTATTTTTGTGGATATTTTATTTTCATTTAATGTAAACAGCCATGAATTTGGTCAGTGAAAGGTTCTGTGTCATAAGAAGGAAACGAAAGTCTCTTAGTTGCTGAAAGTTAGAACTACTGTTTCGTTCTGTTAAACTCGGTAGTAACTAAAAACTGCTGTCCGTATTAATACCAGCGAATCTATCTTTCTTGCCTGCATTTCGGTCTAAGGCTCTACAACTCTGCTTAACAGGCCTTACTGGTGGAAAAAGCTTTATCTACTTTTCTTTGTCAGCAGGTGTTATCTAAAATTCATTGGTGATACTGCTTAAAGTAAACTAAATAATGTACGTGAAACTGGATCTTTAACCAAGGTAAAAAAAAAATCATTGCTAAATTAAACATCTTCAGAGAAAGTGCAACGGAATTCTATAGAAGAATTGAAAAACTTTAATTTAGGAGCTCTTCCAAATTAAGAACTTAATCATTCATAAAAATAGTTCAGACCAGCAGAAAAAAAAATCGGTGAAATTGAATTAGATGTAAAATATCAGGTTTAGGTTACAGTCAATATTTGTTGTTGGTAATTAAGTTTTTTTTCTCAAGTTTTTAGAGTCCATCTTCATTCTTTGTTAGATAACCTAATATTTTTTTAGCATTTTGTCCCTCGCTTCTGAATTAACATTCAACTTACGTGGTTCCTCCTTCTTCTACATAACAAATGCTTGAAATTGAGTTTTTAAAACTTATTCTATTGTATGAGCATCGAATAATCATACTCTTAATAATTTCGCCAACATCTATACGTTATTTCTTGATTACTTCACATAATACCCCTTGTTCCAAACTGGTTTAATATTTATTTGAACACTTGTATTGGTTATCTTCGTTTTAATTGTATTATCTATTTTTAAAAGTGAGGGATGATCATATATCCCTGCCAGCGATGTCACCCATAACTTCATTACGAGTGACGAGTGGAAGACACACATACAAATTCAACCGCAGGAGCCATGCATAATTTATATGCACACCGCTCCAACCTGCATGTTAATAGATTACATCTTAGAATACAGACGCTGCGTTAGATCGAACGCCCGGATGAGACAAAATTTTAGATTGAACACTGTTTATGAACAACCACTCAATTAGTCGTACTTTCATATCTATTGCGTGGCTTATATTTCGGTACCAAGCATGACAAATTTCGAATATAGGACTGACAACAATTTCCTTTATAGTTGCATATCATTCACACAACCAATAGTTGTGAAAATAAATTTTGTGACAGAAAAAACTTTTCACTATATAATTATACATTACTGAATGACTGAAATAGATTAAGAAGGTGTTGAAATAAAAATTGGTCACTTTTCTTTATGCCCTTAGTTATCTTGTTTCCACTACACTTTATTCTGTTATAGAGCCACGTAAATATAAAAGGTAATTTTCGTATTTGGTCTGATTAAAAACCTACTGGACTGGTTAACGCGAGGTATATTGCAAAATGGTTCACATTGTTTGAAGCTACTGAAATCGTCAGAAATGACCATTATAATGGAAGCACAGCAAAATAATCAGAACAGATTATATACATCATAGCCACGTGCTACTAAATCACCACAACACGAAGCATGAAATATAGCAAGTAAAGTTAGAATTAGAGAATTAAGACAACATTTGTCAAATAGTGATCGAAATGAACAATGACGGTAGGCGATTACACATGCAAATTAAACCATTAAATCAATTTGTAAAACTTCATCGTATTGCGTTTGAGTATAATTTGAAAAATGAATTAAAAAAAACAACCTGCATTAAATTACCAAACAATTTTTACTGGATCACTCACTCACAAGAAGTAATTGGTTTAATGCGTATCAAACAAAATTAATGGTGAAATTTTAATTTTATTTATTTTCGTAATCCAAAACGTAAAAATAATTGGTATAAAATAATGTATGTGTAAATATCTCATTTTAATTGAATACAAAAGCTGGTGTCAAACATGCAATGGTGATCCTTTAATTTCTATACATATTCAAATATGAGCAATAGTTAAGCATTACTGGATCAGCTAGATGAGATATAAAACGTTATACGCGTTACAGTTGTTTAAAATACTCATTTATAAATGATTCCTTAGAACAGTATGTAGTAAGCAACAATGTTCCATAACAATCTAATCCAATATGTTTCCTTAGTTTGTCAATAAGCTTCCAATAATAATTAGATTTATTGGAATGAACGAATTGTACTTCAGGTACAAATAAAAACTATTTAATTGAAACACTTCTTCACCAACCCAGAAACCTATGATGCCGAGCTACCGTACAAGCGATAATAAAAACTAATTGTACTAGATGTTGAAAAATTAATGAACTTTACTTATAATTGTTTAATTTATTTCTCCGTAGCCTAGTCTTTAGTTCAGGTATTTAATTGTAATTTCCGTCGGTTTGTGTATTTCTGTACTAAAATTAAGATTTTATTTTCGTAAATATATATTAGAATTACTAGTTTTTGTCGCATACAAAGATCGTAAGCAATAGAGAAGTCACACAAAATATATTCAACTTAAATAACCTCAAGAACTATGCATAACATTTGTAATATTTAAACTTCAAAGAGTTTATTATTCGCTTTTATTATTCATTGATGGTAGCTGGATAAAAGATATAACAATTTGTATCCATTACGGTAAAAGTAAAATTATATTACCCCTTTGCTCGGATAGATAAATATGGGGAAATATATTTCTGGTTTGTTGGATGATATTACTCTAACAAATTTCTACAGACACACTGCAATTGCTGAAATCTCAGCGGATTTAATCCAAAAATTCAGTTATCATTTGTTTTATGGCATTCTGAACAAAAAAATCATCACTGAACACATGAAACAGGCTTCTGATTTTATTCTGCATATTGTCTTCGCAGCAAGATATGAACGGACGGATAGAAAAATCAAAACTTTATTTAATATAACGTTTTGATAGACAAAAGCTGCAGAAAGTAATACTTTGTTATTGTGGCATATCGCTGTTTCGAAGCTGGATGTAAAAATAGTAAATTATCTTTTAAAATATTTATACTGCAACCGTATCTCACTTCTTTTTTACTTATTCTTCTGCGCTTTCCGCATGTCATATTAAAAAATTTGACTCATGTGAACATAAAAAATTCTGGGTAACTGTAATGTTTGCTTTGTGATAACAGAGACAATGAGCAATTACAAATCACAGTGTCTAAGTAAAACCATATCTCTATCATTCATTATGCCTTAACCAGAGGCGAAACAGACTAATAATAATATCATTAGCATGATTTCAGAAAGAAAGTGGTTTATATTTTTTTTTAAAAGAAACAAAGTCTATAATACTAAAGCGAGCATCCCACAGGTTAGTATTATTCACAATTCATACGAATAATCAAACGATTAATAACTACACAGTGAAGATAATTTAAATTTAAAAATAACTGAGGCACAAAGTGAGCACACTTCAGAAAAAAGTCAAATGTTTTCTGAAAAAATTTTCTGTCAAAAAATTGTTTATCAACTAAATGTTCAACTTTTATCTATCGAAATTAGGAGAGTTGCAATTTCCTTTGAGGCAGGGAATGTTTCTGTGACCAGAGAGTCTTTGTTTTTTTCTGTTTATAAACTTTGCATTTTTGTTAAATTTCTAATTTTCACTAACATAGTCGTTAAATTTTAGTTTCGCTAAGACAAACTTCATGAACCAATTTTCATTTTTAGGTCAGTGTGTAGTATGAGATTATCTCAGATTACATTCTGCGAATTGAGTAGTAAAAACAGTTTGAAAGTTTATCTCAATTATGAGAGAAAGAGAGAGAAATTGTGGTGTTTGCATTGTGTAGTATGTTTAAGCACAAATTTCTTTGTGCTACAGTGCTGGAACTATCACAAACGAAATAAAGCGAATGAGTTACAAACGAAGTTTAAGCACCTCGTTGTACAGAAATTCATATCGCAGTGAAGACAATGCAGCTGTTTGCGACGCTGGTAGTTTGTTCGGCCACCAATAGATGGCAGCACGCAGCCTATTCTCAAACCCAACAGGAACATCTGATCACTAAAGAGCTTGCGTAAATGGCTGTAAAATTCTTCCCTAGTGAATGATAATTTCTACTTTCAGTTTTTAGACAATTCTGATAAAATAGGAGAGAATAATGATCATGGTAACCAACAACAGACGATAGATGTATGTAATACGACTATTTACAAGCGTCCAGAATTCATATAACGATGAAGTTATGTAACCAAAATAAGATTATGTATAAGATTTTTTTTTAAATTCAGTATCTTATTTTCCATATTCTTTTTCTGATATTAGGTCGCATTTCTATAACGTAAAGGGGGACAAAATGCAATTTGTGAAGTGATACCTTTCTTAGAACCGTATAAATTCACTAATCTGTTAAAATGCTTAATTTTGAGGTAAACGTTTTCAACAACCACAGCCGCACTCACATGTTTATTTCTGAAAACCTTAATTCTTTTTCCTGTAAACTGCTGTCAGAATTTGAAGCTATAACATTCGTATTCGGAATTTTACCTTCTGAACTAATAGGCTATTATAAACACGTAAACATTTAAATCTTGTCTTTTCAGAATGTTTAGAAAGCTGGAGAAATAAGTAATCAATAAAAAAATAAGAGTAAATTAGCTAAAACAATACAAAGAACAAAGTGTCAACAACAATATTGACTGAATCCAAAGCAAAAAAGTCGAAGTCCTTTGTTACGAAAAATCAAAGTTAAATCTGATGAATTTTTGTGAAAATAAATTTTTTATAACCCAAAGATCGAATAGAAACGAAGAAAGAATGCATGCACAAATAAAAGGAAAAAAAACTATCCAGGGAGGGTATTGAATCTGACCCCTAAGTACGAGAATTATACCCATCAACGAGCCTAATAATTCATCCAACATCGGTTGACTGCTTTCCGACTGCAAATTTTTGATTTATGATTTTTAAGTTGCAATTTCTTCTAAACGAAGACGAACAGCAGTCACGTGGGATTACAATTAACATTGTACTCCCCTCCTTGCAAACTTTAAGAAATTGAACCAAATAAATGAGTTTTAAGATTTTTTACAGTCCATGAAAACCCCGGCATAATATGTTCTGTAATTTCTGTGTGACTCTATAATAAACACAATACGACCCAATATACGTTTATATGTAAGTAAAGGTATTAATGAAAATAAATATTGGGTATTAAATATTTTGCGTTCGTACATTTTTATTTTTGTTTTAGAATAAAATTTTAATAAAAAAGAAAATTCTGAAAGCTTGCACGTATCAAGTTTAACTGGTCTGTCTGAAGGAAAAAAGCCTTTACGACAAAGAAAATATTGAAAAATATGATTACTAGTTTAAACTTCTCCAGTATTTTCGCTTTTCTGTCTCACGACATTGTCATTAGACATATTGCTTGCAAGTCTGCTTTCGCACGTTTCCTCTCAAAATAGTCTGTTAAGTTTATTTGTTGTTTCTTAAAATAAATAATTAATGAGAATGGTTTACTCAATGCTAGGTTTGGAAAATGTTACGTTTTTAATTTTATTCATACGTTGCTGGTTGCTATTTTGTCACTGAAGATTATAATGTAATTGTGTTTATTGTTATTAAAATATTATTATTAAAATTGTAAAGTTTAATAAATATATTCAGTTTTAGGTTCTTTAAATGAATTTGGTTAGTTGCAGAATTTTCTTGCTGAATGCGTCATTCGGGATGAGTCTTATAAGTTAGATATCACGCAAATAAATTTGTGATTTTTGAAAGATGATATTGCCTGATCTTGAAGGTAAGCGAGAAAGAAACACGCGATGCAAGTTGGTATTCCTGTTTCAATTATCTCAATTTATAACTGTCCTCATCAAATATCTTGCCGTCGGGTATAGAAAAGACGAACAAAGGAACTGTAATATAATATTAAAGCATTTAAGTTCATGATTTCTGGATAATGAATATTCAGTTTACTGAAATTATGGATTAAACGATTATTTATAGAATTTGTTAATACGATATGTTACTAGCCTCAAACCCGTCAAAAATGATGGTTCCATGAAGTGTTCTATCTAGTCATTTATTCGTAGTTGCTTAATTGGCATAATTACGCTATGGAAAAACATTATAATTTTAATCCTGATCCAGGTTGCATTTCGACTCAACCACAAACAGCCCTAATAATGTCGATAGAAAATCAAAGATTCGATCATACGCGAATTAATAAATTCATTGTATCGCGATATAAACTTGACCTGAAATCTTCAAGAGTTCTTGCATCTTTCTATTTCGTGATTCAAATCCATACTAAAATGTCTGAACAGCTGACACAGTTACATATGTCTATAATATGGCTTCGGTGAAGGCAAAGGAAATTATAAATAAATCTTAGCAACTTACGTTATGCCGCGGAGTATTAGTTTTAATCCTTTCCCGGACCACATAGATTGCGGTCACAGAGGAACTACTTCCATTAAAACGAAGTAATGTGGCGCTCATGAAACAAATTACTTTTTAAATTACTTACGCCTTCTGTTGCAACGTCAAATGGCAGTAGTCATTCTGATCTAGGTTAAACTTCATTTTTATCAAAACTTCCGTTAACATTAAAGCAGGTATCTTACATTTCTATGGGTTAAGACTTTATCGAAAACATATGCTTCGAATGAATATAAATATAAAAAACCACAAGTAATATTAATATGTTAATTTAAACGCAATACATACTATTTTTTCAGGGTTTTGGCAATTTATTTCTTCTCTGAGGCGTAACTGAACAGAAATGTCATTAAATGACACTGTAATATCTACAATGTAGTATCTAGTCGTTGTTAATTGGGCAGTGAAGGCGGCAAGCGCGACGTCACAGCGTGACCAAGATTAGCGTTTTATTAGTATACACTGGAATGCCAAAAATTCAAGAAATATTAAATACAATCACTATACCGAGTTTTTTTAAATTTGTTTGTTGTCCTAATGTCGATTCGCACGCTGTGATTTACGTGAAAAGTTATAGTGCTTACAAGGTCTTAAGATTTGATACAATTTTACTATTTCAATTCCATTATTCTCCCTAATTGTATTAGTAGCATGAAATGATAACGAGTTTATATATATATGCACTCATTAAAAGTTGCTGAATATGAATAAAAAAATATGTCGTAATTAAAATAACATGGTAGTCCAAGTTAATTGAAATATAAATAACCTAAAATAGAACGTGGAAGACTGTTGGAAATTATTTTATCTAAGAATTACTGTGCATTGTTTGCGGATAACTAAATACTAGCATTAATATTATTTCTATTGATGACAAAGAAGAAATACTGTTTCTGTATATTATTGTTGACTACATTTATGAAACACATTTATACCGGAAAATGGAGTTAGTAATTAATTTTATTTTAGGAAAGTATTTTTCATTGCGCTAGTAATCTTTACTTCAAATACCAAAATTTACACGTTGATAATACTTGAATGACTGTAGCTTGGGCTGACGAGAAACTAAATTAGATTAAAAAAATTAGTGTTCAAGTGGTAGCCTATTCGTTCTCAGTTTAAGGAACTCATCACAAAAAATTTATAGTCCATAAACAATTTTAACCTTTATGAATATTTATAGTTTACAGAAACACATACACTACGAGACAAAACTATTTCCATATTTTCATTTAACATTTCATGTGTAAATGTGGATATGACGTTCAATAGCTCTTGAAAGTTGGGTGCAGTTTAATAGATATTACCTCTATCAGATTTTTAGTAAAAAAATTAGTTCCCAGAATCATTAGTTGCATTAATCTTTCATTTAATAAAAACTTTGGTATATGCTGTAAGATTTGTACAGCAATGTAATGTTATTGAATTTGTTGTAACATTGTCAACTTTCTGCAAAGATGTTAATGTGTTATACAATTTTCAGATAAAAGAACCTAAAAATAAATGTGTAAATAACAAACATCAATAGTGAAAATTGGTGCTTTTGTCGGAGAAAAGAGTGAATCGTCTGAAAATGTTAGTATTTCGAATTAATAATAACGTTGGCATAGGAAACGTTTTCACTAACATGGAAAGAATTAATGGCTGGTCCATAGTAAATTGTTTTGATAAAAGAAAATATGAAACAAATAAAGAAGTTTGTATATAGTTGTGAAATGCAAAATATATGGACGATAATTTTTACGAATAATTTTCCATTACCAATTATTTTTCATAAATGTCTAATTCTCGTTTGTCTGTTGCTTCATATTTTTATGAACATTTGTATAAGTATACAACTATGTTGAATTTGTAGTAACGCAGTCAAATTTTAGCAAATATTTTTTGGCTGATTTAGTATGCAAAGAGACAGAAAACCTAAATGTATAAGGATAATCAAGAAATATAAAAATGCATACAATTAGACAACATTATTAAGGTTACTAGTGTTCTATCTGTCAGACCCCAGCAAAAGCTGTTATGAAAGTGATGTAATATCTAGTGATTAATTCAAATATTTTCATATCTATATCAATATATATCGTACGGTAATTGCGTGCCTTGGGCAGTTTGATAAGTACTATTGTGTAAATTACTTGATTAATGCTCAGTTTGTAGCATTCCCAGAGAAATTTTCTGTGTTTACAACACCTTTCCGAGAAAATCGTTTACGGGGAAAGTGAAACAGCCTACACTAACATCTGAGCAGGTTTTGCTTGATCGCAGATGGTCCCCGACATAAGTTCCTTACACGATGTTGTAATTTGAGTTCTTGTTTGAAGTGTCAACAGAAAACGCGTTGCGATGTATTGTGGAACCTTATGACCGTGGAGAAGGCGCGAAGCAAGTCCTGGTAGATTTGTCAGTGAGGACGGCCGGTCGTGTAGGCGCTGTTTCGCTGGCCGTGGCTAGTTCTGAACAAACCGGTCGCCGAGCCGTCACGTTCCTTCCCACAGACCTCCCAGAACGTCAGCTGGTGCTCTGCGCCAAGGTTACCCAACCACACACACTGACACGGAACTCAGTGACCACTTTATTCCTCGAGAATTACTTATTTTGAGAAACATTATTCTACCACTCGAAATGTAAATTCTAAATTTATCTGTCTATCTATACGACATAATAAAATTGTAGAAATGAGGCTGTACATTAAATTATTTAAAAAAGATTAATGTAACTATACAAGTTGTAAGTATATAAAAATTTTAGTTTATGATTCGTATTAATCTAAATACATACTTATATTATTTAATCTTTTATAATAAATTTTTGTTTACGATTAGTATTAATCTAAATAGATAATTATATTATTCAATATTTTTGTTTTTGTTTTATAAATAGATTAAATAATATAAATATTTGTTCTATATATCATTACGTTAATCTAATTACATAATTATATTACTTAATCTTTTTATTTATATTTTATAAAAGATTAAATAATATAAATTATTATTATATAGGGTCTATATCATTAATTATGTAATATAAGTTATTTATGTCATATAATCTACTATTTTATTTAAATAAGATTTTATATTAAATATCATTATCTATTAATATATAGTTCTATGCAATAAATAACTTATATTATATTAAATAATTATATTATTATATATTATTCTGTTAACAAACTTAATATAAATTATTTTTATGCTACAATATACTTTAATCAATTATAGTACAATAAAGGTTATATATATATATATATATATATATATATATAAATGTTTTAAATATAAAAACGCAAAATTAGAATTTTGTGTCTGTCTAATCAGAAAAATTATTTTTTTTCCTGTTTATCCGCAAATCACAAAGAAACTAGTGAATATCTTATGCAACCTATTAGGCTGCAAAATACTATTTGTCGTGGTTAGAACATACTTTCTCATGATACAGTGTCCAAACCCATATGTTTTCAAATTTTTATATCGCATAAATTAATGACCAAATTTCAACGAAATTTATCGTTGGGATAGCTTAAGTCACGTATATAATGCTGAATAGTACCATATTTCGTCCATGAAACAGGAGGAATAATCGTGAATTTTGATGTTATTGTGTATTTGTTTAATACTGTTTGGAGCAGTTGAAATTCCTACCACAATAAGTGGTGATGTGTTCGAGTTGCTATTGTATTCAGTATTTTACATCACGGTTTAAATACATATAAATAAAGCAAACCGTGAAGTATGCCCGTGGGTCGTCAAGAAACATAAACTTTCCTTATAAGTGGTAGTTTCAAGAAGAGTTAGGAACAAATCACGTGCTCAGACGAGATGAAGTCATTCAATACGATTTAAATTCAGAAGGAAAGTACGATATTCAAGAAAACGAAAAAACAACAACAAACAAACAAACAAACAAGAATACTGCTTTTACTTACCCATCAAATATTTCTTTGATAGCTTACCTGTAAATCGACAGCACAAATATAAAATCTTTTTTTTAATAACTTTACTCTTCTTCAAGATCTTATAGGTTGGATTGGACTGGGAAAAAGAAAGAGAATGAATTTGGCCATGACTTTCTGAACTATCCCGGCATTCGTTCGGAGTGGTTTGCGAAAGCCATGGAAAACCAAAATCTGGATGGCCACACGGGGATTCGAACCCGCGTCCTCCCGAATCTGATTCCAGAATGTTATGGCTCTCCCCCATGACGCGGGAACAGCGTGTAAAATATAAATTTAAGACCCGAAATAAGATCATCATTAAATATGTTTTATCATTTAAGTATTATCATACTGTACATAAGATAACATAATTGTATTTTAATATTCATGTCACTAATTTCGGCTTGCGTAAACCACTTGAAATTCAGTTAAAACTTTTTAGTTTCATTTAAAGTCTTTTCACTAATTCAAGTTATTTAGTATTTCAAGTAAATTTCAATCAATGTTGGGCATTATTAAAAAACTCACAATGACATATTGATTTTTTCTCCGACATACTCAATGTTGCGTTCTAAAATATTCGGTCGCCTTCTTAAGGCTGCCTCTGTGATGGTACAAAAGTAGAGCTTACGGTTTAGTTTAACGTTATAATTCATTGCACTGAGGGTCACTTTAAGTAACAGTTTTCATCTACGGACGCAATATTCAGTTTCGTTTAAGGTGTAGGGGGAATATTTAATCCATCATAAGGTAATCAGTACAGCATTTTGTATTGTCATACAGAAAGCAGTTTAGTTTAAACGGTTGAAGCATTCATTAGCAGCTACAAGTTTGGACGTATAAGTGTCAATGCATCAACGACCATTTTGAATAATAGAATACGTATTATTTTTTTGTGCCTCATCATTAACACTCTGTCATTCATGTAAGCAAATTAAAGGGTTCCAAGGATTCGAAGAAGTGATTATCGATGTTATATATACATATTTAGGATCTCACTTATAATAACAAAAAAAATTTTCAAAAATTGATACGCATACCCTCTAATTCTTTTTAAATCACTGTAGCTTACTTACATAAGAAATTTTATTTTCCTAGTGCCAAGTAGACCCGAAAGTTTACGAAAAATGCTTTTTTTGACTATCGCTCGATACGTGAATCAATTTTTTTTTTCTGTCATCAGTCTTTTGACTGTTTGATGCAATCCTCCATCCCTTCCTATCTTGTGCTAACCTCTTCATCTCTACATATACCCTACAACCCACGTCCTCAATTATCTGCTTCATGTATTCTAATCTCTCTCTTCCTCTAGAGTTCTTACCTTCGACTATTCCCTCCACCAGCAAATTTACTAATCCAGCATGTCTCAAAATATGACCTACCAGCCTCTCTTCTTTCTGTAAGCTTCTTCCACAAACTTCTTTCCTCACCCATCATTTCCAAAACTCGTTCATTTCATACTTTGTCTGTCCACTTATTTTTCAGCATTCTTCTGTAACACCATATTTCAAATGCTTCAATTTTACTTCTTTCCGGTATTCCTAAAGTCAATGTTTCGCTACCGTAAAGTGCTGTGCTCCACACATAGAGTCTTAAAAAGCTTTTTTCTAATTCCTAGATCAATATTTGAAACTAAAAGATTTCTCTTTTTCATGAAGGCTCTTTTTGCTAGTGCTATTCTGCTTTTAACATCATTCTTGCTTCGGCCATTGGTTGTAATTTTGCTTTCTAAGTAACAGAATTCACTTACTTCTCCAATTGCATCCGATCCTATTTTTATATTTAATCTGCTAGTATTGGTATCATTTCTTCTACATTTCATCACTTTAGTCTTGCTTTGATTTATATTCAGTCCAAAATCTTCATTCAGTATTTTGTTCATGCCATTCAGTAATTTCTCAATGTCCTCAGCCCTTTCTTCTAACAAGACAATGTCATCAGCAAATCGTAGCATACTAATTTTTTCTACCTGAACACTTATGCCACATGGAAAGTTTTCTTTTACTTTCTTTATTGTTTCCTCTACATACAAGTTAAATATTAACGGGGATAGACTACAACCTTGTCTCACGCCCTTTTTGACTGATGCTTGTCTTTCATGATTCTCTACTTTTATTACAGCCACTTGATTCTTATAGTTTTTAAAGTTTTATTCTTCTATCTCGATACTTTAGACCTGACCTCTTTAAAATTTTAAACATCTTGTCCCACTTAACATTATCAAAAGCTTTTTCTAAATCAACAAATGCCATAAAAGTATCTTTGTTTTACTTGATCCGCCCTTCAAGTATTAATCTTAAAGACAGTATTGCTTCCATTGTACTGCGATTTTTCCTAAACCCAAACTGATCTTCACCTACTATGTCTTTTACTATCCTTTCCATTCTTCTGTATATTATTCTGGTCAGTAATTTTGAAGCGAGTGACGTTAGACTAATGGTACGATAATTCTCATATTTGTCGGCTTGTGCTTTCTTCGGAAGTGTGAAGATGATATTTTTATTATAATTTATTAAAATTTTGTATAATTCTGGCTTAACAATGAAATTCAGACAACAAAAAATAATACTTCATTTTTTTAGTAAGACAAAAGTATTAAAATTATGAGGGGCATTTTCTTTTTAGGATCTGTTTTTTAAGGTGCAGGTTCAATTTTCGATGTTTCTATATGAAAATTGTTTCCGTTGTTCATTGGCTGTAATTAAAGCATGGAACTCATGAATTAATTTTACAATTCTTTTAGCTGTGTCGTTCGGATAAAAGTTTCGTTTAGCCTGTACAAAAACCGCAGTTTCTTCCTGAAGAACACTGCTTTAAATTTTTAACCGAGTAAACAATTATTTGCTCTTCGCGGATACAAATTCACTGTGGTTTTTCCTAAAACAATACGTAGGTAAACATTAATCATGTTGCTATAGATACAAAATAATGTACAACGTACATACAAGATATCTAATTTAACATACCGTACAAAACAGAGCCGGATATTTCTGCCGTCAAAGCAGCATGCCTTTCTACGAAGTCAGATGTACTCTCCCTTTCTAAATTACGTACCATTCTGCGTTCCATGCTCAATTTAGATTGAAAACTTAGGAACTGTATCTTGAGTAAAAAAAAGGCTCTTGCGAAACCTCACTCTTGATATGCTTATCGAGGATGCCTCATTTTCAGTTCTTTTCCACTGTCTCAATCCAAAAATATAAATCATAGCTCAACAAAGTTTTCTGTAGTCGCCTCTCACGAAGGACTTTTATTTTAATCCATTCAAATAAAAATGTAGCAACTACTAAATTTTTGTGTCACTGAAATATGTTTTCAGAGTGCTTATATCTATTCCATGCCGTCATAAAAAAATATCAACTTTCTTTCTAACATTTGCTCCAGAAGTACCCAGTTGCCATTGAGATGACCTTTGTTAAATGTAATTGTGTCTTAACTCATTATTTGCACTTTATTCCTTACTTAGAGCATTCATATCAACTTCGCCTTAGTGTTAATCAAAAGAAGGTGTTCCCTATTACGAAATGGAATTGTGAGATAGATTGGCAGTTCTTTGGAACTTCCTACTCCCAGACCACTGAATGGTCACGACTTGGCACATGTCATTTTAAATTCGGTTGTTATATCTTCTCCTCATTTCTTCCTCGTTTGTGTCCTCATTCGTCGAATGGAAGAACTGTTTAAAGAAAAACCTTGTATACCAAATCCAAGTGCCTCCACGATAACTTGAAGAACGTAAACTGAATCACTTACACTTAATTAGACTCTATCCATGGCAGCTATTAATTTAGGTGCAGTTCCTGATTGAATTATTTCCTATTGGTGTGTTAAATGCTCTTCCTGATGTTCTCCAGACCTAGATGTGTCGTTGAGTTCTTCAGATAGCAGGAACAAATCATAGGATGCTGAAGAGCTTGACTACCCACTAGAGCACATGTATTGAAGTATTTTTTTGTTTATTTATTTTCATTTGATTTGGCATTTCTTCTTTTTCAGCTAGTTTTACACACATACCAAGCAAACTGGTCTCCCTGGCTCCCTCTGTCGTTGTAAGAAGATTTTACCCTCCTTTGTTTAGATCCTTTCCGGAACGAGTGTGCAATACCATCCAGTTAACATTTGAAATCCTTTTCCCTTCCCTGGCAAGCAACCAGAGATTTTCTTGCATTATTTTTCAACTGTCTCCATAATATTCGCCAGAAAATATTGCACTCGTGTACAGCGATATTAGGGCGTTCACTTCTAGTCAATTTGCCTTCGCGGATATTAAAAAATAAAAGACAGACCTCCTGAAATTTGGTAGTTTGCCTCTCCTAATAAAAATATGCTCTTTGTAAAACTTCGTAATCCTAAAACTGTATATTAGAACAAAACAATACGCGATACCTATTCAATAACTACAACGACAGTAACAATTAACGTGGGCGGGCGCCACTACACTTGCGTAACTTATATAAAGATGAGTCGGTGCAAGTCGGCACGGGTTACAGTTCTCCGAATGGCCTAAAAAAAATTTTTGTGAGCGTTTTAGGGTAAAATGAAAATAAAATAGAACCTATACGTTACAAAATTTTGACTCTGAAAAATAAGGGACTCTTGCTCAGAAACTTGATTTTGTAATGTTATACATATTTGGAATTTGAAAAGCGATTTGAACTTCTGAATTAATGATGACAGAAGTTTGGAACTGTTGAAATTAAAAATAAATTAGGAATCCCAAAACCTTATGCCATACCGCGTAATATTAGCTTTATTTTTGGTCGAGGTAGCATTCAGCACGATAAATTTCGAACTATTTATATCGAATTATTTATATAAAAAATTTATCGCTGATTGTGCTATAAAAAAAAGTGTGTCAATTGTGATTCTGGCCCCGTCTGCATTTCAACCTAACCACATCTTCTATTAATATTGCCAATCGAAAATTCCGCTAGTAGAACTGTTAATAATTCATCACTGATTACGTCTGGATGAGAGGTGAAATGAATACGATAGTAAATAGATCAAAAACTATTGGATTAGCGTTCCTTATCTGTAACTAATTAATAATTAAATTATGAACAGTAAAATAAGTTAACATAAACCAACAAGTTCATACCTCGCTAAGCACTCAGATAAATAAAAATGGCCAAAAATAGTATTGATTGTATACATTTATATGATATCACAGACCATGAGGTAAATGGAAAAAATTATATCTTTTTTATGTGTACGAATGGTATATTTTTTAGTATTTTACTAAACATGTGTTTTGTGGTCAATAAAACAGATCTTCCTATGAATAAATGTCAAAAGCTATGCAAAGCCGGTACTTATTAAATTAAATCATAATGATTTTTTTATATTTATCAGCCATGAAGTTAGAAAATTATCTTATATCTCAAAAAAAAACACAAATAAATAAAACAGCCTCATAAAAGGCTGCATTCATTTTTGGATTCTTGTTCATCGACGCGATATTCGTATCTCTTTCGTGGATGGAGCCAAATTTTTTCTTACTACTATTTGTTTACCAATATGCTTTAGGACAAATAAAACAAATCTATCGGTGAAATTTTATCACAATCAATGGGAAGTCGGTGGAACTAGGAAACCGTGACATACGGACGGATATGACTATATTATAAGCTCTCCGATTTCCATTTTGGATACGGAACTTAGAAAATTCGTTGATAATCGGCTTATACTAAAAAATTCAACTTTATTATGAGTAATACCGTTATGGTATACAGTAATGAAATGTAATAATTTATTTCGAATCCAGGGAAATTTTCAGATGTTTTGTTTGCTTAGTAATGTCTTGTTTGTCGATAAAATAATTGGCTGTCTAAACAACAACCAGTTTTAGATTTAGTCGAGAGATAGCGATAGCGTATTGAGCGGTGGCACTACTGTTGACTTTCTGAGTTAAGAAACTGGAATTACACTTGGCAGGAAGACGAATTACAACTTTCACCGTCAACTATGTGTAAAAACAATGTGCGTGTATGTAACGCCCATACTTACGCCACGTAAGAACACCATCAGTGGGACAATTATGAAAGTTAGCATTATTTTAGCTTCGTCACAAAGTTTCTTGTGTTTTTCTAAGAGTGAATGAGGAGATGTGATATGATTCCGCTATTCACTTGAACTGTTAGAGAACAAGGCGTAACGCTTGCAATAAAAATGGTTGCCACTTCATCAGGAGGATGTGCGCACAGGTAGAAAAATAGTAAAATCGTTAAGAATATCTAGAAACAGTATCAGAGAAAGTTGTGCCTGTGGTTTGTACGATAGTTAATACTTTATTCTGCGTTGCAGGTACTTGTATGGGTGAAGGAGGAATAACTGTATACATAATAAGACCAAAGTATTTTAAACAAACTTTATTTTAGCAGGATGCAGATTATCGCTGTTTTAAGCTTTGGTAGTTCTTAGAGTCCTCTAGAAGTTTTACAAGCCAGTGATACGGCGGCAGAATATTGTCCGATATATGTTGTTGCTGTATGCGAATCTTCTTAAGACGCCGTCTCCGAACGAAGGTTAGTAGCCAGCTCTGACTTCGACAATGCTGCATGAGAAGCTTCTTCTGACGTAATTCTACGAAGGATGTATGTGGACAGACAACTGGTAAAGGTATATCTAGAGCAGTATGTTAAGTGAAATAAGATATCTTAAAGACAGCCGGATGTGACATTGTACCTTATCTTGAAATATTATTTAAATTGAGTCTAGACACTTGCTGCTTACCACAGGACTGGAAAAGTGCAATAGTAGTACCGGTACATAAGGGAGGGGTGAGAAATAGAGTTGAGAATTACAGGCCAATCAGTTTGACATCAGTGGTAGGTAAATTAATGGAAAGATTGATATGCAACCACATCAGAAATATATGTGAGGAACGTAATTGGTTTTCAAGCAGGCAACATGGTTTCAGGCAAGGATATTCATGCGAATCTCAGTTGGTGGGATATATGCAAGATATTTCAGATGAAATGGACAAGGGAGGCCAAATTGATAGTGTAGCACTGACTAAGGCGTTTGACAGAGTAAGCCATAAAATGGTAGTAAATAAGGTAAAAACCATTGGAGTGGATAAGAAAGTCATTTGCTGGGTAGAAGAATTTTTAAAAGGTAGAAAACAGAAAGTTAGGGTAGGAAATGTAGTATCAAAAGAAGTGGAAGTAAAAATGGGTGTGCCACAGGGTAGCGTATTGGGACCATTGCTATTCATTATTCTAATGAATAATTGTGTTGATTGTTTACTATCTGAAATTAGATTGTTTGCAGATGACATAATGCTGTATAAAAGAATCAAAACGATAGAGGATTGTAAACAGTTGCAGGGTGATCTGGACAGGATATCTAATTGGGTTGGTAAACATGGAATGAAGATAAATGCAAAGAAGAGTCAGCTTATTAGATACACAAATAAAAAACAAAAGGTTAATTATGAATATAAGGTGGGGAAAGAATTGCTTGCTGAAGACTTGAAATGCAAATATCTTGGAATTACTTTTGATAACAAACTTAACTGGGCAGCACACATAGGACAGGTGGTAGGAAAAGGTTTCACAGTTCTGCACTTGTTGGAGAGAGTTATGAGGGGATGTACGAGAGAAGTCAAGGAATTGGGTTACAAAACTTTGGTCAGACCATAGCTCGAATATGGTAGTGTAGTATGGGACCCTCATTTTACGTATCAAATACAGGAGTTGGAGAGGGTGCAAAGAAGGGTTGCTAGATTTGTTTCCGGAAATTATCGCAGAATGCAATCAGTGACGGATATAATAAAGGAGCTGGAATGGGATTCATTGCAAGACAGGAGGAGGATGAGGAGGGTCATGGGAGTGTACAGGGCATATACTGGTGATGAGGCATGGAAAGATATTGCAATAGGTATGAAAAGTAGTGCATGGAAAGGGAAAAGATGACCATGACCACAAGCTGGCACTCGATTTCAGGCACAAGGGTGTGGGAAGATTCTCTTTTTTAGGTAAGGGTGTCAGGGATTGGAATGAGTTACCATGAGAAATGATGAATAATTTACAGAAACTTTGAAGGAATTTAAAGATAAAATTTGTAGAGGGCAAATGTAGGTGGATGCAGGATAGGGGGAAGATGGGTGTGTAGGGAAATTGCCACCGGAGCCTGTGCTCCATTGCAATTAAATTAAATAAAAAAAAATTAAAACACTATTCGTTTTAAATGTCAAGGCGACCACCTGGCTAAGTTCCCCATTTCTTGACTTTCTGGATATCAAAGTAGTGTAGGTAGGAAAAGGGGGGAGGGAGTGGTATAGTAAATGATATGGGTGTATTCATAAATATCACTGGTCCTGAAGTGGGATTGTTTGTGTCTGCGAGGTATGCAAGAAACATGCAAGTCGCAGCAAAATGGAAGCGCAAAGGCAGAGGTGCCAGTGTTGGCAGACTTCATCAGTGCAGACGTCGCTAATTACCTCGCAGACACGGAGAAACAAATTAGGCCCCGGACCTGAAGCGCTGATGCTTTCATCTGCACCGTCTGGCTTGGCAGTCCGTCAACGGACGTCCGTGCGTCCTCAGCTTCTCATTAGCACTGCCTCCTAGTGAGTGGCCTTCCTGTCGACGTCGTGTCGTCTCAACATTCACTTTCAAAGGGGCTGCTTAGGAAATCCACGATGGAGTCACAGCCAGTGAAAATCTCAACTGGCATGCTTACCTTAGGAACTCAGTTCATCATGAGTCAACCTCGCCGACTTCTGGTCAAAAGTTAGAAAAAAGCGATTTGTATCTTGAGACAACTCCCGTTCAACTAGGCGGATGATCCCCGTGTTCCTGGCTGAGGGTTCTATGGTACACTCATTAAAAAAAAAAAATATATGCGGATTAGACAGGCAATTTGAAATACATGGTTTTCGTCGGGAAAAGAATAAAACTCTTTTTCCCCTTGACTTTTAACGGTTGCGGTTGATGCGATAGAAACTTTAGTAAAATCCTACCCTGATTTTCTATTAAACTAAAGGTGATTATAAAACAGGTAGTCGGCCCACTATTAATAAAAATAAGAAGGTATTAACTGTATCAGAGGTGGTTATTTCGAATTGTTTCAAAATTAGTTGTAATAACTGATTTGTAGATTCGTACACTCGTGGATTGATTATAGATATCAATGTAATCGTTCGGACAAAGAACGCCTAGAATTTAACCTCTTTGAAAGCAGAAGCAGTAATATTGTTGTTTCTTATCAGTTATCACCTTCAGGAATTAGTGCACATGCTATCTTTTCGACTTGTTTCTTCATGTTCAAACATTTACTAACATGCTGAGTATGGATGCGTTCTGACATTTTTTCCGTTATTTAGATATTTATCAATCGGTTCTTCCTTTATTTTGTAAGGGATTTCGCTCACTGATTACTGATTATTTGTGATTTCTTATGTGATTTCATCTAAAACGCGAACTGCTGGGTGGTAAACACAATATTAGCATGTAGTAGAGTGAACGTTGTCAACTTGATTTCTTGTTAAAACTTTCTTTCAGCAATGGTTCAGAACGTGGACCGAGGATGGTGGTGTAACGGTTAGGGTTCTGGACTCGCATTCGGGAGGACGGCGGTTCGAATCCCCGTCCGGGCATCCAGATTTGGGTTTTCCATGGTTTCCCAAATCACTCCAGGCAAATGCCGGGATGCTTCCTTAAAAAGGGGGGAAAAAAAACCAGAACGTGGTGTCAGTCTTGAAAGTAATAGTTTTAATAAATACTGATCAAAAGCTTGTAATTGTGTATTCCAAGCACATGCTCAGTCAAGACAAAATTATCATGTTTTATACGTATTACCAAAGAAACAAATGCTTCGCTTTCCTAAAGCTATCAAATGCTACTTTATCAGTTGTGTGTTTTTTTTTTTTTTTATATATAAACAAGAAGTTAGTAACGAGGCCGGAAGTATTTCAGTTTGGGATCAAGGAAAATGTACCGTCCCTTTGTTTTTATAAGGCGATGAACAAAAACGCTGTAGTAAATTTTATACCTTCCCATATTTTTCAAATAGTTGCACTATTTGTGACAGCTATATCTGTTCGTATAGTTTCGTACGTTGCTACTGGAACTCAAGAAATTGAGATTTTGTGGTACAAAAAAAAAAAAAAAAAAAAAAAAAAAAAAAAAAAAAAAAGTAATTCTTATAAGACATTAGGTCAGAAAGTTCCCGACAGTGACGTACTATGCACTTGCATAGCAAACTAAAACACGTAGCTTCTTAAAGTATAACATTCGAGACAGTAACCGTTTTACTTTCGTTCTTTCCGCTACATGTGGTATTCTCAGTGATAAAGTATTTAACTTGGTCGGAACTCATGGACAATTTCAGAAAGTGTATAGTGTTGCATGTCCTTGATATTGAACATTGAAACTCGTTGCGCACTTATTACGACATTTGGCACCAGGAATAACAGAACAAAACGTCTCGATTTTCGATGTGGAAGTGCTTTCCAGTTTGATTTTGCAAGCAAGCAAGAGGAACACAAGCAGAGACGTTTCTAAGGAGTATTAGAATCTGATGTGGAATGAAAATGTACCACAGAGAAGCAAGAGAGTAGTTTATCACACATACTATGTGCCTATCTTGACATATGCTGCTGAAACATGGACAATGAAGAAGCAGGACATCAGCAGAGTACAAGCAAGTGAAATGAAGCATTTAAGAGGTAGAATGGGAGTTCCTAAAATGGACAGGACAAGGAATGAAGTGATTAAATGCGCCATAAAAGAGGAACACCTACAGGAAAGGGTAGAGACGACCAGTTTGAGATGGTATGGACATGTGAAGAAAATGGAGGTTCAGAGAATTCCAAGAAAAATCCACGAAATTATGATACAAGGTAAAAGACCCAGAGAAAGACCAAGAGAGGGATGGCTGAAAGGAATGGAGTAGTTTGTATGGAAGAGAGAAGAGGACTGGAACAAAGTGGTGACAGAGAGGTGGTGGGAAGAAAGAAGGAAAAGAAGAGGCTTGTGCAATGTGCATGTAACAGACCCGGCCAGAGGCTGGAAACTGTTGAGGATGATGATGATGATGAGGTGTTTTCGGGTAGAAGACTTAAGTCAATCGACTGTTGCGACACTATGATGTCGGAAACAATGGTTCTTCGAGTTCTTCAGGACCCTTTCTGTATGGATAAATTCAGTGCCCAGTGGGTTTCTTTCCGCAGCGCAGAATCAAGATCGAATGAACAACGTCCAACGGTTTCGGAAGGTTTATTAAGGGAGGAACGATGCAGTTCTGGAGTCTGTCGTCAACGCCTTGACACTTTGGCCCTCTACTTTGATTCTCCCAGAAAAAGAAAATCTATGGAATGATACCTTGCTGCATAATATCCTCGAAAGAAGACGAAACTGCCGCAGTCAAAGAAGCAGGTAACAGCTTTCAAGCTTCCGGGAGCGCTCTAGTATTCACTGCGGATGTTTCGGCTGAACTTCTTCTGCCTTCTTGAGGGCTGAACTCCACTTAGATGTATCTAATTTACAGTAACTTTAATACTATGGGGTGCTACCATCCCCGGAACATGGAAAATATTTCTTCCGGCCGCGAATCCTTCGAACGCATGCAGGCAACGGCAGCGATTTTCTGTGATAGCGAAGGCGTTATGTTTATCGATTTTCAAGAAAGAAGATGTCAAATATTGAAAAAAATTGAACAGTAAAACTCTGGGATGCCATTAAAAAGCCGAGATGGGGCAAACTTCCCGTAAGTTGGTGGCACCAGTCCACAAACTTGTCGTATAAATTTCATCGAACTACCTCATCCACCGTGCGGTCCGACTAACTATATCCAGTTTCCAAATTGAAGTTCCTGCAAGATAGTTTAACAGCTAAAAAGATGTCCAGGCAGCTTTGATGTAACATTTTGTGAGCGAAGACAAAAACATACTTTTCCCATGGAATAAATTTATTGATTGCACGGTACGAAAAATTTGTAGGCATAAAGTGAAGTAATGTTGAAAAGTAACACATATTCCAGTTATTTGATCCTTCTTTCTCATTTAGGCTCGGAGATTCGAGATAGTAAAGTGCTGGAGAGGTAGTTTTCTAACAGCAATGGCGTCAAACTTTTGGTACTTGCAGAAACTCGTTTTTAGAAATTAAATGAACAGCAAAATCTGATTTAACATAGCCGTAATAAAGGCTAAGGAAATGTTTAAATCAGTGAAAATTGTATTATTAATTGACTGGTTGAATCACATTTTTAAGCCAGCATAATCGCACTTACGCATGGCCTAGCATTCGGGAGGATGCAGGTTGAAATTCCCATCCGGGCATCTAGATTTGGGTTTTCCATGGTTTTCCCAAATCACTATAGGCGAATGCTGGGATGCTTTCTTCAATAAAACCTGTCAGAATTCCTTCCCATTCCTTGTCCCCAGTCCCATCCCGCCTCCAATGACCTCGTTGTTGACAAGCCGTAAAGCCAAAATCAAATCACAACCTGAACAGTTATTAGGATTCTTTAGACATGAAAAAATGTAAGATATAGTCTCTTAAAATATACAATAAAGTAAGAAACTGGAAGAAGTTTACGACGAAACCTGTTAATTGCTCTCCAAACAATGCACAAATTCAGCGTTGTGGGCACACGAACCAATTCCTCCAATATATGATAGGGGCAGAGTCAGCCAATAAGCTTCAAGCATAAAATCGTTAAATTCTGTGTGAAAGCCTTCTCGTAGGACCAGATTAAATGCCAGCATAATGCATTTTATCGTGATGTTACGTAAGTACGTTTTTCTTAATAGATTTGACTGTTTTCAATTCCATTTTTTTTAAAAAAACGGTAATCTTAAATTCTGAATAAAATCAAAGCAGTTTCACAAAGAAATCAGCAATACTTGCTATAGGGGGAGTGGTATCTGTGACAGTAATTTCAGTTCAGTTAATAAATACCAAGATGGCAATATTTCTTCACGGCGAAGTTCTGTAGAATCCAGAGATCTAATTTAAACACGCTAACATCCTTATCAGATGCTGCACAGTGTTTTTTCACGCATCGATTAATATTTCAAATCACTGGTGCCAGCCACATAACAATTTCCTCCGTGAGTTCAATCTGTAACCAAATCGCGTATAAACAGCAGAGAGGCAGTGATATGATAATTGGTTTACGCGCGCAACGACCGGTGTAGCCGTACCTGTCACACGCACAGTTCAAGAATTGCAGCTGACACCTGTGTTAATTGGTATCGGCAGCAATAAGAGGCGGCGTGCAAAGTGGTCCCACCGACCTGGACAGCTCGCGATCATTGTCGCAGCAACTGACTTAATCAACCATCGCGGCCGCCCAAACTCTGAACAGCACTCATCTTCCATCCAGCCTACGTCTGCGGCTATGGACAAGATAACTGATTAGATCATATTACACCTTCACTTATCCCTCAACGTAACTTTTATTAACGACATCGATCACAATTCCCAGGGATTTCTGTAGTACCACTAATCAGATCGCATGTTATGTTCGGAAACTTGGTGGATGAGAGACTAGGGTTCCAATCCCAAACATCATCATCAAGGATTCTCTGTTATCCAGCATGTCTACGCAAAATGACAGCCCTCCGCGCTTCCCTCTGTTCCACCATTCTCTTAGTCTCTGTATATTTCCCGTTTATCATTACATCATCAATCATTTACTTCCTTCGCCGACCTCTTCTTTTAAGTCCATTTACAATCCCTTCTAGAGCAGTCTTAAGCAGGCATTCGTTCCTCAGCACATGCCCAATCCAGTTCCTTTTTCTGTTCCTTATTGTTTTTATAAGGGACCTTTCCTCTCCTACTCATTCCAGCACTTCCCCATTCCTTACTTTGTCTTTCCAACTTATTTTCTCCATTCCCCTCCATATCCACATTTCACAAGCTTCCAACTTCTTTAGATCTTCTTTGCGTCTCGTCCATGTTTCTGCTCCATACAGTCCTAAGCTCCATACAAAACGTTTAGCTAATTTTTTCCTCAGGGTTTTGTCCAGCCTTCCGCATAGTAAATTTTTCTTTCTATTGAAAGCTTCCTTTCCATTTCTATTCAAGTTTTCACCTCATTCTTGCAACTCATATCACAACTCCAATACTCCAGAGATATTTGAAGGAGTCCACTTGTTCAATTATTTCTCCTTGTAGCGTCATCATCATTTTTTTCTTACTCTTTCCTTTTTTTATCTGCTTAATGTCTCTCTAACAGCGAGGTCTTTAGAGACGGGAAAGTATGGGGGCAAGGAATGGGAAGGAATTCGACCATGGCCTTTTGAAGGAAGCATTTTGGCGTTTGCCTGGAGTGATTTGGGAAATCATGGAAAACCCAAATCTCGATGCCCGAACGGGGATTCGAACCGCCAGAACGCTAGCCGTTAAACCTCCACCACCCTCGGTCTTTCCACCATCATACATTTAGTTTTAGTGCTATTGATTCTCATTCCGAATTCCTTACACTCTTTGCCTAAAGCCTCCAACATTCTTCCGAGTATCTTGACACTTTCAGCAAGCAAAACCATTTCATCAGCGAACCTTATTCAGCTAATCCTTCATCCACCCATGCCTCCTTTACCTCTTTAAACTTCTTTTTAAAATTTCCTCCAAATATATGCTAAATAATATGGGTGATAAACAACATCCCTGTGTTACACCTTTTCCAATCAATCCCATTAGAGCAAGGAATTTATTAGGGATTGTTTTTATTCAAATGAATATACCACGACGTTCCCTGGCCCGGATTCTACCTTATGCTACAAGTCCAGCTACGAAACAGGCGGAATGCGTCGAAAAACGAAAGCCTGTCGATCGTATTTTTTTCTTCCTCCCAAATGGCATTCAGCTACTGCGCCCATACAGCCAACTCAATGTGATCGTTATGACTCATCCAGTGTATAATTTTCTCTAGCGAATTTTTGCTGCTGAGTATCGACACCACAGGACGAGCACGACACTAACACATACGACACTCAAACACCCATGGCCGGAATCGAACCGGGACCTTCGGTACGCGGAGCCTGTACTCTAGTCCATACGTTACCGAGGTTCCTATCAACCGGTTGTAGCATCGTACATATTTACTTACAAGGGACACCTTTTACCTCGAATCCTCGGAACCGCACGAAAACATGTTTAGAATAGCAAGCGATCAAGAACAAAACAGTTGTGTGTGTCATTTCCATGCACACCTGCGCACTCGTCTCCTAGTGCCATTAAAGAGCAATGAAAAGTGCCTATTGTTGTGTGATTCCTGGTCAGATCATACAGATCGTACCCCTCTAGATGCAACTTTTCCATACAAAGATGTTATGCTGAAAATATTGCCATCGAAAACAACAAAATATTACCAACTCCTTGATGTTCACTTCTTTCGGAAGTATAAGAGTATCAGAAGGATTACTGATTTTGTAAGACTACAATGTGCCAAACCATAAGTGAAGATACATGATCGTTATTTCATCATGAAACTTTAATCTGAGATTTACAATCAATTTGCTTCACCTACGTTGCAATATGCTTGGCGAAAGCCAGGTTATGAAATTGACATACCAACACCATCATTTGAGAATGTAATTAGTGTGGCTTTTAATATTGGACGGCGTGAATGTGAAAGTGATTTGGAATGTGATAACGTGGGTTTAGTGAGGCGTGCACATTGTTCTCTTCCACTTTGTTTTAATCACTTCGTAGAATTCCCACATCTGAACTTTGAGGACTAATATAAGCACTATCAGGTGTGTGGTACTGCAGTATATACCTGTTTTGCGCTATATTAAGTATTTTAAGCAGAGAGTTTTTGGCAATGTTGATTGAAAATGTAATCATACACTGACGTCATTGAATTACGTATAATTTGCTTCATATGGTATTGATATCTTGTTACTTTGTTTCTCCTTATTAAAGTGTTACTTGAGGTAGAATGCAACGTTTCTCATGGAAATGTCACACACCACTGTTTTGTTTATGATCGCTTGTTATTCTAAGCATGTTTTCGTGCGGTTTCGAGCGTTCTAGGTCAAAGGTATCCCTTATTAGTTTACGCGATGAAACAATACGTTTTTAACCTAATTCATCGTGCTTCTGATGATTACTGTGTCAAGCCAACCAACGCTTCTGGTTTTGAATAACATAGCCTAAATGCATTCGTTGCTTGTCTGAAACACCTGTTACGGGGTTACGTGAACAGTTATAAATGTCTGTTTCCAGTTGTATCTCCAAACTAGGCATCATCATTTATCTTTTGTTTCTCCGCACAGTGATGAAACTGCAACTGAAGACTTTCTGTAGTTTGGCAAAGCTAAATCGGTGAGTGCAAAGAAGCTTAAGCTTACCATGTATTGGGATTAATGCTCCAAAGGTGAATCGTATGAAACGTGCTGTTTTTAAAATGGAAATGGTGCATGGCTATTATGGAAAAGAGGTGTATTGAGAATATTCATCATAACCGAATGATTGTGTGTAAATTTCGTTTAAGTTGGATCTGTAGTGTTTTAGCGACAAGTTTCAGAATTTACGTTTTTGCCTGCTGTGTCATCGGGGACCATGGTCCGTATGGGAAAATAAAAGTATCCCAGATGTTAACTGGGAATGGATGGTTAAGTTTGGGAAATTTCGTTGAAATCTGTTAATTAGTTTTCGCACGATACTTAGTTGGAGAGATGATAGAAAATTTACTGTTTGGTCTTTGAGGTATGTAACATGCTGGAATAAAAAGTATCTTTTACGTTAAAACAAGACATATATTTTCACAGGTATGCGTGACAGAAAGAGGAAAAAATAATAACTTACGGCTTTAGTTTTGAACTATGTACCACTCTAAAAGTATCCTCTAATATGTTAACCCTCTGTTACTAAGTATAGTTTCGTTAAATGCTACGTGTTGCCTGGAAAGACACGGGAATAACATAAATTCTTCTCGCATGTAGTTTGTTTAACTTTCGTTATAAGTTGCTCTACGATGTCTGGCAGGTCTTGTGGTCTCTTAATACTTGGTTACATCGTTGCCTTGTGTATATGGGTTTTAAGATTAGGAGTTTAATTTTTAAATCTCGTTAAAATTTCAATCAATACACATTGTACCCATTCAGAGTAGGGCTGTCGATATTTGTGAAAATATCGGATTTTCGGTATATCGATATTTTAAAAAATATCAAATTGGGCTATCAATATATCAGAAAAAGTATCGATATATCGATACTTTCATTAATGCAATTTCATAAAATCAAACCTTGCAAAAATAAGGCTGTCCACTGATAAACAGACGTGTGATTTTGTTCTTAATCAGATTTTCACTTTCGAATGGTTTCTGTTGGTTTTGATGATTATTGATTTTTTTAAAAATTTTTGACCATTATGCGTCTTATAAGTTTCATAAAAATTAATAAAAGTTATATAACTCGAAAGAGGTTCGAGATAAATCTTATTTTTTGTATTTTGAAGATTGATAAGTAACACAGTTGAGGCATTTATTTAGGTAGAAGTTTAGCTATCATAGCATGCATTATGGCCAAGTTACATAACTTTTTTTCATATGATTTTTTTGTGGTATTTCATTTAGTTTTGTATGTTGATAGCTTATTCTGAGATGTCTTATTTTTCTTACTCTCGAATTAGCAATTATTTGTTATTTACACTTCCCACTATTCCTGCTAACACACTTATTTCAAGTTGGACTACCCTGGACGCTCATTTCAAACAATGCGCTGGCGCTGGGCGAGCGATGCCTTGCTTACTCTGTTGTCATCATCTGAATAGACTTGGTACCTATAACTTTTTAATTAATTATAGAAACGTAGTAAGATTTACTTGCTGATCTCTGTGCGTAACAGAAATTTGAAGGACATAGTGTAATTCACAGCAAACGAAAAATGATAACTTATTTTAAAAAATATGGAAGCCGATATCCAGATTTCAGTATCGAAATATCGATATAGTATATTGTCCTAAAAACATCACTCAAAAATATAGATATTTTCAAAAAATAATATCTATATATTATCAACAGTCCTAATTGAGACAGGTGGGTGAGCTGTAACGCCGGGCCTGTCTTTCCGCAGGACACTGGTTCAAGCCCCGGATTGGCCATAGAGATTGTTTTCCATGGTTTCCTGAAATCACTTCAGATGAATGCAAGTATGGTTCCATCAAAACGCCTTTGTCGAATCCATTACACTTCCTGCCCCCCCCCTTTTCCAGTCACTTCCCGCCTCTTATGAATTCACGACAACGAGATTAAGCTCCGTGCAAAAAAAAAAAAAAAAAAAAAAAAAAAAAAAAAAAAAAAAAAAAAAAAGACATCTGTAGAGCTTGCTGGCACTATCTGCCGGCTCATCACAGGCGTGGCCGAACCTCCTTTGTAGTTAATCCCAAGAATTGGTTCGATTTTGTGACTTGAGAAATTAAGAAGAAAGAAGTACGTTCTTTGTGTCATCGTACCAGTTGTCAGTAATGATGATATAACTAAGTCAAAAATGCTCCAACATAATACGTAATCTAAACTCTTACCGCAATTCTAAAATCGTCTTTAACTATTAAAGAAATGAAACAGAAAATTAAGGCTGTCACATAGAAAAATCAATTATTGAAGTGAAACTTCTTTCGACCAGGTAAGAAGAAATATAAAAGCATGCACCTCAACATTCTGCTCCATTTACAGCAGAGGAAATCAGTCATTTAAGCTTTAAAAATTATTTAAGCTACGAGCCAAAAATCTTATTTCAACCCGTCATTTTTGATGGTCTTAGAAGCTAGTTACTACTAATTAAAGGGGGCTGTAAGAATGGTTGTCAGATGATTTTGTCGCAGATGTTCTCCATTATTAAAACTCTAAACATAAAATACGGACTAAAGCTAGAAGCAATACTCTATAATCTAGGGAAATATACGTAAACTTTTTAATAAAACAAGAATTTAATGACAATTGGTGCCAGCTGTTTCAGCTTTGTTTGAATACTACTTATTTCCAGTACGATAAATATTATTATGAACAACTAGATGGACAAGTTATGGGCAGCCTCCTCTCACCGGTTATAGCAAATTAATTTATGAAAAAATTTGAACGTGAAGCCATTTCGACAGTTAAAAAGAAACCGTTGATCTGGTATAGATACATGGATGAAACGTTTGTGATATGGACACACGAAGAGGTGGAGTTAAAAGTTTTTCTTGACCACATTAACAGCATCCACCGAACCATGGAATTGAAAACTAATTGGCAGCTGGCTTTCTTGGATGTTCTGGTGAAAAGAAAAGGGGGAAAATTAACACACACTGTCTACAGAAAATCTACACTCACGGGACTCTAAATGCTGCATCACATCACTAAAACGAATGAAGGAGTTCTGGGACCAAAAGAAGAAGAAACTCTCTGCTAAATACACAAAGGCTTAACGTGGTCCTAGTTGATCTCAACGAATAAATATATATATATAAAAGCGTTCTGTACCAAGCCTTATTTTGTAGACCGGAAAGAGTAGAAGAAAAAGAACACAAGCAAGAAGAAAGGAAACACCTCCACGAGGTCCTACGGAAGAATGGGTATAGCAGTCGGACGATAGCCAGGGCGTTAACAGTAAGAAGAAGAACAATAACTAGTTACAAGGAACGGTGACAGAACAAAAGAAAAATGCTTTTTTACCTTATATAATAGGAGTTACTGACTGAATAGTAAAAGTGTTGATAAAAGTCAATATTCAACTGGTCTTAAGTAGCAAGAAAATAATAAGAGACATTTTCGAATGGCGAAGGATCGCAGACCACCATTACAAGCAAGTGGAGTATACAAGATCCCCTGCGATTGTGAAAAGATGTATATTGGCTGGACTTCCCGAGCTGTCACTGTAAGACTAAAAGAACATTGTCGTCACGCAAGACTCGGTCAAACAAAACAATCAACTGTAGCAGAACTTCAGATAGAAGCAGATCAGAAAATTCAATGGGAAAAGACAGAAGTAATAGCACAACCGAAAGGTTTCCTAGAACGGAAAATATGGGAATAGATAGAAATTTTCAAACAACCCAAAAATTTCAATAAAGACGGCTGCTACGGCTTAAGTGAAATGTGGAAATGTGCACTCGTGAACAATCACAACGCAAAATCTTTTGTTTTGAAAAGAAAATTTCTCTGTAAGTACTGGAGAGGAAGATTTATAACAGCAATCGCGTCAAACTTTTGTTACTTGCAAAAACTCGCTTTTAGAAACTAAATGAACAGCGAAATCTGTTTGACCATGACCGTAATAAAGGCCACAGAAATGTTTAAATGAATGAAAACTGTTTTATTTACTCACTGGCTGAAAACCGTTTTTAAGTGAGAAAAATGGCATTTACGTAGAAACCTCTGAAAATAAAAAAAAACCTTAAGAATTAATAGGTTTCTTCAGAGATCAAACAGATCGTCACTTTAAATGTACTATACAGTAAGCAACTAGAAGAAGCTTACGACAAAACCTGCTAAATGCTCTCAAAGCAATGAACAAATTCAGTGTTGCAGCCACACCAACAAATTCTCAAATATGTGATAAAAGCAGGGTCATCCAAAAAATTTCAAGCAAGTCGTTAAATGCTTTGTGAAGCCTTCTGATACGACCAAATTAAATGTTAGCACGATGCATTTAATCGTGACGTTCCCTATGTTTTTCTGAATAGATTTGAGTAAGTTTTTATGGCTGTTTTCAATTCAATTTTATTAAAACAATAATCTTAAATCCTGAGTAAAACTAAAGCAGCTTTAAAAAGAAATCGTTAGTAATTACTATAGTGTGAGTGGTTCCTGTGACAATAAGTTCAGTTCAATTAATAGATACCAAGATTTTTGCTTCACGGCGTAGTTCTGAAGAATCCAGAGGTATAATTTAAACACGCTAACATCCTTATCAGATGCTGCACAGTGTTTTTCACGCATCGGTTAATATTTCAAATCACTGATACTAGCCACATAACCGTTTCCTCCGTGATTTCAGTCTGTAACCAAATCGCGGAAAAACATCAGAGAGGCAGTGATATGATAATTGGTTTACGCGCGCAACGACCGGTGTAGCCGTAGCTGTCACACCCACAGTTCAAGAATTGCAGCTGACACCTGTGTTAATTGGTATCGGCAGCAATAAGAGGCGGCGTGCAAAGTGGTCCCACCGACCTTGGCAGCTCGCGATCATTGCTGCTCCAACTGACTTAATCAACCGTCGCGGCCACACAAACTCTGAACAACACTCAACTTACATCCATTTTTTTTTTTTTTTTTTTTTTTTTTTGTAACTGCTTTACGTCTCTTTTTAACATCGAGGTCTTTAGAGACGGGAAAGGATGGGGGGCAAGGAATGGGAAGGAATTCGGCCATGGCCTTTTGAAGGAAGCATCCCGGCATTTGCCTGGAGTGATTTGGGGAAAACTTACATCCAACCTACGTCTGCGGCTATTGACAAGATAACTGATTAGATCATATTACACCTTCACAATTCTTAGGGATTTCTGCAATACCACTAATCAGAACGCATGTTATGTACTGAAACTCATTGGATAAGAATCTAGAGTTCCAATCCCAATAGAACAAGTAATTTATTCGGGATTGTTTTTATTCAAATGAGTATACCGCGACGTTCCCTGGCCGGAATTCCACCTTATGCTGTAAGTCCAGTAACGAAACAGGCGGGATGCGTCGAAAAACGAAAGTCTGTCACAGCACCGTAGATATTTACTTAAAAGGGACACCTTTGACCTCGAAGGCTCGGAACCGCAAGAAAACGTTTTTGTAATAACAAGCGATCATAAACAAAACAGTGGTGTGTGTCATTTCCATGCAGAATTCCGCACTCGTCTGCTAGCGCCATTAAACAGCCATTAAAAGTGCCTATTGTTGTGTGATTCCTGATCAGGTCATACAGATCGTACCCTTCTAGATGCAAGTTTTCAAAACAAATATGTTTTCCTGAAGATATTGCCACCGAAAACAACAAGATATTGCCAACCCGTTGATGTTTACTTCTTCCGTTATATAAGGTCTATATCAGAAAGATTACTGATTTTGTATCACTACAATGTACCAAACCACAAGCGAATATACATGATCGTTATTTCATCACGCAACTTCACTAGGTGATTTACAACCAATTTGCTGCACCTGCGTATAAGAAGGCTATGTTGCAATAGGCTTGGCGAAAACCAGGTTATGACATTGACATACCAACATCATCATTTGAAAATGTAATTAGTATGGCTTTTGATATTGGACTGCGTGAATACGAAAGTGACTTGGAATGTGTTAATGTGGCTTTAGTGAGATGTGCACATCGTTATCTTCCACTTTGTTTTAACCACTTCAACGAAATCTTCCATCTGCACTTTAAGTACTAATATAGGCACTATCAGGCGTGTGTTACTGCTATATATGCGTGTTTTGTGCTATTTGTGCTATTTTCGGTACTTTGAGTTGTTGGCACTGTTGATTCAAAATGTATTGATACTCTGACAGCATTGAATTGCCTATAATTTCCTGAATATGGTACTGATATCTTGTTACTTTTTCTCTCTCTATTAAAATGTTACTTGAGGTAGAATGGAAGGTTTGCATGGAAAAAACACACACCACTCTTTTGTTTATGATCGCTTGTTATTCTAAGCATGTTTTCGTTCGGTTCTATACCGGTTGAAACAATTCCTTTTTAACCTAAATCATCGTGCTTCTGATGATTACTATGTCAAGTCGACTTACGCTTGTGGTTTTTTAATAACATGGAGCCCAAATGCAATCATTGCTTATCTGAAACCGTGAAACACCTGTTATGGGGGAGCGCGAACAGTTTAAATGTTTGTTTCCAGCTGTATCTCCAATCCAGGCATCATTATTTATTATCTGTTTGTCCGCACAGTGATGAAACTTCAGCAGAAGACTTTCTGCAGATTAGTAAAGCTAAATCGGCGAGTGCAAAGAAGCTTAAGGATACCATGTATTGGGATTGATCCTCCAAAGCCAAAACGTATGAAACATGCTGTTTTTACAAGTGCATGGCTATCATGGAAAAGAGGTGTATTGAGAACATTCTTCATTACCGAATGATTGTCTGTAAGTTTCATTTAATTTCGGTCTTCAATTTTTGAGTGACAAAGTTTCAGAATTTACCGGTTTTGCCGCTCTATCATCGGGGACCATGGACCGTTTGGGAATGAAACGTATCCTAGACGTTAACAGATAATATAAACTATTACTTTGGGCAATTTCGTTGAAATCAGTTTATTAGTTTTCTCACGATACTTACACAGAGAGATGATAATTAGAAAATTTACTGTTTGGTCCTTGAGGTATGTAACCTGGTGGAATAAAAAGTATCTTTTACGTAAACACAAGACATAAACGGTCTCACGTATCTTTTCGTTGATTGGGCTAATGTATGCTTGACAGAAAGACAAAAATTTGAAAAATTACGGCTTTGGTTTTAAACTATGTACCAACATAAAAAGTATCCTTTAATTAAAATGTTAACCCACTGTTGTTAAGTATAGTTTCCTTAAATTCTGTGTTGCCTGTAAAGACACGAGAATAGCATAAATTCTTCTCGCAGGAAGTTTATGTAACATCTCTTATAAATATCTCTACGATCAGCTCCTGGTTTTTGTACTACTTGGTTATCGTTTTGTGTTTCTCTATCTGTATGTTGGGTTTAAGCTTTGGAGTTTAATTTGTAAATATAGTTGACATTTCTAACATGATGCAATGTACCCACTGATTCCGGTTGGGTGAGCTGTAACGCCAGGACGTAGGTTCAAGTCCCGGATTAGGCATTGAGATTTCAGTTTTCCGTGATTTCCTGATAACATTTCAGACATGCCTTTGCCGAATTCCTTCCAATTCTTGTCCCTCCCCGTCCTCAGTTCCTTTCCTTCCCGCAACGAGGCATTAAGGCCGACGCAAAAAAGGTATATAAAAGAAATCCTTCCAAGGCACAGTTATCAATTAAACTATTAAACTGAACTATTTAATGAATAATTATTTTATGCCTGCTCCATTATTCAGGCCCATATTTTTAGAATTGCCAATTTTAAAGCTTTCAGGTCTCACGTGCATCCAGTAGCTAAACCGACATGGATAGTTTTATTTACTATGTTTGAAAGCGATTTCCAGCAACGTTTCCATTCTGCTGACAACTATCTGTTGTTTGCTTCGGAATAAATTTGTTTTGTACCAAGTTACTAGCTGATACCCGCGGCTTCGTACGCTTGAATTAAGAATTTCTTTGCCAGAATTGAATACAGAAAGTTGTTAGTAGCGAAGGATTGGTCCCAAACAACACCGAGTCGGCATAATATGACCGGAAAGCCATCGGACCAGTCTCTTGAAGAGAATCAATTTCCAACATATTTAAAAACAGATAAACAAACGAACGTGAGGGGATGTGGGAATGGGGGTGTTAACTAAGTGCAGCTTTATTTCAGCTTGGTCTTTTCTTCATTCTTCCGCATGAGCATCCGATATTTGGGTTCTAATAACTTTAGCTGCTCGTGCTCTGCTAGAGCTACAACTGAGGCCAGTTTACGCCCGAAGGGCATGTCAAAAAATAAGGCAAAATAAACTGGTGCCAGAAACATTTAAGCAGACACAAAGTAATAGGACAGAGAAAAACGACATCTATACTAAGTAATACGTTTTTACTCTAAACGAAATTTACTAACAAATTACACACTAACATGAGAAGCATAGCTTGAGCAAGTGACGTAACATTACAGACTAACACACATATCCGCCTATCTGTCACCATTCGATAAGTTCTGAAAATTTCGTGACTACAACTGTTAATCATACCGGAAAAAAAAAAAATGTCCTGTGCCCTCCCTACAGATTTTCTTGTCAAATTCCGTCAATATCGGTATAGGAATATAGTCGTAAAAACGTAACAAAAGACAGAAACTTACTTCCGCATTTATAGTATTAATACTGCAGGTCACACACACACAGACTGCGAATAACACCTTAGGGATAAATATAACGTAAAAAAATGTACACTTACGGCATTGGAAGACTACCTACGATTTGCCTCGCATTGCACACCTAACTTTGTGATATCTACAGTTTAACATTAAATCCGAATAACCGACGGCCCAGGCGTGACTCTTACGATCAAAAACAATTTTTTAAAATCTTAGCCTCCACGGAGATTTGAACCGGAGACAACGATCCAAACATTAGTAAGCAAGCGCTTAAATCACAAAGCTACCTGGCCGCTACACGGAAAAACAGTACAGAGGCCTCCATATCCAACGCGTCTGTCTACCGCCATTTAGTAATTTTTCGAAATTTTAAGACAACATGTATTATTTATACAGATAATTTTTCAACCAAATGTAGAAAGTATTTTTCTCCTTGTTTCAAAGGATAAGTGTGCAAAAGTTTCATCGAGATCGGATGAAAACTGTGGATTTGTATGAAGAACAAACAAACATACATACATACATTCATACATCTTTATATATGTGGATTAAACACTCTCTGCAAATAATAGGTAGCAAGAGAATATTATAAAAGAATCTCATAGGAAGAATACAGAGTTTGGTGCGTTGTATTTTAAGATGTGTGGTATTGGTTAATCTGTCAGTGAAAGAAAATATACCAAGTGTGTTGGGTGAGCAGTAACGCTGTGGCCTCACTTTTTGGAGGACAGGGGTTCGAATCAATGTCTGGCCATTCAGATTTGGGTTTTCCATGGTCACTCGAGACGAATTCCGGGATGGTTCCTTCAAAAGGCCATGACCGAATTCATTCAATTTCCTCCCCCCCCCGTCCTTTCCCGCCTCTAATTACTTCGTCATCGACGAGGCATAAAGCCAGAATAAATAGAGATAAATGTGACATGCGAGAATTACAAGGGAAGATAAAGATTAGTATTTGAAACACGTAATTTAGGAAGTGGATTTTGATACATAAGTTGTGATTAAAACAGAAGGTTATTGTGGGATCGGATAGAGCATAAAATCATTTGAATAACTTATAACAGACAAAAAACTCTAGTACTGTATTACAATATCTATTACAAATAACAACAAGAAATTAGCAACTGAGGAAAGAGCGAGGAATATCGAGACTGCATTTAAACTATGGTAGGAGAAATACAAATTCAAATAATTATCGTTTCATGCCAAAATTAAGCTCTACGTGTTAGAGATTATATCCATTAAGGGAATTACAGAAATAAAAAGGATGAATGTAAATTTATAAGAAAAATCTTGGAACGCAAGAAAGTAACAACTTACGATGTTATGTTCCGCTTGAAAAAAAGTCAAGAGTTATATGAAAGGTGTGAGAACATATCAAGCACTACGAAGAAAAGGTGGCTGGCCTTTTGTGTACACCGAAGAAGATCGGGACCACAACGGATAACCAATAAGATCCTCACCTTCCAGGGGAAGAGAAAGATACAAGTGCCGTAGCTGAAAGAACTTCACCTGCCCTAAAGAAATGTGGCATAGGGGACGACGTTATAATAAGCAATTAAGTGTACAGAAGGAAAACAGTAATGGAGATTGATCTGTCTGTAGAGAACCAAGGAAGAACAAGACCTATTTACTTAAACAAGGAAAGAGAACTGGTAAGGCATAGTATGAAGGATTACTGTGGGAGAAAGAATCAATGTCAACAACCAAGGAAGTTGTCTAACCGCAATCCATACGTGGCTGAAACGACCCTAAAAGTAACAATAAAAATATCAAAACAAACGCTACACTGAAATAAATTCACACTTGCCCTAGATCAGACTCAAACGGATGACCATCTGGAAGCGTGACCATCTCAGTACCCACTTTGTTATGTTGTTAGGTTCTCGATCCAAACCAAGTAACATGGTTTCTACACTAATATTATAAATGCGAAAATAACTCTGTCTCTCTATCTATTCGCTAAATTTTCATGATAAAACGGCTAAAGCGATCTTGATTATATTTGACTAGAAAATACCTTATATCATTAGGAACGTCATTGGATACTTTCTTCAGGATTAATAAGATATTTTCTTATGAAATCTTCAAATTAACCAAGCAATGACAGACGGACAGCTTGAGTAATTGTCTGTAATGTTATATCGGTCATTCAGGCTTTATTTCTCTCGTAGGAACTATGTGTATACGTAACTTACAACTTTTATTGCCAATTCTAACAACAAAATTCCAAGTCCACGCGTACGAAGTATATACGATGTCGTCCGTTATAGAGAAATTAACAGTATGAAGTAATTCTAAGACATGCGGTTGGCTACTGCGCAGCGTTTCAGCCACCGTCAGGGGTGGTTGAAGGTAAACACTAATGGTGACTCGTTTGGAACACTGATCTCGCAAAGAAATCCTCTCAGTTATAAGATTTCATGGGGGGAGGCGGCTGAAATTCATCGTCAGCTGGTAGAGTTTATGGAGATACTGCAATGTCTCGTTAGAATGTCGCAGAATGGGGTCGAAAGTTTTTAGCTGGGAGAGAAAACGTCACCGACGAGGATCGCAGTTGAAGCGGTTTCGCTGGGACATGGTCAACCACCCTCCCTTACAGCCCAGACCTCATTCCAAGCGATTTTCATCTTTTCGTCAATTGATGGTGTACCTAGGAGACCGATGTTTCGATTCAGACGAAAGGGCTAAACACTTCGCAGAACGTTACCGAACACTCAACGACCACGAAGCAATAATCAAACTCATTACACGAAGCGACAAGTGGGCCTATACCGATATTGAGACTATGTCGAAAAATAACATAATGTACGTACTATCTCCTGGCTAATATAAATTCCTTACGAGATTAACGCTGCCCAGAAAAGCTCCTCCTTCTTCTTCCCGACGTTTCGACCTGGGCTTAGGTTGTCTTCAGGGTACTAGCTGCCTACTGAATCTGCGAGAGACTGGAATCTGCTGGAGACTGACATGGCTGGTTGTTTTCGAATTTGTTCTTTGACAATATCGGTTATCCAGAGATATGATGTTTACGAATTAGCATCTGTGGGTCCAGAATTATTATTTAACACAGATTTCCAAGCCTGGCTAGGACCATAATCACCATCCTTGTAGAGGTTGTTTGGCTGTCTGAATATCTCAATAGCCACTCTTACTTTTCTTTGTAGATAACCTTCGGGTCTAGCTAACTCTCTTGTATTTTCTCACAGTATTTTATGTTCTTCTTCCAGCTGATTTCGTGGGATACCTCGGACGGGTGTGACTCTTATGTTCACGTATCCTCACAGCTACGACTCGTTCGGTTTCGCCTATATATACCTTGCCGCAATTACAGGGTACTTCGTTAATTCCGCTGCTTTGTAAGGGATCTTTGGCAGTTCGCAGTTTTTCTTTGAGGAGTATTAACCTTCGTTGTAATTCTCCCAATTGCTTCACAGTCACCTTTCACGTATGGTAGCACGGCCTTTTTGTTTCTGGTCTACACCAAGACAGTTTTTCTTCTACTTGATTGCTTTTATTATCATATTAGAGCCATAGCCATTTTGTATGATAGCTCGTTCTTTTTAGTTCATTAAATGTTCCTCGTCCGTGATTCCTTGTGCCCTGCAGAACAGCGTTTTAATCAAGACTCGTTTTTGTGATGGGTGATGATGTGACAAAGCATGGAGGTACCTGTCTGTATGGGTTGGTTTTCTGAATACCGTGTGTCCAGGCCTACTTCCTGGGTGCTTTTTTCACTGAAACATCTAGGAAAGCCTGCTGACCGTTCTCTTCGCGTTCCATTGTAATCGTCTAGAAGAAGAAAAAGGAGGAGCATTTAAATGCAGCGTTAACCCATAAGCAATTTATATTAGTATGATGGCAGCGAAAACAGCAAAATCTATTTTTTCAACTTCTTTACGTCTCTTAACAGCGAGGTCTTTAGAGACGGGAAAGGATGGGGGGAGGGGGCAAGGAATTGGGCCATGGTCTTTTGAAGGAAGCATCCCGGCATTTGCCTGGTGTGATTTGGGAAACCATGGAAAACCCAAATCTGGATGTCCGGACGGGGATTCGAACCGCCGTCCTCCCGAATGAATCTCTTATCATTTGGCTGTATTAAGTAAAACGCACACGTTTCACTGCTGGCTTTGTAGTACCGCACACTGTGTGACAGCATCGTATGTGAAGTGTTTGGTGGATGTTGATGTGCAGTCGCGGGGGACAGCAACACGTGTGGGCTATTTGTCGGGCCAGGCAGCCAATATCATCACTGCAGCACGGCCCGCCTGCCGCAGTCGGCGTTTTTATTTTTCTGCGCGGGCGCTCCTGCCGGGGAGCGGGCCGCGCATTCCGCACACATCTCGGTTTTATCGCCAATTCGGGAAGTATATAACCGAGCCGAGTAGCACTTCATTCGTCTTACGAGCGGCGGGTTCTACGCCCATCTGCCACTCAGTCGAGAGCGAGGGCGCGTGTCTCCCACACCAGGTGACTCTCAAATAGGGCTGAGCGTCATAGGTGGCACCGCACAGTGTTTACGTGACGTAACTTGCACAGTACTTTATATCCCTACTAGCTTCGCCCGGCAAGCGTTGCAATGCCTCTTTTTCTTTCATAATTGGGTACGCATGTACAGAACAGACAGATTTACGTGTGCTTCATAAATGAAAGATATCGCGAAAAACTGAATAGTTTCACGTGAAAATTTTATTTAAGAAGGGTGATGGGTGAGAGTGGGTGGGTTTTTGTAAACATAATTCAGGCAATACACTTCTCATTTAAAGTACACTGTTAGGGTCTTTGGTTTAGTTAATTAATATGGTTATTAATTAAATAATCCACCAGAAGGTTATGTTGAAGATTTTATGTTTTTATTTTCCAAAACAACAAGTCAGCTATGTTCACATGCATAGATACAATACAGAGATACTGCTAACGCACTTCTTAGCTGTATAAAACTTCTGTGAACTCAACTGTAAACTAAACTGAAAAACTAAACTCTTTCCTTCTGATTCCTTTATATAGGCTCTATCGAAATTACGAGAATTCTTCAAAGGCTTCCGCCTGATATTTTTCGAGCATTAACACTTACTCAAACAATTAAACATATCAAAAACAATCAGAAATAGTACTTAATCATTTAACATCATTACAAAACTGCCAGAAAAGGAAATTAAAGATATTTAAACACAAAATTATTTACAGAAATCATTTCAAACTGTAGAAAATTGTCCTGTAGACATCTTAACTTGAATTAATACTTGGAATTACTAACATTTAAGCAATTCTCTTGTACAATTCGGTCCTTAAACATATTAAATGGCCTTTAAATAATTTCTTCTCATAAAATAAAGTCTATATACACTGATTTACAAAACAAACACACCAGATCATATTCAAGCAAACTTTAGCTCACTGAAAAATACTTAATTAAAATACAGTTCTATGAAAAGATCAGGTATGAGGGCTGTTACAATACGTTTGCAGTGTTCCATCAAAATTCTGATAAAATTTGAGGAACTTTTGGAATTAAGATGGGTGGGAGTTAAGGGGGAGAGGAGTGGGACTTTTGTAAACGAAATGTAGAGAGTTCATTTCTGTTTGCGTTAAAGTATACGTGTGTACAGTTCCTTAAAAATCGGAAAGTACCTTTTTTTAAAAAATAAATAAATAACGTAGACAAAAATTAATGGGGTGGAAAGAGTAGAGGGGCAGGATTTTTTAAAATCAAATTTAGACATTATTTTTTCTATTTGTTTCAGTGTATATGTCTGAAAAGGACAATTTAAATCGAATGAAATCTATGGATATGTATAAAGAACGCTTACAAAAATAAGATGGTGGAAAGGGTTTCTGAAAATTAGATGTTGACAGTATTTTTCTGTTTATTTTAAAGTATACGTGTGCAATTCCATCGAAATCGGATAAAAAAATGTGGATTCATATAAAATTAAGGGTTGTAAACGGGGAGAAGGGGTGCTTACCGGATCCAGTTGTGAATGTAAACCATTCTCGAACCATTCACATACACACCGACAGAAGAAATATACTCGTATATATAAAGATAATGAAACCCGCGTATATATTTTATAGAAAAACTACAGAGCAAATTTCAATGGAGTTTCCTCCGTTGTATAACATAGGAATGTATATGAATTGTTTGACATATATCTTGTTTCAACGTTACATGACGCCGGAAATGTAAATGAAATTCTGGACGTACAACGAGAAACATCATAGATGTAACAACTAGATGTTGCATACGTTATACTTCGTAAAAATAATATGGCAGCTACCAGTCCCTTCCTAAGATTTCGGGTATTCTGTCTTTAAACAGCCTCAGGTGGCCTTATTAAAAGTGAATGGCACACTGGTAAAATAAGTAAATTAATAATATTATGGAAAAAAAGCTCGAGGACTTCTTTGATTCTTGAAGCTATGATATCAGGCTGAACAACTACAATCTCTCACTGTTCGTCAATAATGCACATCTGATGGATTTTAACATAGCGAATAATAAAATGCTTGCCTTCTACAGATCTTCCTCTAACTTGGGAATTAAATAATACCTTATGAAATCCATCATGGCAACACTTTATCTGATAAGAATCTGCCAGTAGATTCGTTTATTTTAATCGCAATTTGCATTATTATTATTATTATTAATAATAATAATAATAATAATCTTCTTATATATAAATATAAATGTTTATGGGTTTATGGGTTTGTTCGTCTTCTATGCATTCCTATACCATTTATCAGATTGCAATGAAACTTTGGAGAGTTTTTGAGTGAGCGTCTGCGAAGGTTCCTGTGAAAAAAAATTCCCAAAAAGTCTCCCCCTATTCCCCATAACACCCCATAATTTAGGCAAAATCACATTTTTTATCCGATTTAGATAAGAATTTGTACACTTATACTTTAAAACAAACAGAAAAATACTGCCTACGTATGGTTTCCGAATATTCATCCCCTGTCCCCCTTTCCAACCCCATTACGTTTTCACCCCATAATTTAGGCAAACCACATTTTTACCCGATTTAGATAAGAATTTGTACACGTATACTTTAAAACAAACAGAAAAATACTGCCTACGTATGATTTCCGAATATCCATCCCCTCTCCCCCTTTCCAACCCCATTACGTTTTCACCCAATAATTTAGGCAAACCACATATTTTATCCGATTTAGATATGAATTTGTATACTTATACTTTAAAAAAGAGGGAGAAATACTGTACACATTAATTTCACAAAAACCCAATCCCGCTCCTCTCTTTCCACCACCTTCATTACCCCCTCTTCCCCATAACACCCCATAATTTAAACAAACCCGCAAACCGTTCGTCCGATTACGGTGAAGCTTTGGTGAGTTGTCGACGGGATGACAGAGAAGGTTCGTGTCAAAAAAAATAAAAAAAAAATTAAAAAACCCACCCCTCCTCCCCATAATTTAGACAAAACCACATATTTCATCAGATTTCAATGGGAATTTGCACACTTATACTTTGAAACAAACAGAAAAATACTGCCTGCATATGTTTTCCAAAGCGCATCCCCTCTCACCCTTTCCAACTGAAAATGAATGAAACAGCAGTTTAAAATTTATATGTAAATATTTTTTCATTTAATCTATGTGCCTACTCAAGTCCAGCAATAGTGAAGCATTGCCGGGTAAGCTAGTAATAAATAAAAATAAATAAAAATAAAAAATAAATAAAAATAAATTATAATAATAATAATTTATTTCACAGTTAATCGATCCAAGTAAGTAACAAAATACACGCATCTAATTCAAATGTTTTTTGTTTTGCTTTGTTTCATATCCTGCGAGTTTCATGTCAGCCAAATGGAGTATTCAATTAAAACTTTTTATTGCCAGTCCATGTTCAATTCTTCACTGCTAGAAACAATAAGGTTTCAATACATAAAAGAAATTTTTAAGGTGAGCATCAGTTGCAAGGCAGATACTGTGGACTCCGAGGAAGTCCAATCATTATAATAATAACAGACCAATTTGTTCATGTCGTCATTCAGGTGTCACGTTGCCTGCCCTTATTCGGCGAGCCAATGGCGTCCGGAGTAGTCACAAGGTAAGAACGAACATTACCTTTTACTGTTTAAATAATGGTTTAATACGTCTTACTTTTAAATTAATACAGGGTGTTTCAAAAAATATATACGTATTACAAAGTATTCTTTTGTCCAAACTATCGATCGCTGCATCCCGGCTCGGCTATTGGAGAAACGAATACATAGTATAGTTTATTTAATAGCTGCTAGATGTCAGTCGTCTTGTGTTATTCTTGGTAACCGTCATATGTTTAAAATGACTACTCCACAGCAGAAATCATTTTGTGTTATCGAGTTTGCGAAGTGCAATTCCGTGATTACAGTGCAAAAACGTTTCAGGTTGAGGTACCAAATGAATCCTCCAAATGGGTGGAACATTCGTAGATGGTATCGACAGTTTGTAGATACCGGATATGTATGTAAAGGAAAGAGTCCTGGCCGCCCTCGTGTTTCTGAGGCACATGTTGCACGAATTCAAACTGCTTTCCAACGTAGTCCTTCAAAATCAACTCGTCGTGCCAGTCGGGAGTTACAACTACCTACAACAACAATTTGGCGTGTTTTGAGACGTCGGTTGGTTATGAAGCCGTACAAGTTACAGTTGTTACAAGCTCTGCGTCCTGATGACAAACGGAAACATGTGGCATTTTGTAACGAGATTAATGATGCTATTGACAATGATAACACTTTCGCACAACGCATCGTTTTCAGTGATGAAGCGACTTTCCATGTTAGTGCTCAGGTAAACAAACACAATGTTCGAATTTGGGGTCTACAGAACCCACATGCAGTCATTGAACATGTACGAGAATCGCCTAAAGTCAATGTGTTTTGTGCAATATCCCGATCATCTGTTTACGGCCCATTCTTCTTTGATGGAAACACGGTTAACGGTCAGCAGTATCTCGCTATGTTACAAAACTGTTTGTTTCCGAGGCTGCACGAAGACAACTTCATTTTTCAACAAGACGGGGCACCCCCTCACTGGAGTCGCCAAGTGCGTGAATATCTGAATGAAACTCTACCGAACCGTTGGATTGGTCGTCAAGGAGCTGGCTACTTAGCATGCATCAGCTGGGCTCCACGGTCACCGGATTTGACACCCTGTGACTTCTCCCTGTAGGGTTTCATTAAAGACAACGTTTATGTACCACCACTCCCACAGAACCTTGAGGACTTGAGGAACCGGATCCGTACTGCCGTAACATCAGTGACGAAGGACATGCTTGCCCGAGTATGGGAGGAATTTGAGTATCAATGTGATATTGTTCGTGTGGCTGATGGAGGACATATTGAACATCTGTAATCTGAACTTAAGAGGTTCGTAAATATGTGTTTAAAGTTTCATATTCGTATGTCTTACAGTTTAATAAATATATGCATTCCAAATACGTATATTCTTTTTGAAACACCCTGTATTGCAAATGCTAGTGCGTCGATAGGAGAGAAGAAAAGAATTTTCGTCAAAATAAAGAGTGAAAGAAGAAATAGGGGAAGCTACAGGAAACGGGAAGTGAAGGAGCGAACGTGCGTGGCTTGTCGGTCGATATTAACCAACTTATAATTGGGTGGCGATCTTTGAATTCGTATGAGGAAGCCGGGGGCGCTGATAAGAGAAACGGTGTGTTTTCTCTTAATGGTAGGCAGATACGGGGGAAAAGCAGAAGCCTGTGACCAAGGGCTCAATACTACTGAGCTAACAGTGGTTATGAGGAAAATACGTCTTTTTAGTGCGGGATTAGCACGGGGATTAGACGTGCCTCATATGCAATATACACTTGGTAGTATTTCCGACTTATTTGAAGCGATATGTATGCACCTCTCGATAGTCACTAATGGTGATTGCAATGGGAGTTAATCAGTGTCTAGTAATGTTACAGTTAAACAATAATGTATTTACGCTGTCTTTACTAGCGAACATAACCAAGAATACGTAGATCCAGCCAATGCACTGCACTGGAAGACTGATTACACTCATAAGATGCTTGGTAATATTTGGTAGTTAGTAAATTAATCGCTTATAATCAAAATTTGTATTTTATTTTTGATTTAACGGAGTCTTTTTCAGAAAATGGCCATTCCGAATTTACAATTGATTTATAATAACCTAAAACTATAAGGTTCCTTAAGGATGTTGAATACATTTTGAGTGACATTTAACATTTGCATTGAATTAATCTTGAAACACGAAAACAAAAAGTTGAAACACTTCAGTCTTCTATAGCTTGAATATTTTTAAAAGATTACATATATACGTAAGTAGACTTAGCACTTTAACTTAATACAGACCAGAATTATTTTCTCTGTCTACAGCCATTATTTAGCTGATGGCGTAAACCTCTCTGGATACTTATTTCAGGAAGTAAAACAACAGAATCTTTGCTATCACATTACTTATTTATTGGTATTGTTCCATTATTGGGACCTTGATGCTAGTGACATCACAAAACTTCATTCCGACTCACATTTCTGGTTTTAGATGTCCAGTAATAAATTGCATCTTGCCACCTTAAATGCCCTTTGTAGGCTGAGGAGCACAATGTTCACGATGTATACGACCAGAGTAGTTAGCCAGTAGTTCCTGATATAATGGGGTGTGACTTGAAGAGAGCGGATCATCAGCGTAGCGCAAAATCAATATATATAAAGATGAATGTATGTATGTTTGTTTGATCTTCATACAAATCCACAATTTTCATACTATCTCGATGAAACTTTGCACACTTATTCTTTGAAACAAGATAAAAATACTGTCTACATTTGGTTGAAAAATTATCTGTATAAATAATACACGTTGTCTCATAATTTCGAAATACTACTGAATGGCGATAGACAGACGCGTTTAATATGGACGTCTGTATACTGTTTTTCCGTGTGTCGGTCAGTCAGCTCAGTGGTTAAAGCGCTTGCTTACAAATGTTTGGGTCGTTCAAATCTCCGTGGAGGCTAAGATTTAAAAAAAATTGTTTTTGATCGTAAGAGTCACGCCTGGGTTAAACTGTAGATATCACAAAGTTAGGGGTGCAATGCGAGGCAAATCGTAGGTAGTCTTGCAATGTTGTAGGTGTACACTTTTTTACGTTATAATGATTCCTCAGGGGTTGTTCGCAGTCAGGGAGAGAGAGAGAGAGTGTGTGTGTGTGAACCGCAGTAATAATACGGAAGTAAGTATCTGTCTTTTTGTTACGTTTTGACGACCAAATGGCTATATCGATGTTGATGGAATTTGACAAGAAAATCTGTATGAAGGGCACAGGACATTTTCTCCGGTATTTTTAATAGTTGTAGTCGCGAAATTTTGAGACCTCATCGAATGGTGACAGAAATATGTTGGAAAAAATGCTTAATCCACGCGTACGAAGTCGCGGGAACGAGCTAGTAAAATATATGAACAGAATAGTGTGTACAGTATATTCTGAAGTTCATATGTCGCAAAATTCAAATAGACAATGCTCGTTAATCACGTGGAATGGTCTTTGACAGAACTATGAATTATGTGGTTTTAAAAAACTTGCCCTAAGGCTTCTTTTCAGATATTTGCAAACCAGTTCCAAACATTACCATCATCATCCGCTTTTGCTGGTCATCCGATGCATTCCAGACGTCTCTATATTATTTGACTTCAATCAACACCCTTTGCCTCTTATGCACATATGAGCCTTGTTCCAACCCACGTGTTGGGAGACTGGTAGCGGCTGGAAAAATTACTGCTAGCGTGGCTCTCGTGTAGCCACGACAAGCCTAGCCTTTTTTGCCGTAGTTCGTAATTATCTTGTTGAATTCGCGGATGATCCCCATTTTCACCCCAAAAATTTCAGAGCACAGAAACACAAAACATTTTATTTTTTTCCAAATCTACCCTAAATAGTACGTCGGCAGATGGACTCTTACATTACCGTTCGTGAAGATTAAATAATTTTTAATGACCGTTGTAGTTGGTAGACGTTTGAGTTACAGTTTTACAAATAATCGTTTAAACATGCATAATAGTCGCGTGAACATTTCAAACGACGAATTCCTTTATTGCAAACGTAATTTAAAAATCACAATGTTATTTCCTTTCTATTCAGAGCTAAGTCCAAGGTTAACAAAACGTTGTTTCACATCTTAAAATGTTTAATGCAATATACATTTTTAGCTTGAACTTTTTATTATTATTCTTTTAGGACGGTATTTTTATTTTCTCATACAAAGAAGCATATAGAGCTGCACAAACCAGTGTGTTTGCACATAATTTAAAAATAATGCTTATTTTTGTAATATTTCTTCATAGTCATAAAGCTGTGCGTCGAAATTGAGACCGTGATGTTTACAATTATGTGCTGGAAGATACTAAAGTTATTTATTATGTATTCTGTTAACAGCATGCAAAGAATTTGTCTTTTAATATCCAACTAAAGTCCGCGTGATGAAGAGAACGGGATACAATTAGCCCAGTCAGAAAAAATTGTTTAGTTGAAAGTTTTAAGGAAAAAAAGTAAAATTAAGAAATTCTACAAATAAGCAGCGTACATTTTTTAAAGTAAGAGAATCTTATTTGTTGTTAATCAGTCAATTTGGGTTTTGATTTCAATGTAAATGAATCACATTACAAAATTAATCGAGCCCGATATAACAATTTAGCTACAAGTTTAAAATGCAGTGTTACTTCATATGGCGTGATGTAACGGGAGATGAATCTTCGACGTTGCTGTTGCGGTTGTAGCGGTATGATTCTCCTGAAAACCTGAAGATTCAAAATAGAGCGATAGATGTCACCCGATCCATTCAGCCTGATGATATCTCACAGAGTTACGTAGACGCCTAGCGTTAACCCAACAATCCCTTTTACTTAGAATCCGAACCACAGAAACTGTCTACCGTACTAGATATTAAACAGAAGTGAAGGTCGGATTAAGGACCTATGAAAATCCTCGCCGAGGGACCTTTCGATCGCCAGTTAGAAGTCTTAACCAACGAGTCAGTAGGCTGCTAATAACGACTGGGTTGAAGCTACAGATTCCCGCGTGCCAGGCTGAAGAAGGCTCGATAATGAATGGTAAATAGTTTGTAAGCTGACGAGACTGAGAAAAGATATTTAATTTCCATATTGACTTTCGCACAGAAACTGCCAAACTTGCAATGTCGATGCGAAAAATTTTACTGCGGTTTCTTGCGGACGAAAGCTGCTTTGAATATTGACTAACTCTATAAACGGCAGACTGAGAAAATCGGCGTTGTGTATCTGGCGGGTCTAGTCTGCCGTAACTTGGGCGTATTATTCGACTGTCTGGCGGCGCTCGGGTATCGCCTAGTCGCGCAACTGCACCTCGGTTTCTCCTAGTCTGGACTCCGCTCGCATCTGCATAAGTCGTGAGTTGCTTCCGCTTCCGCTTAGGAGCTTTACTCGAGACGCCGCAAACTTTCAGGAAGATTAACACCGGCGAAGGCCCCGAACATCACTGCGAGAGACTAACATCGCTGAATTCCTAGGCGACTAACCGAAAGTCTGCAGGTACAGTGATCTACAACTCGGATGCAATTGTTTAAACTCCGTATTAAATTATTGGATTTTATTTAACCCACAAGGAGTATTGATTGTCAAGCGGGCTGAATATTATTGACGGACAATTCCAGATACTTTGAAGAAAAATCCTCATTATCGTCGGTCTAAAGGCTGAGATGATACTAAAATTGATAGTTGATAATGAACTGTGCCGCATTAAGTTGGCTCACGAAGCTAACGTAACTTTACACTGCCCACACAAAGATCCAGGCAACAATCTGATACTATCCTGACAACGATTTTTTGAAAGTTTCCCTTAATAATCTCGGTGAATGTGGGGATATCCTTAATTCACAACTTGGAATCCCAATAATAGAAAATTAGGTGACAGAACACAAACAAACAAATCAGTATAAAAATTTTCTTATTTGCAGACAGAATTAGAGGGAAATTTCGCTCCTGTAATATTATCTTTATGATTATGCTCCCACTACTCGTTGACCCGGTGATACAGGCAGCGTCTAGGCAAATCTAGTTCTGGCAGTTTCCCCATTCAGGCCTATTCTTTTTCTTTATTAAAAAAATATTCCAAATATTTTTCTAACGGTGATCAAGTATTATACTACTTGTTTTGGATTGATCTGTACAAATCTTTCGTTTTTTTTTTTTTTTTTTTTTGTGTGTGTGTGTATAGGAAAATACTGAGAGACGCTTAGAATAAACGTTCAGGCACCTTCCATAATTTGCAGGAAGGTTGTTTTTTGTTTGGAACCAATATTGTCAAAAATAGTCTAGTAATTAAATTCATTCGATTAACTAACCAGGGCATCTATTGTGCACCTCATTTAATATTAAAATAACAGTAATACGACGTTATTTTGCAAAAAACAAATCAGTTTAAGATAGTGGTAGGAATATTTTGCATTTGTTACATTTACCACATACTGCACACCGCTATTGGAATATGGATAGTCTTAATAGGCGAGCTTATTTGCTTTCAGGCCACATAACATTATTTATTGCAGAAGTAGAGACACTGAGAAGGCTAAAATTATTTCCTTTGCGTTTTTGATTGGTGGATATTTGCAGGAGACATTTTAGAATTACATTCTGTAGAAGAATAATTTTCACTGTTTTCTTTTCTATAAAAAAAATCCGTTTTGCACATAAGTAATTCTTATGACATACTAAAATGCGCCGAAGCAAACCAAGAAGGTCACCGTGTTTTCGTGAATTACGTCCCACTAGATTTGTTATTATTTGTAGATTTTTTTTTTTTTTTTTTTTTTTTTTAAAGAAAAGAATATTAATCGTTCGTTTGGAATTTTTCGTATAATAATAGCTTTTTTCAGTAATGAGTTCTTTGTACTTTATTTAAATAACACTTAAAAATATTATTAGTAATTAAGCCCAAAAAAATATATTTTTTATGGGCTTCATTTTCCTTTCCCTGCTTCTCGCACTATCTTTATAGAACTTGTACAACTTGTAGGAACAAATGAAGATAATTAAAAAGTTTAAGGATATTTCTCTAGATTATGGAGTATTGAATCTAGGCTTAGTCTTCTTCTTCTTCTTTGGAATAATCCATTTGTAGGGTACGATAAATAAACTGACTATGTTCCTTTGTATTTAATTTTCTTTGCTTCCAGACTTCCTTCATTCATTGAGAGTGTTGTTCATTTTCTTCCTGGGTCCATTTTCTTCACTTTATGTATTTCTGTCTTTCCTTAAAAGTTGCCTTTTGAATTACTTCTCTAAAGAGTGTTCTGTTGTCTATTATATATGTTTTCTCTCCAGCATTTTTCATGTCCTTTTCAGATTCAGTGAACAATGTGGGTTTTGATTTGTATCTGTTTAGTAAGGTGAAGATCTGTTTCGTTAGTCTATTACTATACATTCTGTAAAATTGCAGTCTTCTTTTCCTCATTGTAACTGTTAATTTTTCTATTTCCAAATATAGTTCTCGCTTTGGTCTTAATTTGTATTCAACATTACTTTTACGATTAGGTCCCAGTATTTTTCTTTCTACTTTTTACAGTTTTTCAAGATCCTCATATCTTGTAAGTTTAAGTGCTTCTGCCGAATACAACGTTTCTGGTATAACCATTGCTTGATAGTGCCTTAGTTGCGTGTTCCATGATAAAGAGTTTTTGTACATTCGTTCTTTGACATATGAAATGGTCTTTCCATTTTATGTATTTTAGTTTCGGTTGCCGTATTTTCTTTTGTGTCGCTCGTTATTTATTCTCCTAAATAGTAAAAAAAAAAAAAAAAAAAAAAATGTTTTAGCTATTGTGCTACTGCGAAATTTAAGATTTTTGGGAGCATCATTTATGTTTGGCCTGAATTGTGTTTTTTCAAAAATATATGTAATCCTACTTTGGCTTCCTGTTACTCTAGTTCTTTGAATTGTTCTTTTGCACTATCCAGTGAATCAGTCATTAACGCCATGTCATTTGCAAAAGCTAGACAATCTATGGTTGTTTAATTTGGATTTCTTCCCAGGCTTAGTGTTTAGAGCTTTAAATAACGGAGAACATTTTGGACAAAATTATATGACAACCGTTTCAACAGTTAATATTCATCAGTAACTAGCGTCTAAGTCCGTCAAAAATAATGGGTTGAATGCCGATTTCGGATTCATAATTTAAATGAGTTTTAAAAGCTTAAATAACTCTTTACCTCCATCGTGAAGGGCGCAATAATAAATTTCTCCTTACCGGGCCGAAAGAAGATTCATTTCAATAATTGATTTATCTGTGTGACAACTTTAATTTTCTGTTACATTCTTTAATAGTTAACGACGATTTTAGAATTGCAGTATTATTTTAGATTACGTATTTTGCTGGATAATTTTTGACATAGTTATAATCCTTACAGACACAGAGAACGTAGTTCTTTCTTCTTAATTTCTCAAGTCACAAAATCGAGCCAAGTCGTGGGATTACCTACAGAGGAGGCGCGGCCTCGTCTGTGATGAGCCGGCAGATAGCGCGGCACGCTCTTCAGATGTCTACGCGAGCGAGCCTCCTCCCGTGTCCCGCGTCACAATTAATGTATTCATCTCCAGTGCAGGGGGCGGACGGCGGCTGCGCCTTATCTGGATCCACTGTGCCGCTCGCAGGACGCCACGCCACATTAAAAAATCATACCTTAAAGGACCAGTCGCTGTCCTCCGTCAAAATAAAATAAATACTGATTTATGCGTCCGTTAATGCCTAGTGACAGAGATTTAGTTTGCCACACGTCTAGGCTCGTCTTAGTGTTATCCTACGTTGTAACGGTGACTAACAGTTCAACATTAAATCAGTAACCCAGCTCATTTCAGTATAATCACCCAGCACAGGGAAACGGGAAGGGGTCATTTTTATGGAAGTAGAGGTCCGCATTACCTCTTTAAGGCCTAAAGGATATTTTCTCAATTATTCATATAAAGTTGTACTTACGTCACTTTGAACCATTCCGATTTATCGTTGAAAAGAAAATACTTCCTTGCTCGGGAAGTCATAGAAAACCGAAATGCTTACGCTGAAGTGGGATTCGAACCTGCGTGTTTTCGATTGCGAGGTCAGAGCTTTACCGCTGACCCACCAATCTAAAACTTCAGTTGGCTATGAAGGACTCTCTGGTACTCACTTTCTACTCTACAATCTGGAAACACTTTTTTTTAATTGATAAATTATACAACTGTGATATTCAGAAAGTTATTTTCTATTATAAAATACAATGTGATATTTTTCTTAGACAGCGATCGAGATGGTGTCCATTTTTCATAGGAATAATCATGATGTAGAATAAATAAATCACGAAAACTAAACATTTTCATTGGACTATTATTATAAGAGTTGGAACTACCTCCACTTAAAAGATAAAACTTTCATTGACAATTGAGAAAATGGTGTATGCAAGAATTGTCTACATAACTTACGACTGTTATTTTCAAGTAGAAGACAAAAACCGAAAAAAACTTTATTTTCGTATCTAATAGCTGTTGGGAGGTTTTCTCGCTTTGACGATCAGTTTTATGCATTCATTCGTACGTTAGCTTCTAAAATTCCTAGTTTTTGAAGGTAATAAAGTCTGGAAGTTTTTTTACATATTCTACATTGACCACGATTGAGTAACAAATTCCGAAAGAGTAACAATAAAACCCTTATATATACTCACGATAATAGATTGATCGTCTACAGTTGCACACTATCGTTTTCCTAGGTGAACCTTGATCCGGCTATTTGTTCTAGCAATCTTGGCAATACATAGTAAGGAAATCGACGGAAAAAGATTTGACTTTATATTTTTTTAAATAATAATAAAAAATATCTATGTTTCGAGTAACCTCTTTAGACTTAAAATCCTTGTGTCCACTACGCTCAATATAAACGAAATGTCTCTGTTGCATATTCATCGATTACTAATGAATATGATTCTAATAGCTTGGGCCGGCTGTAAAATACAATAAAAACTACTTGAATGAGTGAACTGTAAAAGATAACTGATTGTAATGGGTTTGCTGCGATGAAAAGGTTAGCTCAAAATAGAAAGTCATGGAGGATTCTTAAAAATCAGATGGGAGTCTGATGAGAGAGAGAAATAAAGTTTAGAACACAACAGTAATATGGATTAACGCATAGAATCAGTTATTATCACCAAATACGGAAATAAAATTTTATAAAAATTCACCACTTTAAACCCATTTCACCTAGTACTTCGCAACATCAAGTGCATCAAGTTGAACGAAACAGATCATCTTCGTCGCAGGATGATGAAAACATAGGTCACTGGAACATATGTTCCCAGTTCGGCCCTCACCACATTCACACATAATGTTGGTAGCGTTCACATCAGAAACATGAAAGTTCCAGACCTTATCACAGTTATATATTGTCTCTATTAATACTGAAGGCATGTCATCAGACAAAGATTAAATATTACAAAATCTATACAGTCAACACAAACGCTATGTTTTAAGTGTACAGAAAAGCCATAGAAGTAATGAAATGCACCGACCAAAAATAAATGGTATGCTCCAAGTAACCAGTTTTGTGAACGTACTTATTGGTAATGGAAGTGATTGGATTAGTTAAAAATTATGAAATATTAAACTCATTCAGAAATTTGACTTATGTTTCTATAACAGCCCTATTCGTTATTACTCGTTACCAGAGTAATGATTCCGTGATAATTTTGTAAACCACCTGACAGTAATTTTTTTTTTTTTTTTGGTTCAGTATATGAAGGAAGGAACAATAAAAATCAAAACAACATAATCTGAAGATTCTGTAGGGTTGTCGCAATAAAACAACAATAGGGATTAAATTTGTTGTCTGCAACAAGCATAAAGGCGAAACGCACGTCTCTGTTATTTCATTTGGAATCAGCTTAAGAAAAAAAGCCAACAACTATTGACAGTGAATTGAGCACTGAGCTAAACTGCAAGTGAGATAGTACTCAATTATCATAATGCAGAAACAGACAGGCGGGAAATTTTTTGTTCGAGAATGCGCGACGCAGCTGGAAAACGTGCCAAGGTCTTGCGCAACTTTTTTTTAATACATATATATATTCAGTGGATTACTGCAGAAACTTTCTAAATTTAAATTGAGTGCATGGAGAGAGTATCGGCATTATGCTAATAAGCGGTGCACCGGGTTGTGTAATTTCAGCTTGTCAGTTCGCTTCTCGTTTCTCCTCACCTTGCTTGTCGGAGAAGACCGCTGGACTGCTTGCTGCAAGTTGTTATGTTGAAACTTCCATTCAATTCTGCAGCAAAAAGTAGCAACAATTTCCAACCTTTATAATCACCGATCTCTAAATAGTAAGTGCTTTTGATAACCATAGAATGTGTTAATTTAATTGCATATGTGAACTTGAAACATGTGTCCAACACTTCGCCATACTAGAAGAGAACATAATAGACAGGCGGCAGCAATGTAGTGTTGAAGGTAAAATACTTTTTCTTGATAGTTATGAATTGTATGAATGAACATAAAAGTAGTCGTCTTGTACAGTAAATAAGTTCTGTGAACTTTCTACTGATTATTTGCTCTTGGTTTTGGTGGCTGGAAAGAAGTTCCGAGGTCCTATCGTGTGGCTCTAGTAACTCAAAGCCTATCACGTATAATTCATCCATGGTATTAGATGAAACTGAAACAAAAACATTAAATTTAACATGGAATGGTAACTTATGTGAATACTAGAATAACTTATCATATACATTTAAAACAGATGATTTTGGTGGGTACATGTAGTGTTACCAATTTAAACATATTGAAATTGTGCTAACTCCTCATCTAATCGCGACCGGATTTAATAATATATTAATCTAATCAAAATCTGATAAAAAGAGTTGCATGAAATTATTAAACATCTAAGTGAGAAAAATAACTAATTAGTCGTTTAGTCATAAACACTGGAAGGTAACATAAGCAATTTACTTTGAACGAAAATTGTTACAGCAAAATTTGTTATCAAGTGAAAAAGACATATTCAGTACAAAGTGTCAATAGTATGAACAGATCGACATTCTGGCAGTGTTACAAAACATAGAACATTGCAGTAAGTTTTGAGCCAAAGATTATTTAAAGCTCCGGTAGCCCGTAGAATATGGATAACTGAATGGACTGTTATCTATTGAACCACTTCCCCTAGGTTCATTAACTCGGCTTTGAGATGAAGGACATACAGTGCAAATACCGTTCGGATGTCTAATGATTATCGCATTGTCCACCAAAACATATAGTCGTTAGCAAGCGAGCTCTCGTATCAAGTACAAGACAGCGATTAACTGATTTTAACAAAGAAAAAAGGAGTGAACTGCACTAAAGTTATGTCACTTTTCTAAGTCCTGGTTGCGAATATTTCTCTCTGAGTTAGTGTGTACGTCTACCTGCTTGCAGAATTCAGCACAAGATGCCCAAGATCGGTCCTTCTTCCTTCCATCAAGCCCAAGAAATGCGGATTCCACCAATGTACCTTCCCGGTGGTTCTCTAACACATGACAAATTTTCTGAACTTCTAAGCTTTAATCAAGCCAGCACCATTAGCTCAGGTTGTTGTGGCAACTTACACGGTTCTCGCTGCTTGGAATCCTGGTGATGGAAGAAATTTTCATCAGGATCTCACGGCAGGGTAGGAGAAATGGTGTTACACAATACCTAATCACGACAGAGTCCTGGGCAAAATTCTAAACCTCTCCGCATGCGCATGAAGTGGCACATACGACGGCGCTGATGGTAATTCATCCGCCTGACGATTACAGTGGTGTCATTCGGAAGAGTAGACTGGTATGGGTTGGTACTGGATTTCACCCACTCCCTTCCATCATATTTGATTAATTCAAAATGCACATTAAAAAAAATCGGAAGTATCCACACAAACAGTAAACCCCACATACACTTCCATCACAGGGTAAGACAAGGGGAAACAACCGAGATCAAATTCCCCAAGAAAGTGGCTTACAGTAACACCCTCTGAGCTCATTCGGGTCGTTAGATATCGCGAAAGACATCAACAAGTGTTAATTATATAATTTCTCTGATCGATGATGTTTCTACGCAATTCTTCCTGGCAGCCACATAAGAGCATTAGAAACTGCTTGTTAAACGATATTAAGACATCTTAAAATTGCTTCATAACAAGTTTGCTGCTTATCGCAATAAAAAATTTTGTTAGTCAAATTTACAATAAAAAATGTGTCCTGGCATATAATACATACCTATAGTAGCTTCACTCCCCTTCTGGTCTGTACGAGGTAGAATTAAACCCTTGTTATTAAGTAAACCTGCAGGTTTATGTTTCATATAATTACAAAAATTCTAAGATAAAGATCTAAAAGAATTTAGTTTCTGAATACTGAAAACGGATAGTGAACATGTCTGACCAATTGGCGGTGCATGTGATTAACCGTCAACATGATAGCAGTCACTAAGCTGCTGGGAATGTTCGCGGGAATTAAAGTGAACTAAGTCACTAAGCACCTGATCTGCGATGAGATATTGAGGGTGTTTCAAGCCGTCATTAGCGAACCTATTTTGAAAGTGGAAACCTAGGTTGATAATAAAGCACAGGCTTCCCAGACTTGGATGGAGTTTAGCTTCAGGCTGATCTGAATTCTAAATCTGGCGCAGGAACAGCTCCTACCTAAACTTAATCGCCATCTGATTTTGCAACGTTTTTACGGGAGCTTTTCAGGTGACCTTATAAACTGGCCCCTCTTTACATTTGTTGCACAGACATAATACCTCACATGATAAAGTCTCTTCGATGTTAACGCAAGTACTGTACAACACACAATTGCTAGATACACTGCAAGAAATTAATTCAGAAACCACGAGCAAGATGTTCTTCTTGGCAATTTCATGGCTAAAACTGTATCAATGTAATTATCAAGCTCGAAACTGTGATGCAAGATTTTTCATTTAACTTTGAGCTTTAGGACTTTTCAAGGTCAAGGTCATTAGAGACTGGAGATGATTAAGGAAAATCAACAGTGAGGAATGCGGCAATGGCCATTTGAAGTAAATATCCTGCATTAGACTGAAATAAGTTCGGGGAACCGCGAGAATCTGTTTTTCTTTTTTTGCTGTCGTCAGTCTTTCGACTGGTTTGATGCAATCCTCCATCCCTTCCTATCCTGTGCTAACCTCATCATTTCTACACACCCCTTACAGCCCACATCAATTATCTGCTTCATTTATTCTAATCTCTGTCTTCCTCTACAGTTCTTACCTGCGACTGTTCCCTCCACTAACAAATTAACCAATCTACATATATACTCTGCAATTCACAAAATTGTGGGTGGCAGAGGGTGCTCAGCACCAAAACTAATCTCTTTGCTGTGCATTCCAATCCCTAATCAACAATCCCCAATCTTGCATGTCTCAAAATATGACCTACCAGCCTGTCTCTTCTTTCTGTAAGCTTCTTCCACAAACTTCTTTTCTCACCCATCATTTCCAAAACTCGTTCATTTCTTACTTTGTCTGTCCACTTAATTTTCAGCATTCTTCTGTAGCACCACATTTCAAATGCTTCAATTTTCTTTATTTCCGGTATTCCTAAAGTTCATGTTTCACTACCATAAAGTGCTGTGCTCCACACATAGAGTTTTAAGAAGTTCTTTCTAATTCCTAGATCAATATTTGAAACTAAAAGGTTTCTCTTTTTCATTAAGGCTCTTTTTGCTAGTGCTATTCTGCTTTTAACATCATTCCTGCTTCGGCCATCGGTTGTAATTTTACTTCCCAAGTAACAGAATTCTCTTACTTCTCCTTTTGCATCCAATCCTATATTTTTATATTTAATCCACTAGTATTGGTATCATTTCTGCTACATTTCATCACTTTTGTCTTGCTTTGATTTATATTCAGTCCAAAATCTTCCTTCAGTATTTTGTTCATGCCATTCAGTAACTTCTCAATATCCTCAGCCCTCTCTGCTAACAAGACAATGTCATCAGCAAATCGTAGCATACTAATTTTTTCTCCCTGAAAACTTATGCCACATGGAAATTTTTCTTTGACTTTCTTCATTGCTTCTTCTGCATTAAAGTTGAATATTAACGGAGATAGATGATACTCGTAGCTATTGTTCTTTAAAACGTACTACTTGAAAGAGGAAATAAGACAGTTTTAGACTACATTCAGAAAAAGAAATTCTGTGAGGATTGAAGTGGCATTGAAAAAGAAGGAATAGGAACGGAAGCTTCTACTGGCAGTAGTTGTCTTACCAGTTTGTCCTGGAGGAAACACCTAAAGTTCTACCTGAAATCATACTTCAGTCATACCACATCAGTAAATGATTGAGCTGGCTGATAATGAATGAATATATATATTTATATGTGTGATTGTGTCCTTAAATTGTGCGCCCATTTTAATGTTACCCCATCCTGGCTCTTAGATTTTATTGTCTCCATTGTCACTAAACTCAATTCAGCAATCCTATAAAGATGTTTACCTGGATTACTTTTTTGACGATTAGTTCGTCCGATAGCATAGTTTCATGATTGGTGTCATTTGATTGAAAACTAGGGTCTCCGATGGAGGAATTTAGTTTTAAGAACATAATGAATCCAGAGGTTGGGAAAAACGATGATACGATCTTGGCTTAGAGTCTCTCGTCAGGACATAATTTCCCTCTAACGAGAAACGGAATCGTCATGCCAGAACAGATGTGCAGGAATTTCTACGACAGTCCTTACCGAGGTGATACCTCCAAATGTAATGGGAGCCTCATTGATATTAATTTTTCTTGTATATCTAACAAAGCAAGGCTATAGTCGAATGCTACAGAACTCAGATTAACATTATCATTCAGGATATGATTAACACAGAAGAATTTTTATACGTCTACTGTGATATTGAGTGTCTGTGTGAACAATTATTCGTGAGATTAGGACTCCGTGATCCGTTTTAAGGCTTATGAAATGATATCTACAGCTGCTTTCAGCTTCACTATCCATTTGATGAAAAACCAAATGTGCGTTGGAAGAAATTGCGGACGTCTAACTTCAAAGAGAATTATTTTTCAGTTTCGTGGAAATTTGCTTTAATGCAGACCAATTTGGTAAATTTAGCCTATAGATTATTCTACTCTGCTCTGTCGTAGAAAATATTTCGTGAAATTTTTATTATTTTACTAATACTACTACACTATGAGCACTGAGAAACAAGTTTTGTAACATATAAATCTTAAAAAATACATAATGTATCTTAATTTACGCTGCTAAAGAAGTATGTAGGATATCCAAAGGAAATTTGAAGGGACAGGTAATATTCTTCGCACCTCTTGTAATAAATCATAAAACATCTAGATGTTCAATGAATTTATTATGAAGGTTAACGTGTCTCAATCTATACCTATGAAACAAGTAAAACAAATACCGGATAAATTTGTCCTATAGAATTACAGAAACTGCTTAGTAGATTTCGATGCGGTTTTCACCGTTTTAAAGCTTAGAAACTCAATTGATTTGTTTGGTATGCCCAATGTTAACGTTACATAATGCCAGAGATTTAAATGAAATTTTGAATGCATGGTGACACATACCAAACATGGAACGACTAGATGTTGCATAATCCGCACTACACACACAACTACCATGTCTCTGATCACAGCATTTAATGAAAGCAATAAAATCAGTTTACAATAATAACTATTTTGCACACTAAACAAAATTTGAAATATTCATTCATTTAATTCGGGATATTCAGTTTTCAAACTCCACAGATGGCCGTATTGAATGCGAGAAACTAATAACGAAAAAAACAAAACAAAAACAGAGATTTTCTTTGATCACAATCTCTGTCAGAACAACTACAATGTCTCTGGCTATCATCTTTAGTATTCATTTCACAATAAAATTGCGCCGCAGTTTGTAACTCCCTGAAACAAATTGAAAGTAAAGAATATTTTTCATATCTCGCACAGTTCTGAATACTTGATATACAATTCTCAATACTTGATACTCTACTGTACAGGTGTGAATATATTTTAATTTTGAGCTCCAGTGCCAGATGAAGTAGTATAATGAGAAAATTTTTAGTATCAGCGGCAGATGAATCAGCATTTGATACTGTGTAAACTCGGTCAAAATCGAATCAGCAGTTTTCATATAATGCTAGATTATTCGTAAAGTAAATGTGTCGTATCATCTTTTAACTTTGATCCTAAGCTTTCAAATTTTGAAAATTCATTTAAAATCTGTATTTTCTGCGCTATGCCGGAATAAGCAGACACATTTTTTCTAGATACATTTTTACGTGTGTGGTAAGTATTAATGCACGTACGATCCATGTTTTTTTTTCCATGCAGCAATATTAGTATATGAAATGTAACTTGGACTAAAATGAAAACTTACTTTCAGTATCAATTTAGCATCCAAACCACCCCATACTTAGAACTGTGATGTTAAATCATCGTTTAGTTTAGTACCAGAAACGGTCGGTACGAAATCAATGAATCTTGGTATGCATGAATCTTTTCGGACGAATAAAAATAGTGCACGGGTAAACCAACTTCAACCCAGTCCTTTCTTAGGAGGGTTCGGGTGACCTTAGGTTTCCTTTAATTACGGAAATGGATGGCGCGATTTATATGAAACTTGGTACACTTTTCTCATTGCGTGAACTAAAAAAAGAGTGTATAGGTAAATCAACGCCAACTAAACTGGGCAAGTCTGAATTACTCCTGCTGTAACTTGATAATGCAGTCTACGTGTAAACGATGTAAAGATTAATCTTTTAAAGAAATTGCTTACAAAATTATTAGGATTATTAGAGAGTTGCTGTACGGAATAAAAATCTTGAAATCTTTGCCTCTTCAATAATGCATAGTCTCTCCGACTATCGGTAAACAGTCGAAGGATTCCTTCAGTTGTGGAAAAAGATCGCAGGATCTTCGACCTCATTAGGTCCGGAGAGGAAGCATATGCTGTTTGAGAGAGTCTCCCTTGCGCGATGTGTATCTCAGAGGCCGGGAGGCGACCTCGCTGCTATTTTTTGCCCCTCCCCACCCCTCAATGTATTTCCCCGCAATCTGCGGCGAAGCGAAGCAGCAAAAGGTAATAGCAGAAAGAGATTGTTTCCATGGTAACCGACTACGGCCTCCGCTAATAAAACTCAAACATCTGAGAAGAAAAGGACGGAGGATGGTCAGGAGGAGAGAAACTAGAGAGAGAGAGAGAGAGAGAGAAAGGAGAGGGGAGGAGTTGAGATGAGATCGCCGAAATACAACGAAAGGCCACCGCCCGGTACTCGGAGAAGCTTATTACGGCCGTGGTAATAACTTATGGGATTTCTGCGGAATTTCTATACTGGTCCGTGACCCCGCTCGCAAAGAAACCAAATCGCTCAGGCAGGCATGCAGACTAGCCGACCAGCGCGCCGCTTAACTTACGATGCGCAAGCTGCTTGCCGAGACGTTCTTCCCTCCATACCACGGAATAAACATTATTTTATTTTTCTTATTCTGCACCGCGTTTTCGCGTACAGTCTGGGGAAACGTCACGAAACTGCCTCTCACACGCGAGGCATATAAGGTCAGGCCAGGTAATTTATCTTGCACGCCCGTACGTCTGTAAACAGCGCGAAAATAGCGCCGACAAGGTCGTCCAAATAGCGGATTTAGCCCAGTATTAAATTACAACTTGGAGAAAAATTTTGCGATCGTTACGAAAAAATAATAGGCCTACTCACTGCACTTTTCTGGCCAAGAGTAGATATAAGAGTTTTGGCTGTTAAGTTAGCAAAACTCAAACTCGAAAAAATTTGCCTAATTTCTGTGCACCTCAGTGTTGTTCTGATGAAAAACCTTTTTTTCCCCAACGAAGTCTTCACGGGTATACCAGTGGAGTGTGTTGTCAAAACACGATATTCCTCAGGTGAGAAAATGTCTGTACTACCGAGTGTGGTGGTGTAACGGTTAGCGTTCTGGCCTCGCATTCGGAAGGTTTCCGGTTCGAATCTTCGTCCGGGTATCCAGAGTTGGGTTTTCCATGGTTTCCCAAATCACTCCAAGCAAATGCCGAGATGCTTCCTTCAAAAGGCCATGGCCGAATTCCTTCCCATTCCTTGCCCCCCCCCCTCCCCCATCCTTTCCCGTCTCTATATACCTCGCTGTTAAGAGAGGTTAAGCAGTTTCCCGGCTGATGCAATTCACTTCACCTTTTTACTGCAGAGCCAGAGACTTATACTCATCATCTTGATTGCTATTCTACAGTGTAGAAAAAATTTTGGGTCAAAAAATTGGTTGCCTCTTTTTTCAAACTGTTCAAAGGTTGTTAATAAATTTCTTTTCCTCATTTATGTTTGGTTATCGTTTAACAAACGAGGCACCGAATACAGCCACTAAGAGCTCTCATATTTAATTATCAATGGAAACCATACAGTATGTTTTTATCTGATATGCCTAAGACGTGAGCTCTCCGCTTGACTAATGCCATACTGGCCACCTTTCCGATGTTTTCATCTCTTGTTGTGGTTTTCGAGAGTTATAATAACACGTTTAATTTTAGCAGCCACTTCTTTACTATGAAAAATGACGTACTGTACTACATACTTTATCAGCGCTGGATCAGTTTCTGTTGGTAATAAACTGCCCTGATTGAAGAATTTTTTGAGCGCACGATATTACAGTTTATTCACTCACTGAGAAACACACAAAACTTGTGCTGTGAAAGGCCGCATAAAGGAAGAAAACTATTCCACAGATCTAGTTGAAACTCGACGTTAGTTACTGCTGCACGTGTACCAACATCACAAAATAATTTATAGCTAGCAATGCCATCTCCGCGCCAGGCTGAGAATTTTTTAAATTATTAAAAATAAATTCAGTGTCGTAGCACGTAAATATCAGTTTGGCCATTCGCATTAAATTGTCAACTATGATAAAACGGGCTGATACAAAAGGCAAAGGTATAAACCTCGGGCCTGATGAATTCCAAAATCCACCTAGGACATTATCGAAAACCATCTAGAAACTATGCTCGTCCTGAGAATGGTTTCTAGGTGATTTTCGATAAGATCCTAGCTGAATTCTGGGTTTGTCCCAAAACCCCAAGTCATAAAGTAAATATCTGAAAACAGAATCCACACTTATCCTGCAGAAGATAGGTCACTCGTTTGATTCACATATGATGAAAAGTAATAACGACAAACCAGGCGGCAAGGATGATGTAAATATAATTCCTAACACTTCCGCGGCGGTCTTTGTTCATGATTAATAGCTTTTCGGGTTATGCGGCATTGTTTATTGAAATGTCTGAGCTTTCGGCTGGTATCCCACAGCCTTCGTCAGAGATACTGTTTATGTTGACATAGCAACAGTCGCCAAGCATCGCAGAGTAAAAGGCCGCTATCTTCGTTAATGTTGTTGGTATTCCTTAACAACGCGCGTCTTAAACCTAAAAATTGGATCTGGTACGTTGATGACACATATGTCATATGGCCTCATGATAAGGAGAATTTGCAGGAGTTCTTACACCACCTGAATAGCGCCCATCCAAGAATCCAATTCACCATGGAAGTGGAAGAAAATGGACAACTGCCATTTCTCGATGTCCTGGTCCATAAGCGAGAGGATGGGCGTTTGGGTCATACGGTGTACCACAAGGCAACCCACACAAATAGATATCTGCACACCATGTCGCACCATCACCCGGCATCGAAAGAGGCAGCAGAAATTTTAAGGAATAGCAACAACATCAACGAAGATAGCGGCGTTTTACTCTGCGATGCTTGGTGACTGTTGCTATGTCAACATAAATATAAACAGTATCTCTGAAGAAGGCTGTAGGATACCAGCCGAAAGCTCAGGTATTTCAATAAGCAACACGGCATAACCTGAAAAGCTATTAATCATGGATGTAAATATAATTGTGTTTACTACATAATAAAACAGGAAAATACTTTGAAGACTAAGCAGTGCGTGAATTTACAGTAGCTGTACGTCTATATCTTGTTTGCGGTGCATAAACTAGTTCCAGGAGTATAAAGTAATATTTATTGCCTTAGGAATAAATAAACCGCAACTTAACCAGTAAGCAAATGATGCAAGTAAATAAAGACGCCGATACAGTAGTATTAAACAGTAACATCGCCAGTACTACTAAGAACCGTAAAGACAGCATTGTGTTAACATTAACAAGGAGACCTACTTTTTTTACGTTTATGTTGTGTCACATCATTTGCGGATAGCGGGAAGTGACAGTGTTTTGTGGCTGATGTGTTCATTTAGTCGCTCAGAGGTGTGGTAATTACCGTCCAGGCAACACCTTGGTTGCCGCCGCTACGAGACGTCGGTTGGTGTTCTGATAAACGCTGTGTGGCGCTGCCCTGGCGGCCGATTTACGAGTCTGTGAATCCAATAACATACGTCCACGCGCCCGCGGATTGTCCGTGCTGAAAAATTACCGCCCATTTGTTATCAGCGGAGGGCGGCATGAATCAAAACGTGTGTGCCGGCTAGCGAGACTTGCCGAATGCGTTCCTTATTCTCAACAACTCACTGCAGCCTCCAACGGGGAAGACCTAATATATCTGAAATCAGATAATGTCATACTGTTTCCATATTTGGGTACTGGTCTTTATGTGGTCTATTCTCGCACTGGCGGTTCCTTTTGCGACGAATCCCATATTTGGATGAGCTGTCTTGTTTTCTCTGAGAAGAAGTTTTTTGTCTTTTATTATTTATGAAGTATTTCAGTTCGATACCACTGCATAATCACCAAATTTTTCGTAATTTTTTCATAGCGTCATCGTCCCAATTGGGCTACCTCGCTTAGGAATAATAATTTACAAATTTTTATGGTATACCATGCCTACGGATGAATGGCTAGTTGTTAATCTGACCACCACAACGTTTTCTGTTGGCGCCACTGGTGAATTTCAGATTAGTCTCACAATACTGAAATTTGACATAAAAAGTTAACGATACTGAAACCTAGACGGTGTTCACCAATTCCATCTCTCGTAATTTTTTAGAAAACTGCATACGATCCTGCTGCCATTGCTTGCCAGAACATACGAAATTGAAGGCGGAAAAATGTTGGTACTGTCAGTTATATCAGCCAGAAAGAGTAATTAATTTTATGGGATATTTCAAATGCTTATGATTGCGGTGTGTAGCACTGTTAAAGCCACCAGATTTTATACAGTAGATAAAACACGGTGATAAGACATAGAATCTGGTCCTGTGAACTTCAAGAAAATAATTTATAATAATGCATTATCGAAATATAAAATAATTAATAAAATTATTAGGTGGAGACAGAATAAAAGGTGAGTATTGGTTTATCTCGAGACATCACAGAAGACAATTTGAAATAGCAATTAATTTGCTGCAGTGTTTCAACGCCAATTGCTCGTCAGTAAAATTCAAGGAACAACCGAAAACAATGGCTGTGCCTACACCGTGGATTCAGTTTGTTTCTAACCAAAAGCACCCAAGTAATATTCAGTAAACGTCCGAAATACGGTCGATCTTCTCTATGGATCATGCCATTCAGAAGTGAAGTCTGGCGTGGCCGGTGCAGAAGTATGGTCGGTGAGGTGCAGATATATTGTCGGCGCCTTTAGCCAGCCCTTTCGCCTCTGACGGAAGTCTCGCTGCGTCCCTTCTCGGCCAGGTGAGTAGAGTCCCTTAGGCCAAACCAGCTGGAAGCTCGACACAGTCATCAGCGGATTTCCATAAGCCTGCAAACACGTTTTACAAGTCAGTCAAAACATTTCTGGAAATTCTTTGCAGTCCTTTACGATTAGGAACCTAAATAACCTACGGGTAACATAAATACACACACACTAACAGGTAAAATACAGGGCGTTCGCCGGAAAACGCTACCCTCCCAGTCTGTTGCCGTCGGCAACTTGCTCGGTCAGTCTAGCCAGCAGTTTCCGCCAACCGGCACCGTGAATCACCGCACTGTTTAACACCTCCGCTGCCCCAACAGTGCATTGCAGTGACCCTTACATTGTTAAGAACGGTTTCTTTGCATTGTAGATAATTTGTGACTTCAGTCTCTTATTAATCAGTGTTGTGAATAAAAGTTTCTTTGCGGTTTGGCTGGTTTGGGGCTTCATACTCTTATTAATCTGTACCGTGTTTGAGTGTGAGTATAATTATGGTACGTTACAGTTTGCAACAAAGAATATTTCTCTACGATACATATGTGAAGAAGAAGTCGTTTAAAAAGTGTCGCAGTAAATTTCGTCGCGAATTTCCTGGCGCTTTACTGCCAGCTAAATCAACAATTCTGCGTCTGGTTAAAAAAGTAAGAGAAACGGGTTCATTTTTTAACAAAAAGAGACTGTCGGTCAACCGTATTCTCACAGAGGAGAAAATTAACGATATCGCTTTTCGACTAGAACAGTCACCCAAAAAATCATTAAGTCAGTTAGGGCAGCGTGTGTCTCGAAATATGTTCAGAAGATGTGAAATGTGCATTACACAAGAGGGTCAACACTTCCAGCATCTTTTATAAGGTAAGCTAATGAATTACGCCACATTTAAATGCTTAGCACACAAGTTTATGAAGTTTATGAAGCGTAATTATTATGAAATAGTCCGCGGCCGACGGTCGAACAATGCCGGAAACTGAGCGCTCGCTCGCCGGGAGCAGTTTCTTCCTTGTAGCGCTAACAGTGGGTTGCGTTTCCCGGCGAACGCCCTGTATAATCATTGATAATAATGACTTTGAATATTTGCTGCAGTAACTACAACTTCCAGAACATTTCTGAAACTCATTCTTAATGCATACACACACAAAGAAAATCTTAATCAGCCTTAACATGCATTGCTTCTTATAAAAATAAACAGTAAAAATGCATGCCTTTAAATTTACCGAAATTGGAACACTTCATGATAGTATTGACTGATGGAATACTCCGTTTAAGATTAATTGATAGTTGGAGAATGGGAAAGAAACTGACACAAATTGAAACTAAAGATTTTAATCAACGAAAGGAAGCTGAAATTTATACATACCTACTTGTTGGTGATAAAAATGATCGCAGAACACTTGTGAAACTGTTTTTTAATGTTTGATTAATTAAGATGAATTCTGGTATGTTTTCTTTAGAATTTAAAGAATTTGCAAGTAGTCTTGACAGATAAATAGGCTCTAAACAAAAGAATTACACAATAAAAAGAATTAGGAGAGGTGCGAGGAAGGGAAAAGATGATTATGAGCACAAACTGGCACTCGATTTCAGGAATAAGGTTGTGGGAAGATTTTCTTTCAAAGGTAAGGGGATCAGGGATTCGAACAAATTACCAAAAGAAATAATGAATAATTTACCAAAAACGCTGAAAAAATTAAAAATGAAATTATTAACGGGAAAATGTAGGTGAGAAAACGAAAAATGGGTGTACAGGGAAATTTCCACCATCGCAATTAAATCGAATAAAAAATAAAAAAGTTACAAGTTGAACCACCACCGCAAGAAGTAGCGAGATCAGTAATACATCAACAAAATGGAAATCAGTCGCTAATTATAAGTCTTGAGTGGTTAATTTAATTCTCAACAGCGCTCTATGCACATCAAAAGCAGCTGCACGTAGAGCTGAGTGTAGGTATTAGATTATAACGTGAAAAATTCATGAAGGGTATTTGTGACATCCTCATTTGGGGGCATCCATGAATTACGTGACGTGTTTTTCCGGTTTCCCGGCCTCCCCACTGTGGTGAGACCCCTCCCTAGAAATCGCCCTCGCAACTTTTTTAGTTTTTTTCCGTTGACCCCCTCCCCCCTTCCCCCTAGGTGAGATTTCGCCGGACCCCCCCCCCATTTCACCTCACGAAATTAATCGACGCCCCCTTTGCTTGTAGCTATTTCTTTCTCCCATAAACTCAGTCTATCGAGGCAACCGGCCGACGTCGAAGACGCTTAACATTCCGACAGTGATATTCGCATGGGAATGGAGGTCGGGTGCTCTGTGGACGGCCATCATCGTCAGAGGGAGTGTATCACGCGAGGAACCGTGCAAGGCACGCGTCGGGCCGTCGATAAGCAGCCCAGCCTCTATAGATAGCTCGCTTTAGGGCTGCGGAATTACTCCGAGGTTAATGTCCCAAGACGTGTGCGGCCCGCGATACGCCCACAGCGACAGCTCTACCGGAAAACCTGCGCGGGCGGAGACGAGGTCCGTAAACACGGCAGTGGCCGACAACCACGTCCCGGCCGGACATTCCGCTCAGGTTGTAGTGTTCTTCTTCTTTCGACTTTGTCCTACTTCTGACCAGGGCAAATAAATGGTTTACTGTTTCCTAAGACTTCCGCAGTCGTCTTTGTTCATAACTAATAGACTTTTGGGTTATGCCGCGTTGTTTATTTCATAACCTGAGCTTTCGGCAGGTATCCTACAACCTTCATCAGAGATACTGTTTATGTTGACAAAACAACGAGCGCCAAGCACCCCAGGGTAAAAGGCCGCTACCTTCGGTAATGTTGTTGGTATTTCTTTTAATTTCTGCATCCTCTTTCACACTTCGAGGCTACCATTGGTCTTCTCTCCACAGCAGCCTAATGTCTTGAAATTTTATTTCATGCCCGGTGTTAATGGCATGGAAAACTATGGCGGATTTGTCGCTGTTGTTATAATTATAGTGGCGGATATGTTCATTAAGTCACTCCGCCACAGTGCGGCCTGTCTCGCCGATGTAAACACTGCGACAGTGGCAGGGGATTTCATAAATACCCGAAAGGTGGTGTGGGTGTAATCTGTCTTTTACCCTAGTTAATGACTGGCTAAGTTAACAGTGAGCCTCCACCCACTTTAACAGTTTCCCAATCCGGTCAGTGATACCATGTATGTATGGGAGATTGGCGAATTTTCTTGGCACATTGATATCGTGGGATAAGTCAACGAAGATAGCGGCCTTTTACACTGCGATGCTTGGCTCTCGTTGCTTTGTCAACATAAACAGTATCTCTGACGAAGGCTGTAAGATACCAACCGAAAGCTCAGGTAATGAAATAAACAACGCGGCATAACCCGAAAGTCTATTAATCACGAACTGGTTTACTGTTACCTTGGTTGTCCTGGTGGAACCGCGTCAATGTATTGAACCCTAACGGTTCAGCCATCACTCTGTGGCTTTCTTCCATGACAGTGGGCACGCTATTTTATTCATTGACACGAGTGTACTGGTTTAGGAGAGTCAGAGAAGCTTTGGCAATAATAATAATAAAAAAAAGACCAGATAATATGAACGCAGACAATGGGCTACAACTTGATCAAATATGGTCGTGCTTGATTAGGAAAACGCGTAACGCAAGCTCCATAGGACCGGCCACGCAGGCGGCGAGATCTTCAGTGACGTCACTCTGAACGGTTAGCGCACTCTTCGAGAGCTACATAGGCGGCAGTGATTCCAGCCATGGCAGTCCTCTGAAAAAACCCACAGAATTATTACTGAAACGTTAGGTTTCGATAAATTGACGCGGTTCTACTGGGACAACCAAGGTAACATCGACAAAGACCGCGGAAGTCTGCGCACCCAACTGGTTTACTGGGTAGCCTTTTCTTTTCCTCCCAGAATTTTATCCACCTTCCATCTTCAGACCAGGTGGTCTTGGCCTTTGTATAGTGTTCCTGGAACCCCCTGAATTTATCTATTTTACTTTGAAACACTTTTCGATTCTCTATCTGGATGGATCGTGACTTTTTGCATATCTTTTGCCGTCTCCTCAACCAATTTTGCAGTCACATTTAATTTAGTGATGTAGTTTGAATATTTTATTTGTTTGTCGGAATACTCTCACTCATTTTCATAAGGTGTGCATAATATTTCAGCTCTTTCTTGTGTATTGTGTTTTTAATTTTTTCTCCATATATATATATATATCTTCATTTTTCATCTTCTACCGAGTACCATCTTCGCCCTTTACAAGTAGTAGGATTTTTCTTAGTATTTTCCTCTGATATTTCATTGACACATCAATATCAATTCTCTTATCCAATACCAGAGATTCAAAGCTAAAAGGTTTTTCTTATTTGATTTAATTTGTCAAGTTAATTTATTATTTACTTATTCATTAATAGTGGTACTATATCAGTTAACATTCAAACTAACCCGTCAAACTGGCTGCGCTGGTTAAGCGATACCTTACTGGTTCGGGGAGATACAACGCGAGCAGGATCAACACGAGGAACCCAACGAGATGCCGAACATGCTGATTGCAGTTTTTAGGCGGTTTTCCGTAGTCACCTAGGAATATGCTACGACGGTTCTCCAATACCTGCCTTATATTTTTTTTTAAAAAACCTTAATCATACAAAATCCAGATATGGCAACAGATCCACTTCACGATTAGAAAAGTTACCTCCACGAAAGCTTCACTGTGATAAAACTTGTCATCATGGCGGGCCGAACTATCCTCAAGCGTCTCTCATGCGAACTGTGACGAAGGTCTTAAAGGGGCATAATGGCGGTGCGCCCTGGTATAATGAGTGCTACGCACCTTAGATGGTGATCAATGGATCCTTCGTTGTTAGTTGGCATCTGGCAATGCAAAGTGTCGGACTCTAAGCCCACCAGCCACTTTCCGCTGTTGCTTATATTGTCATCCAGCTGAAAAGGTCTCCGACCAGGTAAATTCAGTTTCACCTCTCACGTTCTGCCGCACTCGTCCAAGGCACTATTTAGAAGCACTCCAATCAGACACTGCAGGGAGTAGCCGAATGTTTACAGTCCAATGAGAAACGTGGCATCATCCTCCCTGCAACAAACATTCACTATGTGTTACAATAGGTGTTATCATGTAGCGCCTATATTGACAGATAAGGACGCAGTATCTTTGGAGGAGTATTGAATGAGAGGAACATAATAGAAAAGGAGATTCTAGCAACGATACAAGCAGGAAAAATGTGCAATTTTTCGACTGGGAACATATTAACATCAAAATTACTATCAAAAAAAAAACTCAGGATTATAATCCATCCAGTAGTATTGTATGGTGTCAAACAATGAAGTTTATATTAAAGAATGCAGAGTAAACTAATTACTTTTGAAAATGAGATTCTGCGACATATTTTTTGTCCAATTAAAGGAGATGAGAGTGAGCAAGAAAAAGTAGAGAGCTAAGGGACTTATGCTAACTTCCTGATGTAATAGCGATCATACAAGGACAAAGGATAAAGTGTTCCTGTGACATAGTGAAAAGGGACGAGGAACTCATCAAAGAAGTGATGGGAGGATTCTTGGATGGGAAGAAAAGAAGAGCCAAGTGGCATGATGCAAGAAAGGTAGGCATTTCAGAGGAGAAGTAATGGACTGACAGAGCTGTCTGCACAAGGCAATGGGTGGGCTGCTTTCCTTGATGTTACGGCAGTAAGTAACAACGATGGGCTTGCTGTAAGATTTAAATATTAGTGGAATCTTATTCCGTTAAGGTAAAGACCAAATGAACGTGTGTTCCGCTTGAACAAACATTTGGAAGAACAATCAAACGCAATTTCTGGTACGGCCTCCCAACTACCAATGCAACACCACTCTTTCATAGCTTCCCAGTATCCTTCGCTTCCTGCTAGAAGTAAAATAGTACTAATAAAAAAATTGGAAAATTACGAGATCACAAAACATGAAATAGTCGACAGCCTTTTGTCAAGTTGTCTCCCCAAGACATCCATCCATTCAATTTGAATAACCATCCAGATTGATACATGCCAATATATTTAAGTCAATAGATGTCTACACTTTTTAATTATCTTATAGATTAACAAATAGCGACGAATATACACGAATAGGAACCAAGATACCAGCTTTAATCTGCGTGAAATAAAACAAGTGAAAATTTTAAGGAATATATGAAAGAATGATCAAAGTTTCATCAAACAGAAATCTCAGGTGAGGCATAGCCATGATGTTATCATAAACAGGAGTAGTCACTCAACAAGTCTACCTCAAATTTACATTTTTGAATTATACATAAACTGAAATTGAAAATGTGGTCAGGTAACAATTTCCCTACGCATCATCTTTTGCACCATACGAATTCTTACATTACTATTTGGGGAAAACCGTTCATCACATCAATTGATAATTTATTCAAGCCCTTAACTTTTTATATACAAACGAAAACTATCTAAATTATTTGTGGTCGAAGTTTGGTGCAATGTTATGATCACGATCGTCACTTTCCTGCCACATACTATTCCCAGAATCCCTGCTAGTCTTATTTCCAAAGAATACTTTATATACAGCCAACAGTCTCTTCAACCATTTTCCGTCTTCCATTGACTCCTAATACAGCTCATTTATCGTTTGAATTACTGATTGTGTGTACGGCAATTTCCTTTGTATCTCTTGCCGCTACTGTGTAGCTGCCAACCATTGAAAATATAAAAATGGCTTGCAGCAATTTTCAGAGGCAACGTAAAATTAATTTATTGTATAATTTTTGTCATACTTCGAACGATTTATATGTGCAGTATATTTCTATATTTAATTAACTTTTTAATTCGAAGTATAATAGTTAATTTAATTGCTTTCTTTGTTATTCTTACGCTATATACAATAAGCAATTGAACTTAAAATTATGATATTGTGATTTCAACATTTCCTGTTCAAGAGTTTTCAAATTTTATATGGTGAAGTAATCAGTGACTAAATCTGAATCCGTTTCACTCTGCTTTTCAACTGCAAGTCTCTGCGATTTAACTGTTTTCGGTCTGCTTCCTTGCTTGTGTTACTACAGCTGCTTGTTGCGTCAGTCATTTTCTCACAACCTTCCGCATAAACTAAAACCAGATTTAAAAGGTCATCTTTTTGCATCCACTGCTGCTGTTCATGAATATCCACTGTCACAGATGCACGCTGTTTCAAAAGAAGCCGTTGAGTGTTATTTTTTCTCATGGTGGAGACTATAATTCTGTGTTTTGGAGGTGGCATCTTCAAAGGCAAAAAATTAGATTTACATTATTTTTTTAAAGCTTCTTGTGTAACTTTATATACTGCATAACTGCAAATAACTTGGAGAAGGATCTATAAATATTTTAGTGATTTAGGATCAATGATGTTTCCACAAAGATTTAATTGTATTTTGTTTCCAGTTGATTGGATTCGTTTGTAATTTTCGCCCTGATTTACTTGCTATGTCTTTGAGTTAAGCAACGGTACTGGAGAGAAGGATCTACATACAATGTTATAATTTTATTTTATTTCTCTGCTGAAACTAGTTGTACTGAAGCGAAGTTTTTAGGAGAAATTATTATTTTTGCATGAATCTTTTAGACATCACTGAGTCTGAACACTTTCTCATTATTTATTATAGTTTCCAGTTATTTCTAACTAGCATTATTAGTAGGAGAGAGGTACCTGGCAACCGTGACTGGAATTAACGGATAGCATCAATCTTTGAAAATTATCATGCAAGAAAAGCAATTTCTGTTATAATAGCGTTTAATAGAAGGTTTTTCTCTAAGTTGCCGAAGAAACTATGGCCGGATGTTTCGTTGGTTGCCAGTTTTATTTCTCTCTGCATACCAGAATCTCAGACTGGGCTGATTAAGTGCATGCTTACTTCCAGTTTTGCTGTCGGTCTTTTCGAGCGGATTATTCAACAAGTGACAACACCTCTTGCACGGCCTTAGTGTCGGTTAGAACGCCACATTACATCGTCTCTTAATCCGTTATGAAAGATCACAGGAATCAGCAAAAATAACTAGTAAGATAAGAACTGTCTGTCACTTTTACTATAGTGGTAGTAAAATAATGACTATTCACAGTCGATAAGAATCTACTGATGAAAAATCTGAATGACATTATTGACTGAAAAGAATGTCTTACTGAAGACCAATTATCCAAAATTACTGTCTCCATAAGAAAAAAACTATTGGACATTGCAATCACCATTACAAGGTAATGATTGCCTACTGATTTTCTCACATTGATTTATTGTGGGATACTAGAGAAAAATTAACATATTTCTGCGGAATAAATCAGTCAATAAAAAACGACAATTAAAAAAACTAAAAATATGTAGTGGTATCCTAAAGAATGACAATCATTCAGTATGTGAGAACAATTGTAGACATTAATTCATAATGCTGAACTCTCTATTTCTTTCAAACACGGTTGAGACATTTTCTGTGTCGGGCAATGCTGCCGATATAGTATGCTACGGTTTACAATAGTTAGTTTACACTTTGTTTAAATTAAGTTAATAACTAAATTTTTATATTACAAATGTATAATTGTTCATTAAATAAGTGAGTGGTACAAACTGACTCTAATGAAGGATGAAGAATTATGTACAAACAGCACAAATTAATACAGGTGTAGGTTAAGCATAGAATAAATGTGAAAGGATAAGCTGGTCATTGTGATATGACTGGTGTTATTGCGATACCTTCTATGACAAGAATAATTGCATCATTTTCAGGCGAAATATTTTTTAGCCACAGTATTCTGACACTGCTATATCTAGAGCTTCTTTCAGATCAGAAGAAATTGGTTTACAGTCGCACTGTAATATGTACGACAGATGATTACAGAAAATATTGAGCAATATGTAACAGCTCAGCAACATTGTTCTAACTCTGATTATGAAACAGTACAATCACAAGATAATATCTTCGGAAAGTTATAACCCTTCAAGGTAGGAAGTAACAAGTTTTTCTCCTTACGAAACTTATTAGTTCTTCCCTTTTTAATAACTTTTCTTCTGCATAGACCATCAATTTATTCGGAAAGTAGCTTATTACTGCCAACACATTCCTATTTTACTAAGCTTCGTATCATTAACAGCAGGTTTCCAAGACGTCAAAGTTAAACTGATAGCTATGGTAAATTTAATAGGTTATCAGAAACTTCAAGCAATATGTCTAACCGTGTAAAATCTTATCAAAATGGTATTACCGACTTCGTTACTGTTCCATCTACTATATAATTTCCTAAGCTCACTCACCCATTTACTCACCCCGATAGCTATTGGCTGGAGAATGGTTTTACGTGTCAGCTTCCGCTCGCAAAACTGCGATCAGAGATACTATTAGAAGAAATTCGTGGTTATGTACACGATATAATAGCCAAGCAACTTCCACCAAATTAATTGCCATAGTACAATCATTAAGTTTACTTTTCGTAGCGTTTCATAGTTAAAAATATATTAATATTTTTTGTGGCTGAAAAAACGTGGATCTGATTTTCAGAAACATGTTGCTAATGAAAGCAACTTAAAAAAATACTCATGGTATCTGCTGTAACCACGAATGCCAATTGTTATTCCGGCTTAGGATAAATTTCAATTTAATTAAAACTTTCACTGATGTTGTTGCATGACCAAAATGTATACATTACGATTTATTTACATTTTACGTATTTTACTGACCATTTTCGTTAATGGTATTTGTTCATGTTCGCTTTACGTGATATATTAGGTTATTTTAAGTGGACATCATACCAAATATGTTACCGAATCAACTATTCTGGCTATTCATTTCTCCGGAGTGAGCCCAACTGTTGAATAATATAGAAAGTGTATTAAATTCTGTGGCTGTTACAGATACTGTGACCAAAGATTACATTATGAGTGTTTTCCCAGTCTCAATAAAGAACAACGTGATGTTTTCGAAGCAAACAGGATTTTTTTTTAGTTAAAATTTTGCAGAGTGAACTTTAAGGGTTAAATACAAGTCAAGTTTGTATTTAAGCAATTATACGATTGCGCTATAGCCCATATTCGTTTTTAATACCTTCCTCTATTAATGGTTCTGAGTTCTACAAGCTCAAGAGATTTTATTCACTCTGAAACACAGGTCAGGTTTATACAGGGCGTTCGCCGGAAAACGCTACCCTCCCAGTCTGTTGCCGTCGGCAACTTGCTCGGTCAGTCCCGCCTGCAGTTTCCGCCAACCGGCACCGTGAATCACCGCACTGTTTAACACCTCCGCTGCCCCAACAGTGCATTGCAGTGACCCTTACATTGTTAAGAACGGTTTCTTTGCATTGTAGATAATTTGTGACTTCAGTCTCTTATTAATCAGTGTTGTGAATAAACGTTTCTTTGCGGTTTGGCTGGTTTGGGGCTTCATACTCTTATTAATCTGTACCGTGTTTGAGTGTGAGTAAAATTATGGTACGTTACAGTTTGCAACAAAGAATATTTCTCTACGATACATATGTGAAGAAGAAGTCGTTTAAAAAGTGTCGCAGTAAATTTCGTCGCGAATTTCCTGGCGCTTTACTGCCAGCTAAATCAACAATTCTGCGTCTGGTTAAAAAAGTAAGAGAAACGGGTTCATTTTTTAACAAAAAGAGACTGTCGGTCAACCGTATTCTCACAGAGGAGAAAATTAACGATATCGCTTTTCGACTAGAACAGTCACCCAAAAAATCATTAAGTCAGTTGGGGCAGCGTGTGTCTCGAAATATGTTCAGAAGATGTGAAATGTGCATTACACAAGAGGGTCAACACTTCCAGCATCTTTTATAAGGTAAGCTAATGAATTACGTCACATTTAAATGCTTAGCACACAAGTTTATGAAGTTTATGAAGCGTAATTATTATGAAATAGTCCGCGGCCGACGGTCGAACAATGCCGGAAACTGAGCGCTCGCTCGCCGGGAGCAGTTTCTTCCTTGTAGCGCTAACAGTGGGTTGCGTTTCCCGGCGAACGCCCTGTATTTGGTCAAATCAGGTCAACCTGTGATAACCTTTGAACCTATAAACTGGAACTATTCTAGACCCGTGACGATACGCAAAAAACGGTCACAGGCTTATACTGGTTTACAGTAAAACTACGCATCGTTTCTGTAATATCATGATCAAAATTGCAAGTGTCAATGCAAAATAAACTTTTTAGGGTAGGGAGAAAAGGGAAGTAATTGGAGTTGAAACAAGGAATAGGATGAAATTTGGTGAATGCTGTTTGGAGGAATCATCCCGGCATTCACCTGGAGCGATTTCGGGAAACAAAATTGAGAAACAAAATCTAGATGGCCGGACGGGGATTTGAACCCACTGCCTCGCGAATGTAGGGTCAGAGCGTTACCGTTCACCCACCAGGGTCGAGTTTGCAGTTTGAGAAATACAGCTAATCAGAAACCTGACAATCAGTGCGCTTGTTTAGCCAGGAGTCATTAGTGGCATAATTACCAATTAGCGAAATTAATGTTCCACTGTGTCACGGGAAGCCCAATGGACGAACAATACCAGAAGCTGTCGTGGGAGAGGTGAACTTTGACTTAAACAAAAACTTTGCTATGAAGTCATTGACCCACAGCCATAACTCTGAAACAGAAAACAGGTCTATCATTTCTAAATATATAGGCCCTAATGATCAGCGTGGCAGTTAGATGTTTCAGTTCCTGCCAGGATTAAATCTCTCATAATGTGAGTCTGCTTTTAGTACCTTGAAGCCATTAATTATACGAGCTTCGAATAATCTGACCACAATTTAACTTAAAACGATTCTTCAAAAAGTAGGCTAACTTGATATTATGAAAAGTCTATATTTAAGCCTTGGTACTGTTACATCGAGATAAGTGGTAGAACAAAAAAAGAAAGAGAGGCATAGATAAAATTCTTGGAACTGAGATTTAAACGATTTTTTTTTTTTTTTTGCTGTCGTCAGTCTTTCGACTGGTTTGATGCAATCCTCCATACCTTCCTATCCTGTGCTAACCTCTTCATTTCTACATACCCCTTACAATCCACGTCCTCAATTATCTGCTTCATATATTCTGATCTCTGTCTACCTCTGCAGTTCTAACCTTCAACTGTTCCCTCCACTAACAAATTAAACAATCCAGCATGTCTCAAAATATGATCTACCAGCCTGTCTCTTCTTCCTGTAAGCTTCTTCCATAAACTTCTTTTCTCACCCATCATTTATAAATCATTTTATAAAATTTGTTGAAATAGTTACAATGTATCAAGCTTTTTGCATCCATCTACTTGAAAATTAAGTTCAAAAACATTTTATTACAAGATATATGTAAATCTTAGAAAATCCGGTCTCAGATTTTTATTCATATGCCTTGCATACAGCGATGTCTATGGAAGAGATCGGTGATATTACGTGTACTCTCAAACTACCAGTGACTAGTGGAAACGTTTTTCCTGTCCTTCAATTACAATCTTGCCTTTAAGAACTATATTGAGCTTTGAACTTAAAGCTGAATTCATCAAAAACAATTGGCTTTGTTTGACGCAGTCAGTTGCACAATTTTCTTGGTTTCTTGCTTCAAACGCTGGTCTCTATCTTTACCTTTCTAATTCTGACTGTGCGGAAATTTGTCTGAGAGAAACATCTCGAAACAAAACATTCTAAGTTCTAAATCTCAGTCACTATGTTGCAAACATATTCAAGTTACATCAGACATTCATACGAGGTAAATGAAATAAAAACAGAAATGTTCATTGAATTCATCAATGGAGTGCTACGGCATGGAAGGAGTGTCTTTGGCAGCGTATTATACAGTGAATATTGCTGTCAAACAGGAGGAATATTGGTGGGTGTAGAGCAGAACCCAGCTGAAAAACGCCACCCTGTATCCTAAGCTGTGGTGCCGCTCCTTTAACGGCATCTGCGTAGGTATCCGGTGACACACCCCACTTGCCAGGTTCGAATTAATTAGATTAACGAGCACCGCAGCTGAGCATCTCAACAGACTTAACTAAGCGACCGAAGGTAACGATACACGTAACATCAAAGATATTATACCAGTAACAACCAGAGAAACTTTAGTTTTATCTTTGAATGTAAATACCAAAAACCATTCAAATCAGTCGTTCATTTTTATATTCTTTATATCGCGGCCAATCCAGTAAAAACAGTTCCCACTTTGGCGTGTGTTGTATTCAGTACAAATGGCTAAAGCGCGAAGAATGCCAACAGTATTCGCTAATCTTTGTATATAGACGTGTGTGATCCTATATTCCACGATTCCCAGCAGACAACTGGTGTTTCTGAGTGGAAGTGGCCACTAGTCTCCCATCGCGCATAATGCTGGTTGTATGTTGGTAGCTATAGCGGTGTGGGAGATTTGGGGGTCGAAAGTGGTCGATCAAGTGTTCTAAATGTGATTGGCATCTTCTAGAATGTACTACAATGTTCTTGAACGAATAAAACGTAATAGAATATTTCTGAATTTATTAAAATGTTCTTTAATGAACTAGAATGCAGCTTTTTCAGCTATTAACAAATATATGTAACTTATATGCAACATGTTTAGTGTGTGAATCTATTGTAATGGAATTTTCACTGGTGGGTTACTGATTCGGCGGGTAGTAAATAGGTTACTTTTTACCTTGGAAATATTTAAGGTTCCACTAAAAAACATAAAAACCTTCAAAATTCTTGACAAACACGAATCAAGTCGTGGTCATCAGCTGGAATGTTAAACAAACGTCAAGACAGCCACCACGTATACTCTGAGGACATTAGAGAAAGTCTGATAGAGGTAGAATCTATTACCTATTACCTTCCAGGACATCAACGGTAGCTTGTTGAGTGTCATAAATCTGACTTCTCTACTCACGGAAATTCTTTCCCCCGACCCAGGTGGATTTGACCTAACGTCCAGCTTCGAAAAATAAAAAACAACTTTACCGGACTTTAAACCCCTTGTTACGTTTTATTGTTTTGTTAATAGCGTCATTGTCTGGTTCTAACTGAATTGTTACTGTGTAGATTTGAATGTCGATATTGCAAAATTACTAAGTGAGGTCTGGGATAAAATATCCTTGTGAGGTAATTTTGTGATTATAAAACAAAGAAACATTTCTACTGTGCTTCCTTTTCTGCTCTCGCATATGCACATGAAAAGTATAATACTATTTCTTCTCGAAACCATGACACTAATTTTCTTCTTTACTTACATATGTAGAACAGATACGCCATTTTTTTCCTTCGATAAAGCTAGTGAGCTTTCTCCTTGAAATTCGAGTCAACGGCGGCACTACCTACTTTTTCTCGAAGCGATTCGGGCCATTTTTGAACCTCAATTTCTTCGGTCGTATTTAGTATGATACGTGTCTAAAATTTCTGTTATGCGTAGATGTCAGCAATCTTAGCAAACTTACTAATTTTTATTTTGTTACTGTTATTAGTTATTCGGATGCAAACTACAGCGATTTTGTCACTCACTCACTGACTGACTGACTGATGATCATCAAAATTCTAAGGCACTTGCCGCAGCCGTAGAGAGCTGAAATTTGGTGCACAGATAACATTTTACCCACATATTATAAGAAGTCTTAAACTCGTAAATTTCCATATACCTACCCCTAACGTGAAATCAGTTTTTGCCCTAATTACTTTATAAACCCCAGATTTTCACTGTAGAGTGAGTTTAATATGTTTAACTAATATATTTAATGTTACTTCTTTCCATTTCTTATTTTTGAAGTTATTGAAATTCAAAATTTTTTTCGGCACAACACCCCGACAACAAAATTCCACTGTACTTCCAGTAATCCTAGAAACAAGTAATTTGGTACACATACGTGGTTTCATCCCTAAATCATCAGAGAAATCTGATATTAGAGTTTTCCCCCGTATTTATTGAATTACAGTTGCAAACATGAAAAACTCTAGCACGTATTTGTGGCTTGATTACTTTTCTCCTGATGAAGCTACAAACCTGATATTTCCATACTATATAGAGGCAAGCTAGTTTAGCCAAAGTCTTAATTTTTACTTGGTTCCTATGATCATTTTTGAAGTTATTTGTTATTTATTTGAGGTGGTAGTTAAACCAGCTGCAATGTTCATTGCTCGGCTACGACGCACATTAATTGTTTGCAGAGAGTGGGACATTGTTGGTAATGATATTGCTAATTTTCCCTGTATTTATTGAATGGCAACCCAAACGTGAAACTTTCCAGTACATATTTGCAGGTTAATTGCTTTGTTCTGGATGAAGCTATATGCTCAAACCGTCGAACCTGTCTAATGAAGAGAATCAATTTCCAACATATTTAAAAACAGAAAAACAAAAGAAGGTGCGGGGATGTGTGTGTGTGTGTGGGGGGGGGGGGGGGAGAGGGATGTTTAACTAAGGGCGGCTTTATTTCAGCTTGTTCTTTTCTTCTTTCTTTAGCATGAGCATCGTATTCTTGGGTTCTAATAACTTAAGCTGCTCGTGTTCTGCTAGAGCTACACTTTAGGCCAGGTTTAGTCCCGCAAGGCATATAAAAAAATAAGACAAAATAAACTGGTGCCAGAAACTTTTAGGCAAACACAAAATAATAGTACAGTGCAGAGCAAATCGACCTCTATACTAAATAATACATTTTGTCTCTAAACGAAATTTACTAACAAATCACACACGCGAGAAGCACAGCTTGAGCAACCGACGTAACATTACAGACTAACTTACGCATCCGTCTGTATGTCACCATTCGATAAGTTCTCAAGATATCGTCACTACAACTGTTGTTCATACAGAAAATAATAATAATGTTCTGTGTCCTTCCTACAGATACAAAGTATTTCCTTGTCAAATTCAGTCATTATCGATATAGCCATTTAGTCGTCAAAACGTAACAAAAAGACAGAGACCTACTTCCGCATTTATGATATTAACAATAACCACTGATCAATATAGCGAAAATAAGTGTACATGTACAGCATTGCACCCATAAATTTGTGATATCTACAGTTTAACATGGAATCCGAACAACCAAGCGTCCAGGCGTGGCTCATACGATCAAAAACAACTCTTGAAAATCTTTGCATCCACCGAGATTTGAACCGAAGACCACGGTCCAAACATCAGTAAGCAAGGGCGTTAATCACTGAGCTACCAGACAGCTATGCGGAAATGTACTACAGAGATGTAAACAACCTACTCTTCTGTCTATTGCTGATCAGTAAAATTTAAAAAATATGTAACATGTATTATTTATACAGGAAAAAGTATGCTTTGTCCATCCTAATGCCAAATAGCATCTCTTGTCATATTTCATCACGATAGGATTAGCAGTTTAGACCAAGAAATGTAACAAACAGACAAAGTTACTTTCGCATTTATAATATTAGTATAGATTTATTTTAGGACTTGTCAAAACCGGAAGAAATCTATGCCTTTTGTGTATTTAAGCTTGATAATGCTGCGCATTTGTATTTACACAGGTTATCTAAAATATGGCATGCATAATGGCCAACTGGTCATATAATATGTGCACTCTTTTCTCTTTGGCATACTAATCAACAAACTCTTTGGTCACGTGACATAATCAAGCGAACGTACAAAGAAAGTTTATATAATATAGAGGCAGATAGCGGTGATTTATCTGGATATTGCAAAGTGAACCCGGAACGTAGGGATACCTTTGAGTACAGAAGTTACAAACAAATCTTGCACGTGTTTTCATAAGGCTTGAACTATTACATCGCAAAGTGAGCAATGTCCTGTAACAAACTTCAAGTTTGGAATCAACTTGGGGATCAGAACCGTTGTATTAACTTACATTCAGCCCACATGTTTGTCAGCAATGCCTTGTTTCCACATGCGAGTTCAGTGACCTCTATGTCTGTACCATTACTCCTGAAATAAGTGCGCTTTGACTCAAATTACAAGAAAAAAAAAGTAAGCTATTACGTCAAGCTCACCATAAATTCCTTACACGAAACGAGAGAAAATGCTCCAGTTTGGAAACTAACGAATCCTTGAAATAAACCAAGTGCTAATACTAACTATGCACATGGGGTGTAACAGTAGACTAGCCTCCTCGTGGTGCACCCTGGGCAACGTGGCAAAGCCGCGGCTGAACAGTTTACATTTCAACTGGTTGATGGACTAGCAGCTTTATGACACAGCTCAATATTGTCAACTTCAAATGGTTCTTCTCAGACTCATCAGTAAATTGATTTCCCCGTATTTATTTAATTGCAATCCCAAACATGAAAAATTCTGACACATATATGCGGCTTAATTACTTTGCTCCTGATGAAATTACACGCCTAAGAATTTTTCAATGTATAGAAATAAGCAAGTTTAACTAATACCGTAATTTTACTTCGTTCCTATGCTTATTTTGGAAGATATTAGTAATTTATTTGAGGTGGTAGTTAAATCAGCGACAATCCGCATTGCTCGGCTAAGGCGCACAAGCTTTGTTTTAAGAAAGTGCAGCATTTTTGGTAAAGAATATTGATGTCTTCAGTTCTGAAATGTTTTTATTCGCCGATTTTCAAATGGAATCATTACATTTGAGCGGTGATTTAGAATAAGCGATAAACTTACAAAAAGAAATGAGATATCACAAAAACTATTCTTGTAAAAATAGGCCAAGTCTCGTGTTCGTGTAGTGACAAAAAGTTATGAGATCTTATTCTGAGTCAAGTATACACTCTACAGTTGTATTCACTTCACTTTATGAAACAGAATGGTTTCGCTCGGGGTCATAGATCGTTTATTTAGAATTTTAAAAAAATTCTGGTGACTTGGCCATTATGCACGTAATAACTTTTACTGAAATTGTGGGCATAATACATACTTAAAAAGAGTGAGGGATATCTTGGCTTTTACGTATTTATAGGTTTGATGAAGCAGCACATTAGCTAAAACATGGCGCGCATAATGGCGAAGTCACCAGAAGTTTTTAAAATTCTAAATAAACGATCTATGACACCGAAAGAAACCACTCTGTTTCATAAAGTGAAGTGAATACAACTGTAGAGTGTAGACTTGGCTCAGAATAAGATCTCATAACTTTTTGTCAATACACGAACACGAGACTTGGCCTATTTTTTTACAAGAATTGTTTTTATGAGATATTTATTTATTCGCCCCAGAAGTTAATGGTACTGAGACCATATCAGGTGTACATAATACATAAGTTACACCTTACAGGAATTAATAGTTTACAATACTATGCTTAAATTAATACCTAAAATATTAACTAAAATTTTATATTATTGATGTGTAATTAATGAATCAGTTGTGAAAAATAATACTAGAGATGGCTAAGAATAAGTGAAAAGTCGGTAGGGAGGCTGGACTGAGCTAGTGCTGTAACAAGTATTAATTTTCCAAAACATTTTTAAATTAGCTGATTTCTTCAGTAGAAGTTATTTTCGGCAACGATTAATTCACACTTTAGCTGCTGATATGTAAAATTAATTTCATGGATTGTTATGGACGCAAATAGCTAGTATTTTTTATTTCAATATAGGTAGGCGAGAGTTGTCAGATGTAGGATCTAAAAGCGATGATATGAAGGCGAGATATAGTCATGGAGTCGTGCGTCGCAGATGTATCTTACACAAGAGTTCATAATAAGTTCAAGTTTTCTTATGTCAACCGAACCTAAATTTTATTGCACTGCGTCCCAGTAATCGAGATGGGAAAGCATAAATCGAGCGGGGTGGGTGAATGGTTAACACTCTGGCCTAGCATTCGGGAGGACGCGCGTTTGAATCCCCATCCGGCCATTCAGATTTGAGTTTTTCATGGTTTCCCCAAATCACTCCAGGCGAATGCCGGGATGGTTTATTTAAAAGACCATGGGCAAATTCCTTTCAGTTGCTTGCCACCAGTCGTTTCCCGCCTCTAATGACCTCAGCGCCTACGAGGCGCAAAGCCATAAGCACAAAAAAAGAATGGGAAAGAACAAGGGTATGCATTAATTTTTTTTTTTTTTTTTTTTAACGGATGGCAATTATTTTATTTCATTCTTGCACGATCTGATCGTTTAGCTGGAAACCAACTGTTCATTCTTATCCAAAATCAATGTAATACGTCTGTTCTATTAATTATAATCTGAGAATAATTGTATTAAGCTGGAAGTAAAAACAATTATTATAGGAAAGAAGTCTGCAGGGGTGTATCATCAGAATGTGTTGTAAAACGACAGCGAAGCTAGCAGTCGAAATTTAGTGTTTTTACAACATAATCTTGCTTTGCAACTATGAAAACTTCACAGGAATCATAAGCTAGTAATGCCTCAGTTTTTACGATTGTATTTCTTTCGAAATCAAAAAAATTTCCAAAATTTGGTAGCAAGTTTCGAATGTGTCAATTTGTGAGAGGCTAAATCCGTATCGTGTCCTCCTAGGGAAAATTTGATACGTTAAAAATACTATTAACACTTGAGACCGTTTATATAATCTATAGTTTTGCTTTTGCTTTCTAGAACGTTAAAAACTAACATCTTCACTATAGTAGTTTAAAAATTACAGAAATGAGCTGTCATATTCAACATTGAGAATCATTTTTCAAGAGTAGCCTAACCAGCACAGGAAGAACCATTTTAGTTGATGTTGAATGTCCTGTATTCCAGCTGTCAATCATCCACAATCGACAAACAAATATTCCTAAATAAATGGTCAGGGAATTTTTATTTTTTCCTCTGACTAGTTGATCAAGCGCTTAGTAGAGCTCTTTCATATCATGTTCAAAATCTTATTGAATGGTACATATCTATTAAATTGATTGGAACCACTAATTGGAGAAACGATAAATTTACATACCAATTTCCTTATTTCTAATTTGATTTAAAATCTGCAACAATACCGATAATTATATTTATCACATCAGTCCTGCGTAAATATGTCCTATAAAGCAAATCAGAAAGCGAGCTAGGAGAAGTTGCAGTTAGGGTGCTTTTGTAGGTTGTTTATAAGATTATGAGAACAAATGTCAATGTTTCTCCATCATTCACATTCGTTATTCTGGTTCATGGGCTGCTGCTGTTTCTGAAACACTTTATAACACCCGTATACTAATTTATAAAAACAGGTCTCATTTACAAGTTTTATAAATTGTTAATACCTAATTAATAGCACATGTTCTGCATTGATGTGGCTTCCGGATTTTCGTTAAAGCATGACATTAAAATACTCGAAATTAATGCTACAATTATTTTTGCGAAAACTGCATGTGTTAATAGACATTCTTTTTGATACCACCAGTATTAATTCATTTCTGTTATCAGATTCTGCGGAATTTTGAGTGACAAATGAATTTTGACAAAATAAGAAACTTCCCTCAGAAAGGAGTTTATAATGTGAATTAAGAAAATCCACATTAAAACTACCTGAGAAGAATAAAATACCCAGTTTTTGAAGGGAAATAAGCGAATCATTTTAACACCTGAGAGGTAATGAGCTATTAGCTTTCTTTTACGGTTGCTGTCTTTTGGAAATGGAAGTCTAAATTGAACATAGCTAACCCTGCGGTATCTGGATAAATGGCCTCTTTATTTACAGAAGCTATTTGTCTTCCAAGTTAATACCGCTGATGCAAAGGGCAATCAAGGTTCCGTAACTGCTTTGCTCATTCTGTGAAATGGAGTAGCATTTTGCTGCCGTTACTTTTAATTAGATTTTATTTCGGATCCTGAAGTTGTAAGTGGTTCTCATAATTTATGTGATAATAGAGCACAGAACGAAATATCGGTAACCAATAGTGAGCGATACGCTAAGCTGCAGCAATAAGATATTTGAGAAATTAGTTATACTTCAAAGTAAAAAGAAATTACACTTTATTGAGAGATAATTTAAATAATTACTCAACATTAATATGCAATATCATTAGAAGGATGTAATATAAGAATCTTGTAACTTCTTGTTTCTAACAATATTTCGGTGCCTATAGTTCTATCAACGTTTTAGTGATTGTTTCATTAAGTTTCTTTTTCAAAGTATTGGAATGTGGTTGTCTTAAGAATCAGTCGATCATTAATCATTATTTTTACCGCTGCTAGTCGTTTATACCGCATTTTTAGGTTTTGTAATTCAAGGATTGTTAGTATATATCATAAAAATCTTGTTTGTTGGTATGTAATTCTTACTGATGTCGGCAACTAATTGTTGGAAATTGTGGGAAGTTAACCGTATAAATTTCATATTTCATGTTAAGTAATAAAAAGTTTGATTATGAAGGTCAGTAATTTGCGTTTTAAACATCGAGGCGTAGGCGTTAATTTGATGAAATAACAGACACTTCAAGTTATTTTTTAAAAATCGCATGTTGACGGATGTAGAAATCTGGAAAAAGTCAGAATTCTCTTGCGGAATGCAGAGACTTGCCATAAAGACCTGAACCAAAACAAAAAGTAGTAATCGATACGCTTAATTTCATCTTTATATCTGTAACCCTAGTGCCATACAAATTTCACGGTCTTGGAACAAAACACATGCATCTACGTCACATTAAAATATGTGTAACGCACCCTTCGCCACCGCGGAGTAACGGTGAAAGTTAACATAGCACATAACAATTAAATGTAAGTAATTCGTCGCTATAGGCACAACATGGTATTGTATACATAGTTTTTAAACACTCGGAATTAAATACGTTAAATAAAATCACCCAGATCAGATAAACCTGTCCTATTAGGGAGGAAACAAATTTTAAAATATTTCATGTCAGAAGTTGTTATTTTTAAATGCTTGTATAAAAACTGCAACCTAACTCCTGTCGCAAAATAATAGTAAATCGTATGGAGACGGATTCCAAACGCAGTCTGTTTATCCAGACTCGCCTTCCAATATGATTCACTCCCTTACGGATTCCGTTCATATGCTTCCGTCAATTTCTTCTTGTGTTTTCTCTACAATCTAATAAAATCCCGGTTATAAGAATCACTCTATGGACGAGCTCTATAAGTATTAGAAATAGAACGTGTCGGCTGGGATAGTGGTTAATGTTCGAGCCTGGCGTTTGGGAGAACACGAGTTGTTTTGCCTATCCGGGTATCGTGATTTCAGTTATTCAAGTTTCCATATATCTCTCCAGACAAATGACGGGATGGCTTCTTCAAAAGGCCGTGGTTACTTTCCCTTAATCTACCCTCCCCTTTTAGAAACCACGACGTCGACGTGGCGTAAGGTGATACGAATCCTTTTTTAACTACCGACGCTGTTCCAAATACGTCAGGTCTGGAACTGGATGTACTGCTGACGTAGGGCAGGTGCACAGTAGTTCGGCCTGACCGCGCACTCGCTGTCGTCCACAGAGGCTCCGCCTACTGCCGGCGACTGCCGCCACCACTCGGCGTCTGCCTCATGCCTGACTCGTGCTTCTTCCGCTCTGATTAAATCCTTTCATTTACCAGGCGAAATATCTCACGAAACATGTATCAGAATGTATATATTACACAACTAAAATCGTGCCGATACATGTTCCGCTCATAATACAGGAAGCAGTAAACTACACATAAATTTAATCAAGCGGATTGGTACAATACGAGAGCTTCATGAGCGCTTCTGTACTGTCGGCACGTATGAACCCTAAACGTTGGCCCAAGTACAAATGTCCTTAGTCATAGTGACGGCCGCTACGTACAAACTACGCGAACCCAGAATAGATGCCATTCAAGATCATAGCTGAAGATCAAAGCCTGGTTATCTATTTAAGAGCGGCTCCAAAAGCACCCTACCCTGAAAATTGAAGAGAAGTTAAGAATGCAGCGAAGTTCAAGATAAGCCAGAAACGGTATCTGATTCTTCTGGTTTAATATTTACTTCGTTTTAATGGATCAAAAAAGTCACATAATTAGTTTATAATTTTTAAGTGTTAGTTTTTAGTATTGTTTTGCTAGCGGAGAGTTCTGCATAACATAATAAGGCTGCCCGGCGCTCAAACCAGACTCTTGTGTCGTATTTTTCGACCAGCAGCCGCCCAACAGGTGAAATATTTAGGTTGACGGCCAGACTATTTACTTTGCGGCTAGTCCGAGTTATTGGTCTGCTGATATTATTGCTTGCAGAAAAATGTCACACTGGTATCCCAAGTTACAATGTCCGTGTCTGAATGGCTACTAGGGTCTCATATCACAACACTGAGCATGCCACTTGCTTTGTATCGAAACGCTCAGTTTTGAAAATTATTCGCAATACCGTACTCTCCTGCGTATATTGTTAAGCCTACAAGTAAAAATTGGACATTCAGGACTCTTTTACATGGCATAACACTACGAACACTTCTCATCTGAAGTCGTCATTTTTATTCTCTGTTTTTTTCACAACGATGTATGCTTCTAGTTCATGGAATACATTTACTATTCCAATAATGGAAGGATTGGGCCAAGGAATGGGAAAGAATTTTGAAGGAATCATCCCGGAATTCACCTGGAATGGTTTTGGGGAAACCTATAAAACCGAATTCTGGAAGGCTGTGCGGGTATTCGACCCACGATCTCCCGAATGCGAGGCGAGAGCGTTAAAACGTAACCGTTCATCTCCCATGCTCCTGCCTTAACATACTCTAATCTTTTCTCACAATAAAATTGCTCCTTTTTACTAATCGCTCTTCTATATAACTAAACAAACCCGCATGTTTTAATATACGTTCAACTATACGGTTTCATATTTTGTATGATATATTCAGAAACTCCTTTCCTTGCCCATCAATCCTGAAACTTTATTTCCCTCTTCATCTGTTAAATACCCTCGCGCCATAATGGCAAATATCTCATTTTTTTTCTTTTTCGTGCTGCTGAGAAAATCGAAGTTTAGCTCTTACGCGTATAAAAAACACAACAAACCGCTTTCAGAGTACGACGACATTGTTCAGCACAAAAGTGTAAACAATAAAAGAAATTTTCAGACCCATCGTTGGGAACACGAAGAAGTGGTAATTCACTTTTAAACTGTTGGTCTCCTGCAACGTCCATGCATCTTAACTAACCACTACTTGGGCAGAATTAACTATGATTTTATATCCTTTAAGGTACCTATTAGCTCGCCAAAAGCAGCCCAGTAGTAACATACTCCATAGGTCGATTTTAAAGTTGCTTATGTAGGAGACAAAAATTTCAATTAAAGTAGTTTTTCAACTCGAAAGGATTTTCTTGCATTCATTTCCACGACTAAAGCTAACCATAAGAATCATTTTAAATTTATTATGCCCAGAAAAATTTAGTTTAAGAGATAAGTTGTTTACGTTATTAAGCCATGTGGTTAGGAAGATTAAAATCTAAAATTTGAGATAACTTTGAATTGAGTAAAGTAACCGCTGATCTTTTATCACCAGCTATAGTCAGTACCTTCTAGCATATTTTGAAAGTAAAATTAACTAATTAGGCAAAATTTAATTGCAAATTTTAATTATGAGAAAAAAATTGAAATTTTAGCTAATAGAGATAAAAATAAGAAATTTATGTCAGAAGATTAAAATTGTGTATAGGTTCCTTCAGTAAACTTAATTCATCTATGAGATATATCGGATTTTTGAGATGGTTTGTTGTCGTTGTAGTAATTGTAAAGGGAAACCGCCAGATTTGATGACGTAAGAGACTTTAATGTTAATCTTATATAAACCTTTTTAAAGACTAAATTAAGTTGAAATAGATACAATAAGATATCAAGATGCTCATGTATTAATTGCAAGTCAAACTTTGTAGTACATTTGGAGATATTAATTTTCGAAAGTTTTAGCTGACGTCATAGAAATCTGAATGTCGATAAAAGCACCTGCAGCCATCTTGAAAATGCCCGGTCTTCCAGTAGATTTTAAACAGTTAACTTCGCTTCGGTCCGCGGAGCGAACTGCTCCACGCGGGTAATTGTTGCAGCATATCTTAACATGCCGTAATCATTCTCTCACTTAAGTAAGCTGGCATCCGTATGTTGCCAAAGAATCAACAAACCCAGCACGCACGTACAGTATATACAACATCGTGACCGCAACGTCGAAGGAGTTCATTTACAAACGGTACTTATTTTGTAGACAGACGGCCTACAGGTATCTGGCAGTGTATAGTTCTCTCCATTCACGTCAAGACAATCAGGGGGGTTACCAACCACAAACGCCTTACCTACCATAGGTCAGTCAAAAGAGCACAAAATAGAAGAGCTCATATTTATTTCCCAATTTTAATTTAATTTTCTGGTACTAGTTCATATGTTTATTACACATCGGCTCTAAGCAATCAGCAAAAAAAAAAAAAAAAAAATTACTGTTTATTGTGTTGTTTGTGGTATATAGTTTCGGTTTAGCCATTGGAAAAAATTGGGTGCTTCTGTTTCAATGTCCTCTTTTAGTATGATTCCGTTGCCACTGATATTAATTGTTTAAATATGTATTTAGTCTTCGATAATAACATAATTTGAACGCTATTAAATCTCCACAGCAACTTCATATCTCATTCTAATTCTTCATTACTAACGATTATTAATTGGCAACCATGGATTTTGTTGAATAATTGACTGAAAGAAATCATCACAGTAAAATCACTAAACCATTTTCTCATGACTTAAACCTATTCTATTTCTATCTATCAGAATTTTAGCAGATATAATAAGGTTTTTCTGAACACAAAGTGGACCTTAAAATGTTGTAATTCCGTATTTTACTTTACATTTCGTAATTCGGTAATTCTTAACAGACAACTAGAAAGAAACGCATTATATTAGAGTCTAAAGACTCAATTTCTTTATGGATTTAATGTTATTCATCTTTTCGTTATAATCAAAATTTAAGTTTAATCTATTTTTTTTTATTTCCGTAAATTAAAACGTTTGTGTTTAAAGTTACCTAAAATAATTATAGAGCGAAGTAAGTATTTTATATATTTATGCGCTAAAACTTTGGAGATGTTTCAACTCGGTGAAAAGAAACTAAGTTGCAAAACGTCGAAGGTATTCCCCAATATAAATAAAAGAGGAACCGACTGCATATACATGCAGTGAAAGTCGTTAAATGCAAGAACCGGTTTATTTACTTATTAATCTCTTGTATGTGGTCATCCGTAATACTGAAGTTACATCAGGCAGCTAGTCAGTTTATAATGTTGACAAGAGCAGGTTCTAGCATTGAATGATGTGCTGCTGGAACCCTTCTGAGAAACGAAGGGTCTTGATACCACGGTCGACCTAGAATGATTTTACACATGGGCTACGAGGTACCCATTTTAATCTATACTTACTATTATAAATCTGTAAGCAAGCTGCCTGTGTCTCTTTATTTGAACGGGATCCCCGAAAATACTACCGCAGCTATATGGATGGTGCTTTTAAATTTTTAGAGCTAATGGTCCGAATTAAAAATTGCGAAAATAGCTAATGACTTATATGTACCGAGGGATGGATGAAATAATTAAATACATTTCTAGATATAAAATTAAGAGATACGGATCACGCTATAACTCAGAAGTTCACTCCTGCGCAAAAACTTAAAAAAGTATCATTTTACTTAACTTAGAATTCTGTTCAATATTTTGACGTCTAATATTCAGTTTTCAGTTTTCTTGAATGCAGTAAATAAACGGAATACCTGAATCAGATGTAATAATCATTACTAATATTTAATTTACTGTAAAAATGATGCAATCTCTGGATTGTTTATATTTTATTTGTCTTTGGTCATGAATTTGATAAGTATAATTAAACGGGAATCGTTACTCAAACCACTAAATAATATATTAACTCTTCAATAAGTGGAACAGAATAATAATATCTATGTTAAGTAATTTTGTGCTTATTATCGATAGTACAGGGTTTTCACGTTACCGTATAGCCGCAATTTGATAGTTTTAAACAATTATATCGCTTGCCGGTAGTTCTCGAGATATTGCAATTCAAAATTGGCGATGTTTTTAATCCGCTCCAAGCCGCACTTCAACCTAACCAAGAGAACAAACTTTATATCTCAATGTATTACTGCGCGTGTTTTAGTACTCTTGCAATCAAACTGAAGTTTTATTATGAAATTAATTGTTATAACTTATGCTAACCGTACTCTGAATCCTGAAATAGACAATGTTGTCATTATCAAAAATGTATTTTCGATGCATTTAATGTGTTTAGGTGTATTTGCATCATTTAATTTTGAAGCAGCATTATCAGTATAGATTGTGTTTAGGTCGATATGCAACCTGAACCAAAATGTTCTTGGAACAAGAAAAGGCATGAGGCATTCAACTATTGTTAATAATTAATATGCTGCTTTAATGAGTGCCATGTTAGTGATGACGAGTAAGCACCAAAACAAACCAACCACTGTGCATGTCCAGTCTACATTTTCATGTGGCAATGGCGATATAATTTTTCTGGTCCGGGCCGTGTTTCAATCTAACTTTGAGATACGATCGAAATTGTAGTGGACGTATAGAAGTTATAAGCAAGAAATACATGTTATTACCCACGGCATGAGAATGCACGAAAACTTGCCAGCAATTTTAAATTCTTTGTTGTAAATGCTATCGTTGGCGGCAACGATATTTTTATAAATTGCCGTTGAATGTACTGTCAAAACTATCGCATCCGGTAAATTTCGTTCCCCCCCCCCACCCCTTACTTATGTCTTTACGCGTCATCAACGTCGAGGTCATTAGAGGCCGGATGGGACTGGGGACAAGGAACGGGAAGGAATTCGGCGATGGCCCTTTGAAAGTAGCATCTCGGCATTCGGGAAACCATGGAAACCAAAAATCTGGATGCCCGGACGGGGATTCGAACCCATGTCACCCCGAATGCGGGGCCAGGGCCTTAACCGTTCACCCATCACGCTCGGTAGAGGAAAAGTGATTCTCGGTACGTCCTTATTGGACCGTTAGCAATAATGTTTCACGTATCTTTAATTTCTTATTTTTCATGTATTGTATTGTACTAAAGTATAAATATAACAAAAAAATCTTTGGAACTATAGTATGAAAACGGAATTTAAGGTAGTAACTAAAAGAAAGGAATATCTTTGAATGAAATCCATATTTTTTGTTTTCAAAATTAATATTTGATACTAAACTACAAAAGCTCAGAGTAATTCTATACACACCAAGACCACCCGTGCATGCGAACCAGTGGGGAAATGGTAGTTTATTAATAAACATGGTGAGTGATCAATGATGGCCCCATGCATTCGGCAGCAGGCCTATGTGGTATTAAATCCCCGTCTTGCTATCCAGATTCCGGTTTTCCATGGTTCCCCGAAATCACTGTAGGCTAATTCGAGGAAGGTTCCTTGCCCTTGCTTGACCTCAATCCTGACGAGACGTAAAAATAACTTTACTTTCAACATGTACTGGAGTGATTCTCCCTCTTTCAAATTAGTGTTGCATTTAAAGCCACGTTAATAAAAGACATAGGATACGTCTTTTTTTCTTTTATGCAACTGCCGACAGAGCAATATTACGAAAACCGTTGTGGATGAGATTGTGCGACTCAGTTTAATTGTTTAAAGATACCTTATATTCTACTCTGAAGTTAACCACGTTTGTTCATTAATGAAAATCTCAAAATCCTCTCAACAGCTCGAAATCAAGAGATTTTATTTACTTCTTATCCAAATTCAATTTCTCAATTGTATGGTCTCACTAGGTCAACTTCCAAGATATGAAGCTTTATCACTATGCATCATTCAGTGGCACACTGGTGAATCTAAACAACAAAATTAGGATATTGGATATCGTTATCTGCCTGTGTATCCTGTAAGCTATGTTCTGTGAGTTAACTACGAATTTGTAGTTTTTAAGATGAAAATTGGACGTAGTTTATGCATCTGTATGGTTGATTAGGGAAAACGGCCCGAAACCGTATTAAATCATGGCCTAGAGGGCTTACGTGTAAAAACAACCACAGTGTGTTCGTAATGGCGGCGTTTAGTAATCCCCGTCTGGCCAATCAGAGCTCTGTTTTCCATAGTTTCTATAAATCACTCAAGGTGAATCCCGGTATGGCATTCCTCCAGAAGGCCAGGGCGAATTCCTTCCCGTTCATAGCCCTCCGTCGTCTCCCAGCTATAATTATTTCGACATTGACGAAACGGAACGTATTAACAAAAAATAATAATTAACGCAGTGCCACAAACTCGCGGGTCAGTGAATAGGTTCTTGTACGTGAACAGTGTTATGACGGAACGCCTTAAGACTGAGTGTGTACGTCGCCTGGAGGGGCAGCTGGTTCCTTGGCCCCTTTGCAGTTTGTCTCTGGGCTAATCTCGTTGACCGCCGCTGTCATGAATCTACTTTAATTGGAAATGGCTGGAGGAACCTGTAACGAGCCTATCTGCGCTCTGCATCTCTAATATGAATTCCAGCCGAATTAACGGTAGTCAGTCGGCGGCAAGTGCCCAGCACACAGCTGGTCAGCCAATTGGAAACACACTTTATTACCGCTCGCTTTCGTTTTGCGTAACCGCACAGCACAGTCCCCGCTGAAATGTGATATAAGTACTGCTCGAGGTGTCATATGTAGAGCACTATTTTCAACGTGGGGTTATAATGGTTACCTCCCACCGTACCGAATCAACAAGTTTTTAACTTTCTAGTAACGGTTTTACAGCCCGAAGTTCTCTGATTAAAATAGCACTTTAATACACGGAAAAAGCTTTCAATACACACGTAACCTATGATCCAAATCAGTTTTATTCATTATGAAAGATTTAAGCAACTGTATCGGAAGAACACCAAGTAGATAATTATTCCATTTCATGCACTAAATAAAAATTCTCTATTCTTCGTTTGTATACAGTGTCGTAAAAAGGCGAAAATAATTTCTTATCATTTCTCCAACAAGGCTGTGCTTCTACATCTACATCTACATATATACTCTGCAATTCACAAAATTGTGGGTGGCAGAGGGTGCTCAGCACAAAAGCTAATCTCTTTGTTGTGCATTCCAATCCCTAATGGTACGAGGGAAAAAAGAATTCATATAAGAATCATTGCGGCACCTTATTTCTCTAATCTTATCTATCCTGTCATTCCGGCTCAAATAGGTTGGTGGACGAAGTATTTCACTACACTCGTGAGTGAAAGTGGGAGTACGCATGTTTACCAATAAGTTTAAACGAATCGTGCGTCGTCTATCTACCAGAGACTCCCAGCCTAGTCTACTAATCAGTTCTGTGACGCTTTCATAAGGACTGTAGCAAGCGGTCACGAATCCAGCGGTTCTTCTCTGTACTTTCTCTATACTTTAGATCAACCCCTTACGAAACGGATCCCAAATGGCACAACAATAGTCCAAATGTGGACGCACAAGAGATTTGTACGCTATCTCCTTTGTTTGTTCATTACAATTTTTCAAGATTCTACCTATGAATCGCAGCCTAGAATTTGCTCTACCTACTAACGAATTAATGTGTATGTCCCATTTCATGTTCCTTTGTACTGTTACTCCCAAATATTTCATAGAATCGACCATATGAATAACTGAATTGTTTAACTCGTATTTCTGAACAATTGGATTCTTTTTGTTAGTTATGCTCATTGTCTTGCACTTTTTACAATTTAGCGTAAGTTGCCACTCATCGCACCATGCCAAAATAATATCCAGATCACGCTGAATTTCTAAGCAATCGGCCAAATTCCTTACTTCCCTATAAATAACCGCATCATCAGCAAACAATCTAAAAAGGCTTTTCACTTTGTCTCCGAGATCGTTTATAAAAATTAAAAAAAGAAGTGGTCCTATTACACTTCCTTGAGGTACCCCCGATGTAACATCTAGACTAGAAGAACTTTCTCCTTCAACGACGACATACTGCGACCGACCAGTTAGAAAATCCTTTATCCATTCACAAAGCTGATCCGATATACCGTACGCTCGTAGCTTCGCTAAAAGGCGGTTGTGTGGCACAGAGTCAAAGGCTTTCTGAAAATCTAAAAAAAATGGCATCTACTTCTGAACGTGCATCAATAACTTTCATTACGTCGTGTGTAAATAGGGCCAGCTGTGTTTCACATGATCTTTTCTTCCGAAATCCGTGTTGATTTGTTGTAAGCAAATTATTATCGTCTAGAAATTTCATAATGTTCGAGCATATAATATGCTCCATAACTCTACTACAAACAGATGTTATAGATATTGGACGATAGTTTCCAGGATCACTTCGATCACCTTTCTTGAAAATCGGAGTTACTTGCGCGATTTTTCAGTCTGAAGGTACTTTTCGCTCTTCTAATGATTTACTGACCTTGCAGACAAAGGTAAAATAAAATATCCCCTATATTCTTGATACAACAAGTGTAACCACGGAGCTTTGTACTGATTTGGTGTTATCTCTTATTTCAGATAAAGAGGTTGATAGTTATCTCTTTTAAATGAAATAATTATTCCAAGAAGAATCACTTACAAGTGTTTTTTTTAGACATAGGTTTTTTCATACATAGATATTACGTACAAATGCTCCAGCGATTATAACTTGCTACACCTTCAAAACCGAACTTTTCATAACTAAAATTGAACTAACTAACTCGTCTCTGCTGATCGCTTTTATAGGCGTTACAGGAAATTCCAGAATAATTCAAACACTTCCGACCGACGTTTTTCGAATTCTAACAATACTTGAACAATGAAAATCACATTAAACCAGTCAGAATTAATACAAAATCATCCACAATCATTATGAAACGCACAGAAATGAAAATTAAAGATAATTACACTCAAAATTATCTACATAAACTGGTCCAAACCATCGAAATTGTCCTCTAAACACCGTAGTTCACAGCAATACTTGGAATTACAAACTTTTAATCAATCTTTCATGCATACTACTGTCCCAGAACATATTAAATATTTTTTACATAGTTTCTTTCAGTAAAACCATGTTCATTTACACAAATTCACAATTAATTGCAAGAAAAATATACAATCTGTATTTACTCAACTACCAGCTTGCTACAAATCATTCTTAAAATACAGTTTCATTAAAAGTCTGAGAGCCGTTATAAGGTGTACTATTCTATCCGAGATTAATATACTTTCTTTGAATACAAATGCCTGATGTAAAATTTCATGAGCTTGAGTAATTTTTATGCTATACCGTTCTTCACTGAATTTCAGAAAAAATTTCTCAAACATTTTAAAGTTTTAAAAATATGTCAAGTGATTGTTTACTGTTTTTCAGCAACGGGATATATGATAATAGCTGTTGAAGAGTCTGCGTGGGAAAGAAATGATAAAACTTTTATTCACAGTCTAAAGCGTGTAAGTGTTTCCTTCTCCCTATCTCTTTTACTTCCTAAAGAAAAAGAAGACAGAATATTTTACCAGACTGCAACAGCTGGAAAACAAATCCTGCAGGGATAGGAAATAAATGTAGTTTAACGGAAGGCAAATGGTTGCTCTAGACGAAATTTCGTTTATTATAGCAAGGAGAGTTGCGAAAATATTATTTAATCAAACTAAACATATAATCATTTAATCACAAATGTACCGTAACTTTAGTAGAGTCGTAAAACACGCAATAATTTCCCTTCTGTATGACCGCCAACAAATAACGTGTAGACAATTACGGATACAGTTTATGCAAATTGGAATTATGTAGCTGCGTATTAAGGCTGTAAAGTTTCTTAAAGCCTGAAATATACGTTTCATTTCAAATCTTATGTTTCCAGTGTCCCAATTTACCACATAGTAAATCATTTCTGTTACATGCAAATTTTGTGTATTAAAAATTATATTCAGCACTTCCCTGTGAAAGTTTAAGTGAATCATCACAGCTAAGAAAACTAGCTTATGAAAACAGAGCACTTAAATATGAGTTCAAAACATTGTAACTACTTTCATTCTCAAACAGCACAAATGAACTCATTATACTAGCACAACATCCAAGGAAGTTCTATTGCAGTTTGATGTGACTGGAGACATCTCAATGGAGGAACAGCACTCCCATATTTCCCGTAGTAACTGTAGACACCAGACACATTCACAGCAGTCGTAAAAATACCTGTTAGGACAAATGTATTATTTACAAACTTTAAAGTTTCTTTAGGATAAGGATCATACATAACCTCACACTAGACCATGCTCAGCCTGAGGCACACAAAAATAATAAGCATTAAACATACGACATAACTTAATACATATGACTACACTGCACGTTCTAGTTTCTACCATAACTTTTGATAGATATAAAAACAACTGTAGATGTGGCACAGGAAAACACGAAATTAATTTCTGAACAGACCATAAGGAACGAAATTATTCTGTTCTGGTCTATGAAATGATAATGATTTCATACATCTATACTAATATTATAAATGAGAAAGTAACTCTGTCTGTCTGTTTGTTACGTTTCTTGGGCTTAACGGCTAATCTAATAATAATGAAATTTGACAAGGAGATGCTATTTGGCATAAGAATGGACATAGAATACTCTTTTCTGTATAAACAATACACACTGTCAAATAATTTTGAAAAATTACTGATCGGTGATAGACAAACTCATAGGATGTGTACGTCTCTGTAGTACCTTCTGGTATAGCGGTTTGGTAGCTCGATGGCTTACTGATGTTTAGAGCGTGGTCTGCGGTTCAAATCCTGGTAGAAACAAAGACGTTTAAAACTAGTTTTTGATCGTAAGAGCCACGCCTGGACGGTTAGTTGTTCGGATTCCATGTTAAACTGTAGATATAACTAATTTATGGGTGCAATCCTTGACAAAACGTTGGCGATCTAACAATGCCGTAAGTTTAAACCTTTTTACGCTATATTGAGCCCTCAGGCGTTGTTTCTCTCGTAGTATGTGTGTGTTTGATCTGCACTAATAATAGTGTAAACGCGGAAGTAAGTCTCTGTCTTTTTGTTTAGTTTGAACGACTAAATGGCTATACTGATGGAATTCGACAAGGAAATACTTTGTATCTGTAAGAAGGACTATTTTTTTCGGTATGAATAACAGTTTTAGTCACGAAATTTTTTAGAACTTAACAGCCTGATGCGTCTGTTAGTCTGTAATGTTACGTAGGATGCTCAAGCTGTGCTTCTCACCCAGTCTGCTAGTGTATATGTTTTGTTAAATATTTGGTTTAGAGACAAAACTTATTATTTAGTATACATTCCAATAGCTCTGCACTGTACTATCAGTTTGTGTCTGTCCAGTTTATTTTGTCTTCTCTTTTGACATGTATTACGGGCGTGAACCTGGCCTATGGAGTATCTCTTGAAGAGCACGAGCAGCTAAAGTTATTGGAACACGATGCTCATGCTGAAGAAAGAAGAATAGACCAAGCTGAAATAAAGCTGCACTCAGTTAACCCCTTCCCCCACATCCCCGCACCTTTGTTTGTTTTTCTGTTTTTAAATATGTTGGAAATTGATTCTCTTCATGAGACAGATTCGACGGTATAATGATGGCTCTGCAGTCATATTATGCCGACTCGGTGTTGTTTGGGACAAATCTTACGTTACTAACAGCTCTCTATATTCAATTCTGGCAATGAAATTCTAAGTCCACGCGTACGAAGTCGCGGGTAACAGCTAATATTACATAAGGCTTTTTCAGTTTCCTTTAATGCAAAACATCATTACCGAGACAGGAAATTTAAATTATAAGTCTTCGTTTATTCAAAAATTAATATTAGATTAGTAATTCACAAAATGTTATAATTTTAAATATTGTGTTTCCTTTTTATTGCACCGGTATCTTATATACAGCTCGTGGAAAATAAAAATAAAAATTCCGTTGCGTACGTTGAGCTTGCGGATCTATCTCAATACGCCCTTGGTCATATCTGATAACTATACTCAATTCATAAACCTTTATGTAAGACAATCTCTAAATACCAAACTCTGCTTTATGTATTCCTTAAATATCTGACTATCTTTCGTAAAAAATTTAATAACAACACGTTAAACTATAATTGGAAGTATAGTACATACAATTGTCGAACAAATCACACTGCACTCTGGTAGCTGAATAACTTGTTCTTGTTTATTAGGAACTCTATCAATATAAGAATTTTTTAATTAGTTATAACGGTGTATTAAAATTACAGTTTAAACTTCAAGTTGCACTGTATTTCAGTCTTTGGAGAAATCGGAAATCATATTCTGAGAAAATGGTCATAATTTACATAGTATAATTTGCAGACTTATTGAATTTACCCAAAAATCTCATAGTTTAACTATAACGAATGAATAACTAAATCCAAGAGGTATTAGAGGTACGTAATTTTAAAGAAAGGGTAACAGTTTCTTTGTAAATCGTCTGCAAATGACACTTCATTTCCTATTGCTGTACTATGGAATATCATTAATTTCACAAAATTATCTGGAAGACTTTGTCTCTATGAATTGCAGATTACATGCACTTTAGTGTCAACGTATAGACTAGAACTTTAAAATCAAGGTACTAAGGCTGAAAGATCAAGTGACACAGCTGTTTGAGGAATTTTGCGTCTACCTAGATATACGAGTTACCAGAACGAGGATGGTGGATTTCTTTTCACATGACTTTACGCTTCGGCAACGTCGAGATCATTACAGACGGGTAGAGAACGGGAGTTACAATAGAAAGGCTTCACTCATTGCGTTTTAAAATAACCATCCTGACATTAGCTTTGAGTAATTTCGGCAAATCATTGAAAACTGATTTCTGGATGGCCGGACGGAGATTTCAACCTGCGTCCCTCTGAATGAAGACGGTTGACTCGCCACCCTAGATTGTGAAGATAGATTAAAACTCAAATTTGGAATTTTTGCAGGAATAATCGATGCTGTATGCACTAACGAATACGGGGAAGATTAGGCGCCTTGAAATATGTTCGCTTCGTGAATTCATAAAGGGTAGTAAACGATATTACTACCGATATCTTAAGGTACGTTTCCATGGCACGTCCCTCGGCGCGTGTTAGGGGACGCCTCTCATCTTTGCCGCATATACTAGCCTCGACCCACTGCCTGGCGGTAAAAGATGAAAGGCGCGTACTGCCCACCACGCGCCGTGGGAATGGGCCTTTAAACATAGCACGAGGTGACATTGTACCTTATGTTGAAACGCATTTTAAACTGAGTCTGGATACTTTCTCCTTACCTGAGGGACTGAAAAAATGCGATAGTATTTACCTCTGCATGAATATGATAGTGTAGTATTGGACACTCATTTTTTGGTATCAATTACAGGAGTTGAACAGGTGCAAAGAAGGGCTGCCAGATTTGTCCCTGGAAATTACCGCAGAAATGGGTTTCAGTGGAAGAAAGGAAGAGGGTGAACTGGGTCATGGGTGTGAACAAGGCTAATATTGGTGGAAGGATAAAAAGGGGTGTATGGAAGGGAAAATATGACCTCAATTAAAAACTCGAAATAACGCATGTGCGTGTAGGAAGATATTCCATAGTAGGTACGTGGTCAGGGATTAGAATAAATTACCAAGAGAAATGATGAATAATTTCCCAAAAACGATAAAAGAATTAAAAGTTAAAATTTTTGGAAGGTAAAAGTAGGTTGGAAAAGGGGAAAATGGGTGTGTAAGGAAATTGAAACAAGAGCGTGGACTCCGTTGCAATTAAATTATATTAATTCCTAACATCTATTTGCTCATTTTGGGGTCCCGTTGTTTTTCGAAGTTGTAACAGCGCTGAAACTTAAACTTAAATGGAATGGTATTTTATGAAGCACTTATAGTTTGCTTGAATATTATCTTGTATCTTTGTTTTTCAATTAACTGTAAATCAGTTTAAATACTTTTTTTTTTTTTTTGAAAATAAATTATTTAGAGACCGTTTAATATTTTTAAGAACAGAATTGTGCAAGAGAATTGCTTAAATATTTGTAATTCCAAGTATTAATGCAAGTTACGATGTCTAAAGGACAATTTGCTACAGTTTAAAATGATTTCTGTGAATAATTTTGTGTTTAAATATCTTTAATTTCCATTTCTGACCATTTTGTATTGATTGTAAATGATTATGTATTAATTCTGATTGTTTTTAATATGTTTCAATTGTTTCTGTATTGTTAATTGTCGAGAAATATCTGTCGAAAGCTTTTGAAGTGTTCTAGAAATTTCGATGAAGCTTATATAAAGCAAACATCCGAGACAGAGAAACAGTTTTCACCGACTCAATTTACAACGGCCAAGTACTGTATTGTCTGTGGAAGAAGTGTTGTATACAATCGCCGGATTGTATGTATGCATGTAAACAGTATCTCTGACGTCGTGTTTATGAAAATCAAAGCAAGTTTAAAGTGAACTGTATAGTGGACTGGTTATTTATAATATTAATTAAACCACGAACAATCTAATAAAGTCATTCTACGTAAAATGACTGGCACCAAGTTTACAGAGTAAACAAGTTAATCATTCCTTTCTCGACAGGGAAAAAAAGAAACAGAATTTTGTTTGTAACTGTCGTATCAGAATATATAGGGGAAACTGAATAAAGACTAGCTTTTCGGACTTACTACGGTTCTACTAAAGCATTTTCCACATCCAACTGTTGGTTGTAGAGACCACTCCACTCATTTTGGGGTATAATGAGCCCAGCTCACACCGTCATTTGAGGGAATCACATTCGATAAACATCGTCGCTGACGAGTGCTCGAGGCTAATTAGCGTGAGTCTGGGCAGCCTTGCGATGTCTGGCCAGATAGACCGCCTCATAACCGACCTACTTGTTATACCGGCTCGCCCGCGGCTGCGGATTATTTCATCGCGACAGGACAGGCGGTACGGCGACCAGCTAACGAACCGAACCTCGAGTCCAGGCAGTACAGTATTTACGGCCGCTTTGCCTCCAGGGACCGCCACGGTCTCCGCAAACTGACGAGGTCTGGTTCTCGGCACAGCGCGACAACACTGCAGATCAAAACAACCTCGTTCCCAAAATTCGAAGAGCATTATGATAAACGGTAAGGCTCAAGTACTTCGCGGAATTGTACGTACGAGGGGGTACCCCTCCCCCCCCAAAAAAAGAAGAATCAATTATTTTTTAAGAGCTACATATTCTCAATTTTTTTTTTTACAAAACAACATAATCCCCTTCAAAATACTCTCCATTACAACTGATACATTTGTCCCACCGGTGCTACCACTGTTCGAAACATTTTCTGTAGTCATCTTTCGAAATGACTGATTGCTCCTCCCTCGGTTTTTTTTTACCTTTGACCTCCGCAAAGTTGCCAAATCGGTGTCCTTTTATGCCCCTTTTCATGCGTGGGTAAAAGAAAAAGGCACACGGAGCCAGGCCAGGCGAGTAAGATGCATGGGGCAGCGGAACCATGCCATTTTTAGCCAAAAACAGCATAACATAGACAGCTGTGTGTGTAGGTGCATTGTCGTGGTGGAAGAACCAGTCTCCCGTCTGCCACAAATCGGGTCTTTTTTCATGTACACTATTGCGTAATCTTCTTAAAACTCCCAAATAAAAGGTTTGATTGACGGTCTGATGTGGTGGAACAAACTCTGAATGGAATCAAAAAAGCAAATGATCTTTGTTTTGATGTTTGATTTGACTTGTCGAAATTCTTTGGACGGGGTGACAATGAGGTCTTCCATTGGCTTAACTGTTGCTTTGTTTCTGGGTAGTAACCATTGCACCTTGACTCATCACCAGTAATGTCCATTAACAGAAAATCTGGATCAATTTCAAGCTGTTGTTTCAAAGCACAACATGTTTCAACTCAACGTTCTTTTTGATTGTCATTCAGAGCCCGAGGAACAAACTTGGCAGCAACCCTTTTCATTCCCAAATCTTCGGTTAAAATTCGCTGAACCGAGCTCCAAGATAACCCACTAATCTCTGACAGTTGATGTTCTGTCTGTCAACGGTCTGAGAGCACAAGATCTCGAATTTTTCAACATTTTCGTCGAGATTCAGGCAGTTGATGGACGTCCACAACGAGGTTTGTCATCAATCGACATGTCTCCATTTTTTAAACCGAGCGAACCACTCGTATACTTGAGTTTTTCTCATACTTTGTCTTTTTAAGCTGTTTTCAACATTGAAACAGTTTCAGCAGCATTTTCATTGAGTAGAAAACAAAACTCCACAGCTGCACGTTGTTAATTTAAACTTACCCTCATCAAAAATGAAAAAATAACAAAACAGCTCTAGCAAAAACAACCACTGCAGATTAACAGAACAAGCTAGGTCGACAACACAGGCGGCTCTGAACTGGCACTGAGTTGCGCTATAAACGCCTAATGGCAGAAACGCGTACTACAGATGCTCCACCCATGGCAATGCTATTCCAGCTATTTTTTGGTGCACTCTCTTATATCCCAAAATAACTTCCTAGCTTCCAACTACGTCAGAATGTCGTATTTCTAAGCCATTTTTCATTAATACTGAGATCCGACAACTGCACCATGGAAATTATCCAGTACAATGATTTTCGAAATATCATGGGTTCAGATCGTCCCAACACTATGACACATATGATGGTACACGCAATATAGCATGCGTTGAAGTTTTATATACTTGAATATGCAGGTTAATTCAGTCGCTTACCGTTGCTATTACTTCACGATTTACTATTGACGGGATGGTGCGTTGCACCTATGCTAGTGATAATGATCTATGTATTGGAAGGGAGTTTCATGGGAATATTGCAGTGGGCGCCCATGAGCTACTGCGAAGAACCGCCTGGAGCGATCTGAGAAAACCATATAAAACCCATATCAGAACGCCGGAGTGGTTTCTGCAGGTCTACTCCTGTCGGTTTTTAAGTTTCCTCGTTCGATAAATCCTACCTATCCCATTCCAACTGAAACAATGAGTATAGAAAAGAATCGGTTCTAACTCCGATTACACTCATCTAATTTTCTCTGTCATTCCCAAATATGAATGATGCTGGTAGCAATTGTGTTTGCTGTCATCCTAAATTATATATACGAGGCATGTTTTTTTTTTAAGTAAGTACCGTTTTGAAATTAAAAAAAGACGTGCAAATATATCTCAATAATTTTATTTTTACATGAAAGCCTGTACCTTACTCTACTCTTCTACATAATTCCCTTCAATACTGAGGCACTTGTCATAACGTAATACCAGTTTTTGAAAACCCTCCTCATAGAAGTCTGTCGCCTGACTCCTGACTTGTTAACCACTGCATCACAACTGTTTTGACTTCGTTATCGTCTTCAAGACGCTGACCGCCCAGGTGTTTCTTCAAGTGCAGGAACAGATGGTAGTCACTGGGCGCCAGATCAGGGCTGTACGGAGGATGATCTAGAGTTTCCCATCGAAAAGATGTGATGAGATCTTTGGTCTGATTAGCCACATGTGGACGGGCATTGTCATGCAGCAAAACGATGCCCTTGCTCAACTTGCCACGTCTTTTGTTCTGGATTGAACGGCGCAGATTGTTCAATGTCTCACAATAAGGTGCTGCATTGATTGTCTGATTACGAGGCAGAAATTCCACAAGCAATACTCCTTTTCTGTCCCAAAAAACTGTGCACATGATTTTCCGGGCAGAAATCGTTTGCTTGAACATCACTTTTTTGGGTGAATCTGAATGCCGCCATTCCATGGACTGTTGCTTTGATTCAGGTGTGACGTAGGACACCCATGTCTCATCGCCCGTAAAAATTTGGCTTAAGAAATCATCACCATCGTTGTGGTACCGCTCGAGGAAAGTCAATGCTCTGCCTAAACGTTTGGTTTTGTTCACATCCGTTAACATTTTCGGTACCCAACGTGAGCGGTAATTCAAGTGCTCGGTCAAAATACCATACAAAACACTACGAGAAACATTAGGAAAGTCGTCACACAAGGAGGAAATCGTAAAGCGTCTCTTTCATGTCACCTTATTGTCCACTTTCTGCACCAAACTTTCATTAACGACCGAAGGACGCCCACTCCGTTGTTCATCATGCACATTTGTGCTGCCATCTATCTCACCATTCCATCACTCATAATGTTTCGTCCGTAAACTGCACAGATCTCACGATGAATATCGATCGGTTTTAGGCCTTTAGCACAAAGAAATCTTATAACAGCCCGTACTTCACAGTCGGCGGGACTCACGATTTTCGGAGGCATCTTAAACACTCAGTGAACAACGTAAACAAGGAAGAATTAGACTGTAATGGCGTCAGTGCGTAGGCAAGAGATGCAGGTACCCAGTGCGCATGCGCGGAACGCCGACCGTAGCGCTGCAGCCACGGTGTGACAAAATGGTACTTACTTAAAAAATACGCCTCGTATCTTGAATTTTTTTTTAAGTAGCTTCTATCGAGAGCGAAGCCTTCGGTCTTCCAAATCTTCTCAACGTAACTCCTTCAACAGCGCACTTACATTTTCTCTCCAGTTATATACACCTGTCAGAATTGAGCAGGTATTCTTTGGACCTTCTCCAATGCCACCATTAACCCCTTTGATGGGGGCACTATACAAAAGAACAATTTTCTCAGTGTAGTGACACCAGTGATTGTATGCAATCGATTTAACTTCCGGTGTACGGTGTTTTAAATGACCATCTAGAAATAGGAGCATATGGTTTGCATTCCCAGTTACCTTCTCAGTATGCTCATTCCACAACAAATTATTGCGAATTGTTACCCCTAGATATTTAACGCAGCTTTATACCGTTCTAAGAACAGAGCCATTAATTGTATATTCATAGCTAAATAATGTTACCTTTCGTTTAGGCTTGGCACCTTTAGCGTTCAATTACAGCTGCCTGTTTTTAGGTAACTCGTTTTATAAATCAAATAATTAGTCAAAGATACACTTTAAAGTTAGTTTTATTTTTTTTAAGACATCAGACTCCAAAGATACTAGGTGCAAACGTAAACACATGCTCCAGCGATTGACAAACAAACTTGAATACTTAGAACTGAAAACTCGTCTTTGTCAATCGCTTATATAAGCTTTCACAGAAAATTCCAGAATAATTCAAATACTTCCGACCGACGTTTTTAGAATTTCAACAATACTTAAACAATTGAAATCACATTAAAAACAATCAAAATTAATACAAAATCATTATGAAATGCACTGAAATGACAATTAAAGATATTTACACAGAAAATTACCCTCATAAAACCGTCCAAACTAAAACAAATTGTCCTGTAAACATCGTAGTTCACCACTATACTTAGAATTACAAACTTTTAATCAATGTTTCATGTTTAGAATTGTCCTTGAAGATATTAAATACTTCCTCAGACTTCCACGGCCATCTTTGTTCATGATTAATTGACTTTCGGGTTTTCGCGCCTTGTTTATTTCATTACCTAAGCTTTCGGCTGCTATCCTCCAATAGGATAATGGAGGATAGCAGCCGAAAGCTTAGGTAATGAAATAAACAACGCGGCAAAACTCGAAAGTCAATTAATCATATTAAATACTATTTACATAGTTTCTTTCCATAAAACAAAGTCTAATTACAAAAATTCATAATGAATTTAAAGAAAAATATACTAAACCATGTTCACTCAACTCCCAGCGATACATAATTCATAAAAAACAATTTCATTTAAGATCTGGGTTTGTGGGCCGCCGTAATACTGTCTTCGCACCAGGCACCAGGCGATTGTTTTCATAATATCGTCTTGTAACCAAGCACAGTCGTTTTAATCTCACGATAAATAATAGCATCATAATCAAATGGCCTTGTTTTCCACTATACTATGTATATGAGAAACAACATGGACTCTATGAAACTCCCTAGAGAAACACCGGATCTCATTTGGGTCGTTGATGAACGCTCACAATCGCAAAATTAGTGCTACTCCCCACTAGAGTAATTTTACCTTTTCTACCTTGATGATGTTGGTTAGATTTTTTTTTTCTAATGATTTGATGCCTCGGTTATTACACAGAGGTGGGAAAGGTCCAAGGGAACGGAACGAGAAGGAATTCGGCCATGGCCTTTTTTAATAATTTATAACGCCACTTGCCTGGAGCGATTTCGGGAAACCAAGGATAACCGAAATCTGGATGACCAGACGGGAATTCAAACCCTCCCAGTTATAGCCAGTGATCGATAAACCGGAGGGAAAGACACTGCACAGTGGATGAGTATATGAGAGATACTTGACAAGAAATGTTGGTCTCCTCCATGGTAACCAGCAGAGTCGCGCTACACAGCTAATATCTTCACGTGACTGTTTTTGTTTACTTCCATTTGAACAAACACTCAAACATCCGGCTAATGCTACGACTTGTTACACTGTGTAGTACGCATATGATTTATTGCACAGACCACAGCAAATTAAACTTTCGTAAAGTGGTGATTTTTTACCAAAAACGCCGAAGGAATTTAAAATTAATATTTGTAAATCGTGAAAGTATATATGGGAGGAATTTAACCCTCAAATTAGATAACATAATTAAAAAATAAATAATAAAGGCGTAATTAGATGACTAATGGAATTGCCACCTGAGCGCGTATACAATCGCAACTACTCGTATATTAAATTATTGTATTGTAACAGTACATGATTGTTACTTGCCTGCTTATCATTATCGGCTTGGTGAAAATTACAAAAAAAAACAGACTTCCTACAAGCACACTGTACTTGCACTTTATAGTATTAATGAAGCAGTAACCAGGAAAGTCTCTGTACATTAAAGATATACTTTAAAAAAAATCTATACACAGTGATTCAACTATTTTTATTGTCTGCAAGTTGATATGAACGGTATTCACACAAAATGTACTAGTTAGTGTTTTGATAAATGTACTGTACAAAGGTCCCGCGGTTTCATTTTGACGTGAAGACGGATAGCTGAGAAAACTAAGAAATTTAGATAAAAGTGTTCATAAATCAGTATCGCCACCTAAAAATATAGCTCGCGCTGGAAATCACATCATTCACCTAAAAACAGACATCCTACATTCGAAGGTTAGAGATAAGTGCTAACTCTTAATTACGAAAATTGCACTTAGTTTTCACTCTTCCGTTTTACAGGGTTGCCTTTTTTCGTGATTCTAAATGGTCTTCATTTGACGCGATACATGAACATTCAGCTTTTATTTCTTACGCTAACCAAGACTCGTCAGAGGTAAATTAAGTCACAAAATCTAGTCAAGTGTTAATTAAGCATATTTAAAACAGTTAACGCTCAACACTTATCTCATATCCAAACGGTCAGGGATAGTTGACATCCTATCCGCTATCATGCAAACGTAACAACTGGTAAATAACTTAGCGCGTTCACATAATGGTATCGTAAAGAAGCGCAAGAACACAGCAACTTGATGTCGTCTGACCATATAAAACAGGGCTGTGGCTTAAACAGACCGGTTCAGTAAGCACTCTTTTTTTTTTTATCTTTAACAATATGAAGTATATTTTCTCCTTTCTTACATTCGGAATATATTTGATTTTTGCAAATTCCATATTTCGCTACCGAAAAATCAAATTTTTTAAAGTATTTCGTTTCCTGCTATAAGTCTTAAAGTTACAGGCAAATTTGTTTTTTCTTCAATAAAATAATTTGAAATGTTTATAAACAGACCAAATGACTTCCATACCTGTTATGATGTGAGACGTATCAAAATTTAGAATTGCTCCGATTATCCAGCACTTAAAGATTTAAAAAATTTATGGAGATGTGAGACAATCAACATAAGCAAAAGAACTGAGTCAACTGAAATCAAGCACTTGAGACAGGTGAAGCAATTAAACCTTGCCCAAAAAATACCGAACAAGTATATAAAAACTTGTGTACCAAAATGCCTTAGAGTGCGGGTATGTTGGAGCTGCGATGAACGATGAGAGCAACGATGAGAGCAAAGCGAAGAAATGCGAAACATTGTTGACAGTGGAGATGTTTATACTGGAGCAGCGCGTAGAACAACGAATACTAGCAGAGCAGCGAAGAAAGTGACGCTAATCGCTGCGTGCATTTTCTTCGCTATTATCGGGGGTGGCTGTCAACCGTTTGATTGGTGAAATTTTTATTAGGGCCCCTTTTGTGGGACTGTAAATACAAAAATCACCATAATAGATTCTTTCTTGACAAATTGTAAGATGAAATGCAGACTAAATGTAATACAACAAATAATTGTATATGTTTTTTAATTAGTACGATTTCCGTGATTTAAACTCATTTTAATGTGTATACATTATGAATTTATGATTAAATTTTTAAAAAAGAATGATAAAGTATTAATACACCGAAAGAGAATCAGTACATAATTTATCAAAAAAAATTTCTATTACATGTTTAATTATAAATATCAAATAAAAATAATAATATGTAGAAATTAGTAATAATTTATTTCGGATTGTAATAAAAGTAGATTTCAAATAAGATGTGGATATTTTCTGTATAGCTCTGACGTGCTTTCCGTCGATAGCACCCTTAAAATTACAAATATTGTAATAACATTCAGCTATTTGTATGAAATACTGCTCCCCTGGAATTATCATATTATGTGGTTGAAGTTTTTTTTTACATAATTATTTCTATTACGATTTCTGAGAGTGTTGGAATGCAACTCCTACACGAAAGGAATAAGTTAGATTGCAACATGTTTCCCCGGTTGATATTTAACTGCAATATAAACACGAATCTACGCTACTATCGAAGCTCCAATATACTGTAAACACTACATGAAGAAAGAAATTTAGCGGCGCTTTTGTCGCCGCGTTTGTCGTCGCTCTTGTCGTTTCTCGCAGCTACAACACAAACGCACCCTTATTAATAAATGCCAGCAAAGTGGTGTAGTAATGGCAGTATTCCACTCTCTCAATTTTTTGGTTTCCTAATGATTAATCCGGGATCGCTCGCGCGTAGCAGAGAGCAAAGACTTCGTCACTTACTAGCTGCCTTCTTCTTATTGGTCGACTGTAGGGCTGTTGATATTTTAAAAAATATCGGATTTTCGATATATCGATATTTTATAAATATTTATATCGTATTCGATATTTCGAAGAAAAAGTATCGATATATCGACCCTATTATATAAAAACAATGTTACAAAAAAAAAATCATTTTAAAAAAGGGCGAAGTCTTGTGGCTATTTAATGATGAAGAGTTGTGAGATATTTTTCTGAATCAAGTTTTGATTTTCTGAAAAAAAATAGTTTTTCACGACGTTACGGATAAATCTTTTTCTAAAAATTGTGATTTAGCCATTATACTACTACTTTACTAAAAGGAAAGGCAGAATGTTTATGATTTACTCGAAGACTTGCGAATCCAGAAAGAGCATCAAGGGAAATCTTGGCTTTTGTGAGTTTAAAAGCTCAATAATACAACATTGTAGAGGCATTTATTTATGTTGATGTTCTACTATCAGAGTTTGCATAATGACCAAGTCACTTTTTTTTACAAGTATTGTTTTATGTGGAATTTAATTTCTTTTGTAGGTTGATAGCTTATTCTGAGTCTTCTTACTTTTTTGGACCAAATGTTTGCACCTTAGCATAGATTGTGTATCCGAATTTATCAATATTCCTGCTTACATCCAATTTTCATGTCAAAATACTTTCCTCGACAACGCACGCTCATGTAAAACAACGGGCTCGATTCGTTCTGTGCGAGCTTCGCCGTGTCTGCATTGTTAGTTTGTTACCATCGGTGCAGGACTACCAATAACTTCCAAATTAAATGTAGTAACAAAGTAAAATTAATTGTGTTTTTTATGCTCCTGATCTTTGTGCAAAACTGAAATTCAAGGCATATAGCCTCATCAAGAAGAAAGCAATTAACCTAAAAATTTTCTCTAAGACGTTTCAGCTTTTAGATTGGCATTGAAAAAACACAGGAATTTTTCTTATACTATGGGGATGAAACCAAGTATGTGCACCAAATTACCATTTTCTAGGACAACTGGATGTTGCATAGAATTATGATGAGAGAACGTCATAGTTATTTAAAAGAGTTTCAGATCCAAAAAAATTCCAAACTAAGGTGGTGAATGAAGTAAAATTTTGCACCAAAACTCATGTCAGAAACTTCATTGGACATACTTTTCAAGAGCATGAACTCATGTTTTTCCCGTTGTTTCTTCTACTATGAATGGAGAACTCCCTACATTAATTGAAAATTTCCTCTTCTTTGATATTGCTTCGCAAATGGGTAACGCTTTACCATAATACAATTTTTTAAAGCTGAGATTTTAGGTGGAATGCAGGATTTAGGGCGAAAGGTGGGGGCAAACCGGGGTACTTGCTCTGGGCGATAAAATCGTGTCCAACAATGCGTTTGGCAAACAGTTAAAGTGGCGACATCAATGCATTTGGCCAACAATCAAGGAGGCGATTCTCGGGGTCTGGCTGGCAACAATGTTTGAAGATGCGGCAATCTCAGTTTTTCCCCGGCTTGGAAAAATCCTAGAGCCGCTACTGTCAAGGCAGTTCCCTTGGCGTTAACAAATTGTTTTTTAAAGGCACCAATCTATAATAATAAGTTTTTAGCATAGCGCTTTGTAAAGGCAATCCAAAAGTGGTAGATTCTTTTTTTCAATTTCTTATCTTAATAAATTCGTAAGTGATATAACAAAACTGGCTGTGACATAATTTTGGAGCTCAATTCTTCTGTTGGTATGGAACAAGAAGCGTATCCAATTCGCGCGAAATATTTAAATGTGGAGTGCCAGATACAGGCTTATAATTTCCGGGACATTTCTGGGTCTAAAAAGTATTTTAGCGGTATGTTTAAAGAGTGAACAAAAATGCAAATTAATAAAAAATTCTATTTTAGGTAAATATGCTATCTAACGTATATATAGCACCTCTTTTAACTTTATTAATTAAACTATGGTAGAAAGTCAACATCAGGTATTATGAATCAAAAGGAAAAATACTGAACTTAAAACAAAAATTGACCCCCTCGTTAGGAATTTTTTACTTTGGTACAAAATCAACATCGGGTATTATCAATCAAAATCTCAAAAATATTAAACCAAAACTGAACACTTCTGTTAGGCTCATTAATTAAAATTAGGCAGAAAAACATCAGATTTTATCAACAAATAAAAAAAATTAGCATCTATCTTTTCTAAATCAAAATCAACATAAATCAAAATAGATCTTAATCATCTACTTTTAAAATATTTATTACTAGATTTTGCCATTTTCATAAATATTTCTCCGTCACTGCTTTGCAAAACTGATAAAATTTCTCAGCAAGAGTCTTCAAAATTGATTGAGTTTGCAGTTCAGCTTTGATCGAATCCATGAACGTTCTGTTTCGCTCTTATTTCATAAATTATTCAACGGGCTAAAACTTGTCTCGTAAAAGTCATTGCTTGTTGAAATTGACAAAACAAAACCAACTATTTTTTTTAATATTCAAAATCATTAAAAACGCTTGTTCTAAAGAAATTGGCCCAGATTTTATCGTTTGGAAAGTCTTTTGGAAGGACCTGAAAAACACGTTTCAGACATGTGAACTCTGTATAAAGGGAGTTAATGTTAAATGCATCTAGAATTTTCAAAGTCCCAGAAAATTCAAAGAGTATTTTCCTGTCAGTTTCAATTCCTCTGATTTAATGGACATTCCATCCTCCCGCTGCAAGCATGGGATACTTGGCTTGGCATCATGACCACCGTGGTGAACTGAGTTTGAGAAAAAACTAGTATATGGAAATTCCGGGACAGGAACGCATAATTCCTGAACACGAGATCAGACACAAAATTCCGGGACATTCCCGGATTTTCCAGCTATCTGGCAACCCTACCCATACCTGGTAAATTACGATTAGTTTCTTAATGCTAATACTTTTGCATTGATTGAAGACAAATTTTCAAACTTTTCAAAATGTCCAGACAAGAATTCTAATGAATATTGAATGAGTTATTTTACCTTCGTTTTTTACTTCTCCACAGGCCCGCCGCTAGCTGTTTGAGCGCCCGCGTGCAATAGCGATTATGCCGTCCCCTGTCCAACTACAGCCAGTGGTGGATCTAGGAAATTTCCGAAACGGGTCAAAAAACTTTGAGATTGCAGCTACCATTGTTGCCATCCCCAGTGTCGCCGCCGACCGTCCGAAGCAGCTGTTGAACTAAAAAAAAAAAAGGTCGCCCGCTACATAATATGCTGCCTTGCACGCCCGCTTACGGCGGCCCTGTTTCTCCATGTGTTCGTATCGTTCATTGTTTCTTAAAATTCTATCTATGAAAATGTATTGCATGTGCAACACAGGTAATCGTTTTCCCTCCAATAATAACTTGGAATATTCTACGAGGAAAACGGAAAATACCACTTATTTTTAAAAAATATCGGACTCCGATATCCAGATTTCAATATCGATATATCGTCCTAAAAATATCATAAATATCGATATTTAAAAAAAAAAAATATCGATATTTTATCAACAGCCCTAGTCGACTGTGGAACCGATCGCAGCATGGGGAGGAAACAGCGGCGATCAGCTACGACCCACTCTCCGCCGCCGCGCAGCGACGGAGAGAGGATACCTTCAGTATCGCAGATGCTCCGTGAAGCAGAAGACTTGAGGAGGAAAGTCCAGGACCCAAACTGGCTTGCTAACGAGGTGAAGAGTCTTTATGGTGTACAAGTTGAAGAGAAGCTACAAGACCCTCCAACTACGTGTCAGCCTTCGCAGCACCTGGGAGCAAAAACATCTCGCCCCCTCCTGAAGAAATGGCCATCGACACAGAAGTCGATGAACTACAGGTAGAAGAAGATGAAGAAGAAAAAGGACCAGTCCTTCCACTAACCGCCTTCTACGAAAGCAGTTATACAACTCTGGCTGGCGAACTTATGCTGGAAGTCAGCGACTACATCTTATGCTTCCCTGTGAAGGAGGGGTTGCGGCTCCTACCACAGCATCCTTCACAGTTACGACGCATAACAGCCTATCTGGATGGGCGTGGCATCCGCCACACCCCACAAATCCCTAGACGACCTACCAAGATGGTCGTTCGGGGCCTGCCTGCTGATGTTCCGGAGGAGGTGGTAGCTGCTGAGCTCTCCAGCGGCGGCATCGTCGCCTCCTCAGTTCATCAAATGCACCGCCCAGGCACAGAGGAGCGCCTCCCGCTGTATACGTTCCAGACTGTGGATCGCGTGCCGCGGGAGCAACGCACTAGAACTTTGCTAGGACTCAAGGTCCACCTCGAACTGAAGAAGAGACCTCCACTCACCCTGGCGCAGTGTTTTCGCTGCCAGGGCCATGGGCACATGGCTCGCGACTGCACCGCTGAGGAGCGCTGTGTCAGGTGTGCCGGACATCACCGAGCCGAATGCAGCGTCCCACGAGATGGGGCGCCCACCTGCACCAACTATTCCGGCCCACACCCAGCATGCTACAGCGGCTGCCCCATTAAGCAGAACCTACGCTCCAATGGGAAAGCGTCACGCACTAACGAGAAGGTGCCTCCATCTTCCACAAACCATCCCAGCCTACATCAAGCTGTAGCTGGGTCAAAGCGACGCGCGGCGGTGAAGATACAGTCCGCTACACATCATCAGCGTCATCAGGCGGACTGCAATCAACAAGACAACCTCAACATCATCATCCAGCTGCTACACCAGCAATCCCTGCTAATGACGCAAGTCTTAGCAAATGCAGCCAACCCGGGAACGACACACCCGAAGATGCCACACAGAAAATGATGACAACCCAATTGAAATGGAAGGAGATGCGACCGACGTTGCAAGAACTTCCCCACACTCTGGGCGAAAAGCTTTCCCAGATGATATAGTGTCAGGCCGAAAAAATCTAACATTGATGATTTCACTGAAATATTGCAATACATTTCAAAGATATTGAAGTGTTGATCTAGAGATGCTTTCTTTTATATTTCTGCCTTTATTCCACGTGTCTTTCGTGGCTCCAACTACAAGTAAAGCCTGCTGGTAGCAGCTTTGTTTGAAGCAGTGTGCATTGTTAGATTATTTCTCACACGGGAGTTCTCGCGTAACAATACCTTGTGAATTTGTGAAACACCACCTTGTTACTCTTTTAGTCTGTTCCTCTGTTCTAGTGACGTACGATTAGGTTAATTTCTTCTCCTGAATGTATTCAGCACGTATTAGGTTGTTTATAAAGAAGGTATACTTATTGGGTTTTATATATTGAATGATGCAGTTGTGTACAGACTGTCTGATGTGAAAATATATAAAATTTTACAGGAAAACGTCATGTCAAACGAAAAGATATTGATGTGGCTAGAGGAACCACTGGACGAATATATCCACATAGAAGGCTTGTCTTCAGATACCGATGCACAGTCTGGACTTGAAGAGATAGACACAGCAACAGATCAGTCTACCAGCGATTCTGAAACTGCGTCTACTGTAGCCCTGACTTCTGCAAATCGTGATATATATCTAGGTAGGGATGGAAAAACAAAATGGTTCAAGCACAAAGCCCCTCCATCAAAAACAGCTCGTCAGAATATTGTGATAGCTTCCAGATGTAAAAGGGGAACCAAAAAATTCGAATTTAAAACTAAAGCGAGATTTATGTTTCATTTAATGTTTTTATGTAGTTATAACGTGTTGGTAATAATAAAGAAGTAATTTACTTGCTAATTGTATCTCTGTATGGAACCTACAGCCAAAAACGTAAAAAAATATCTTTGTTAGAAAAAATCTAACACGGGCGCTATCGCGCGAAAACAATAGGCACGAGTGATGTAGGGTTAAATTGCTACCATATAAGTGATGGGAACACATATTAAATTTTATAGACTTTTCCTCACATGCATCCAATCCAATGATGGCATTGTTCTCTCCAGTATCCATGTCACACAAAATCAAGTCACGAGAAAATAATGCAACAAAAGAATTTACAACGACGGGGCATCTCTTAACTAATTAGTGTTTAAGCTGCTCCGTCGTTGGCACGTTGAGAGTGCTGCACCTGAAAGTGTAGACGGAGTTGTTCGTCGTGTCGAGATGTCTGTCACGTACTGTGTCAGCGGTTGAAGCCACGTGAAAAGCGAAATTAAATTATGAAGAATTTCGCTTTGCAGGATGGTTCAAGGAACCTTGTTTTAAACTAACGTGAGCTCTTCAACTGGACAAGTCTGCCCCTCTGCAGCTCACTTTTTCCCTCCGAAAATTACATCCCGCTTTATTTCCTTAAAAAAATGAAAGGCTCACGTGCGAGATTAAAGTCTTTTCAGACTGCTGGTGGGGCTCACGAGGTGTTATTAATGCTGTGCTCGCAGCCTGGGCCCGGACAAAGAGGTCTGCAAACACGGCGGTTAGCTGGCACGCACGTACTACCAGATGGGGACTTTGCAAGGCGCTCCTTCCACCAGCATTATAACCGCACCACTACTGGCTCACCGTTGATTTGGATTTTGCTCTAATTTTTTGTGTGGTTGATTGCCTAGTTACTGCTGTCCGTCACAATACTGAATTAGATAATGGTGGTAACAGCTGTTTTTTGCTGTCATCAGTCTTTCGATTGACGAATTTTTCACGTGTTTTCAGCCGGATAATTTGTTCTTTCCACAACAGTGACGACACAGCACCGACAGTCGGTGATATGTCGTCACTGTGGCAGCTTCGCTATGACATCTCACCTGATGACGGCAGTGGATGTTACTGCCGAAACGTTGTGGAAACGTTGTTTCGACTGGTTTGATGCAATCCTCCATCCCTTCCTGTCTTTTACTAACCTCTTCGTCTCAACATACCCCTTACAGCCCACGTCCTCAATTATCTGCTTCATATATTCTAATCTCTGTCTTCCTCTACAGTTCTTACGTTCGACTATTCCCTCCGCTGACAAATTAACCAATCCAGCATGTCTCAAAATATGAACTACCAGCCTGTTTCTTCTTACTGTAACATTCTTCCACACATTTCTTTCCTCACCCATCATTTCCAAAACTCGTTCATTTCTTGTTTTGTCTGTCCACTTTTTTTAGCATTATTTCTGTTATACATCAATGACCTTCCTGGAAATTTATCCGACAAAGTTAAGAGTGTTTTATTTGCAGATGACACTAACCTGACTGTGCGTAAAACACCAAACAGTACTATAGAATTTAATGTAAATGAAGTACTTAGAGTAGTAGCAAATTGGTTTAAGGCAAATTCATTAAAATTAAATTTTGAAAAAATACATTATATTAGGTTTAAAACAAAAAAACTATGCACAGCCAGATATATGTATAAACTATAAAAACAACACAATCTTAGAAACAGAGAGTATAAAATTTCTTGGTATTAAAATAGATCAGAAACTCTGTTGGCATGATCATATCACTACACAACTGGCAAAGTTAAGTAGTGCCACCTTCGCAATACGAACACTTTCTCTAACAGCAGATCTAGAATTAATGAAACAGGTGTACTCCTGATATTTTCATTCAGTAATGTCATATGGCATAATTTTTTGGGGAAACTCTTCACAAAGTAAAATAGTTTTCATAGCACAGAAAAGAGCTATTAGGTTTCTGTGTAGGGTAAAACCAACAACTTCTTGCAGACAACTCTTTAAGAAACTCAATATTCTTACAATGTATTCTCAGTATATATATTCTCTCATGAGCTTTGTCATAGAAAATTTTAACCTGTTTACACCTAATTCACAGGTACACAGTTTCAATATAAGAAACAGAAATAACTTGCATAAAACACAAACATCTCTGTCATTAGTACAAAGAGGAGTTAATTATTCTGGGATACATCTGTTTAATAAACTACCTAATCATATAAAACAGCTTTCAGATAATAAAGATGTATTCAAACAAAAACTTAGAGATTATCTTATTGGCAACTCCTTCTACTCCATTCAAGAATTTGAAGAAAATAATTAATTATACTCATTATGACGTTTGCAAAACTCAGTTGCAAAAATGTATGTTTATTATTATTTCATGTATTTGTAAAATATGTATATATATATATTTACTATGATATGACTCATATTATGTGTATATGTATCAACAATGACATGTTTCACATCCCAGAGGTATTTCCTCAGCAGGGATCCATGGAACAAGATTGATAAATAAATAAATAATAAATACCACATTTAAAATGCTTCAATTTTCTTTCTTTCTGGTATTCCTAAAGTCCACGTTAGTGCTGTACTCCACACATAGAGTTTTAAAAAGTTCGTTCTAATTCCTAGGTCAATGTTTGAAACTATGTTGTCCTTAACTGGCATTCATTGTTTGCTTACCACATCTAGATCTTAATTTCACCGTAAATTCCATTGTTTTTCTTGACATGCCATGCCACCTTCCTACCAATTCGTCTCTCATCTTCTGCTATTGATATTTATTATCAAGTATCTTATTTTATTTATCATATCCCACCTGTAGAAGCAATTTCTACATAGTTTAATTTTAAGTATTATCCAAAGATTACTCATTCAAGAACCCTACACTTTTATTGTTGTTTTGCTTAAACTTTTGTTTGAGCTTTGCCGATCTGTTTATAAATATGGATTCCGTCTCAAAATTTGTTGCAATGTTACGTTTAGATGTTCTTGGTTGCCTTCGTTAAGCGGTAAAACTAGAAAGGAAACAGGAATTCTTATTTAAGTACTTTTTATAGCATTATACTTGATCGTATCTACATGTGTACTAATTTTCTGATATAATACTGATGTAATCCGATTGTTAAATCGTTGTGAAGATGAGGGAAACTTAAGCATTTAAAATGATCGTTAGTACAAAAATAAATTAATAAACTGTATATACACCCCTGCAAGTAAGGGAAATTTAATGATTTCTGGCTAGAAGGAAAACTGAAGCGTTTCAAACATAGTTTACTGAAGGATGGTGAAAAATAAATGGATGCATCTGCTATATAATTGACAGGCTATTTGCTACATCTGACTCTGACGTCAGAAGCCCGGCCTTCGCTGGAAAATTAACAGTGACCAGAGAAATAAAATATTTTGCTGTTTTCGCAGCCGTCATACTAATCTAAATTATTAACGCTGCGTTGAAATGCCCCTCCTTCTTCTTCTTCGAGCAGAACTTAGATCGTCTTCAAGGGACTGGCCACCAACTGAATCTACTAGAAATTGGCGTGGCTGGTTGTTTTCGTTTTTGCTCCGTGGAGACTGTCGATTCTATGACAATATCGATTATCCAGAGATATGATGTTTACGATTTAGTATCTGTGGGTCCAGAGTTATTTATTATTTACTAGTGGAGTTCCCGCCGTTGCCGGTATAGTTGGCGTAGATTTACCCGTACGCTATTTTTATTCCCGCAATGAAAAACATTTGTACAAAGTTTCATAAAATTCACGTCAACTTTTTTCGGAATTAAAGCAAACCTAGAGTCACACGCACCCTACCAAGAAACGAGTGGGTTGAAGTTTATTTACATGTACACTATTTTCATTCGTCCAAAAAGATTCATGTCTATCAAGCTTCATTAATTTGGTTAAGAAATTGCATTACTACATTACTATACAACGCTAGATTATGTTAGAAACTCACATTTGATTCAATTGCGAAGTAAATGGAGATACGTTTTGCTCGAAACGACAGATACTTTAACTTCGCAGATTCTGCCATTTATTCAAATATCAAAAGTGAATCCAGAATAATATTATCGTAGAACAGAAGACTAATGCTGATGGCCAGAGAAATTGTAGTTGTAGGCATATTTCCAGAGATCGTGGTTAAAGAAAATCTCTGTTGTTTTTACGGCTATCTATGACATTTAAAAACTGAATATCCCGAATTAAAGGAAAGAATATGTCACACTAAGCCTAGCTATAGCGTTTAAAAATTGAATATCCCGAATTAAAGGAAAGAATACTTCAAGTTTTGTTTAGTGTGTAAAATAGTAATTATTTTAAAGTTGGTCTTATTGTTTTCATTAAGGCTGTCGTCAGAGACATTGTAGTTGTGTGTTTAGTGCGAAGTAAGCAACATCTAATCCTTCCATCTTTTGGATTTGTCATTATACGTTCAGAATTTCATTTAATGAGCCTGAGTTATTTAACGTTGAAACATAATACATGCCAAAAAAAACACATCGAAATGAGCTCTGTGGTTTTCGAGTTTTTATAAGACAAATTTATCCGGTTTTCGTTTAATAGATGTATATAAATTTAACACACATTTGCAAGCCTGGCTACGACCCTAACCACCATCCTTGTTGAGGTTGTTTGGCTGTTTGAATATCTGTTTGATATTCAAACACCCAAACAACCTCAACAAGGATGGTGGTTATGGTCTCGAGTAGAGCATATGTGATCACTCTGCTCCAGTAGAAGCGAGTACAACTTGGCAGTCAGGAATGGTTCTCAGACCAAGAGTTACTTGTGGAGGCAGTTGACATCTGAACAAACTTCAGGGAAAGACGACACCACAATCAAGAGCGTCTGGTCTACGAGCCAGCAGTGATGCTGATCTAAACTGTTACCTGTGTCCAGAGGAGATGATCAGCCTGAGGGGAAGTGTGTCGCAAAGAAGTATATTGAGGCAAGCAGCAGATCATAGTTGTACTTCCACAGCACCTACAACGGAGAAGCAACCAGCGTCCAGAACGATAAAGCGAACCAATGGTTGTGCAAAATATGAGATCAAAATAAATCAAAGAAGTAGTCAATTAAAGTAAAATGAACTTCGGTTACATTTTACATCTTATTGTTTTGTATCTCTGTTTAATTGATTCAATCAATATCATTGTTTCTCAAATAAGCAGGAAATAGAATAATAACCTTCTACTCTCATCATTCAGTAAAATTTCTTGCTTTTGCAATTTGAAATATTTTTGTGCTTTTCCGAAGTGGTTGCGTCAAAAATTACTCACGGGGTACCGGTTCAGACTGGTATAAAGTAGTCTACCAGGTTTAAATATCCTGTCAACTTATCAAAACCACCACCGACAATGTGCAAGCCCTCATTCCTTACGTACTGCACAAAAATATGAAATTCGGTACAGGCCATTAGTGCAAAATCTGCAAACAACATTTCTGTTCCTCCACATCTACGGTCTGCTGGCCACGTATGGAATGCTGAATATTCCTTCCAGTATAGATACGTGAACCGGTCAACCGCACGCCCAGCATCATTCATATTATTACGCTTTAACAATTTAAAGGGGTGGTCGCATCACTGGATTTTAAATGAGATGCAACAAGACGCCAATGCATACCGTACGTGGTGGGTGATCGGTTACGCTCTGGCCTCACATTGGTAGGTCGTTGGTTCGAATCCCCGTCCGGCCATACGGATCTCGGTTTTCAATGGTTTCCCGAAACAACTTCAGGTGAACGCCGGATATGCCCTGTCCAAAGATCATGGCCGAATTCATTCCGTTCCTTGCCGCCAGTCCTTTCCCGCCTCTAATAAAGAAGTGTCCATAAACCACGTAGCTATATTTTTGGCCACCTGTGAACCCCCCTCCTCTCCCTTCCACGTAGCCCAATTTTGCTTTTCCCTCTCCATCGCCCCCCCTCCCCTTACCGAGGGTGGTGGGTGATCGGTTAACGTTCTGGCCTCGCATTTGGGAGGACGAGGGTTCGAATACCCGCCCGGGCATCCAGATTTGGGTTTTCCATGGTTTCCCCAAAACACTCCAAGTGAATGCCTGGATGCTTCCTTCAAAAAGGCCATGGCCAAATTCCTTTCCGTTCCTTGTCTCCAGGCCCATCCCGCCTCTAATGACCTTAGCCGTCGACGAGAGGTATAGCAATAACAACCCACCCCATCCCCCCGGTTGCACGTAGCATTTTTCCCTACTGATTGCAGAATATATTTTGTGCCTTTTTTCTCTTGCCAGACTATCGTAAATCATATACGGAGATAGTTAAATGACGGAAATAAATATTCATATGCTGTTGTGTGTTTGCACCTTATTTTAACTGTGACATGATATAAATAAGAAGTTTCTTGGCTTGGAAACCCACCTCCCCCCACGTAGCTCAGCGTAACTTTCCAGCTAACCAGCCTCCCCCCTTTCTTTTTAGACTGGGCCACGTAGTTTATGGATGCTCCCTAACCGCGATGTCGACATGGCAAAAAGCAATAAACATAAGCAAATAGTCCAATGTCATTGTTCAGACTGTAATGCACAGGTTTCTAAGGAAACGATTAAAAAAGCAAGAATGATCATTTACATTGAAGCTGGAAAGTTAGCGATATATCAAGATAAGGAAATGACTGTAATAGAAATAAAACGACATATGAAAGATGTTCCTTGCACGACAATGGAGCAAAATTATTTGGCCGAAACATTCTCTGATATGCACTTACTTGTTAATTACTAAACAGCCATGGTAATGTACTCGTGGAATCTCTGATTTTTTTTTTTTTGCTGAAAGCGATAAAACCAAATATACTGTATAGGGTTTTTAATATCTGATTCGTAACAAACCTATAATATAGTGCAGTGCTGTGTTGTGATAATCACTAGTGAATCACTCACAAAGAAAGCAAAAATCACTGCTGCTGAGAGTGGAGCATAAGTAAATGCAATAGACCGGAAAATGAGAACCCGCTGAAGAAACTATTGCAAAAGAAATGAAACGCGTACGTGAGTTCTATAAATACACAAACTATCAATTGATTTGACGTTATTTATTTATCAAAGGTTTTTAATATTAATATTATTCGGCAGTATGATATTTAATTGCAATGGAGCACAGGCTCCGGTGGCAATTTCCCTACACACCCAACTTCCCCCTATCCTGCACCCACCTACACTTGCGCTCTACAAATTTTATCTTTAAATTCTTTCAACGTTTTCGGTAAATTATTCATCATTTCTCTTGGTAACTCATTCCAATCTCTGACACCCTTACCTAAAAAAGAGAATCTTCCTATACCCTTGTGCCTGAAATCGAGGGCCAGCTTGTGGTCATGGTCATCTTTTCCCTTCAATGAACTACTTTTCATACCTACTCCAATATCTTTCCATGCCTCAACGCCAGTATACGCCATGTACACTCCCATGACCCTCCTCCTGTCTTCCAATGAATCCCATTCCAGCTCCTTTTTCGTATCTGTCATTGATTGCATTCTGCGATGATTTTCAGAAAAAAATCTAGCAACCCATTTTCCAGTGATGGTGTGAGAAGTGATATAAACAGTAAAATAAACAATTAAACTGTTGACACGGTTGATTCCATGAAGTATCTGGAGGTGATAGTACAAAGCAACATGAAATGGGACTTGCACATAACTTCCGTCGTAGGCAAGGCTAATTCTAAATTGCGATTCATAGGCCATATTTTGAGGAACTGTAATGCTCATACAAAGGAGATAGCGTATAAACCACTAGTGCGTCCGCATCTGGATTACTGTTGTGGAGTTTGGGAGACGTATCGCAAGGGCCTGATCGACTCAGTGGAGAGGGTGCAGAGGAGGGCCGCTCGATTCGTAACTGGTTGCTACAGCCCTTATGAAAGCGTCACAGAACTGATACATAGATTGGGCTGCTATTGTTTGGAAGACAGACGACATAGTTTGTGTCTGAATTTATTGGAGTATATGCAAAAATCTTTAAATTACGAGTGCAATGAAATACTTCTTCCGCCAACCTATTTAGGTAGCAATGACCGGAGGGATAAGATTCGAGAAATAAGATGCCGTACTGATGCTTTTATGAATTCCTTCTTTCCTCGTGCTATTCGGGATTGGAATGCACGGGTTTAGGATTTGGTGCTTAGCACCCTCCGCCACCCACAATGTTTGTGATTTGCAGAGTATGGATGTAGATAGTGGTAATGGCAGTTGCAAATATGAGCTCTGATACCGTGTTCTTACCAGGTGGTTTAAATGAAAGAAAAACGTCGTACCAGTGTTGACGGCGTCAGCCAGCCAAGGCCTGTTGACAACTGACCTGAGCGGTCGTCCCTGGCAAGTGTTTATCGAGTGTCCGTTTGATCAGCGTCCAGAGAGTGTCTGCTGCGACTGACGTGCCTCCCCCACAGTGCCGTGACTGACACATTTAATTACGAGGCGTCGCGTCGGGACAGCGCCCAACTGGACCTTACTTAACGGAGCCGCGGTGGCTGCCATCCGAGGCATCGCACTGCGTGACATGCTGGACACTGCGTCTTCAAGTGTTCATCTGTTGGTTCAGGCTATCGTGCTACCATGCGGCTTTGGAGTCTGTTATCCTGAAAACGAAAAACCAAAAGTCATTAAATCATTAGTAGGATTCTTATCTTTAGGACAAGTCATACCGAGCGTGGTGGGTGAACGGTTAACGTTGTGGCCTCGCATTCGGGAAGACGCATGTTCGAATCCCCGTCCGGGCATCCAGATTTGGGCTTTACATGGTTTCCCCAAATCACTACAGACGAATGCCGGGAAGCTTCCTTCAAAAAGGCCATGGCTGAATTCCTTCCAGTTCCTTTTCCCCAGTCCCATTCCGCCTCTAATGACCTTAGCCGTCGACGAGGCGTAAAGCAATATGCAGAAAAAAAAGTCATAATTTTTTCCCGCCTTCTTTTTGAGCTTTAATGCTGAATTAAGCACTTATTAGACGTTTCTGGTTGTATTTAGACGTATTTTATCAATGCATATTTAGGCCATTTTCCTAGTTTTTGTAATATTACGATAATATTTATGGTCACATTATGAGAAAAAATCTGGTAATTTTTAATAGAACCAGGAATTCACTAGATGAGAAGAGACAGATAATTATTCATGATCTGTACTTCTATTATACACTGGAGGAAAGACCAAACTAATTGTCACTGAGTTTGTCAGAATTCACCACTCAAGAATTAAAGTTATGCATTATTGAATTTCTTTTTTCATAAGATCGGATCTCAGTCCGCAATTGACAATGCGAATGATTCACTGCTGCGTGTTCTCCATTTTTCTTTATGGGTGTGAAATCTGGATCTTGGACCAAAATCTAGAGAGAAAAATTGAAGCTTTTGAAATGTATTTGTATTGTCGTCTCCTACGCCTATCCTGGGTGCTGAAAATCTCAAACGAAGAAGTACTTAATCGGATGGAGAAACAAAAAGAACTGCTGCTCACTATAAAGCAAAGTAAAACGCAATATCTAGGACACATTATGAGAGGCGAGAGGTACCAGCTACTGCAGCTCATCATTGAAGGAAAGATACGGTGAAAAAGATCTGTTGGAGGGAGAAGGAATTCGTGGCTGAAGGACATTTGGAGATGGTTCAATTGCACGTCAGAAGAGGCTTTCCATTCTGCAGTTTCACGCAAAGAGCTAGCTAGCTATGTGGACCACCAACAGCCAATAGGAGAAGGCGACTTACGAAGAAGAAGAATTATTGTCATTCTCTAAACGTTAATGTTCCTGCCGCCTTTTAATCTCGACAATGCAGTAGCAGTATGCTTGTGTCGATCCGCGTCAATCAATGTCACAATGAAAAACATTTGAAAATAATCCTCAGTCAGTGTTAAATCTGCAGTGGATCAGTGAGTAATTTCATACCGAAAACAAAATTTTCTGAAAGTGCTAAGTTAATTTGGAAAATAGTATTTTAGTACAGAAGAAAGAGCTATTTCTTGTAAATTATGTGCAATTAAAGTGACTTCAACAAAATGATTTAAAATTTAATTTCCCAATGGTGCAATGAGTGCACAGGAGCGACACTTCTAAATAAAATAAATGATGTGTAATTGAGCATTTTTTCATGTATAGTAAATTTAAATGTTTGGTCATATTTTGTAATTTTAGGTTAAATTTCCCCTTTTTTAAGGCCATATATGCCTGTATATTCCTCTGATTGTTTTTTTTTTTTTGTCCTAAAGGTCCAAACCCTAATCATTAGTATGTTCCATTGTGCAGTAATCAGATATCCAAAACAATTAAGAAGTAACAAATAAAACTGGTTTCGATCGAAGGTAGCAAAGAACGTAATGTTGTTGATAAGTTTAAATAAGTCAAAAGTTTGCTTCGGTATTATTCCCCTTTTTTAATGAAATCACAAAATCCACAGCCTGCTGTTGGGACTAATTGTTATAATGTCTTTGGTCTATCGCATGTAGTCGCGAACAAGAGTGAACTGCGTTGCGCCATACTGAGTGTAGTCAGTACTTATAGGAATCTAATGTGCTGATCTAAAACGGATACATACCAAATTATTTAACCTCTGTTAAAGATTTTTGTTATAGTTTATAAAATAACTATGATATTTAAATGAAACAACGCCTAAGAATGTGAATAATAGGATAAGTGATTCCACAAGGACGATATTCAACTAATATTATTACTGAAACTGAAAAATTTGAGAAAATTATATAGTATGAATATCCAATGAAGAACGAAGAGGCATCTGCTCCCTCTGGAGAGATGAGGGAATTTATGCCTGGATGCGGGAATGTATACGCTACCCAGTTATAAGCAGCGGAATGGACCATTTCAAAGTGAAATCGTTTGTTGTCAGCCTCTATATACTTGAAGCCAGAAGTGAAGGGGAAGCACATGCCATTAAGACTTATTAAAATCAATTACACAAATCCGCTTAAGATCTCGCGATCAGAAATTTGTCCAGGAGGCTTGCAAAAATTATATTTTTTTCCAGTCGACACAACAGTGACGAACATTAAGTTGCGCTATGTTACATCTAGTTCTTCGAAACGGACTGATGAACCATTCATAACGGCCAATAACCGTGTATTGTTGGAGAGCGTGGGAATGGGGGCCTAAATTAACCAATAGAGATCTTTTGTCATTAAGAACTCCATAACGTTATTAATCTCGCTGTTTTCATGTAGCCTATCCACTATGGTGCAACGTTCCTCCTTCCTGAAGGATGACATTTCTCCGAAGAGGTGAAGAGAAAACCTTCCTATTTGCTTCGGAACGCCTTCGACATCAAATCCAGTTGTTTCCGGATGCCTGAAAGATATTATCGGCTTGAATGGTGTGCTTTAAGATGTTGCATTCCATGTGCAAAGTTCTGGTAGTTCAAAACTTCGACCATTGACTATGAGCTGATGATCGATTTCAGCATATGATTTGTTGGAAATTTCTCATTATAGACGATATTTTTGTCTTTGAATCACTTTTTAACCAATGGAGGCGTGTAAAGAATTCAAAAAAGTTAAATCTCTGGCTTCCAAACTGGACAGTAAATGTTCGTCAAAGATTACACAGAAAGCACAGCTTCTTAGCTGATTAGACGTTTCTGCGCCGACATTTATAATTTAATTTCCTTCTTCGACCTAAAAGAAGTAGGAAGACGCTAATGTAATACGTTCAAAACACATACGATATAAAGAAATTAACCTACGTTTATTGCACCATAATACCTCACTTTTCAAACTAGCTTCTTCCCGCTCCTTCACCCGCGTTAACCTTGATGTTCGTAGTAATGCGTTTGCTTTTGTTTTTCTTCTAGTAACAAAGCATAAACGTTTATAAAGCAGTATGGTACATAAAATTTCATAACTTCGGTTATTGTTGTGTTAATCTGTTACGTATTGATGTGGTTAACTTTTTTCTGTGTATTCTAACGCACTATTTTTTAGAAAATTAAAATAATAGTTACTTAGTAAGAAAAAAAATTAACTCACACGACAAGTGACTGAAGGCTGTGTTTTATTCCATTTCTCTGATTAATACAGTCACGTACAAATAGTGAATTATGGATAAAATTAAGTTAATATTAACTCGGACCGAAGGGTGGATCGTTTAGATGTGTTGTAGCATGATCTTTGGTCGATATCTTGTAAAGGTGTGTACTTGTGAGATGCAGTGTGAACTCTGGCATCTATCTGTTCTGCATATGAACTATTATTTCTATCTCCGTCCTCCGGTATGGGGATATAATGCAGTATTTAAGCTGGACTGGACTATAAGTTATTAAAACCCCATCAAAACTGAATGTGCGGGCAGACGAGGCTAGTTTTCAGATTTATAGTAGCTTAGGTGGACTATGTGCTGTTAAGCTGTTACGTCCTGCAAGTTTGGAAGCTGATACTCGGAAAGCCTATCGTGATTGTATTCGTCTCAGCTACCACTTACTTATTGTTATTAATGGATACGTCACTCTGCTGAAGTTTAGTCTTGCATTTACTACTGTAATGACTTACCGAGTGTCGTGGTGTAACGGCTAGCGTTCTGGCCTCGCATTCGGGAGGACGGCGGTTCGAATCCCCGTCCGGGCATCCAGATTTGGGTTTTCCATGGTTTCCCAAATCACTGCAGGTGAATGCCGGGATGCTTCCTTCAAAAGGCCATGGCCGAATTCCTTCCCATTCCCTGCCCCCCATCCTTTCCCGTCTCTAAAGACCTAGTTGTTATAGGAGACGTTATGCAGTTAAAAAAAAAATGTAATGACTTCAGTCACGTGTTTAATTAATACACAAAAACAGCGGCTTGTGCCACTGCTGCATTGGAGAATTCAAAACGTAGATCGGCTGCCGAGTAACGATGGTCGTGCATTTGTGATGACCTGCAGGTTTAACGAGAAACCCGTATTAAAAAATGTTCACAGTAGAGATGAATGACAAGTGAAGTTTCGGATTCTCTTCCTCACCGAGATTCGAACCCGTCACAGTTAGATTCCGTAGCGGATATATTATGATTCTCAAATAAAACAGCAACCTTTAAAGTCAAACCATACAAAACTGATTAAGACCAACTGTACAAGGAGTGTCCTCAGAAATATTCAATATGCCGGCAGCCGATAAGTCAACGTTTCTTATATTTAAAGATACAAATAATATTACTTTTCTAAATGGAAAATTCGTCTCATTAACTTGTTTTTAATTTTGTTTCTAGGGCTTCCGAAAATGTGCCACTCAAAAAAATAAAATAAAATGATTGGGCCTTTCCGACATCGAAGTTATTACAGACGGAAAAAGACTGGGGGCAAGGGACGGGAGGGAATTCATACATACATTTTTTAAAGGAGCCATCGCGGCGAAAACAAATTTCTATAATTTTGGTTACCCTTATGGATTAGTTAATTTGTTCGTCTGTCACATCCTATAATTTCTGAATCCCTTACCTCAGAAATCTACAGCTGTGCACTACTTTAGTTATCACTAACATTAACATGATTATAACATGGGAAGAGGTGAAAATAATTGTAGAGTAATTTAGTAGGATGCTGGAAGAAAACTTTACTGCTCATTATCCTCATGAAAACCGGCTACTCAACGATTCTCAAAATGTTTGGTTCTTTCTTTTTATTCCAGAATTTGTACAACCTTCATTTATTGTTTAAAACAATATATTTTCTCCCTTTATTTCTGAAACCACTGACCCAGCCATTCTTTCACATTTTGTAGTTATATACGGCCTCCTAAATATTCCAGGAAAACTATAGCGATTTGTCTGCAGTTTGTGTTTTCCGTAAGATTACAAAATATGAAAGCGCAAAAATGTGATACTTCTGCAGACATTTCTGTCATATGTATTATTTGTCAGAGAATTTAGAAACTCTGTAAATAAGTACACTCTGAAAACACCTTTTTTAAATTTTTGAAAATGTTTGAAAGATACAATATATTGTAACTATAGCGATTTGTCTGCAGTTTGTGTTTTCCGTAAGATTACAAAATATGAAAGCGCAAAAATGTGATACTTCTGCAGACATTTCTGTCATATGTATTATTTGTCAGAGAATTTAGAAACTCTGTAAATAAGTACACTCTGAAAACACCTTTTTTAAATTTTTGAAAATGTTTGAAAGATACAATATATTTTTTATAAAATGATTTTTGTTTTTTTTGTGTTTTATTTATATACCCCGTTTGAAAGAAAAGCTCTAAAAATGTATAATGAACACTATGTATAGCCCTTTTTAATAATTTTTTGGTGTGCTCACAATCTCGCACTTACCGGATTATCTGCTGCACTAATGTGCCTAAACGACTACATAACGTAATGTTCGTATACTCACGATCGTATTTAGTGAATACTCCTACTCTCATTCTGTGAGGCCATTGTGAGTTTACATTCGTCCGCTTAATGTTACCAGATCGCTTTCACTGTTTGACATTTAAGTTACATATTTCTAAAACGAAATATTTTCAGTGAAAAATATAACAAATAGCAAGAACACGCAACATCTCTCATTTTATTTAGGTAATTATGCCAGACCTCGCCTTATAAGTAATTACTTTTGTTATTATTGTCTCACTTTAAACTGATTTTGTGTATCAATACATACAAAATGACATTAGAGTGATAGATAGTAAGACATATTTAAAAAAATCATCGTTTCTTCTCTGAATTTCACTTTTATCAACGAAATTCTTGTTTTTGTTAATTGCCATCATCATTGTCTAATTCAGGTCTTATCCAAAGCTGTACGAACTATAAAACTCAGTCAGCATTCTACCTAACTGATGATAAATGTTCTCTCACTGCTATATATTCAAAATGAAAATAAATAATTTTTCATGCGGTTCATATCAAAGACTTAAAAAAAATAAGTTTAATGTAGTGTTAAGGAAAATCATTTTTTGGCAGTTGATTAGTTACATAGAATTGTTATAAAATATACCTCGTGCCTTGCGCTGTAGCTAAAAATTTCAGCTGTTCTCCTGGTCTATGTTGCGTTTCAACCAAACCAGAAATAATGACCTTAGTAATATGGCGCCAGTGATAACAAAGGCAATTAAAAACAAATCTTAACAACGTACGACTTAACGAATAAAATTGGCCACACAGACAGCGTTCAATGTAAAATTACTCTCATTCAAACAATGATTTCAATAACATAGTGCTCGTGAAAGCAACTTACATTATTTCTTAACACTTCTATAGCTGTAACGATGAATGTTAATATTTCCACTCGAAAATGACAGCATTAATACATTCAATGCATTTCGATATAAACGTGATCCCATATTTCTTGGGTTACTACAACAGCGATCAGAAAATATAACAAAAACATCTTCGCCAAACGAATATAAATAAAGAAAACTACTAATTATTAATATCTTGATTAAAATAAAATACATACTTTCTTTGAGTGATATACAATTTATTTCTTCGCAGTTGCGTGACTAAATAGAATTATCATTAATTAAAGCTTATAACCTCGTTTTTGCAGAAAAATCTCTGTCCATTGTTCGTTTGGCAATGAAGGCCAGGAACGTTGTAATGGCATAGTGACCAAACTCATCCTTTTGTTAGCATTGATTTTTCTTCAACGAAAAATTTTTGGTTTATGAAATGCTACCGGCACGGACTACCATGCTTTTTGTAGAAATATTCCGGTTTAGCTCATTTCCCGTAGCGATGCTTTTTCATTAATTTCCTTAATAAATTTAACCACTGACTAGGCAAACAGGTTTAGTTTGTTCCAACTAACAAGAGCTCTACCACAACACGTAAGGTGAGTACACTACCAACTAAACGTCCAAAGGTAATGTTTGATACCATACTTTCAAACTATCCGACAGTGTTGACATTCTTGCCAAAATCGTCATCCACCAGCAAAGTTTGAATGTCCCATTCTGTGAGAACACAACATCTGCTAAAACTGTTGTAAACTTCCTCCATTCCTGAAATGAGGGAAAATATTATGAAAAAGTTTCTATTCCGTTGCAGGCAGTGAAATTTATGTCTTCAGCAAATGGTAAGACATATTAATTGGTTAGAGCTTTTTAGAAAAGTGTTTATTAGTAATTCTTTCTTTAATGTTCCTTGTGATATACAATAGGTAAAAAAAATAAAATTATTTTCATTCGCTGTTTCATCCACACTCGCAAGAACGGCGTTACTAAGTAGTCAAGCGACATCGTAAAATTTGATCTATGTTTTATAACCGGCTGCTTCCAGCGTATTTGTGATGACATAATCCGGAATATCTTTATCCATCAGTCTCCAGGTTTCAGTGTCTTTGTTTGTTTCAGAATCATTATTAGTCAGTCAAGTTACTATTCTTGTAGGCACCCCCATGCGAATATGTAAACTTCGTATAAACAGCCAATTAGAGTCTTCTTATCTTTTGCCAACATATTTAAGCAACCTACGGAAATGTTTTTACATGCAAATCGGCAACAACGTGGACCGCGATTTTTTCATTTAAGTAATTTGTACTTATGAAATCTGAAACATTAAAGAAAAACCAATCTGCGTACTGTATTGAAACATAAACAATTGTGGCGTTTCCCCGCTTGTCGGTCATATAAGATGTAATGGCGCTACAGAACAGAAGAGTAGCGACGGCGGTCTAGATGCGGAAGGTGCTGCCACCTGGGTGGCCGTCATGCGAACCTCCAGCAGCAGTTATTCGACGTAGGAGTCGTTTCACGGCTTTAAGTTACTTGAGAAGTTTTACAAGCCTTTGATTTGCAACATATTCGTGTCTGGTTCCCTTTAAGCGACGAGGTTTGGTGAAGCTTTTGTGACTAGACACTGACAATTTTTTGTTTTATTGCTATGGGGAAAAGTTTGTGTTAAACGTAGTTGTTGAAGTATGGCTAGGAATATTTAATGTATTTTTACTTCAGTTCAAGGACGTTCATAGATTTATACGAATTACTATCCTCACGATATTACAAATCAAGAAATTATTTTAGTAATTAATAATCGCAAAAAATAGGCGTAGCGCATTAAACATTAATTGAGGTGACCAACACAAAAAAGAAGGACGAAAAAATGTTTTTTCATTATTTTTGGGATAAAGGTATTAGTGAAATTATTTACAGTAATTTTGTATGTTTGTGTGATTCTGTCTGAAAAATAATATTTTGTTACAAAAAGGTCAGCAAAATATCACACCAACGCATATTCTTCTCGGGAGTACTTTAAAAATAAAATTGCCAATGACACCGTAAAAGGCAACTTAAAATCACAGAGTTTAGTCTAAAAAATAGTTACAGCAATTATCTAATGCATATTACCATGAAATCTTCTTCAACACTTTAAACAACAATTAGCAATATTTCACTGTTCTTGTCTCATTTTTCTTCATCGTTTATTTGAGGAAAATAATATTTTCGTGTGAAAAAAGCATAGAACTTATTTGTTTATTTCAGGAACATGTAGCTGTTACAATGGTTGTTCTGATAAAAAAAATTTGCTTGTAAAAAAAAAAAATTATAATAAAAAAACTATTTAAAATAAGAAAAAAGGTTGCATTTATTCATAGAAACATGTCGTCAATCCATCACCAGTAATAAACTAATCACTTTAAAGAATTTCTTGTTCAAATAACAGAAACACTCTACCAAATAATGGATAGTGGCAGACACAGATAAACGTTTCCTAACGAAGGGCGTTGAAAGAAAATTAATCTACGTAATCTGGTTTTAAATGTTGTTATAAGATCTACTGCTGTGTTCACTAAATGCTGCAAACTGTTCATACACTACGCAGTACTAATATCCTTGTATTACAATACGGTTTTTACATTTTCTGCTAAAATATGCACGATATTAATATTTAATTAAACTTTAATTGCTGAATCACGCATTGACGAGTCATCATAAATAAGTTTGTAACTGTTTTTGTTGCTCTAGTCTTCATTGAATGTAGGCCATCAGAATTGGTGCATTAAACAGCATCGTTATGGCAAATATAGAATTCCGATAACGTTATGGAAGTCTTATAATTACAGCAGTTAAGCATTTACTAAAGAGCAATATTTTGGTGACTACCTCTCATCACTCTTAAGAACCAACTTCAATATCTGACGATTTATCTTGACAAGTAATTTAAAACTGTAGAAGCCGTATTTTTTATGCCTAAGACAGAGGTAGACGCTTATTAACTTGCAAGGAACTTAAATGACTATTACGAAGTTGTGAACCAGTTTAGTAGTAAAAGTGATATATAAGTGCATAAGTGCTGTTACGTATACTTGATAAGCAATCCACGTCTGTAATTACTGCAAGCTGATTTAAATCATCCGTTGAAGTGTCGTTTGTATTTATGGAAGCAAAATGACTTTTATTCATGTTTAATGATGAATAGTATCTTATGAAGAATTTATTCCGCCTTAAAACGTTTTAATCACACAGCTCATGTACGAGAAAATTTAATTATCGTATTAGATGTGATCGCTATATTTACATAATATTTACTGCAATCAGAAATTTCATTTTAGCTAGGATAAAGCACTGCACACAAGCACCTTCAGTTTAGTTTTAATGTAGGCTATTTAAAATGTTAATTAAAAATCAAACCTTTGAAATTCCAAAGGAGAAATCACTTAAAGAAGCGCATTGAGGTAAGTCATAATTTAAAGTCTTTTAATAACATATATTCAATGGTGGTAGATTATTAGAAGATGAATTACAAATACCTTATTTAATAAACGTTAGGTCTTCACCCTTCACAGTCTCAATAGGTGCAAATAAAATATTTCGAAACCCAAAAATTAATTTTTGCTTCATGCTGAGGAAGTGTCACACACATTCATTTACTGAAAAACAGACTTCACGATATCCATGCCAAACTATCTCAATTTTCGAGTTTATAATGAGAAAAAGTATAAATAAGGTAAGAATTTTTTAGACATTTAAGTAAGCAATAAAATTTTACAAGAAATTACGGCTATTTTTAAACGTTTGTAACAAATATAATTTAAACGAAGTGAAAGCTTATAAGGCAATTCAAATGTGGCAATTGTTTATTAGATATTAGATATCATTGATCACGATAAGAATAACCACAAAGTATTAAATGCAATAACAGAACTGATAAAATGCGAGCTTCTATAATTGATCAGTAAAAAAAGATTTAAAATAATATTCAGAATGTTATTTAATCTAATAATCTATTAGCTTCCCTAACAGAATGTGTGATTTCAGTATCTCAATTGCAACTCTGTAAAACAATTTGAACTCGATCTCAGCTATGACGTATGGAACTTATGCCCTGGTATTCTGAATTTAACATAATATGTTTAAATTCGATAGAGAGTAACCTTTCGGATGATATGGATAAACTCCGTGTTCTTTTTGTGCAATACTTACTAAAATATATATTAAATGTAGAAATTCCTATTATTTAGAATTATATTTTCTATATATCAAAAAAATTTATAAAAAGTTAATCAGGTTGTTTAACGAGTTTCTTAGTTCGAATCAAAGGAAAATAAACACAAAGTTAGGGCCATTCCTTGCTACTTTCAATTCCTCTAAAAAAAATAAAAAAATAAGAATTATAAACTGATCTCACAACTTCTTTACTTGATATTACGTGATATTATTCATAGTACGGCATTTTCACAAACATAATTGTAAATCAAACATTTTAAAAATGTTTTTATAATAGACAACGGCTTAACTAAATGGTCTAATTATTAGAAAATGGTCTTAGTAAATTATAAATGAAACAATATCATGAAGTGTTTGACTCAGTTATTATTTCACTTAAAAATAAATCGTCTTGCAAAACTTAACGTAAAATATCCGATGAATATGAGATAAAGTAATTCTGTATTATTGGGCATCATATACTGGTAAATTTATCTTGCAGTTTGTTAACTGCACACATACAAAATTTTCTAAATTTCTAAGTCAATTTATGATTCAAAGTTTTACCACGCAGGTAACTTATTCTGATGTTGTCTGTGGAGTTAAAAACATTGGAAGCCTTCATTAACACATTGTTATTTTTAAATTAAAAACTAAAGTACCCCCTGTCAAGAAAGTAGTATAACGTAAAAGGTACATGAATGGAAAATACGCCTTTCCGACAGTAAAATATTTAAATCATCTGGAGGTAAAATTATATAAGAATTGTTGACATTCATAATTTCGAAATATAATTCCTTACCTTAATATGCCCAAGAATCACGTTTTGAAGTAGTAGAAGTTAGTGTATATGGTAATACTCACACAGAAGGAACAAACACAAAAGTTCAGTTAGGAATCAAATTATTCAGATCGATATTCATCACTTTTTTGGTATTCTTAGAACTGGAAATATAGTTTTTTTCATTTGTTTAAAGCAATGAAGGAAAAAGTATTAAATCATCTATAAATACTAATAAACACCTGTTTTGCCCTCTTGCTTAGAGAATAACGTAAAAAAAAAAACGATTCTATTGCATATAACATAACGAAAATACTGTTATGATGCAACAAATCTCAAAGCTAGCATATTCAGCAATGTTATAGCAAGTTCATCTTACGACAGATGTATCTCACTTGTAAAAGTTTTCTGGCATTTACTCTAAGATTCACTCCGTGGCCGCAAATATATAAGAAAAAAAAGAATGCAAAGAATCGAGATTAAACAGAAATATTTAATTCTGAGTTACAGAGTTTACATAGATCGCTACAGAATAATACTGAAAGGTAGACTCACATCTCCTTCTTATACAAAACATCCATCTACAAGATAAAAACCTTTAAATAGAGAGCAATGAAATCAGAACAGCAAAGTAAAGTCTCTATATGTTTTCCGTTAGAAACCAAACTGCAGTTTGATATTCAGAATCAAGTTGCATTTAAATCTGTCAGTTTTACTATCGTGTCTTTTTGATATCATTGTCATTAAAACTGTTACTGCGAAAGATGTTTCCACAAAAAACACAGTGATAGACACTTTTGAGATGTTGAGAATAAACAATGTGTGAGTGATATCTAAAAATTGGAGTAATACTGAGCACCATTATAGTAAACAAGAGATCATTCAAGCATTTATACCCGCGACGAAATTAACTAATGTTAATAAAGATTATAAGCTTAATTATTATGAAGTGTTAAACAAATTCAAGACAAAAATTGGGAACTTTCTGTTATTTTTGAGCGTATGAAGCAGGATTTCAGCGAAGGATCCTAATGACAGCTGTGATGCCACAATATAAGTACAATTACAGTAAAACGACATAAAGATGATCAGAGACGCCTACGGAAGTATAATAGATACATACGTTGTTTTGATTGCGTGATTCGTACAGAGATCAAAAGCATCAGTAGTAAATCTAATGCGCTGTGAAAATCGTGAACATAGTGTACGCATTAAGACAACGGTATTTAGGTTACACAGAAAAAATAATTACTATTTTTGATTCATTGAAATCTACCTGAAAATAGTTACAAATATCAAGTTGTAAACTTAACAACCATTAAACATTTCACGCCAGAAAAATCATCATCCAGATTATTCCAGTAACACCTATAACACTCAGCGAAATAATGATTCAAAGGAAACTAGAAGGGTGTCCAAGCGATTAAAGATAAACAAAACGAGCTGTTCATAATTAAATGATTGGTAAAGATGGAACCATAAAATCAAGCACAACTTGTAAGACGAATATAGATGTTAAAAGAATATGAAATTACTGAGTGTAGATAATGGAAGTTCTTCTGTTTGAATGGTTTTGTGTAAATTATTTTAATGATTTTATGAGTTATAACAGCGTATATAAATAACAGGTTGGGTTATAAATAATAACTGACACATTTGTTGAGTTACACTAGTATAACCGTTTATTGAAAGGTCATTACCTAGATCACTAATAGATATTAAAGGCCACGACGAAATTAGTCTTTAAGTAATAATCTTTTTCATCAGCTGTAACTCACATTTACATTTATCTTTTCATAATTAATTTTCGCTTGTACTAACCTCCTGGTATATTAAAATACTGAGTGTATTTATTTACTGAATCAGCGGCGACCGCCTTACTATTTCATTACTTCCTCTGCTGTTTAAATTCAAAATACCCGATTCTTATATACAAGAACCAATAAATGCGTTAGGATGGTGTAAGACCATGGTGTTACTCCCTAGAGTGTGATCTAACGACGAAAAAGAAGTTTGGTTTAAAACAGATTAAAATATTTCTGTGAACTTACAGTAAAATGAGAAAAAACTAAAATTAAAATTCTGTAAAATTACATTTGATTTTACACCTAGTGATGATAAAATAATTTCCGCTCTTAGTTGTGTAAAAAATGTCAGACAAGTTTTGTTTTTTGTTTTTTTGTTTTTTGTTTTTTTTTTTTTTTTTTGTTTACGGATTGTTGAAGCCAAGGTTGTTAATGGCGGGAAAGAACTGGGGGCAAGGAACGCGAAGAAATTCCGCCATGGCCCTTTGAACCAAACATCCGGAGATTCACCTGGAGTGATCGGAGGAAACTATGGAAATCACAAACCTGAATGGAGAAACAGGTATCCGTTTTTTTTTAAATTATGATCAACGTTGAGGCAGTTAGAAGCCGAATGGGAATGGAGACAAGGAACGGGAAGGAATTCGGCCATGGCCTTTTGAAGGAAGAATCCCGACATTCGCCTGGAGTGATTTGGGAAAACCACGGAAAACACAAATCTGGATGCCCGGACGGGGATTCGAACCGGCGTCATCCCGAAAGCGAGGCCAAAGCGTTAACCACTCACCCAATACGCTCGGGACGGGGATTCGGAACCACGTCCTGCGAATGCGCGGACAGAACGTTTCCGCTCAGCCACCGCGCTCTGTGAGAAGTTGAAGCTGAGGCGTGCGGTAAGCAGTCACACTGACTGCCTCGGTACGGAGCGCTGGTGCGAGGCAGGTCGCCCGCGGCCGAATGCCGCAGCTGCGGCGGGCGCATTCCAGCGCGGCGCGGCCGCCTCATTATAATATCCCATAACACTGCGGCGGCGATGCCTGTGAGCCGCGCAACAGCTGCGCAGCGGCCGATATGATGTATCGGCCGCGGCGCGCCCCCGCACCCGTCAGCTTCCGACAGCCGGGACCTCAGAAAAACTCTCCCCGACCGAGCGGCACTATACAAGATTTGACGGCCCGTCGCTTCCTCAGACACGCCGCACCAGTGTCTGTCTACTGCTCGCATTAATTTTTGACCTGCTGGCTGACTTCTCGACTTCGCCAACGTGTGAGCCTATACGCTCTCCAGTTTTTCTCTTTCACCCCTCACGTCTTGTCATTGGACGCAGGACCTCAGTCGAAACAATATCTTCTTATTGTTTAATAAATACGCCAGTACAACTGTTGGATATTATTTAGTTTCCGGACGCGTTTCGCCTGTCGTCGAGGTGTGGTTGTTGGTCGCCTGTGACCTCACCCAGCATGTTGTTTACACTATTGCAGTTGGTTTTACAATTTTGATATAGGTTTGCTCTTATGACCCGAACAAACTAATCCAACTGCACCCACACTCTGCAGTCAGCCAAAACTCCACAATCCAAATATTCCAGTGGATTAGTTTCTTCGAATCTTAAGAGAAAAACTATACCAAAATTGTAAAACCAAGTGCAATAGTGAAAACAACATGCTGGGTGAGGTCACAGGCGACCAACAACCACACCTCAAAACGCAAATAAAAACTGTACGCTGAAGATACCACGATGAGAGGCGAAACGCGTCCGGAAAATAAAGAATGTCCAAGTTGTACTGGCGTATTTATTAAACAATAATTACTAGATTAACAAGCAACTGTAGAAGAAATGGCCTACATTAATCAAATATCTTCTTCACTACTAGCCTACCACAGTAATGTTGATGATTTATCACATTCAAAATGTGATTTTGAAATGAAATTTGAAAATGATAAGGTGTCTCCTTCATTACTCTTACTCTTCTGTGTGGGATTTGTGGAGGTAGAGCTCCCTATACCACTTTGTCGCAATCGAGGAGATGATACGATTAACACCACAACCTTGTCTTTAATTCGATGCTTGAAAAATGATAAACCATTTAATGTACCGATTCAGCAAAATTTGGAGAACTAAATGGGGGGGGAAGGGGTTGTCGATTTGGGGCACTTCAGGGGTCGGTAAAATCGTTGTTTGAATAGCGCCAATTCATGTCCCGGCGTTTTTTTCTTCTCCTTTTTGGCTCAATTACTGCATCGGGCGGCGATGAGTAACAATGAGTAAAAATCGGGGCGGCGACGATCGAAGTGTTGGCAATCTCACAGTTTTTCCCCGGCTCGGAAAATTTCTAGATCCGCCAGTGACATTTTCACTAATGTTTTAAATTTCAATATCCTCTAAGGTCTAAGCGAATTAACATGAACATTTATACCAGGGGTGGCCAACCTAAACGATCTTGCGGGCCACTTTGGAAATGCATCATAACTCCGCGGGCCGCATATAAAATTACATATGCCCAAATTAAATTTAGATCCACTATAGACTTTTTTTTGAAATGAAGAATTGAAACAATGAGTTATTATTATTGCGTTTACTATTATTCTTACATGTAAACATAGATAATATAATAATAATGACACTAAAACACATTTAAAGGAAATATATAACACTAAAAACGATATGTAAAAAATATATAAATATAAATGAAATAAGTATTGAAAATATGAATGCACATATAATGTATTTTTTAATACATTGTTTTTCAATACTTTGGCATAAAATAAATATGTTTTGTAAAAGTTTGGTGAATCTCGCGGGCCGGAAAAATATTCAAGGCGGGCAGCATGCGGCCCGCGGGCAGCGGGGTGGCCACCCCTGATTTATACGGCGTACTGTTCGACAATGAAGGATGGGAGGTTTGAAGTAGTATCAATGAGCTATTGCCACAACTTGTGCGGTGAGGTGAGAGGTTGGTGGCTGGGAGACAGAAATAGACGTGGTTTCCTTTACAGTTAATATACCTCTCGATTATGATATTACTTTTTTTTTTTTTTTTTATTGTATTTACGTCTCTCAACATCTAGGTCTTTAGAGACGGGAAAGGATGGGGGGCAAGGATGGGGGCAAGGAATGGGAAGGAATTCGGCCATGGCCTTTTGAAGGAAGCATCCCGGCATTTGCCTGGAGTGATTTGGGAAACCATGGAAAACCCAAATCTGGATGCCCGGACGGGGATCGAACCGCCGTCCTCCCGAATGCGAGGCGAGAACGCTATCCGTTACACCGCCACGCTCGGTGTGTTATTACTGAACGTTATTGAGGTGTGGTTGAAATTGTGTTAACGAGTTATTTGTGTTGTAAATAATAAAGGAAAGGGAAATTAACCCCTCACATATCAAAGTTGATGACTGCGATGAGAGAAAACGCGTTTGGTGGACACACAAATACAATATTTCGGTATTAACCTCCTTCATGTATTAGAGAAACGAGCCATTTGGTTCCCGGCGTGTGGGCACACAGAACGTTGTATGTGAGTAATGTACGGTAAGACTAATGATATTGTTAAATTATTGAATAACGCTAATTAAAGTTCTGAAATTATAGTGTGTGTACACAATGTCGCCGTATACGTGCGCTAAACATGTTGAACAGTATCTCAAAGGCGTAAAGCAGACTAGATTATATCATGGTGAATCCAACAAGTCCAAAAAGCCGATTACCCTGTTGGTATTTGTGTCGGAGTTGAAGGTGAAAAGAAACGTAAAGAACTTGTTGTAAATAATATTTTTCTTGTAGACCACATAAGGAACCCTACAGAATTCCTATTAAACCCTTTAAAGATCTGCGGCTATAATTTCGACACAGTCTCTACCAATTAATTTATTTACCACAGCAAAAAATAAAACGAGTCTGATATTTGTACGGCTTCTACTATCCTTCACACGAAGTACTCAAGTCGTCCGTCACATACTGCAAATCATATGACAGAACATTAACATGTGTGTATGGAGGATTCAATGTAAGCTTCACGGGTATTCAATCGGATAGCGACATAAAACCACAACGTTTCGACAGCTGTCGCTGCTGTCATCATCAGGTGTGGAAAGTTGCAGGTGATGTAAGCTAGAAGTCACCGCCTGGACTGGCTCAGAAGTAACGGACTTCTGCTAAGCCAGTCTAGGTGATGACTTCTAGCTTACATCACTTGAAGCTTTCCGCACCTGATGATAACAGCTGGGCCACCTGTCGAAACGTTGTGTTTTTATGACGCTATCCGGCTGAACACCCGTGAAGCTTACATTGAATTAGAACAATAACATACTTGTAGCAACAGTACTTTAAAATCTGGTATAACGTGGCGGTAGAATTTCTTCCAATGGTAGATAGTGTCTCGGAAGAATTAATTTCTTCAGTTAGGTTTGAGTCTGAAATCGAGGGTCAGGTGAAAGGTACTCGGGCAGAAGAGCTGGGATGTTGGGGTGGGTGGTTGCTTTGTACTGAGAATAGCATCTTACATTTGTTATCAAAGACTCAGATATAGTGCAGAAGTTCAAGATATGTAAAATTGTGGTATGTTTTACTTGTATCTACCGAAGATTTTAAATAATTGGGAACCGATCTAATGCAAAAAAAAAAAGGTTTCGATGAATCCCGTAACACCCATCTCCTTTAAAGATATCTGCAAGCCTTTCAACTTTTAACTACATCGAGATCATTTTGTTGTACGCATAAGTCTGGTCTAAAAAAAACAATGACGAGGAAATCAGCACTTGTTGTTCATCATGAGTTATTAGTTACTACCATGCAGCTTTGTTGAACAACTTAGTTTCATAGTATAACTGTAGTGAAGGTGCGATGTTACACATAAATAAAGTTCTAGAACTGTTTCTTTAAATATTTTATATTGATCCAACTTTGCCATTAATTGCCATGTAATCATTCCAGTTATAGTCTAAATGATACAAAGTTTACAATCAGAGATTACTTGCTATTAATTTAAGCGGAAGATTGTATAACATGAATGTAATTCCTTCCTACCTGCCTAATTAAATTATTTTAGTTTCATTATATCAATATTTCACTACGATTACGTAATGAAATCTTATTTCTATTTATTTCCGTCGTTTATCTTCTTCGAAACATTTCTTAGTTATATTTCAGCAGCACGCCAAGAAATCCTTCGTTCACTTTGTTGTAATATTTCTTTTCCGATTAAATTATAGTCACGGCCTCTGGCGTGCTTCTAGATTGTTCCTTTATGTGTTTTATGCCGTCGTTAGGCTTGCATGAGAATCTTACTATGGAGCCAACATACAGATTTTTAATTTGTTAGAAGTATCTTTATGAAGTAACTGTGTTTTGAATGTCAAATTAATTAATAACTTAGTAAAGTCCACTGTACACCTCTCAATGAAAAGTATTGATGAAGGAAATAATATCTCGTAATCAGTACTTCCTTTTTGATCTATAGCAACCTGCCAAATTACAGGAATTCAAGAAACCATACAGTTTTAGGCCTAAGGAGGACGCTGAAGCACGATCCTGACAAAAGGAAGACGGTTTTATTAAACTATTTAAACAAGGAATAACTTGGTAATTCTATCATAACAAGTATCAACAACTACTATTTGCAGATCGCTCATGACACAGTGCAAGACTGATGGGATGATCTCACGGTTTGATGAAAGCCTTTTGGCATCGAAGCTTTGTGAAAAAACTCGGCTAGTGGAGTTACGTCTCTACCAAATCCAGACCATAGCAGCCTTCTGGGTACTGAACATTCGAGAATGAAAATTTCTCTTTAAGTCATCTGTCGACTCGCGTGGAAATAGCCATTGTCAATGAGTTAACTATAAAAATTTGCAGAAACTAAATAAACTTAGCGAAACTGTTAAAGAAAATTCTTACAATCAGTAACAAAACTCATAAAATAATTTTAATATGCGTAAATAATACAGTTTATTTGCGCTATTTTTAATTAGGTAATTACATTCCTCTTATCAGAGCATCGCGGCTCGTCGATGTCGTGGTAATTAGGGCTGAGAGAAAATTGTGATAAGGAAAGAGAATTGCCTTGTGAAGGAACCATCCTGGTTCATGCTTGGATCGATTTCTAGAAAGGAGATAAATTCTGAAAATATAAAGCCGGTAACAAGGGTGTTAATGGTAAACTGTAGAAGTATAATGAACAAAGTAATCGAATTTTCGATCTTAATAGAGATACACGAACCACAAGTAATAATTGGAGTAGAGAGTTGGTTAAATGAAGAAGTACTAGACAGTGAGGTTTTTCCTGATGGTTACAGAGTGTACCGCAGAGATAGAGGAGCAATTGGTGGAGGAGTCTTCATACTAGTTAACAAAAACTACCACAGTTCACTGGCGTTCATAGATCAAGACCAAGAGTTACTTGGGGTAGATTTCTGGGGTAGTAAAAATAAAAAATCAGAGTGTTGGCTGCTTACCAAAGTGGAAGAATGACAGATGAAGATGAGGCTCTTGGGGAGAAATTAAATTCATACTCAGATTTCAGAGGTGAGAATAGAATGATCACTATTAGTGTGGATTTAAATTTACCAGGTGTAAACTGGGAAGGAAATAAGATTAATAACACAAGGGAACAAATATTTGCAAATTCCTTAATAAGGGTAAGAGGATTTACACAAGTGGTAGAGCAAAACACTAGGGGACAAAATATTTTGTATATATTCCTAATAAAGTCCGATGATAACCTTGTGTGGTGTCAAGTAACGAAACGAATAAGTGATCATGACGCAGTTCTGATGGATATTAGAGGATTCAGTGAATCAGCAACCAAAATTGAAGGGGAAAATAGGTACAATTATAAAAAGGCACAGATCTCAAATTTGAAGAGATATTTCAGAAAACGATTCAGCAAATGGAAGGAAGGCACAAGTTCAGTAGAGTCAAGGTGGGAAGAGTTCAACAAGATAATAAGAAAGGGGGAAAATTTTATTCCATAGCAGAAAATAAAGAGAAGTAGGGAAACTGTATACTATAAAAGGGAGGTGAGGAGGTTAAAGAGGTTGGGAAGAAGAGAACATAACGAGTTAAGAGACAGCAGGGTAGTAGGGAATATTTAAAACAACCAAACAAGAACTTGATAACAGCAGAGAAAGTGGCTAAAGATGGGTTTATGAAGAGTATTGTCAGTGCAGGAGGACCATTGACTGATGCATCTAGAAATTTCTATGGCTATATCAGGAAACTGAGGGGAAGGGATGGTGTAGAGACGCTTATAGATAAGGATGGAGAAGAAGTTACTGCGGATTTGAAAAACGCAGAGATTTTAAGTAACTGGTTTAGTGAGAGCATTAGGAACAATGAATAAGAAATGGGAAGGTCTAATTCGCAGAACGAGCTTAACAATACGATTACAAATGAAGATACTAAAATTTGAAATTCATCGCGAGGAAATCATGAAGGAAATAAGAAGGCGGAGAAAGAATTGCTTGCTGAAAACTTGAAATGTAAATACATTGGCATTACATTTGATAACAAGCTTAACTGGGCAGAACACTTTGGACAGGTGGTAGGAAAAGGTTTCAAAATTCTGCACTTGTAGGATAGAGTGATGATGGAATGCACGAGAGAAGTAAAGGAATTGGGTTACAAAACTTTGGTCAGACCATTGCTCGAATATGGTAGCGTAGTATGAGACCAAAATTTTGCGTATCAAATACAGGAATTGGAGAGGGTGCAAAAAAGGGCTGCTAGATTTAATTCTGGAAATTATCGCAGAATGCAATCAGTGACAGATATTATAAAGGAGCTGGAATGGGATTCATTGTAAGACAGTAGGAGGATGAGGAGGGTCATGGGAGTGTACAGGGCGTATATTGTCGATGAGGCATGGAAAGATATTGGAGTAGGTATGAAAAGTAGTGCATGACCACAAGCTGGCACTCGATTTCAGGCACAAGGGTGTGGGAAGATTTTCTTTTTTAGGTAAGGGTGTCAGGGATTGGAATGAGTTACCAAGGGAAATGATGAATAACTTACCGAAAGCTTTAAAAGAATTTAAAGTTAAAATTTTTAGAGGGGAAATGTAGGTGGGTGTAAGCTAGGGGGAAGAAGGGTGAGTAGGGAAATTGTCACCGTAGCGTATGCTCCATGGCAGTTAAATTAAATTAAATTAAATCCATGAAAATTTGTAAACTCGAGGACCGGATCAGTTGAACCCAACTCCTTTCAAATGTCAGTGATATAAGTGACACCGTTCTTATGTCACTTTTTCTACTCTGAACATGAATTTGTGACATGACTGGACCTCTTTTTAACAATTGCACGCTAAACCTAAATATACAGGTGGTAGTTAAATTTTGTGAGAACCAGCGGAATTAAGATTAGCAGTCAGAGGCTAAGTTTATTGATGAATAACACAATAAGTAATATCCGAATCCTTCTGATAATTCAATATTGTGCTGCAGAGGTGGTATTTTAAAGCATACAGAGACGGTTTATATACTTTCCATATCACAAAACAAAGTAATTTCCATACTTAAATCTGAAAAGACAATTGGACAACTGTACAAAACTACATAACATTCTTTAAAATAAATAAGTAATTAAATTGGGTGAATCAATGTGGCCATGAGCAGGAAATGGAACTTCTCAGTGTCATACACACTTTTTTTCATTTTTGCTGTGAATTTTTGTGTGTTTTTGACATTTCTTTCACACTCGAGTGGGCGAACAGTAAATAGAAATAATGTTCTAGTTACTTCTGTAAACAAATTAAAATTATCCAAAAGTTTACCGAGCATGGTGGGTGAATGGTTAACGTTCTGGTCTTGTATTTGGGAGGGCGCGGGTTCGAATCCCCGTCCGGGCATCCAGATTTGAGTTTTTCCATGGTTTCCCCAAATCACTCCAGGCGAATGCCGGGATGCTTCCTTCAAAAAGGCCATGGCCAAATTCCTTCCCGTTCCTTGTCCCCAGTCCCATCCCGCCTCTAATGACCTTAGCCGTCAACGAGGCATAAAGGAACAATTAAAAAAAAAGTAAGTTTAAACAAACTATGCTAGATAATAAAGAATTGAATCGAGCCATAGCCTGTATTTTGTGTTTAGAAGTTTTATATCTGGGAACAACTTGGACGAAATTATTCCATAAACCGTTTTACAATCAATAGGACTCCAAAGAGACTAATTTTTTTTGAACAAATAATTTTTTAATTATATTGTTATTTACAGTTAGTACGTCAATGATGGATATTATTATTAATATTGGTTTATATTATCATTTATTACCTTCATTATTATTCTAATTCCGTTGTATTTGGTGAATTGTATCATATACGATTGTAATCAATGGTTTATGGTAACTGAAATGTTTCACATTTAAAATGTTCCACTGTTTAACATGAGTTTAAGCGACAGCGGACATTATCTTGGCTGCTTGCATCAAAGTAACATTAACTGCGCATGCGCAGAACGTTAAGTGCGCATTCCCAGAGCATTAAGTGCGCATGCGCATGACGTTAAATGCTTATTCCAAGATCATTAATTGCGCATGCGCAGAAAGTTAAATGCGCATTCGCAGAGCATTAAGTGCACATGTGCAGAACGTTAAATGCGTATTCCCAGAGCATTAACAGCGCATGCGCAGAACATTAAATGCGCATTCCTAGAGCATTAAGTGCGCATGCGCAGAAAGTTAGTGCAAATGATCAAATAACGCTAAAAATTGCATACAATGGTCAAAGAAGTTTAGCTTCAAAAATCAAGTGATAAAGAACTTTCACGAATTCGTACGAGTTGGCCTACTTCTTGCGTGATTTAATTTCGACGTAGTTTTCAGCTTTAAGAAATTAATTTGATGGGTAACTCCATTTGGAGATATCACTACATATGTTCACCAACTGCAGGAAACATATATGCTGCTTCCAATCTTTCACATATCTCCCTGAATATTAATCACAGGAAAATAAAATTCAGTTTATCTAATATCGCACTGCAATAATTTTCTGAGATCATTTAAATATAATACGCATGGACTGTGTGGTGAAACGCCTTCTTGAAGTCCTGTTTCATTAAGAAAACTACTTTTGAGTGGCTCATTTATAGCTGCTGTGATGTAAGGTCTGTTCTCAGGTAACAATTCCTATTTTACTCATTGACTCAACAACCTGTCTGGTGCTTCGAGAAGACTGCGAGACCACAATAAAATGCGAGGCATTGTAGCGTCCCCTGCGGGCGCCGTGAATGTCGTCAAGTTGGCAGCAGTGGCAGAGTGATACTGTGTGGTGGTCGGAGAGAGGTCCCGTGGTGACGAGCCACGAGGAGCCAACTTCTGCCCAATCTGTTTCAATCCGCCCGGGGCCCCAAACTTGTGAATTGTGTTCTCGCTCGCTGGTTTGCCTCAAAACTTCCGCCACTGTGGCACCGCCGCTCCCTCCCCCCCCTTCCCCCCCCCCCCCTCACCACTTTCATCCCGAACTGAAACAAAGTTGGAGCCGCCTGGCCGAGTCGACGTGCGACACTTGCGGAGCCTTAACTTATCGTTACCCGGCTGATTGCGGGGGTCCGCAGAATAGCTGCCGGCCACGCCGAGTGCTCCCGCCCCGTCAGCGCGGTTAAGGGCGCGCACAAAAACTCATCACAGTGTCAGTGTGATATCTCCAGCCCGTACGAAGGCAACCGTATGCTCCGCCGTGGCGGTAACCGCAAAAACAACTCCTTATCGACGAATTCCTGTGGAACATCCCTGACACCCCTGAAAACTATGTTTCGGTATGCTGTTTAAAGAACTTATTCGCAAGGAGTTGTCCATAGTATACTAGAAAATAATTCTGAACCTTCTACTTTACATTTGATGAAACTAAGATACCCTACTTTTTAACAGAGCTCCCGATATCATCTTCTATATAATTTCCTTAGCTCACTCACTCATTTACTCAATCACCTCGATAGCTATTGGCTAGAGAACGGTGTCACGTGTCAGCCTTCACTCGTAAATCAACAGCCACCATAGATATCATTAAAAGAAATTTGAGGTTATGTCCACAATTTAAGAGCTAAGAACCTATTACAAAATAAGTTACCGCAATACATTCATTATGTTTGCTTTTTGTAGCATTTCATAGTTAAATTAATATCGATAAACTTTACGGCTAAGAAACGTGGAAATTCTCTAAATTGCCCATGGTCTCTGCTATAACCGCGATTGCCAATTGTAATTCTGGCCTAGGTTAAATTTCAATTTAATTAAAGCTATCGATAATGCTGTTGCTTGAGCGAAGTTTATACATTACGATTTATTTGCTTTTTACATACAGATCACTTTAGCTAATGATCTTTGTTCATTTTCACTGTATGTGAGTTATTAGGTTGTTTAAAGTGGACATCAGTTGCTTTCAAATCAAACAAGAATTCTTCAAATTTTGGCAGCGTTATCTTTAAGGGTCAAATACAAGTCAAGTTTGTATTTCAGCAAGTTCCAATCTACGACCTTTGAAACAATTATACGATAGCGCGATCGTCCCTGTCCATGTTTAATAACTGCGTCTATTAATACTTACGAGTTCTTTAATGCTAAAGAGATTCTATTAACCCTAAGAGTGAAAAACAGATCACGTTCCTATCTGGTCAGATTAGGTCAACCTGTCATAATCTTTGACGCTAAATACTGTAAAAAACGGTAACGGGCTTACACTAGTTTGATAGGTGATGAACAATTTCTGTTGTGTGCACACAGTAGAGTATTGCTTCATGTGATGTAACCCCAAATTTATTCTCACATTTGTTGACCGTTACTGGAACACTTGTAAAACACTTGGCGCTGTATGGGACTTCTAAGAGTAAAGATCGCATTGTTCACACCTCATGGTCAATACTCTGTCCCAATTTTACATTCAGAATAACAATTATGCTTTAATTTTTAACCTTTATATCTGGTAAACACTCAGAAGCTTCTAAAGAGCCTTCACGACACCTAGATATGCCCGAAGTGCGTGGGTTTTACAAGTTTTGGTCTATAATTCAATAAATTCTCTTCTTCTAAAATATCAGTAATTTTATGATTTCAGATCTTCACCACGCTTAAGCTACTTGTATTGTTTTAATATTGTGTAGATTAAATATTTCTTATCTTTTTAACTGATTTTGCTAGCCATCATTTAGCCGGTAATCAATTGGCTCTCGAAGGATTCACCAATACTTACGATTAGAATAACCAGCCTGTAGGTAACACACTGTATATTATTTAAATTATAAGAAATTTGCATTAATAAATTAATATGCTTATTCTTGATATCTAACTATTTATTCTTTGTTAACATTCAGTAACACTGCCTAAGATATTCACAAGCTTTCCACCGGGATAGCGCGTCAGTAAGAGGCGACATTTTGGAGCCTGTCTCAGGCTCCATCTTCAGGTGAAGTGCCGGATTTCGGTTGCCAGGTGATGTCAGTGAAGTGCGTATGGCATCACCTGGTAATCGAATGCCTTAGAAGCGTGCATGATTCCGAAATCAGACATTTCACCTGAAGATGGAGCCAGAGGCAGGTTCTGAAACGTTGCCTCTTACTGACGTGCTAACCCTGTGGAAAGCCCGAGAAGATTTTACGCAGCTGACTCACCGAGAAAGTCTACATTCTTTAATTTAGTAATATTATTTATTTCCGTTATTGCACAAAGATTATCCATTCATCAGAAATTTATGAAATAAAGATATATCAGGTATCACCCTTTATAATATGCATCACTTTCCACTATATCACATCACTGTCACGAAGAAAGCTATAGTGAAAACGCAACTGTTTTAGATCGCGGCCGAAATTCACTGAACCTATTATAAAAATGTTAGATTTAGATCGTTTTCTTTCGGAGAAATAAGCTACATAAGGATTATTGAGTGACTGTTCATTACCCGTTTACTCCGTTTGGTGGTGACATCATAGGACAAGAAGGTTTGCACATCATCTCAGTATAGATTATATGACTTAAGACGGAATGAACATTGATCCTGCAGGGCTCTATATTCGAGTGTTTTTACTTCGGGAATAGTCTTCTTTGGAACTTGTACCTAGACCTATTTTTTTCTTACAAGGGGATGGACGGAGTTGGTAGTCATGAATTTCGATGATTTATTTATGTATTGTAAGAAAGTATCCACCTTAGTTACAGGTTTAAATGATTTTATGCGCCCGGTTTTAGCTTCCGTGATATCGGGTCGAAAAACTTTTTACAGCAACTTAGATAGTAAATAAGTGGTAACTTTGTCAGTGGCCCGGAGGTAGCCGAACTGACAAGATCCTTGACTGACATGCTGCAGAACTGGGTTCGCTCCATGTTCCCAAGAGTCACTTTATTTACCCACAACGGCCTCCATCTAACTGTAGTACTTGGCACAACCTATTATAAAAATTACGAAATCTTCCCTGCAAAATTTTTGGGACTTAAAATGAGACTCAGGGGCAGAACAGATACAAACATTCACTTCGTTCTATTGCAGGTGTTCAAGGAGTCTTTTAATCTAAGAAACTGCTCGTGTGAAACAATGAACTTGACGTGTTTCATAAGAAAGATTTTTTTTCTATGTAAGTTGAAAAATCATTGAAAAAGAGACACGTTTAATAATAATTTAAAGATAAAAAAATGAAACTAACACTGAAAAGCTGAGGTTATGATTTTAGAAGTATTATAAACAATAAGAAACGACGGTTAAAGAAGAAGAAGAAAAAAAAAGTGAGAGCCAGGTGTAAACCCAATTTAGTACTCCATCGCAACAGTAGAGGGGCTTGCGGTAAGTCTTACCCCTCGTTTAAACGACGTTTCTCCGAAAGTAAGATTCATTGACGATTGCTAACTCTCGCTGTTCTCATGCAAAGTTTTTAGGGGGCAATATCCGCTAAGACAGCCAGCCATTGATGCCACTACAGTACAGGTAATAATTCTCACCGCTTCATGCGGCTGCGCGTAAATTCTATTTTCAACTACTCTTACTCGGTTGGTAATATGTAACAACCGAGAGGCATAATAGCAAGCGTAGTGAGAAATTGTCATGACACCACCCACAACTACCCATCAAACACAATTTTCGTAGAGCTGATCACGAAATTTATGAAAAATGCATTGAAACCAAGAATCATTTATGTATTTTATTTTTACCCACAAAATTGACTGCTTCCCAGAATCTTCATTCCTGGTACATGCAGAGTTAAGATTATTTCTTGCCGGCAATATTATTTTTTATACTCATGTGAATATAAACGTTTACTTCTCTACTTACAGAATTCGGACCCCTGATGACTTTTTTAAAGTATTTTTTTCGCTGCATCTGTATCTGTACTCAGTTTATAATTTCGGATCTTCATTTTCCAGTCATTGCTCCCGAGAGAGACAGATAAAACTTACGAAATTTTTTTGGAGTACGCTATGGTGATTGAAAATTAGTTGAAGCGGTTGCTGAGGTGCGGCAAAAATTTTTTTTTAATTTATTGAAACGTACTAAATTCAAATCATGATAGACAAATGAGAAAAGTTTTAGTATTATCTCTCACAGTAATTGCTATCGATGATGTAATGTGCAGTCACCTGTACCTTTTTCCGTGATTCTTCTTTAAATACATTTACGAGTATGTCAGAATTACATGTTCATACCATTTTTTTTTTCACAGATCGATAATAAGTGGAAGGTCACAAATACGACTAGTTATATTTTGTAGTACGTTTTTGTATGGAAAAGTCATAGTACAAAATCGATCCAACAATTTTTTCGTAATTACTGTTGTTAGAGGATTTTTTTATTTTTAATTATGCTGTCATCATTCTTTGGACTTGTTTGATGCAATCCTCCATCCCTTCCTATCTTGCACTAAACTTTTCTTCTCAACATACCCCTTACAACCCACGACCTTAATTATCTGCTTCATCTATTCTAATCTCTGTCTTCCTCTACAGTTCTTACCTTCGACTGTTTCCTCCACTAATAAATTAACCAATCCAGCATGTCTCAAAATATGACCTACCAGGCTGTCTCTTCTTTCTGCAAGACTCTTTCACAAACTTCTATCCTCGCCCATCAATTCCAAAACTCGTTCGTTTCTTACATTATCCGTCCACTTAATTTTCAGCATTCTTCTATAGCACCACGATTCAAATGGTTCAATTTTCCATATTGTGGTACTCCTTAAGTACATGCTTCGCTACCATAAAGAGCTGTGATCCTAATAATTTCCTTCTAAGTCCTAGATCAATATTTGAAACTAAAAGATTTCTTTTTTCATGAAGGATCTTTCTGCTAGTGCTATTCTGCTTTTAACACCAATCGTGATTCAGCCATCAGTTGTAATTTTGGTTCCCAAGTAGCAGAATTCACTTACTTCTCCTATTGCATCCGATCCTATTTTTATACGTAATCTTCTGTGATTGGTATCATTTCTGATAAATTTCATCACTTTTGTCTTGCTTTGATTCATATTTCCTTCATATTTTCCTTCAGTATTTTGTTCATGCTATTCAGTATCTTCTCAATATCCTGAGCCTGTTCTGCTAACAACACAATCTCATCAGCAAATCGTAGTTTTTCTACCTGAACACTTATGCGACATTCAAACCATTCTTTCACTTCCTTTATTGCTTCTTCTACATACAAGTTGAATATTAATGGGAATAGACTACAACCTTGTCTCACACCCTTTTTACCTGATGCGTGTCTCTCATGATTCTCTACTTTAACTATAACCAGTTATATCATATAAAGATTATTAAGTATTATTCTAACTCGAAATTTTAGACCTGACTTATTTAAAATCTTGATAATCTTGTTCCAACTAACATTATCAAAAGCCTTTTTTTAAATCAACAAAAGCCATAGAAGTATCTTTTTTTTTGATCCGCCCTTCATGTATTAATCGTAAGGCCATATTCACTTCTCTTGTACCGCGTTTTCTCCTAACCTCAAACTGATCTTCACCATCTATCGCTTCTACTACACTTTCCATTCTTCTCTATGTTATTCAGGTCAGTAATTTGAAGCATGTGATGTTAGACTTACAATGCGACAATTCTCACATCTGTCAGCTTGTACTTTCTTCAGAAGTGTGAAGATGACACTTTCATTAAAATAAATGGGAGTCTCTCCTGTTTCATAACTTTTTGATGTAAGTTTGAATAAACTTTGGATTCCTTCTTCTCCTAGGGATTTCAGAAATACTGCAGGAATCTCATCAATTCCAACTGCCTTATTTGATTTCAAATCATTCAAAACTCTATCAACTTCTGTCCTCAAAAGAGAATCACTATCGACATCAACTTCTTTTTCCAATACACTGTTGTTCAAATCATCTCCATCATATAGTTTCTCTATGTATTCCTTCCATCGGTTAGCTCTATCTCCTGAACATAAAAGAGGTTACCATCAGCAGCTTTAATGTGTATACCCCTTTTCTTTATGTCTAAAAAATTCTGTTTGATTGCCATTATTGCCATCCACTTTACCTAAGACTATTTCCTTTACTACTTCTTCACGCTTTACTTTGAATTATTTCGCTTTTGAGTTTTTGAATTTCTTGTTTATTTGGTTTATAAATTATTTTTGTTGCACTGCTTCATCCTGAACATTTTTGTGCCTTCTCCTGCGATCCATCAACTCCAAAATTTCTTCTGTGATACAAGGTTTTTGGGCGTCTTGTTCCCTAAAGCCGAATTTTTCTTTACCAGCTTTCATTATTTCGTTCTTTAATGCATTTCATTCGTCCTGAGTTTAGTTTTCATCCCAATGTTATGATTGCAATTAAATTAAATTAAAAAAATTGTGATAATTGAAACATTTAGCATGCGTTTAGAAGCACTATTATTCACTGAACAAGAGTTTTACCTCTTTTATGGTTGCGTATCAGTCACGTGTGACTACTGATTTGTGTTCAACAAATTTATACTCATATTCAGTTCTTAAATTCTGATTAAACTTTATGTTTTAAAATTTAAAATAGAGGCATTATTTTCAATATTCAATGAAACCTAAAAAAAAAAAAATAAGAAGCAATAAAATTAAATGTTTGAATATGTAATTTACCAAAATGTAAACCTAAAAGTCAAGATTAGTTTATTTCACAAGCTTTATATTATCATGACCTATATTAATATAACTAAATCGTTAAATTCATTTTTCATCCATTTCCAGAAGTCCAAATTGTTTAACATTTTGCACGCGCATAAAGAACTAATGCCAATACAATAATTTCATAGATGGGTTCTGGTATTCTCATTACTTTGGCAGTAACAGCTGAAGAGTGGTTGAATTTAATGATTCAATTTTCAGCCAATTCTAGAGGTCAGATTTGTTTAAAATTTTTCACACGCAGTAAGAAACGATGACGATACAAAAATTTCATAGCTATTTACTTTGACAGTAACAGAAACAGGCTTTTGTAGAAATTTGGTCTAAAAAGTTAAGTAATAAAAAGTTAAAAAAAAGAAACGCACCTTTCGTAGTACTGTTAACTAAAAAGTTAAAATAATATTTAAATAAAGATTTTGTTCAACAGTGATAGGATGTACTACATTTCAATATAACTTAATTCCTTGTATGAGTTTTAAAAAAAAGTACTGTCAGTGACAAAAAAATTATATTTAATGTAAAAAAAAAAGCATTTGGTTCTCTCCACTTACTTTCATAATGACTATACCTTTACAAATAGCTAGCGATAAAAAAATTCAAGAGAACTGATATTTAGCACCCAACACTTTTTTTACATTAAAGTTCATTTTTTTGGTCAGTGTCTTTATTCTTATTTCAAACTTATTCAAGACATTATGTATACTGGATTGTAGGACATACTATCGCTGATATGAAATCTTGGCGGGTTCTTCACCGGATAGTATTATCGAAAAACAAGCTTTCGGCGGCTTGCTCTGCCGCCATTATCAGGTCCATTGTACGTGTGTAAGCATCCTAAAGCTTGTCTTTCGATAATACTATCCCGCGAAGATTTCATATAAAAAATACGACGGGAAAATCTTATTTCTCACATACTATCGCTGTTGAACAAAATCACTGCGAAAATTCATTTATTTCATGCCATTGGCGTTTTATTTCATTCAAATATTTTTTAACTAGAACGATTTTCTATTTTTACTGTCAATAGCAGTTTGAGATCAGGACTAATTGCATTGCTATTGGAGTACCATTGTAAGTGCAGTGAGAATTTATCAAAGTCACGACATTGCTGGTTTGTTTGAAAAAACCCTTCTCTAGACAGAGAATCAAAGATTCAAAGTCAGAAAAATATTTTATCTTCTTAAAATATCTGATCAAATCTTCTAGTCAGGGGTAAAACAGAAAGTGACAAACTGTGAAAAATTCTAATCCTCGTAACTGAAGGTTTTTTTTACCACTAATGTCACTGCCATATATTTTATTATTTGTCTACAGTCTCTGGACTCATTCGGTGTAACTGTGTTTCTCTCTTCTTCTTAATTTTTCAGCCATCAGTTTCCAGACTGGTTTCATGCAGTCCTTCATCTCTTGGTTTCCTGAGTTAATCTATTTGTCTCCACATATTCATACTCACTGTAAACTTTCGTCATAATATCTCATACATCTATTCTAGTCTTTGTCTTATTATACAGTACTTCTCAACGGTTCTTCCCCTCAGCAGTAAAATACAACTCCCTCATATCTTACAATCTGTTATTTCTATGAGACTTTCACAAAATTGTTTGTCCAGATTTTCAGAAGATTTTTGTTTTATAATTTATCCAGGCTTTTGACTTTCAAAATCTCAGAACCACATTTGGTATGCTTTAGTTTCCTTTCATTTTGATAAGGTAAAAATCAAAGCTACACAGACATCTTTCTCCTGTTTTATTTGTTCAACTGTACTGTTTAGTAAATGTACTATTTATCATTACTCAAAATTGGGCAACCTTGTGATGTTATTCCATGGCACATAAGCCGAAATTATAACTCCTGTAATTTCGTGTAATCAGGAAAAACACTTCTGTTATGATTCTGATGTTACCATTTTACTGCAGTAACTTCTTATCATCAACAAGTTGAGAAAAAGTCTGGGATGATATTATAGGTTACTCCTGGTTTTTTTTTGTCCAGAAAGAAGGGTACACCAAGTTAAATTCACAATCAACAATAATAAGACAAAACAAGTGTTGTAATGCATATGCAACAAAAGTAATTTGAAATGTCTTTAAGATCACGTCAGCTTCCTAGCGTCTGTATGACATTTCTTATGGAAAATTACAACGACGGGAATGACTTCATTGAATCGTAAAGTACAATTTTATTCCATGTCCTTTCAGCCATAATGCTCTAGAATTTTAAATAATGGAAGCAAACTTGATGAATGTATACTGGCAATTCATTTCATTAGTTGCTTAGCTATCAAATTGTGCTCGTATCTTCGAGTTTCTAGTACCATATCTGGTTGCTGTTAACTTGCTATCGAAGACAGGCGCGTGACGTCACCATACTCCAACCAATAGCTATCGAGATGAGTGAGTGAGCTAACTTTTGTCTTTTGCTTCCAATTTTTAATGTCGTAGTTTTTTTTAAAAAACTATTTTAGTTTGGAAACTGATCTTTGGAAGTTCATAAATAACGATTTGACCATCAGAAAAAATAAAACTGTTTATGTATACAGTATTTTTCAGCCTAATATGTTGTTTTGCAGTTGTCCATACAAGTAGTAAATAACTTGGGAGAAATAATACAAAAGTATTTCAATGTTTAATAGTTCTACTTTAATAAATATATTTATATTTTTCTACAGGCTTAATCGATGACTCGAATAACCTCTTCGGCTCATTGATGTTTACATTTACTTCCTATTTTAGGCGGTTCTTTGAAAGCAAAATTAATAAAACTACTCGTAATTTATTCGATATACATACAAATTTGTATCTTATACTTTCTCTTCTTTTGTTTGTAAAAATTGCCTTAGTTCTTAGATGATTTCTGATATTAGAAAGAATTTAGAGCGCTGATAACAGATACCATATAGTTTGGTTCTTTCATGATGACCAAATGAATTAAATAAAATAGAGTTCTTATTTAGCTTTGACACAAACATTCTTAACGGGATAAATTATCTAATTATTCCGATAAGTGATTAGTGCAGGTAAGATTCAGAAGTGCATTGGTCCCTCCGCATGTAAAGGGCTACTCAAATTCTGTTTTTAATTTTGATTTGACTGTTGAAAAATGCCACATAAAAATACATAGTAGGTAAAAAAAAAAAAAAAATATTGAAAATTCTTAAAAGCTTCGTGACCGTTCTAACAATTGGATACTAGAAAATTGAATGAACTAATACTTTTCATTAATGAACATAAATGTTGTACCTATCCTAACACCACATTATGTTATTTTATTACTGATTTGTGCTTGTATTCATTTTACACAAAATTATGTGGAAAACGGGTTTTTTGTGCTTCCCACGTTCCTACAACACAACGTTTGTACCTATAAAAGTGGAAAAAATAAGTTTGATACCTTTCAATTTTAGTCCTAAATCCGATGATGGCACATGCTCATTCAAAACGAAGCTAAGAAATTAGGATCCAAAAATGCGTTCTACGATATTGCTTTTACTTAAGAGGTTGCTAGTGAGTTACTGTGTTGAAAATATTGTAAAATTATTTAGGCAGAAAGCTGAAATTACATAAATAGCAACTATTAATTTTTTACAAAAATTTTAAAAAATATATAATGGTAGAACACATCAGGCGAAGGTCTCCTTATCTTTTGTATGGATTTCTCTCTATCTCTCCCAAAAAAAAAAAGAAAAAAAAAAAAAGACAATTTGTTCGCAGGAATTTAAGGCGATGTTGTGTGTAAGGATTGCAATCCCGCAGAGTTTTCAATCCCGCGGGATCCGCACGGGATTTGCGCCAATCCCGCGGGATCCCGCGGGATCCGTGCGGGATTGGTACAAACAGTTTTTTAACCCATATATTTAAAACATAGTTACTTAAAACGTTAATAAATTAAATAGTAATTAAATTAATAAGTAATTTTTAATGTTAAATGATAAAAATTAACAGTTAACAATATTTTGATTGGCAAAATGACATTAAAACTTTTTAGCGTGTTTTAAGTGTATTTTGAGGTTTTACATTTTTGTTTTTTAATCTAAACCAATTTTTAAATAAATAATAAAAAAGGAAAATATTGAGTCTTAGGTCATATTATGTGCCTTACAATACATTACGTAAGTTTAAAAACATGGTTTGCTTAATGGCCAACTTACCAGAGTTTTTTTTTTTGAATCCTAAATAAACGTTCCATAACACTGAGAAAAGCATTCCATTTGACAAAGTGAAGTGAATATACTCTGTAAAGTGTAGACTTGGCTCAGAGCAAGATCTCATAAATTTTTGTCACTGCACGAGCACGAGATTTGGCCTTTTTTCGTGATTCATTATTATATCTCCTGATTCCTTGATTGATATTACAGTTGATTCAATGTTATTAAAAGAAACTACTCACCAAACCATAAACTGTCAAGTATTTCAGATTTACTTATGTGGCATAACGACGTTTTTAGAGTGGAAATTATTATTTTTTAGTAAGAAAGGAGACTTTCTCGGCGAATGATTGCAGTGAAGTCCTCCGGATTTCATTTCAAACGCACGAAATTACACACGTGAGGAAGACGGCGGAGGCAACCGTCGAAGTATGGTGTTCCGACAACACAATTCGTCGATACACCCGTGAAAATTTCATTATAACTTTTTTTACCTTTAGTCGAAATAATAACAAGGAGAAGAGGGATTAATGGAAAGTCTGAGCGGCACATGTAAGCAGGTGGCTTTCGTCAAAGAAACGCATTGAGGAAGCGGCCAAAACAACAATAAGTCAAAGGATATACAATTTCCTTTTGATAGCTGTTAAATAAATAGGTACGCGATCGTTAAAATTACGATAACATTAGTTTCATATCAACGAATAATCAAATTTTCAGCCGCAAATTAGGAAATTGTCACAATTACTTTATCTGCAAATACAGAAAATGGGAATAATGAAACCGTGAATAAAAAGCTGTAACCGTGTAGTTCAGATAACGTCTACGACACTTAAAAAATAATTATATATTTTGAAAATCGTACTAAATACGCACCATAACTCAAATTACAGAAATGTGTACTCGAAACAAATGTAAGTTTTGATGAACATGTAAAAGTGTTTCTATTTACTTACGAATGACGAACGTTGACAAAAACAAACGTTTGCTCACACGAATCAAATACCAACTGGAAGGGTACAGGCAAACAGTGCAATACATCCGATAGAGACCGAATGGGACAGCGAGTCACGCAGACTGACACGCCTTTCCGCCGGATTTTGCGGATTGCGGATCCGTTTAATTTTGTGCGGGATCCGCCAGACTGTCTAATAATGCGGGATCCCGCGGGATTGGGGGATCCCGCTTTGCTGGATTGCAATCCCTAGTTGTGTGTCACTTGGGGTAAACAAATTTTTGTTTCCTGATGAATCTCTTATCATTAAAGACATGTTGCTATCATTATGTGCTTTTTTGTAAGCCACACCATTTGAGCAGTAACGTAGCTTCCATTTTTTGGTCTCACTCGGCCAGCCAAGAGGCAGAAGGTTTCCGGCAGTAGCTCATTTGGCTGCCTATATCTGACGGTCCCCTCATCTCTTTTTCTCGACTTATACCGGCCATGATAAACGTGTCAGCTCAAGTTTTAAGGTACGCTGGCAGCAAGTTTAGCACCGAAAACTTGTCGGCACGGCCGCCTGGATGGAGTTCTTGCGTGGCTGGCGGCGCCCGGAGAAGTTTATTCTAGTGAGCCGGGTCGGAACGCTCTGGGAGGGAGAACTAGTCGCAGACGAAAAGAATACTTTTCCAATCCATTTCGCTCACTCCTTCGTTGGCTGCGAGAATTCTCCGGAGATCCCATCAAGATCACGCCTAGAACGGAACGCGAGTGGAGGCAGAGGTAGCGAGGAAACGACAGAGAGCGAGAGAAAACAAGGATATCGAGGAGGGCAGAATGAAGTGAAACAGCCGCTCAAGTCGACAGCGGGAGCTCTGGTTAAATAACGCCGTAGGGGAGGCGGAAGAGAAAGAGAGAAAAAATGTGCCGCTTCGAGGACTTTGCTCATTAAAATGTGATCGAATAATTTCCTCCCCCGCTTCTCCTCTCCCAGTTCCCCCGAAGTCCGCCTCGGCGTTACCTCCAATAAGAGTGAGACTGTCTTCTGATGATGCTACTTTCCTGCTAGTTCCCGCCGAGAAATGAGAACTTTGCCGTCGCGCTAGGTGGTGGGAACCTCCGCCACCCCCTGGGCCTACCCTACTACCACTACTCTCCCCTCCCTCCAGCCCCGCCAACCCCTTTTCCGCGCGCGAGCAAACTTGCCGCAACTTGGCGAGTTATAACTTTTAAAATTCCGTATCTGGTAATATACTCGGTGCAAACAGCGAGCCGGCCGGGGAGTAATTTGCGGGCTGGCTCGCGATGCTGCACGTGAGGCTGAGAGTAATTACTCAGGCGCGCGCACGTAGCGAGCAGCCAGCCAGACAGGCGGCACGTCTCCCGACCAACTTGGCGCCCGCCTTATCTGCAACCCGCCACACCCCGGGCGATACGCACCGGCGCGGCGTAAGCAGTCCCTCTGCAATCGGTCACACTGAATCTAAGACGTGCTACTGCACTTAAAGGAAGCCTTTTGAAGAACTGCGATTTTTGCCATCTTTGGTTTAAACATTGAGAATTTACTGACATCTGACGCAGTGCTAAAGCGATCTGATGCTTCTTGTTAACACCTGCGAGCAGTATCTCTTTTAAGGGGGTTGGTACAGCTAACACATACAACTATTTGTAGATCTTGAAATTTCATTTTCTCCAAATCTACCTAAATATGATGGTTCAAATTTCGTAGGTCCATAGAACAGTTATATCTATATATAAAAATTGATTTTTAATATAACAATATTGTTTAACAATATTTTAATGTACCATCCAAACTGACCGTTTATGTCATCATTAAGGTCTTTAATATAGGAACGAAGTCTTTCTCGGCGTAGAGAATGGATGTAGTCTTCTCGGGAGACTAGCCGATTAAGTAAGATGTTTCCACACGATATTTCGGCGATCTCAGTCTCCGTCGCCATCTTCTGGTGAAGATGGCGAAGATGGTGACGGAGAATTGAGATCGCCGAAATATCGTGTGGAAACATCTTACTTACTCGGCTAGTCTCCCGAGAAGACTACATCCAAGGTCTTTAATGATAGAAAGGATAATATTTGAAATTTTACTTAAATCTTTTTTTAATCTTGTAAACTAATATCTAGGCAATTAGTTGTACCAATAATATAACACATTTAACTTTATATTTGTTTTTAATAATAAAAAAAATCAAGAAATTAAAATTCTTGCTTTTTGTTTTTGTTTGTTCAAACATATAGACATATTTTCCATTTGTGAACAGCTGCACAAACAGCAATAGTAGGGACTGTTGTAATTAGTATGTAGAACATGTCCTGCAAATTTGAAAAGTATCTATGTATGTGGACAAAAGTTATCCTTAAAATCTATTGATGAATCGCTGTTTTGAGATAATTAAGGTTAAAGATTTGGATTACCTTCAAGCGCAGTAAGATTTAAGTGACTGTCAATCGTGCAGGACGTCGCTTAATCACACATAACGTCCACATTGTTAAAGATATTTATATAATTGTTTCACCAACATGATGTCAAAAGTAAAAACTATTTTTGTGAATCGAAAGAAAAAATCGTTTTATTGAAACCTGATAGCTGTACCTAACCCCTTAATTAAATATTGGCCTCAGAATAGAAACATGTCATGAACCGATTGAATGAAGCAACGTGACCAAACACAAAACGTGGAAAAGTAATTATGAAAAACTTGGGATAAACTAACACGACATCTCGGTGCAGACATGGAAATGGGTGAACCAACTTGGTGGATAACACCTTTTGTAACGCAATGTTTTCGGGTAACTGAACTGGTAACCATAGTGCTTCAACACGTTATTTCAGCGATTAAAATCGCCGTCGCTGTCTACAACTTAGAGGGAGCCACGGAGTGTTGCATCACCGAAATATCTTTTGAAAACACAATGATTATTCCATTAGTTACCAAAGAAGGTTATATTAATACCACACCCCATCGCAGAGAGAGATTTTATTCTATGTATCTTGCCCTAATTTCGTTCGCCCTGGTCTTCATTTACGAGAAATCGAGGATTAAAAATTGTACTTGCTGTTTCAATGCCAGATGAGAATCTGCATTAACGGGTGAATATACTTTTTCACGTGCTGGGAGTCGCAGGTTCGATCACAGGCTAAGATTTTTTTTGCGACCATTTATTTTCGTTCGATATTTTAGCCTTACAAATATTCAAAAATAAAACACTTTATTTTTGTTTGAAGAAGATATTGTTTTAATATAAAATGTACTTGTACATCTTGAGCCCAGCTTGTCTCCTCGGCTTGCTGGAAACCAAACAAATATTCAATAAAAAATATGCTTCCATAGCAGGAACATTTTATAAAATTAAATTCATGTGGTCTTAGGACCGGATGACAGAGTTTCGATGTATCATGAATTCCACCTTGTCATGGCTGGATGTATCGTTTGACGTGGAAACCGTATTACAGAACATTCTTGAGTATCTCAAATGATCAACCACAACTCTTAAAATTTCCTCGCTCTTAACCTCCAGAGAAACCGCCGTAAAACCTAATCTACCAGACGAACAAGGAACATTTTATGAATTATGAGTTACCATATCCACATAAACGTTTTATTAATGAAGTAGGGAAGTATGAAGGCACACCATGATAAAAGTTATTACGATGAGATATCCGAGCGGTCATTCTAGAAATCCACTTTGTTCGTTCTCCGATTCCCATAACCACACTGCAAAACTTTCCCTGTAAGTGGAATAAGATCACAGACAACTGTAAACCATACTGTCAATATCGGGAACATAATATGTAGTTCGTAGAACATTCGTTGATCATAACCTCCATCTGTCATTGCTTACGTTTATTATAAGAATGTTGGTCATTCTACAAACGATTATAGATGCACGGCTGTTGTTTTAATAAGTAATTCGCCAGACGCTACAACTCATCTTAAACAAAGGTAAGTCATGATGGATATAAGATCTCGAATTTTACATTAACCTTAATAATTGTAAGCAGATCATCTTTGTCATTCAGTTTTGCCCACAACTCAGTATATTTTTGCTCACCTCACAGAAAAACAACAGTTAGCTCAGGAATACTTAAAAAAAATGGAAGTCGAATATAATAACACAAATTCCAGATATAATCATGCTGAATGCCTATGTCCTATCCTCCCCGATTTCTTAGGCGTTTGTGACAGCGTGAAGCTGTAAGCAGCTAAGATGGGTTTAGTTGGTTCGAGAACTTATGAGGAAGAAATTATCATAATCGAGAAATGACCGGCAGGATAGGAGACTCGGTGGTGCAGGATCTTTAGTTCTCAGACAGTATACCAGTGGAGTGAAGGCATATGACACTATTAACTATGATTCATCCGCCACATGAGCATATTATTCTCGACGGTTCCTGGGTGTACTTTATGACGGTCCCTAGGTGTACTGCGGAATAGTGGGTCTGAACGGGCTGATACCGGCCTTCACCCTTCCCTGCTTTCAAGTCTCATCCATAACGCAAAGAACCCACATACTGGATACATACCCTAACTCTGTAATATACACGAAGCAGCACTAAGCAAACACTGTCACACTGTGTATGGCCACTATAAAACAACCCCATTCACCTGTCGAGGTCGTTACTATTGTAGGGCAGCACCATCAACCGTAAACGCCTACGGTCGGTTATGGGTTAACACATGTATTTTGACTTGAGTGAAAGACACCAGCTGCCCTGTGAGGTGGGGATATGTAGCGTCATTCGTGAGATCCTATATTGAAATGATTTTGTAAGTGATTACAAGGAAGACAAGTTACCAAACGGAAGTTGTAGAATGGCATGTAATGGCTTTGGACAGCGATGAACATTTTGAGGATTTCCTTTAAACAAGTAATCAAAAACATCTATTTTTTGATTGTGATAAGGAATAATGTGGTTTCGTGTTTCTTCTGTTCAATAATAGAAATAAGCGAACTTCTGTTTCAAGGAAAAATTGCTTTATAAGGCTTTTCGTTGCTTTTTGAGCAATTGATTCTGAAAAAAGTGATCAACCTAATAATACTGGATGCAGTTTGACAGTAACAAAGTACTTTTTTAATTTCTTAAGAATTTTAATTATACGGTACTTTGTATTGACATTGACTTGCACTATGTCGAAAATAGCATCAGAATAATAATAAGAAAATTCTAGTGAGATACTGTGATTACAAGATTAAGGAAAGATCAGAATGTATTTAAATTTCTGTTATAATGGGTCAATACAAAGTCCCTGACTACTTATATAATTACTTATATAAATTTTATTTCTTGATTTCATTGGAAGGTTTCGTTTCTTATAAGAGAGTAGTACTACATAAAATTTGATTTGAAGTAACATGAGAGCAGATTTTGAGGCACAGCTACAATTTCATAATATCAGTACTACATAAATCTGAAGTTAATTCAACATCATGCAACCACTAATCATTTATTTTGAATGTAATCACTTAGTCATAGCTACACTTTACACAGACACGAACAAGTTTATGCTAAGGTACATTACGGATTTGGAGAGTATTAAAGGATCTTTGAATGAAATGACTAAGCTGCTATTATTTAGAAAATCAGTAGAATTTCGTAAGGTTTATGACGCTTAAATATTATCTCTGTTTCGGCAGACGGCAGCTTTCATTCTGAAATTAAATAAGTGTTTACAGCGATCATTTTTGTACCACGACTCATTAATTTAGAGAATAGTAAGTGAATGTGGCAGTCTTAAATAATACGACAGAAAATATTGAAGCAGTGAAAATGCTAAAATTCACTGGTATCTACTCGTCTCTAATATTCTTTTTTTTCTAAAGAGAAATTACCTGTGAGAAATGATGCCTGAAATCAACGCTACAATGACTCAAGGCCGCCTTCCTTCGTTCGCCTCCTGGATGTATTCAGCAGAACAATATGCCAAATATTTTGCGAGTAACCCAGTAAAAATACTACTGTTATTGTAGTGAAAACTACTGGTGCCATAAGCCTGAAATGAACCCGCATCACTCTGATACCAAGTCCAGATTGCTAGTCATTGCAGTGACAAGGCCAGTAATTAATATTTATAAACAACTACTCTTCATTCAGTTGGTGTTTATTTTACCACTGTACGACAGCTGAGCAGGTAGAATTACAAGTGCCTTAGACAAATATGTTCTAGGTAGATGTGGCTTAATAAAGGGTGTTTCTTATTTTTAAACAATAATAAGGTCGCGTTGCCAAAATAAACTTCATTCTAGACTAAATATTACTCAACTTTGGTTACAATTAGAAAATATCAAAACAAACCATGGAGATTATAATATATCAGACGTATAACATACAAATTATTTAACTTTTACTTAAAGGGTTTTATTCATTTACGCGTTAGAAATTCATATGGCAAAGCAAATTATATAAAATCGACTGCATATTACTGTGCTGATCAAATTACATCTCATACAATACCTATTTGACAGAATGTCATAAAACACTTGCTCTAAGAACAAAGGCACTTCGTGATGATACCGAACCCGGTGGGTGAACGATAAGTTTCGAATCTGGTATACAGGTAAATTAGTTTCAAATTTCCATCCAGCCCTATGAATTTCGATTTGTTTCCCGAAATCACTCCAGGCGAATGAAAATGTCATGCTCAATGGCGGTTTCTTGCCGGCAATCCTATCCAGCCTCTAATAACATCAATGTCGACGAAAAGGCATAAAAAAACTCGTAATTAAAAGCTAGTTTAAAAGATAGTAATATCACTCGATTTATTTTGCAAAAGGTTATATAAATATACATTAAGAACAACAGTTACACAGAATGAAAACTTGAGATTAATATGCTAATTAAGAAATTTAGTTAAAAATGGAACAACACTGAAATTGAATTATGCACATCTCTTATTATACAAGACATTTTGTATTTGATTTTTAATTCCTAGCATAAAAAATGCAGACATTCACATTCATTCGACAAACAGTACTGCTAAACTATGGTTCCAAATCAAAATTGTGCAATAGCAGGACCAAGACTGAGCAGCCTTGAGTAGAAATATGATGGAGATTTCATGAAATCCTTCTAGACTTAACGACCTCCGAAAAATAGTCACACACACACGGACGAACACGTGGGTAACTATCAACGAAAGTGGTGATATGAATTTTGGGCTCTACGAAAATGAATAACAGAAATCTTTGAAAGTCACACAAATTACTGTAGTATGTATATCGTATAATTTCTGGTATGAAAACAATGCATATCTACCTCCAATTCCAACAATATGTCACGTTCGTGGAAGGCTCTTGATAGGTTCCACCATATAATGTCGCCCGTCCGCCCTCGCACATACACTTCACACTTGATTCACCAGCAGGTAGTAAATATAAACTGGCTGGTAGCAGGCCAGGAGGTATACAAAACTGAGCAGCTCCGCCGAGTGCTCTATAACCCTTGACAGCAGTTTGAGCGTAACGACGTTTTAAATAGCAAAGATCAGTCGCCCGGGTCGGCAACAAAAAAGTCGTTACAATTGGCGCCTGCTTAGCCTCACACTTATTCCCCAATCGCTTAAGATAGCGGCTGATTTATGGGCCGGCGGAGTGGCGGGTTCCGTCTATAGGAAGGTGGGACGACGGATCCTTGATGGGTGTTCCCTCACCCCGGCACGCAGTACTAATGGCTTCTAATTTTCGAGCACCACAGCTGGCGAGCTGAAAATTTTCATTTGCGCTTCCGTCCACGGCCGGCTGATTTCGTAAACATGCGTTTTAAAACAGCTGCTCAGGAGGAGCAAATTGTGCCCTTAACTCATGCATCCTCCAATATTCTGACGAACATTTTTTGTGCCGTTTATTTAAATCCGCCCTCCAGCTGAAAGCGTAAAATGGAAGGAAAATTAAAAATATACACATCGATATACGCGACTACCTCGTCACATTGCATTTTCTGCCGCTTCATATGCACCGTTGCTTTTTATCCGGACTTAATAACAAATCACAGGACCACCATATTTGTTTTCCAAATAACGAACGAATGTTATTGGATTTATTCATAACGTAAACAACAACAAATCAAATATTTTCCATGCAATCACCCGTGTAAGCGTGCATGTTTATTCATGGCGGCACATAAATTTACCATGCGCAAATATAATGTTTTATTAATTCATTGGATGTTTTGTTGCAAAACACCCACTCTTTAACTGCGAGTTCGACGTGGCCGCATTAAAGTCCGCAGAGCGGAATGAAAAATAAACAGTGTCACTCTGACAGGACGCTAACTTTGGTGATGCTTTTTCGCCGCTGCACAAAAACATATCGAACCATTTCGTTTCGATGATAGGAATTTCCGGAGTTTTATACCACACGTGCTGCATCTTTTACGGAGTTACCGTCAATTGCACCTAGACATATCTATTTATATTTTCACTAATAACAATCACTCATATTTCAATACTTTTTCTCACTTAAATATAACACATTGACTTGCAATTTCATTCCTAGAATTGGATATAGAAAGCAGTTGGTAACGTAAGATTTGTCCAAAACAACACCTAATCGGCATAATATAACAGGAAATCCATCACTATATCATTCTACCGACGAACCTGTCTCATTAAGAGAATCAATTTTCAAATCTTTAACTAGAGAAAATCAAATGAAGGTCCTGGGGATGTGGGGGGAGGGGGGGGGTTATTGGAGGGCAGCATTATTTCAGCTTGGTCTTTTCTTCTTTCTTCAGCATGAGCATCATATTCTTGGGTTCTAACGACTTTAGCTGCTTGTGCTCTTCTAGAAGCTACACCTTAGACCAGGTTTATGCCCGCAAGGCACGTCAAAAAATAAGACAAAATAAACTGGTGCAAGAAACTTTTACGGAAGACCATAGTACAGAGCAGAGCACATTGACGTCTATTACTAAATAATAAGTTTTGTCTCTAAACGAAATTAACTAACAAGTCATACACTAACAGACTGCGCGAGAAGCGCAGCTTGAGCAACCGACGTAACATTACAGACTAAAGCATTCGTCTGTCTGTCACCATTCGGTAAGTTCTCGAAACTAAAACTATTACTCATACCGAAAAAAGTCCTGTGTCCTTCCTACAGATACAAAGTATTTCCTTGTCAAATTCCATCATTATCAGTATGGTATAGCAATATCGTCGTCAAAACGTAACAGATAAGACAGGGAGTTACTTCCACATTTATAATATTATTAGTGCAGATCAAACACCCACTTACTGCGATAGAAACAACGCCTGGGGAATAAATATAGCGTAAAAAAGTTTACACGTACGGCATTGTTAGACTGCCTACGTTTTATCAAGCATTGTACCCCTAAATTGGTTTTATCTACAGTTTAACATAGAATCCGAACAACTGACCGTCCAGGCGTGGTTCATACGATCAAAAACAATTTATAAAAATCCTTGCTTCCACCGCGATTTGAAACAGACACCACGCTCCAAACAGCAATAAGCCAGCGCATTACCCACTGAGCTATCAAACCGCTATACCTGTAGATACCACAGAGACGTACACATCCTATGCGTCTGTCTATCGCCGTTCTGTAATTTTTCAAAATTGTATGACAACACGTTTTATGAGTATAGAGATTATTACAATAAGGAAACAAGAGATTCATATATTTATTACCAGAAGCGTAATTTTATGTGCATTCTATGAAGGTTTCGAACAAATAGAAACTTTGCGCAGATTGCGTGCACAATTCGGGAACGATATATTTTACCTCTGTAGTGTCCAAAAAATGCAAGATTCCGATCCATGCCATCCTGCTTCCACAGGAGAAGGTTTAGAATTTCAATGATGCAGAAACAATTTGGAGGAAATACGCTGAATAGGTATGAATCATCGGGGCTACAATCCAGATTTATCACCAAGTGAATTACATTTGTTTGGATAACTATAAAAAGATTAAGGTGGCCATCAGTTTTTCAGCGTCTAAGAGGTGCAAGACATCGTGGGCAATTTTCAGTGTGATTGTACTACAAATTCTTTTGAAGAAGGAATTATAAATCTATCGGGGCTCTGGAAAAAAAGATTAGATATCAGTGAAGGATTTTTAGAAAAATAGTATTTTCTTGGATATATAATAATCAGATGAAGAGCTTCTGAAAAGCCACTTTCATGTTTGGTTGACCCCTCTGTCTCTCAATCTCTTTCTTCCAATGAATTTTAGCTTACTAAAAAATGATTGTCACACTGACCCCTACACATTAATTCTTCTATAATGAAATTCTTGTCATTATAACTGCCGCACATGTATTGTACGTTACCAAAGTTTCAGTAAGGAACACAATTATCGAAGCATACTGCAATAACTGTAATGTGTATTCAGTTACATTGTCCGGTTATTAAATTAAAACAAGGTGTTAGAAACTTGCTGTGTTGGCAGTGAATCAGGGAAAAATTCATTGAATCCGTTGAAAATAGAAACTTAAACCAAGACCCATTCTGCCACTAAAAGCTGCAAATGCCTGGAAGTTCGAGTATCAGATGAAGTTTTGTTCAATAAAGTGAAAAAAAATTCTGATGGAATAAAAAGGAAAGTTTCTAAACTATGGTAAATGTCTGTAATACTATCCATCAATCATGCATTAAAACCTTGCAATGTTTTAACCAGGATATGCATCACATCTGAACATTCGAAGACTTGTAAAATACAAGTAATCACGTGTAAAGGAAAATATGAGTTAGCGATAACATCATGGCAAAAAGAGAGAAACTATTGGAGAAGAATGCAAAGACGGAAATGTTTAGCACAACAAACACTAGTTTGCTAACTGACCCCTTGGAAAACTAATACTGAGTGGATACTAATAAAAAGAATTTTTTTTTTTTAACAGTTTAACGTCCCTTTTTAACAACGTGGTCTTTAGAGACGGGAAAGGAGGGGGCAAGGAATGGGAAGGAATTCGGCCATGGCCTTTTGAAGGAAGCATCCCGGCATTCACCTGGAGTTATTGGGGAAACCATGGAAAACCCAAATCTGGATGCCCGGACGGGGATTCGAACCGCCGTCCTCCCGAATGCGAGGCCAGAACGCTATCCGTTACACCACCACGCTCGGTAATAAAAAGAAGATTTAGGAACATGGTTATACTCACAAATGGGAAAAACAGAGAATAGAAGAAATAATTAATATTTTGATCGGAGGAAGCAAGACTCCAAACAGTCGTTAAGGAAAGTGCAATGTCAAATACCGATGTAGCAGTTCCTTCAACACTACGGAACGTTTAAATTGCGGATACAGTAAATTTTCACAAATATACTGTACGATATGCAAACAGTTCCTTCGAAATCTATTTAAAAAACCCAACCCATTTGAAAAACTTAGATGTTCTGCGAATGTCAGAAGTAAACAAATGATGAGAAGTGATTACGAAAGCTTCCGCGCTCACTGTATGTATTATCTAGGTCCTCCGGAGTGGAGCCGCGTCAATATATTTAAACCCTAACGTTTCTGCCATCGTGCTGTGGCCTTTCTTCAGAGGACAGAAGGCCACTAGCACGATGGCAGAATCGTTAGGTTTAAATATATCGACGCTGCTCCACCCGGACTAACCAAAATAATAAATGATGAGAAATTGATGCATAAAAATTTTATGGTACGAACTGATCGACCCCAAATAACAACAGAAGATAGTTGAAAACAAGAATAGATTACAGATGAAACAATTCCAGAAGGAAAAATAAGATACTACATATCTCCTATAATCTACTGAAAGATTTTAGTATTACAAAATGTAAGTTGTAATTGGTTTACTGGATTGAAGAATAATAAATTAAATAACAATCTAGCAGAGGGTAAAGACCACAAAAAATGATTGAGAATATCGTATAATTTAGGAGGATATTTTTGCTTTACTAATGCTCTTGTTCGGAAGGTGAATCATCCAAAAATCTAGTCAAAAAATTAATATTTCTGACTTTTCAACTGTACACATGTGAATGAATGATATCACACTTCAGAATAATACTATTATATTGATGGCCGAGTTTTAATGTTGTTGAGCCTCCCATTGATACGGGTTATACTAACATTTACCGACGATTATAATTATAAAGCAAGAATATTTTCTTCCTAAATTAGACATAAGATTAACAGTTTGCTACTGAAGCCAAATATGTCGTTTATAAACAGACAATTTGCTGGGAGACAGCGGTCATAAATTAATAATCGCCGAACGACGTTAGTGCCCAATGTACCTATTCGAACAGAAACCCAGTATCGCAGCCATATTTCGCAAGTAATGTATTGGATGTCCTTGAATAATGTACTCCTTAATCAGTTAATGGGCCAACCGCAATCGATAACATTTTAATTCGATGGAGCCATAATCTTGCGCTGTGTTTGGAGCGGTTGGTACGGCGCAATCCAATAACTGTTTTTCTGGGCCGCCATTAAGATAGATTGGGTCGGGCCTGCGATGAGACCGCTCTCCTCCGGCCAGACACAATTTTCCGCAAAGTTGACGCTAATGGTCTCCTCCCCCCGAACCCTCCCCGGGCACAGAGTACACAAACAATCTCACCAGCGCCAAGTTTGACCTTTCGGAACTGCTTCCCGCGCTAGCGTGAGTCTGGTCCGCGCACGCACATACAAACACACTGCGCAAACAAGCGCCGCTGAAAGCCCTCGACGTCGACAGCCGTGGCCGGCCGACCGACCGGCGACTCCCGAGGACGCCTGAGAGGAAAGTTTGACGTCCGGCCACCGGGCACAAGTAGATCACTCATTAAACCTAATGAACCAGTGCCCAGCTGCAAACGGCTCAGGAGATCCTTGATAAGGTGGCCGGCACTTGGGACATCCTTCACTAAAGTCCTCATCATGAATGAAATTTTTTGAGGCCCTTAAATTGACCCTTCCCTCTTCCAAAGGTCGCCTTACGAATGATAAATTCCTAAAGAACGCTTCATTATTTGACAAAAAGCGTTAGCCATATCAATTACACAGGCCCGAATGTAGTGATTTCTTTTTCTTATTTTAATCTGTTCTTTACGGAATGTCGACAAGTAGACCAAAGAGTTGCGAGAAGGTTATGAAGAAAAACTAGAAAACTGGAATTCATGAACGAACCACTTGCCTGTAGCAACTTCAGCAAACCATGGTGAACCGAAATCTGGTTGAGTCAGTCACGTACTCAAGTCGCACACTCACATAAATTTAGCAGTCTCGCAAAAAATCCCACAGGTAGGGTTGCCAACCGTCCGGTTTTCGGCCGGACTGTCCGGTTCTAACGCGATTTGTCCGTGTCCGGTTCACTACATGCGACCGGACGCAAAATGTCCGGTTATTAAGAAATTTTAAAAATTATGGAAATAAACATGGTCGCGTAGCTCCTTATTCCCTTCCCGCTGAACGTAATTCAGCTGTTTCACTCTGTGTTCAAAAGTTGACAGCAGTTGGTCGCATATCTGATTGCCTTGAAGCGACTGATCTATTGCCTCAGTAACCTACCCGGCACCTCACATATACATAATCAGTAATTTGTCGAAGAAAGTATGGAAACGTTATTGTTGTTCCAGAAAGGAGTGGCTCTCAAATGACGAATTTAAAACGCAAAGTAAACGATTCCTCTGCATATTGCCAAGTGTGTAAAACGAATTTTACTGTAAAATTTTGCGGCATAAAAACAACGAAACATCATGCGAGTACAGAAGGACATGTGAGGAAAAGAAAATCTACATCTAAACCAGCAGTTTTAAACTTTTTTTTTATTTTTTTAAGTGGGTGTGCTGAAGAAGACACTATTTCTTCTGCAGAGGTTTTGTTGACATCATTGCATTATTAATTTTATTAAATATTTGTGATTAATATTACAAACAAGAGAAGACTACATCCAATATTTTTTTCTTATAGTTCCCTGTTGTTATAACAACAATTAATTGTAAAAATAAAAAACTAATTACTCTGTAAATTTTACTTTTTCTAACATACGTACCCCCCCTCCCCCCACTCTCCTCTTTCCCTTGTGGGTTTTTGTCCCGTCGTGGAGATATGAAATGTTAGCATTTGTCCGGCCGTGGAAATCTGAAAAGTTGGTAACCATACCCACAGGTATCGAAGTGACACATCCAAAAATGTGAAGTTACGAAATGACAGAACTATCATTTTTTAAAAAATGTTTTAAGCATGTAATATGCATGTAATGGTTAATCCCACCCAGCAACACCATTGATTATAAGGCAACAATGGTCAACCATGCGTACCAGCAATGGACGAGGAGCTGGAATGAATCTAAACAACACAGAGGCCGACAGTACGCTCTAGTACAGACGTATCGTCCACGAAGACCATGGTATTCAAGATGGAACTCTCAATGACGGTACATCACATCTATGATCTGTATGAGATTCAACCACGGCGCATTCCGTAGTCACCTTTATCGCATCCAGGCGGTAAACACACCCTACTGCACATGTAACGGACAGGCACTACAGGACCTCAATCATTTATTATTCAACTGCTCTAATTTTTACCAACGGCGAGCAACTTTCATCAAGACTCTCGTGCGAGCACAGCAGCCTCTTCCAACATGTATTACTGTACTACTCGCTACAAACAGCAACTAAATCTATAGTATCCTTAAATAATATATTAACTACGCTGACATTCATATTTAATGCATCTACTTGTATATATCTGTAATTTTTTTAATTTTTTTAAATTATAAAAATTGTTATTAACTTGTAACTATACCAGGCTAACTGTATGGCCTATTAAAGACCTAAAGTAAAAAATTAAAATAATTTAATGGTTAATTGTTAATTAGATAATTTCTTTACTATATTTTTGGTATTGTTGAAAATTATTATTCAAGAGGCGGTGTTGGTAAATAAAATGAGGGTGGCACAATTAAATGACTACACAATTATAAATTTGCTTTTATTAACGAGATATATTCATGCTGGATAAAAAAATAGATTTTGGTTATGAAGTTATCTTAGTCACTGAGAATACGGTTCAAGGACTGCTTTGTGGATCATGTGACTAATTAGTGTCTGATAAAAATAGTCACGAAGTGATTTATGAAGATATCGTTTGTCGGCTTAAGGTGCCACGGCATTCCAGGCACTCCCTGGGGATTTTCTTGAAGAAGCGTGGAGAAGGCGGCTTGTCGGTGTCAGAGAAACTAGAATCTGATCCTATGTGGTGTGAGGCTCGCAGGTTCTTCGGTCACCGCAGTATGCTGTCAACGTCAGCCAGATATTCTGTACGGTACTGCGACATAAGCCAATCAGTCATGGTGTTAGCTGGACGAGAGTCCACCTTTCTCCTTGAGTCACGTTCTTGGCTACTTTTATAGCAGCTGACTCTACTCTCAGAGTTCAGTCTACAACGATTCAATAAAGTAACGGTAGAATAACCTATTGGCGCACGTTAGTGAGGTAATTTAGATTGCACACTATACAAAATATTTGATTGGTGTTCAGTCTCCGGGAACTAGCGAACTAGTGAGCACATCCTGAGCTCATGGTGAACAATCGGATTGTCTCGTTATGTCGGGCGATTATAGTTAACTAAAAATGTCTTTCTAGTTACGGTTCTCCCAAACATTGGGATATGCGTCTGCCCGTTGACATGAGTGGTTGGTCCGATGCGACATCACCCCAGCGTGTCTTGAATCGTCATTCGTAACCACTATAACACGCCCAATTGCATATTGAATGCTATACGTAACAACTTTTGCTATCACAGATTTTCTTAAAAAAGAAAGTATCATTACTCTTCTAACGAAAACTGAAAGGAAACAAAATACATTTTATATGCACTAAAGGGGGTTCTTCTATGCAATATAATACAACTACTGAGGCAACGTATATAGCTTTTCCATACAGATTAAGGAAAAACATATGGAAGTTCGATAAGCCAACATGCATCTTCTCTATCAACAAGAAACTCATCATATATTAGTAAATGCTCCTTGCAGAGTACTACTAATCAAGAATGGGAGATAGTGAAAATCATCATTACAAAAGCGGCGTTTGAAGCTTTTGGTAAAAGTAATAAATTATTAACTACACAACGATTAAAAGTATGAAACAATCATTTTGCAAAATCACTGAAGAGTTGGAACAGGCATATCTGAAATAACTGGAAAACTCTTCCGATCTCTATGTATTTGAACACAAACAACAGCTATACTCAGGAGAAAAGCTGGGAGAATTACATAATCGCTATACAACCTGATCTTCACCGTGGTCAGGAAGGAGTGCTGAGATATTGGAAGAAAACAGTCGAAGGTAAACTGATTCACAATATCGTACTTGAAAGAGATTGGTTATGTCATTGACATCCAGGGCAGATCAAAACGAAAACAACCCTGTAATAGATTTCACTGTAGAAATCAACAAACATGTGCATCCAATAACAGTGATTGAGCCAGGCCCCATGATGTGATGACATGGGAGCAGAGTTGTTCAAGTTCTCATAAAATAAATTTAAAATTGTTTTATTTAATTTTTTAAACTGATTATGGGTTTATGTACATGAACCAAAGGAGTGAAATTGAACATAGTGTGTTTCATATTCAAGAAAAGAGATCAAAAACATAAAATTATTGACGTATATGGTCTGTTGTGTACAGCAGACATATATATATACAAAAACAAAAAAAAAAAAAAAAAATAAATGAAAAGGCACATAGCGTAACAGCAGGAGCTCTTATGAAAGATACACAGAAAGGCTTCCGAGAGGGAAGATGAAGGAAAATTTTACAAAGTAAATACAGATCATGGATATTGACTAAACAAACAATACAAGCAGCTGATAAGACGTTTCTGACCGGCTACACTTTAATAGATAATATAGGAAATGAAGAAATAAAGGAACAATTGATAATTTTTAATCTAAATGAGAAATTAAGTAGATATATGAACAAATGGACGGAACATGTAATGCGCTGGAAGACTCCAAACAAATTCAGGTGCAGTTAAATTACAAGCCAAAGCAGGGAAGAAGGAAGATACTTGGAAATGTATACAAAACGAAATGTGTTGAAGGTGGATCGAACCATAAACGGTTTATGGTTTGAAGGTAATGATGATGATAGCAAAATTGATTTTTTTTGTTAAGTGTTTATTTACTTGCACTGAATCACTTGCTTATTTTCTTTAGGTTATGATCTAAATTGTTTTTGTGAATTTATGCTTGTAATATAATTAAACTATTACAATTTCATCTCGAAGTACGGTATTTTCATTTCAGTTTTGAGTGCGAGATCATACACGTTTATTAGTTACAGTAGTATACTAAAATTCTACTTCCTGAAAGACAAAATGTCTACCAATACGTAAATAAACCAGGAGGCGGGCTGATCAACAAATTTGTAGTATGACTGATATAAAGGATTCAGGTTGTATTTGATCAGGCAGAAGAACAAAATGCCAGGCATTTTCTTGCAAAGACTCCGGACAAGACACAGAAGGAATAAAAAAAATAAAAAATGTTGCAAATAAAATAGATGCTTAAATAGAAAGAAAGGATCAAGATTATTGTTAAATCCAAAACGAAATTGGTGATGGTGAAAGCATCGTAGACTGAATAATCCAGTGAACGTAACTCCAACATCAGATTGGTGACAAAAGATAAATTATCGTTAGCAATGATCAATAATAAATTAATAAAATAAAATTATGATTTTTAGTTACACTACAATGTAAAAACGTGTAGACTAGTAAAACCTGTATTTGTTTTATTTGTCTTAGTATCTTCTTGCGAGTGATATTCAGTTAGAAGCTGTTGTTTCAAAAATTTAAAAATACTAATTGTTATTGTGGTTCTTAGCCTCAGTTTTCATACTTTGAGACGACGTAATCTATACTACGCTTGATTTCCAAATTTCTTATATAATAATCAACAAAAAAATGCACATTTCCTGTATGGAATTACGTTCATAAGTAAATGCTTACTTTTTTTTTTTTTTGCTGTCGTCAGTCTTTAGACTGGTTTGATACAATCCTCCATCCCTTCCTATCCTGTGCTAACCTCTTCATTTCTACATACCCGTTACAACCCACGTCCTCAATTATCTGCTTCATATATTTTAATCTCTATCTACCTCTACAGTTCTTACCTTCAACTGTTCCCTCCACTAACAAATTTACCAATCCAGCATGTCTCAAAATATGACCTACCAGCCTGTCTCTTCTTCCATAAACTTCTTTTCTCACCCATCATTTCCAAAACTCTTTCATTTCTTACTTTGTCTGTCCACCTAATTTTCAGCATTCTTCTGTAGCACCACATTTCAAATGCTTCAAGTTTCTTTCTTTCCGGTATTCCTAAAGTCCATGTTTCGCTACCGTAAAGTGCTGTGCTCCACACATAGAGTTTTAAGAAGTTCTTTCTAATTCCTAGATCAATATTTGAAACTAAAAGGTTTCTCTTTTTCATGAAGGCTCTTTTTGCTAGTGCTATTCTGCTTTTAACATCATTCCTGCTTCGGCCATCGGTTGTAATTTTGCTTCCCAAGTAACAGAACTCACTCACTTCTCCTATTGCATCAGATCCTATTTTTATATTTAATCTGCTAGTATTGGTATCATTTCTGCTACATTTCATCACTTTTGTTTTACTTTGATTTATATTCAGTCCAAAGTCTTCCTTCAGTATTTTGTTCATGCCATTCAATAATAAAGACAGAATTGCTTCCCTTGTACCGCGATTTTTCCTAAACCCAAACTGATCTTCACCTACTATCTCTTCTACTACCCTTTCCATCCTTCTGTATATTATTCTGGTCAGTAATTTTGAAGCATGTGATGTTAGACTAATGGTGCGATAATTCTCACATTTGTCGGCTTGTGCTTTCTTTGGAAGTGTGAAGATGATATTTTTATTAAAATCAGTAGGAATTTCTCCTGTTTCATAACTTTTTGATATCAGCTTGAATAATCTTTCGATTCCTTCCTCTCCTAGAGATTTAAGAAGTTCTGCAGGGATCTCATCAATTCCAACTGCCTTATTTGCTTTCAAGTCATTCAGAGCTTTATTAAATTCTGTCCTCAAAACAGGATCTCCTAAGTTATCAATGTCGATATCGCCTTCCTTTTCCAATACACTATTGTTCAAGTCGTCCCCATCATACAGTTTCTCAATGTATTCCTTCCATCGGTTAGCTCTATCTTCTGAGCTTTAAAGAGGTTTCCCATCGGCAGTTTTAATGTTCATACCTCTTTTCTTCATTTCTCCAAAATTCTGTTTGATCTTTCTATATGCAACATCTACTTTTCCTACGACCATTTCCTTTTCTACTTCTTCACACTTTTCTTGTAGCCATTTTTCTTTTGCTATTTTGCATTTCCTATTTATTTGATATCTAAATTGCCTGTACTGCTCTCTTCCTGCTTCATCCTGAGCATGTTTGTACCTTCTCCTTTGATCCATCAGCTGCAAAATTTCTTCTGTGATCCAAGGTTTTCGGGCAGCTTGTTCCCTAAAGCCTAAGGTTTCTTTGCCAGCTTTCATTATTTCGGTCTTTAATGCATTCCATTCATCCTCGGTTGAGCTCCTTTCACAGTTAATTCTTAGACCTAAGTCTACCATTTCGGCAAATTTTTCTCTTGTGCTAGATTGTTTCAGTTTATTCACTTCTAATCTGTTCTGCTTATACTGCTTCCTTATTCGCTTGAATTTCAGCCTGCACTTCATTACTATCAAATTGTGGTCCGAGTCTATGTCTGCTCGTGGGTACGCTTTACAGTCTAGAACTTGATTCCTAATGCTTACTTAGCTGCCTGCTAACTGCATTCTCAGCTTGGACCAATCATTGAGCAACCAACTAGTCTTCTTCAACGAGATCTGTCACTCCTTCTCTAGAATGTATATGGGCCAATACTTAATAATATTTAATTAAAAATTGCTATGGAGCGCAATTTCCCTACACACCAATCTTCCCCGTTTCCTGCACACACCCAAATTTGTCCTCTGCAAATTTTAGCTTGAAATTCTTTCCACGTTTTTGGCAAATTATTCATCATTTCTCTTGGTAACTTATTCCAATATCTGACACCCTTACATAAAAAAGAGAATCTTCCCACATCCTTGTGCCTGAAATCGAGTTCCAGCTTGTGGTCATGGTCATCTTTTCCCTTCCATGCATTACTTTTAATTCTTACACCACTATCTTTACACGCCTCATCACCAACATACGCCATGTACACTCCCATAACCCTCTTTACCCTCTTCCTGTCTTACAATGAATCCCATTCCAGATCTTTAATCATATATCTTACTGATTGCGTTCTGCGATAATTACCAGCGACAAATCTAGCAGCCCCTTTATGCACCTCCCTCCCCCCCCCCCCCCCCACCCCCAACTCCTGTATTTGATACTCAAAATGTGGGTCCCATACTACGCTACCATATTCAAGCAATGGTGTGACCAAAGTTTTGTAACCCATTTCCATTACTTCTCTCGTACATACCCTCATCGCTCTCTCCAATAATGCAGAATTTTGAAACCTTTTCCTACTACCAGTCGAACGCTTCCTGACCATTTAAGCTTGTTATCAAATCTAATGCCAAGGTATTTAAATTTTAAGTCTTCAACAAGCAATTCTTTCCCCGCCGTATAATCATAATCAACCTTTAGTTTTTTATTTGTGTATCTAATAGGTTGAGTCTTCTTTGCATTTACCTTCATCCCATGTTTACCAGCCCAACTAGATATTCTGTTCAGATCATCCTGCAGCTGTTTACATTCATCTATCATTTTGATCCTTTTATATAGCCTTATGTCATATACAAAGAATCAACACAATTATTCATTAGAATAATGAATAGCAATGATCCCAATACGCTACCCTGTGGCACTCGCATTTTTACTTCCACTTCTTTTGACACTGCATTTCTTACCATAATTTTCTGTTTTCTACCTTTTAAAAATTCTTCTACCCAGCAAATCACTTTCTTATCCACTCCAATAGTGTTTACCTTATTTACTACCATTTTATGGCTCACTCTGTAAAACGCCTTTGAAAGATCTAGTACTTCACTATCAATTTGGCCTCCCTTGTCCATTTCGTCAGAGATATCTTGCATATATCCCATCAACTGAGATTCGAATGAATATCCTTGCTTAAAGCCATGTTCCTTACTTGAAAACCACTTACGCTCCTCACACATATTTTTGATGTGGTTGCATATCAATCTCTCCATTAATTTACTTACCACTAATGTCAAACTGGTCGGCCTGAAATTTTCGACTCTATTTCTCACCCTTCCTTTACGTACCGATATTACTAACGTACTTTTCCAGTCCTCTGGTAAGTATCAAGTATCCAAACTCAGTTTAAATAATATTTCAAGATAAGGTGCAATGTCCCATCCGGCCATATTTAAGACATCTGTAGTAATATTATCTACACCAGCCCCATTATGTGTTTTCAGCTTTCTTAGTTTCTTCATGATATCCTCAGGATGAATTTCAAATTTTTTGGTCTGCTTATTTCTACTTGTGTTGTTAAGATCGTTCTCCAATTTAGACCCTCCAGTTTTTGATATATTGTCCCTAATGCTCTCACTAAACCAATTACTTAAAATCTCTAACGTTTTCAAATTCTCAGTAACTTTTTCTCCATCCTTATCTACAAGCGTCACAGTACCCTCCCTTCCCCTGAGTTTTTTTTTTAAACATAGCCATAGAAATTTCTAGATGTACCAGTCAAAGGTCCCCCTACACTGACAATATTATTCATAAACCCATCTTTAGGAAACTTCTTAGCTATTGTTAAGTCGTAGTTTAGTTGTTTTAAATATTCCCTACTACACTGATATCTCTTAACTCTGTTATGTTCTCTTCTTACCAACCTCTTTAACCTCCTCACCTCCCTATTATAGTAAATAGGTTCTCTACTTCTCTTTATTTTCTGTTCTGGAATAAATTTTTCTTTCTCCTTTCTTATTATCTCCTTGAACGCTTCCCACCTTGACTCTACTGTACTTGTGCCTTCCTTCCATTTGCTGAAACATTCTCCGAAATATCTCTTCAAACTTGAAATCTGTGTGTGTGTGTGTGGTTTTTTTTTTTTTAATATTATTGTACCTATTTCCACCTTCAATTGTGGCTCCTGGTTCACTGAATCCTCTAATATTCATCAGAACAAAAGCGAAGTGAATAGGTGCATCGAGTACTGGTAAGACTTTTCGACTTCAACGGGTGCCATGTCAGTGAGTTCAAACGAGGCAGAATGACTGGGCTTCGGGAAACGTGTACTGTAACATTGGGGCACGCACATGGTACGCTGCCATGACAGTGATACGTGTAGTAGGTCGTACAGCATCGATCGGACACTGTACCACACAGTGTGACCACAGCACGGGATGGTCGGAGTCGTGACCGCACGGCCTTTGCTAACAGAACAGCCTTGTCCACAGTGTTGGCTTGATGTTGGAACACTGCAGCGAGTGTGAACATGTTCGCTGAAACCTGGACTCGTGATACTCATGCCATTAGGTTTGCTTCCAATCACATGTAACCACCAACCCATCAGACTGTAATGGGTACCCAAACGCCGTCACTGGAGTGTTGAATGACAAAATACGAGTTTTTGGAAAACTTAAACTTGTCCTACAGTGAAAGTCGCATACGTGCTATAGGCTACTACGATGAACGTCATAGGTTCAGACTGCGCCATTGAGCGGAATGGCGGGCAAATGCTAATGTGTTATGGATTAGGGTGCCGTTGGCTATAATGTGCGATCTGAAAAGGAAATGGTATATCAAGAAGCTTTCAGATCCCATGGCCCTGCATCTACTTCAGGCAGCCCTAGATGGCATATTTCACCATGACAATTCCCGGCCATATATGGCGAGAAATCTATAAACCTTCTTCGAAGAGCGACGGGTATCACTGCTTCTCTGGCCTAGTCGTTCACTTGACATGTCATCTACAACCTGTCTGGATATGATCGGCCGGCAACTTGTTCGTTCTGGTCCTGTTTAAGCCACTGTCAAATCTTTGTGGATTTGTAGAAGTCCGTTCTCCGGTAGAACATCTACGCTATCTTTGAATCCATGCCACGAAGTCAACAGGCTCTGATTGAGCACGTGCCGGCTATACACCTTACAGAGTTCCCACGGTCAAAGTGTATGTACAGGTAAGTAATTCTAATTATTTGTGTGTTGTCATGTCTTTAATCTGTGGAATAAATTTCATTGTAATCACATGTCTCTTTATTGATGTAGCAATTTTCACAAATAATAATATATATAAAAATACTGCAATAAAAATTTTGAATATTATATCAGATTTTCTGAAGAAAAAAGCAACTACTTAATAGCTATCTATATATTTACCAAACAACCTTAGAATTGCAACATGTTATTATTAGTTTTTTCTCATGATCGCCAAAAAATGTTAATGGAGATTTATAACGTTAGATGCGACATTTACGTTAACCAAGATTTGTTTGGTTTCAGGACTTATTGTAGTGTTGATGAATACTGATATTTTAATATTTCATTAAAGATATTTACTATGTTAGCAGAAAAATTCAAACATTCAACACTGAGTTAACAACGAAAAGCAAAAAATATAAAAAATTCATGAAACTGTAGTTACAATGTGCTCTGACTACGTATTAATCTACTATATAATTTCGTAAGCTCACTCACTCATCCACTCACCTCGCTAGCTATTGGCTGGAGAACGGTGTCACGAGTCAGCCTTCGTTCGCAAAACAGCGACCAGAGATATCACTAGTAGAAATTCGTCGTTATGTTGGCAATTTAATAGCAAATCAACTGCTATCAAATTAATTGCCATAATACATTCATTAAGCTCGATTTTCGTAGCGTTTCATAGTTAAAAAAATACTGATAAATTTGCGGCTGAAATAACGTTGATCTTCTTTTCAGTAACATCTTTCAAATTAAAGCAACTTAAAAAAAAAACTTTAAAAAAAAATTCGTCATGGTCTCTACTGTAACCATAAATGCCAGTTGTCCTTCCTGCTTGGCATAAATTTCAGTTTGTTGCTTGACCAAAGCTTATGTACTATGGTTTATTTGCTTTTCAGATATTTAACTGACCACTTTTGTAGATGGTCTTTATTAATGTTCCCTGCACGTGAATTACTGTTTTTTTTTTTTTTTTTTTTTTTTGTTTTTTTTTTTTTTTTTTTTTTTTAAAGTGTACATCAAACTAAGTATGTTACCGAATCAACTATTCTGACAGTTCATTTATTCGGAGTTGCTCAACTGTTTAATAATATGGAAAGTGTATTAAGTTCTATGGCCATTACATATAGTGTGACCAATTTTTACATTATGAGTGTTTGCCCACTCTCAACTAAAACAACGCAATGCTTTCGAAACAAACAGGAATTTTTTAAGTTTTACAGAATGATTTTTAAGGGTCAAATACAAGTCAAGTTTGTATTTAAGCAAATTCGAGTCTATGACCTCTAAAGCAATTATATGACTGCGCTATCGTCCCTGTTCGTGTTTAATACCTACCTCTATTAATGTTTCTGAGTTCTTCAGGCTCAAGAGATTTTATTCACCCTGAAACACAAGTCAACTTTGTATTTGGTCAAATCCGATCATCCTGTCATTATCTTTCATCCTAAAAACTGGAACTAATCCAGACCCGTGAAGATACGCTTAAAACGGTCACGGGCTTGCACTATAGTGGCAGTCATGAAATTAGTCCTGTGAAGGTCACGGAGTATCCGAACAGTGATGTAAATCAGCAAAAAAATACACTTTCAGTAATGAGTGCGAAAAAATTTCTAAAACATAATACTTAACATGCGGAACAAGGTGATGTGCTTAGTAATTGCAAATATTTGTGTAACTGTTTTTAAAAAAATAGTAATTTGTTTCTATGAAAATTAGAAATCAAAATACTTTTTCACTTCAACCGACAGAAAAAGCAATAAAAATAATAAGAAATAACTAAAAAAAAATTATGCGCCTTTCTGAAAGTTAACAGACTCATACCGAATACATTCTATTCATTAAATAGGGAATCATGTCAATGAAAAAAATAAAAGTTACACGAAGCGCTTAGTTGTTTCGACTGTGTAATGTAAAATGTTGTCGCTGACTAACTTCCGTTTTATTTCTTTACGTAAAAACTTCCAGCGCGAAAGTTTCTAAGAAAATACGGAAATTAATTCTGGTAGCAGGCAAAGCCTCTTCAGACAACCCCTTTTGGATTCTTTCACAGTTTGTATTTGCGCATGCTCCAGTGCCGGCTAGTCGGTCGGTTCGTTTACAACTGAGAAACATATTTCCTGTCCTCCACAGAAAAGTTTTTTTCAGCTTCTGTAAGAATTATTACTGTCATTGTACACAATGGACCATACATGACAAATTTCGCGAGAAATCTTCAAAAGCAAAGACAAAACGAAAATTAATTTATCAAATATGAGGAACCGATTATACATAGAAATGACTGCCACAAATACCTCCATGTCAGTGTTTGTAATTAATCGAAGTTTTTTTGCGTATTAGTTATTGGTAATATTCCTTAAAAAAATACTTTAAAATATCTGCTACAATGTTTTTAATTAGGTTTCCAATGCCCAGGCGGCCTGCAGGTTCGCGAATAATACTTCTGTCTGTTAATACACTAATTGCATGATTATGTTCCTGAACATCACCACCATTAACATTACTCGAATAGGCCTTAAACTAAGGAAATAAAGCGACCGCGTGCAAAGATACGCATGGACGACCGGCAAAAGCTAATGTGGCAATGTCGCCGTCCAACCAAGGGACAGAGGGTTGGTGCGGGCAGGGGAGGCAGTGGAGACTACGTGACCTTGGCAGTTCTAATTTCATGACGCCGACTATGGTAGAAACTAAATAATTCAGAACATTACCATTACTGTGTCGGATTCTATCGTTAGCTTCCTCCGCACTACACATTTGCGCCAAGTCTGCACCGGCAGCGAGGGTGGGGGATTCAACTGCAAGTAACGGTTGTCAGAAGTTGGTGGATTAATTTGGCGGTCCGCCTGGGCTGTTGTTCAGTTTTTGAGGTAACTGTTATAAGCGGTGCCAGGCGCACCGGCTCGACGGCAGGTACTGTAGATAGCAGGGCACAGTGGCGAGAGAGGCGAGTCAGCACAATTCGGAACGTGACGCACGGCGGAGCGTGGCGCTGAATATTCCCCACACACTGCCGACAACTCGGCGAAGAGTGCGCGCGGGTATCAACATTCCCACTTGATCAGTTACTGAGTAAAACATTGTTCCGAATACGTGCAAACCAACTATTGAGACACGACAAAACACACAAAAAACGAAAAACTGTTTGGATACGAATGATGTAAAACATTTAACAAAACTAATGATCGCACAGGGGTCAAAATTCGACCGTAATTCATTAAGTTATGTAGTTTCTTTCGTGAAAGGGTAATAATCATTTGAATTTGTTCTATTGCGTTTGCATAGATATATCATATACTGTATACATTGACGTCGTTGGCTGCCAGCTTGTGTTGTTTGCCTTAATTCCCTGCAATACCTGTAAAATTAAAATAACACACTCCACACTGGACTGTATCCTTAATTTTAGCTTCTGAACTAACCATATCAAATGATGTAATGTATTTATGAATGTTTTCAAAATAATTTTTGCCTTTTTATTTATCGATGGTTCAATTGAATTTAGTCCATCATACAATGATTTAAAATATTCATTTTAGATTTAAGACCGGTAAAACTGCTTTTGGTTTATGACAACATGAAGTAAATGCAGTCCTTTCACTTGAAGTGGCTTTGTTTCGAAATGTTTTGCATTGCAAAACCTGCATTATAAATATGAAACTATCAAAATTTCTTGGAATGACATTTAGTGCTCATTTAAATGTATCCATAAAAATAATTTCATCATTTTGTGTGTTCACTATATAAATTTGGGCTATTATCATTTTGAATTTTACGAAAATAACTTTTATGTCTCTCTCTCTCTATCTATATCCCCAACCTGTCACTGTTCTATATAGAGGCATGACGGAAGTAGATATCTGAGTGAAAAAAAAAATATCCGTAATGAAATTACTGAAACTCAAAAATCAAAAAACCTTTAACCAAAGTTTAACCTTTTAAATAATAAAAAGACCATAACGTGTCTGGCAGAATTGTTACATTCCTTTTCGAAATGTTCCTTTCACAACTTCAAAGATTAATCTCTAATTTATGTGACTCTTTTGTTTCAACAAAGACCACAGAGTATCTCAATGCTGGGAATACACGTCAGATAGTTGGCTCCGATCCGATTTCACGCGCACACACGTTTGCAAATTTATTTTTTATTTCATAATGTATTTGTAACATATATTAACTATGCCTATTAGTTTTTTCTTTACTGTTGACCAAAGACCTTAGACATTGACAGAATCGCTAAATGTCGTTGCCATTAAAAAAAAAAAGACAATTGAATGTAAAGAGCGAATGTTTCATTTAATTCAATTTAATGTATTAGTAACACATATCATATATATATTTAGCTTTCCGCACTTCTTCCCCACATAAACTTTAACCAAATCTCTCACTTCACCGTGTGCGCAATATTCTTAAAAAGGGATCCGAAGTTTTCGCTTAGCGTATTAATATATAGATTACGGGTAAAACAAGACTTGGCGAGGAGAGGGCAAAGAATGGAAAATAATATGTTAACTACGAATCATTTACAAGAGGAGAAAAAAAAATTTAATTAGCACAATAATGTTACGGGTGAATACAACAGAACTAAACACGATTAGACAATTGAACATTGGCGCAATGGGAGGCATGAAGATACCATGGACGAGTAGGTTATGATCATAAGGTTATTCTTTAGCAAATAATCATTATTACCAACACAGAAATAAAAAAACATTCATCAACCCATTAAATTATGCGTCTCGTCATTAGATTCACTACAAACTAACGTTTGTGCAGTTATTTGGGACGATTTTATGTAATGAAGATTTAATTTTGCTTTTAACGTTCACTTCATGACATTTCAATCATTATGAAGAAACGTTTCCGATCTACACGTATTCCTTTTAGTAATTATTATAGCCTAACTTCTCTTTATTAATCGACTGCCACTGATGTAGTACTTTTCTTACTAATGTATAATAACCGACCAGTTTCTCAGTTTTAACTTGAAATATCCTTTTTTAATTAGGTTATTAAATCGGTTCAGAGAAGCCAACGATCGTTGATCTTTTTGCTGGAGACATGTAACTCGACTGGTGACAAAAATAATGAGCGACCAACTCCATTACTTATCTAATTGTGACAAGCGTCTTTCAAAAAATTACTTGTTATTATTTTTGATGTTCCTGAAAGATAGGAAGAACACAATGTACTTGAGATTTCGCATCCTCCAAAAGTGGAACCATTCATTATCATAGTCTTATGCAACTCTACAGTATTTGTGTACATGTTTCTTCTAAATATTGGGTGTGGATCTTCTTGTGTATGAATATGATAGAGGTATAAAGTGAAACCAGTTTCCGACCCTTCAAGTCTTTTTCGAAAGATAGTGAAGAGATGGCCTGGTTTAATGACTCCATCCGATGATTGAATAAGCACTAATATTGTCAGACATCCTCATTAAACACTCACTTTCTACAGGTTTGAAATTTAATCCAAGTGTCTTGTACTCAATCTGTTAAGTAGAAGTTTTTTGTCCTGTCTAACCACGGCTCGCACGGTCAGTGAATCAGGCAATAGAAACACTGCAAAACTGTGCGAGTCGTGAGGATCCTGTGTTTTGATAATTTGTTTATACCTTCTCTGCAAGTGTTACGCGCAATAGTAATATGCGACTTCTCGATAATGTTCCCCTCCGAAGTAACAATGAGGAACGTCATTTGCTATTCATTTTTTTTTATTTTTTTTGCTGTCGTCAGTCTTTCGACTGGTTTGATGCAATCCTCCATCCCTTCCTGTCCTGTGCTAACATCTTCATTTCTACATACCCCTTACAGCACACATCCTCAATTATCTGCTTCATATATTCTAATCTCTGTCTACCTCTACAGTTCTTACCTTCGACTTTTCCCTCCACTAACAAATTAACCAATCCGGCATGTCTCAAAATATGACCTACCAACCTGTCTCTTCTTTCTGTAAGCTTCTTCCACAAACTTCTTTTCTCACCCATCATTTCCAAAACTCGTTCATTTCTTACTTTGTCTGTCCACTTAATTTTCAGCATTCTTCTGTAGCACCACATTTCAAATGCTTCAATTTTCTTTCTTTCCGGTATTCCTAAAGTCCATGTTTCGCTACCATAAAGTGCTGTGCTCCACACGAAGAGTTTTAAAAAATTCTTTCTGATTCCTAGATCAATATTTGAAACTAAAAGGTTTCTCTTTTTCATGAAGGCTCTTTTTGCTAGTGCTATTCTGCTTTTAACATCATTCCTGCTTCGGCCATCGGTTGTAATTTTACTTCCCACGTAACAGAATTCTCTTACTTCTCCTATTGCATGCGATCCTATTTTTATATTTAATCCACTAGTATTGGTATCATTTCTGCTACATTTCATCACTTTTGTCTTGCTTTGATTTATATTCAGTACAAAATCTTCCTTCAGTATTTTGTTCATGCCATTCAGTAACTTCTCAATATCCTCAGCCCTCTTTGCTAACAAGACAATGTCGTCAGCAAATCGTAGCATACTGATTTTTTCTCCCTGAAAACTTATGCAACATGGAAATTTTTCTTTGACTTTCTTCATTGCTTCTTCTACATACAAGTTGAATATTAACGGGGATAGACTACATCTTTGTCTCACACCCTTTTTAACTGATGCACGTCTCTCGTGATTCTCTACTTTTATTATAGCCACCTGATTCTTATATAGTTTATAGAGTATTCTTCTATCTCGATAGTTTAGACCTGACTTCTTTAAAATTTTGAACATCTTGTTCCACGTAACATTATCAAAAGCTTTTTCTAAATCAACAAATGCCATAAAAGTATCTTTGTTTTTCTTGATCCGCCCTTCAAGTATTAATCTTAGAGACAGAATTGCTTCCCTTATACCGCAATTTTTCCTAAACCCAAATTGATATTCACCTACTATCTCTTCTACTACCCTTTCCATGCTTCTGTATATTATTCTTGTCAACAATTTTGAAGCATGTGTTGTTAGGCTAATGGTGCGATAATTCTCACATTGCTATTCCTAATACACAAAAAAGAAGTTTACCACCTGACGTCCTTTCGAAACTTAGATACACTTTTCCCTTATGTTTGAGGAGGAATTAACCATCACAATCTTTTTTTTTCTTCAAAATTTCATAGCTGAACAGATAAAACGTCTAAAGGAATTCGTATGTAAGTTTACTGACGCCATGGCTCTTAACGAACAAATTTTTCTGTAGTGATAACTTCTATAGGTATTTTAGGCGATGTTCAGACGGGGATGAATTTGTGAGTCCGCAACTTCCCGTCACCGACATGGTGTGTCGTGTTGCGCGTTGGACACTTTTTCTCGTAAAATCGTATGAATTCACGGCACCGACATGCTAATGTTAACAGTGTTATAAGTATAACGCGTTGCGCTTGTATAGCAGTGTATAGATTATACTTCCATCTAATATATATAAGTACTTTTTTTGTCAATGTTAGTCATACAAACACACAGTTTTTATCCGATTTTGATGGAAATTTGTATAGGTATACTTTAAAATAAATATAAAAACAATATTTACGTGTGATTTACAAAAACTGAAAACCCTCTCCTCCTTTCCCCCCTCATCTTAATTTCTGTCAACAATGTTCATACAAACCTACAATTTTTATCCGATTTTGATAGTGCTTAGAGGTGCTGCCACCAATTCAACTATAATCTAACGTGATATTTTAATGTTTTGAGGTGTATTTGTTAGGTCACGACCTATTTACCCAGCAAGTGGCTGAAAATCACGCTGGCAGGAAGATCACATATAAAATTAACGATAATCTCTAAATGTACAAATCTGTAGTGGACTTTGCCTGATGGGTTATTTGAAACGGCATCATGGAAAAAAAAGGAAAGAAAAAAAAAGAAGATTTTGATGGCGTTTTTACAGTTTGAAAGCTTACGATTCTCCAGTTTTCCGTATGATTCTACGTGACCTGGCACCGTCACAGAAAATAATAACCTGTTTTTAACCTGAAAAGATATTATCCAAAGATATTTGATTCAATATCAACCATTTTTTGCACAATTCAGAAAGGATAAACACATAAAAATTCGGTAGCAACAATATCGAATTGTTTTTATTTGTACTAATACATTTTATTTCTCTCACACATCGTTGATAAAGGAATGGCCACATTAGTTCACATGCTTATTGACCACATCAGAATCTACATCTTTCTACTTGAAGCCACAAAATATGTGCAGACACCAAACTTTCAAGTTATGATCCATCTCCACATAATATACTGAATATACACTTTTACTTGATTACGTTTGTAACATATTATCACTTTAATTTTACTTTATTATTCTCTTGCTTTTCACGCCCCAAATTAACTAATTGCATTATTTTTGTTAATTGCTATTACATTAAAAATAAAAATTAAAATGTTTTGGACTCTTGAAACTTATATACGTTCTGTTTTCATACCTTTATTTTTTAATATCCACAAAATTCACTAATTAAACAGTAAGTAAAATGTTAATAACTTAATAATCTCTACAAAATGTTAATAACTTAATAATATCGACAAAAAGTGATGAAATTAAATTTTGGATTCTCTTGATAACAGAATTTCAATTTTGCTTTTTGGATTCTGTGAGTATTTATGTTAACTCTTTGCGCTTCTTATTGGTTTGGGCAATTTTGAGGTAGCTTTAAGAAAATTATTATTTGTCTCTCAAATTTACTGAAAATAAGTACGTTAAAATATATGAAAAGCATAAATCAAAACTTTCAGAGAGGATGAACCGCTGAAATAAGAATGTAGTTACTACGGAGGAAAATTCTTAGGTAAAATATAGGTTTCTTCCCTGTTCTGGGTCAAAGTTGCTGGCGAAAGCTTGTAAACTCAGTAATATCGCAGCTGTATGCCAGAGATAATAGAGACGCGGGTACTGAGACGCAGTCGGGCTGGGTGCAGTGATTAAGGTGCCCCCACTGAGCAGGGCCCAGTGAGGCAGCCGTCTCGCTCGTAAAGCACAGCGGGCAGCGCGGAAGCAGTTTGCAGCGAAACACCGCCTCCCGGGGAAAAACTACGCCACTGCCGCTCTCGTAAAAGCGACAAACTCGCCGCTCGATCATCCGCGCTGCTTTCTGGTCGGTTGAGCCCTGCGGGGGCGCCCGCCGTCCATTCTGACGTCGGCCAGGAGGCAGACCAGAGAGGTGTCTCTATCGCTGCCACAAGCGACGGCAGCTAGCGCGGTCTCTCATATCGAATCCAGTGGCTTGCTCAGGTGTCAAAATTAGAGCTGTAAAAGTAACGAGGTATCCGATACTGAGTAACGGGTTCGCCGCCTGACTCGAAGTACCGAATCGTTACTCACAAATTCATTTCGTTACTCACATGTTTCGTTACTCGCATTTATCGTAGAGATACGAAACACGTTCCAGCTCCCGCAGGTATCTAATTTTCACAATTTTCCTTAACAATAAAATTTACAGGTCATAATTTGTAAATTGAAAATTTGTATTGATAATTTGTATAGTTACCGTTTTTTATTGATGGCTCATTAGTGAGGTTTATTGATTCCAAACATTTATGAAATTTGTTAATTTTAAGATTTGATTACCTTCTAATTTTATTTTATAGTGTAATTTACAATATGAAAGAGTTGTCTAATAATCGTAGTATGTGATATACATCTCTGCACTTGTTATGTTCTAATAATATTTAATTAAATTGCAATGAAGCGCAAGCTCCGGTGGCAATTTTCCTACACTCTCCCTTTCCTGAATCCTCCTACATTTGCCCTCTACAAATTTTAAATTTAAATACTTTCAACGTTTTTAGTAAATTATTCATAATTTCTCTCGGTAACTTATTCCAAACCCTGAAACACTTACCTAAAGAGGAGAATCTACCTACACCCTTGTGCCTGAAATTGAATGCCAGCTTGTGTTAATGGTCATCATTTCCCTTCCAAGCATTTATTTTAATTCTTACACCAATATCTTTCCATGCCTCATCATCTATATATGAATTGTACACTCCCATGACCTTCTTCACTCCCTTCCTCTCTTCCAATGAATCCAATTCCAGCTCAATTATCATATCTCTTAAGGCGCGTTCCCACAATCCCTTGTAACGAAGGCGAGACGGGAAGCGGACGGGACCTCATTAGCCGAAGTGTAGGGACGACCGCGGGCCGCAGGTTAGTCCTAGCTTACCCGGCCGCCACCTCCTCACCACGTTGCCTAGTGTCTTTTGGCACAGAGCACTTTACAGCAACAGAAGGGGTGCGCACCGCTGCTGCAAACCGATGGCAACAGCGCACCGCTACACACGCCTATGATGTTTACCGACTCAGAGTGGGTAGCTGCGTCTCATCTCCGCTAGCAGAGGGGGCCCTGTTCCCATGGCGTGTGGCTGAGTATTCGCCCCGTCCCGTCTCGCCTTCGTTACAAGGGATCGTGGGAACGCGCCTTTACTGGTTGCGTTCTGCGATAATTTCCAGAAACAAATCTAGCAACCCATTTTTTGCAGTTCCAGAATTCCATAAACAAACAACAAGGTTCAATGACTTTATTCCTATAGCGTGGTGTTAGTTATTGTATTACTACCGCGGGATCCATGTGATCAATGCGGTACTGGCTTTGATGTTGAATGTTTCTTGTAACCGCAACGCAACAACAATTACGAATATAATCGCATGTTTGTCCTGTACCTGCGTTATTCATTTAAATGTTTTGAATACTGATATTTTTAAAATTAAACAATTAAAGCGGGAGTCAGTAGCACTCTGCCAGTAGGCCCAATTTGATGGTATGTCCACATTTATTTTAACAAATCTTTCACAAAAAGACGGAGAATTTACAAAAATAAATAAAAACAGTAAAGGAAGACAGTGAAACCTCCTATTTAAAAACAAAATACTTTGATCACATTATAATATTTATTAGATACATGTTCCTTTATCATATTAGTCTTCTATAAAGGGTTTTTGAGTAGGCTACTTTAAAAATAACCGTCATTAGTTATTGTCAGGTGAAAGGTCATGTCTTTTTTGAATGCAAACAGGTGTTTGTTTTGAAATTAGTTTATTCTTTCATACGTGTATTCATTACAGTAAATCAAGTGTACGTTCACAAGTTTTCCGTAAGATCCATGTGCTAATTACTTTAAGTTTTATCCAAACGAACAACTTTATCAAGTACGAACGAAATCCTCCCTTATGTGGCCCTACTCGATGCGAATGGAATGCTTCATGCTAGTTTGCATTTTATAAAAAGTAGTAACTAAATTATCCCGTACGTGATACGACTGGATGCGATGCATCATGTCAGTATTCGTTTGTATCTAAAGTAAAGAGGAACGATTCGAAAGTAACGGGTACTGATTGATTTAGTAACGAATACATACGGGTACAGAATTTCTCGTTTCTTTTACAGCTCTACTTATAATTACTACAACCCAATATTAATCGCTTGATATCTATTAGTCTACTTATAACCAAACAGCATCAACAACATACTGAAAAACAACTTGCACTAAATATAAATTAAACTTAGGAGAGACTGCGGTATAACCTAGAACATATACAATAAAAAATGTTTGTCCATATATACAAAAGTCAGACATTACAATACAGTTATTAAACCTGAAGCCATGTACGCCAGCGAAACTCTAACACTACACAGGAAAGGTGACCTACAAAGCATTTTCAAAGAAGAACGCAAAATTATAAGAAAGATCCTTGGCCCAGAAAAAAACAGATGACGGATATAGACTTAAATCTTGAAAGACAACAGAAACACTGTCAAACCTCGTGGCAGACATCAGGAAACGAAGATTTAAATTTTATGGACATATCCACAAACTTCCAGCAACAAGACTGATTTATAAAATTGTGACGTACCTAGAACAGCTAAATACTATGCCCTGGGTCCAGCAGATCAAAAAGACCTGGGAAAAGCCCACATAATCTCATCATAAATCGTAGACAGACGGTTTGTGCTGGGTGACCATGTGATCTAATGTATCTCTACTGGGGACATACAGAAAAAATAATTAACAATTTCGGAAGTACTATTTTTTTAACTGCTTTACGTCTCTCAACAGCGAGGTCTTTAGAGACGGGAAAGGTGGGGGGCAAGGAATGGGAAGGAATTCGGCCATGGCCTTTTTAAGGAAGCATCCCGGCAGTCGCCTGGAGTGATTTGGGAAACCATGGAAAACCCAAATCTGGATGCTCGGACGGGATTCGAACCACCGTCCTCCCGAATGCGAGGCCAGAACGCTATCCGTTACACCACCAAGCTCGGTCCGGAAGTACTGCCAGAGAATGAAGTCATTAAGAGACCGGAGACGAAGTGGACTGAAGAAAGGAAGAGAATCCACGGAGAAAAAAAATGAAAGCTATATAGAAACTTAGAAAACTGATTCGTTAAGGCTTTGCGTGATCCGACAGGGTCCAATTGCAGGTAATAATTATAATAATTAATCAATTCAGTAGAAATGACAACAGTGTCAGCAGATGAAATGCACTAGCGGATATAAAAAGTGTAACACCCATACATGAATAGTGGAAATTTATGAAGCTTTGTAGATATATCCAGGGCCAGAAGAAATGATAACAAATTGAGATGTATCAGGCTAAGTTCATTACCTTCAGTTTCAGTTATCAGTAAGAAGTGTGCCCATCTTGAACACCTATACACTAGTGAATACTCCGGCATTAAATCAATAAGTATTCGGATGTCTTCTTGGGGTATGTATCTCTACGCCTGCAAGTCTTGTGCAGTCAGTTGTTGCACGGTTTGTGCTGGGTGACCATGTGATCTAATGTATCTGGTGACCGTGCTGTCCAAATTGTGATCGTAACCCTCCGCAAGGCTTGTGTTGTGATAGACAGTATGAGGACGGGCATTATCCTGTTGGAAGACGCGATTTAGATAGTGGTCATTAAGAGTATCAGAATAGGGTGCAGCACCCCATCCACTTAGTGGAGGGCTTTCACTCAGTCCTGCTATCGAAATTGATTGCTCCTTACACCATGATACCAGTGGCTGGACCTCTGTGACGTTCTGAAATCACAGCAGGGTAGGCCGTTTATCCACTACATCTGTGTACATGATGCCGATTATCACTTTGCCACAGACAGAGTCGAGACTCTAAACACAAATATACGCCATTCATGTCTCCATTCGCGTTTTGCATTACTTCAGGTTAGACGATGCTAGCAATGAAATCAGGTTAATGGAACACATTGGATAGGAGTCACAGAATATAAGCTAACTTCGTGCAATTGGTTTACAATAGTCTGGGGAGTGACTCTCTGTAACCACTACTTGGATCTGGCCTGCAGTTACCCGTCTGCCAGCAACAGCCACCCACACAATTTGGCGGTATTCTCGTGTTGTTGTCCTGCTCTAGGGGTACTAAAACATTCTTTCATCCACTGTGTAGGAAGTCCGTATACTGACATTGCACTACGACCAATCCTTCGTGAGATTTCACGATATGATGCACCCATTACAAACACGCTAATTCTCCGACCTCTCTCACAGTAAGACACTTTGGTTTAGAGGGTGGTCAATCTTCGCATTGTCACACTTTGTCAACAACAACTTGTGGACAAAAAAGTGTCATGTTACATCACTTATTAATACACTAAATACATAGCAACTCTGCATAATAGATAGGTTACCTTGGGCCAAATTTCATTCATTTATAACAACTTCTTCTGGGTGTAGCGCTTTTATTTTCCGCTATCATACTTGATTCAACATGTACTAAAATTCTTATTTTTAGGAATTAAAATTAAGACACAAACAAAAATGATGCGAAATGTCTTTTTTTGTCCTTTGGGCTTTACGCCTTGTCGACGTCGAGGCAATTAGAGATGGGAGAGAATAAGTAGCAAGGGACGGGAAGGAAATCGGCCATGGGTTTTGCACGAACCATCCCAGCAATTACCTAGAATGATTCGGGAGACAATGCGCAACGGAAATCTTGATGGTAGGACGGAGATTTGAACCTACGTCCTGTCAAACGCCAGACCCGAAAGTTGTTGCTCACCTACAACATATTTGTAGATCTTGCTTGTAAGGAGCGCTGAAGAGGCAAATGTTGGTAGCGTTGTTTTCGTATTGTAATATCGTTCGAGTTAATCAGTTCATTGGAATGGTATCTGATTAGCTAAGCGTTCGCTATAATCTTCTGGTTACAATTGAGAATCCCGCCCAATTGGTTCAGGTAGCTGCGCAACTATGATGCCCTCAGACTTTCATCATCGAGCACAAGAAATTTTCGTTATTAATTCCCTGCAAGGTTTCTGCAGAAAAGATAGAGCCTCCTTAGCAGCAGCTAGTAAGAGTATAATACGAAATTATTTACATTTGATAATTCAAGTGGTTCCGAAATTAAATACATGTGATTTTTCTATTTCTCCTTCGTCTAATAAACATAAAAAATGTAAAAGAATTTCTGAACATCCATGTTTTAATATGTCGGAATAACAACATCAACGTGCAAAAGTTGTGGTTTTCCCCTAAATAATAAATGAAAAGATTTTTTTTTTTTTAGGATTCTTAAAATGACACGGATCGATTTGCGTTCAGTTCAGCGATACAAGAAAATAAACATCAGATCTAGATATCAATCTCAGGTGCAACCATCTGTTTGAAGAGCGCATAATGTCTGTTTTGTTTGATAAGTGTATGTTTTGTTTGTGGGACGTCAATCTTTGAGGCGGAGATTAGGTACGATCTGTGCATTTGCCTAAGCGATTACGAGAAATCGTCTACAAACCGGAACCATTAAGACCTGTACGCATGGCCTCAACCTGGACCCACCGAGAGTGGTGGATGAGCGGTTAACGTTCTGGATTCGGTTTCGGGAGGACGCCGGTTCGAATCCGTCCGGGCATTCAGATTTGGGTTTTCCATGGTTTCCCCAAATCACTCCAAGAAAATGCCGGGTTGCTTCCTTCAATAGGCCATGGCCGAATTCCTTCCGTTTTTGTCCCAAGTACCATTCCGCCTCTAATGACCTCGACGTCGACGGGGTGTAAAACCATAAGTTAAGAAAAAATAGTCAACCTGGATCCGGTTGTACGTGCCTAGTATAGTGTGGTGGCGATCTAACAGGGGGACAACTCTGGTGAGTTTATAATCAAGATTAAGGTTTGAATCACGTTTGCATAAGATGGAAGTATTGAAGGTATGGCTGGGCTCTCCTTACTGACAAGTGCGATATATGGGTAGTATGGTGTGGCAAACACAACGCTCCTGCTGACAGATTCCTTACGAGACGACCGAAGCCAAAGTAGTTTTTGAAGTACCAGAGCTCTTGGCTCTCTGACTTTTCTGGTTACTTGCCGTTAGCATGTCGTTTCAGTCTAGTCTAAGGTGTCGTATTTTTTTAAGTTTATGTTTTGTCATTTTTTTTTTTTTCAAACTTTGTGGTTACGAGTCAAGGTCAATATGGGTCGGTTATAGTTTTCTTCATACACGTCGTGTCCTAGGTTCTGGATTATGTTGTGGGGCAATGCTTGAGCTCTTTGATAGAAGTTAGTCGCTTTTTCTTTAATATAGTATGTATTCCCAAGTCGTGGCGTACTTGTATGTTTGTCATGTACCGAGTGGCGTCGAAATACTTGTTCTGAACAGTATGAATGTTCTTTAACCTCGTATCTGTCGCGATACTAAATAGTTCGAGTAGACCACGCGAGGTTGGAGCTTCATGTAGTTAGGGGTCAGAAGCTCTGCCGACCAATAAGCTGCCTTCTCATAGCTTACCCAACCTGCAAGGTATCTCCGTGCCAGGGACTGCTTAGTATTACAGTTGCGGCAGAAAGCGAAGTCGCCGAGTCGAGATCACTTGCCCGATCCCCGGAGTCTCGCGGCGGCACCTGCCGCGTCACGCCGGCCGACAGTTCCATCCGCGCTAATCAGCAGCCGGACATTGGCCGTGAATATGACGTCAGCGCGGCCTGGAGCGGTCGTTATCTGGCGGCCAAGGAGCGCCCGGAAACCGGAACCACCGCCGTCGCCGCCGCCGCGGCTGGGGAGTGAGGTGGACACAATTTCCGGCCGGGCCGGCCCACCGGCCACCCTCCAAGAAGCAATCTAGGATGACCAATGGCTGTCGGGATTCCGGTCGAGTCCACCGTCTCTCTCTCCGTCTCTCTCTCCGCCGTCCCGTCTCTGTTTCTCTCCGCCGTTTCGCCCGGCCGCTCGCTTTATCTGCAGCCTGAGGCCCAGCTTTTTGCAGGCGCGCTTGCCTCCTCCTCCCTCTTCTCTCTCTCTCTCTATCTTTCTGTCCGTGCCTCCCCTTCTGGCGCCGGACGCAGAGCGATTCGGCGGTCAAGACATGGAGCCGTGGACAGCGCGCACCTCCGCACGGCAACTGCCGCAATTTAGCCAGCCTTGAGGGCAATCCACCAGCTCTCATTCAATACAAGACACATTCCTGAAATGTTTCCATCTCAACCATCTGCATCTACAATCTGCAGTTAAACGAGCCGCACAGAGAGTTTAAATAATTTTCAGTGCTGCATAAAAGAAAGAACCCTAATGTGGCTATCAACTAAATTTCTCCTCATAACAACAATTCCAATTCCATCATTGTTTCCGCAACTACTTTATTATTATTATTTGCGGATAAGGCCATTAGGACTACGTAAAGTACTCAGAAGCGTTTATTCGGTTTACTTTCTGCCCATATTTCCTTCACATACTTGCTGTGGGCTTCCTTTCTCTCATCTGACCATGTTGTTCCTGGTCTTTTCTTAAATCTTTCCTCTCGGTCAACTTGCCACTTGTGTATTTTGGATTTAAATGTGTCTATGTTTTCGGTATGTTCTGGAACAATTCCTGCTAATTTGAGGTCTTTAATGATTTTTCCAATTCATTTCGTTGTATCCGATATTAATATACTTCGGTTTTCATATAATTCAACTATTTGTCTTGTCAGTCTATTGTGGCTCATTTTTTTGATATATCCATAAAATTTTAGTCCGCGTTAATTTCTGCGTATTGTAAAATTTCATGATTACTTTTGAGTCTGTATGGTCTTCTATGAGACTTGGGCCCAAAATTTTCCGTATAATTTTGTGTTATTTTTTCTCAATGCTTTCTATAACTTTTTTCAGTGTTCAAAATAAGTGTTTCTGATCCATAAAGACATTCTGGTTTAATAACTGTATTGTAATGTCTCAGCTTTGTGTGCTTGGAGATGCATTTTTTGCTGTGGACGTTTGTGTTAGGCGATAAGCTGTTTCCATCTTTTGGCATCTAATTTCATTAACTTTTGCTTCAGTTCCATTCTCATGGATTGTTTCGCCGAGATACTTGAAATATGAGACTAGTTGGATATTCCATATTTTGTCTCCATGTATTTTGGTCTTTCTTTATTGCAGGTCATAAATTCTGTTTTCTCGAATGAAACCTGTAGACCCACTTTCTCCGCTATTACTTACTACTACTCTCCGTATCTACTTTATTATTATTATTATTACTCCGCGATTCACTAAAAGTGTGTGGCGGAGAGTGCATTGCACCTATCCGAAAGGGTAATTGTTTGGAAGGGATATCCGGTTTATGGCAGGAAGCGCCCATGGGCTAATGTGAGGAACCATCCCAGCATTCACGTGGAGTGATCTGGGAAAACCGTGGAAAACCCAGATCAGGATGATCGGAGTGATTTATCGAGAGCTACTCCTTACTGATTTTAAGTTTACTCGCCCAGTAAACCTTTTCTGTTCCGTTCCGCAATTGTTCACGGATAAAAAGAGTACAGGAATGAACTTTGTGTCGCCCTGATTTCTCTTATCTTATTTTCGCGGTCATTCCTAGATATGAATGTTGCTGGTACCAATAATTGTTTGCTGTCATTTCGAAATAAGTCAGTCTTGAATTTTTCAATTAGCTTCTGTCGAGAGCATCGCCTTCGGTGTTCCAGGTCATCTCAACCCAACTCCTTCAACGACGTACTTACGCTTTCCTTCCAACTGTATATACCTGTCACGAATCGGGCGGCTCTTCTTTTGACGAAATATGACACGTACAATTGTCAGTTAAAAACACAGGAGCCCACCGCCGTATTCTAGCCAGCTCACTTGTGTTCGCAAGTCCGGCAACGCAAAAACTAAATTACACCAGCCTATAGCCAGAATAGTTTCTTCAAAAGGTCCTGTCCAACAATCTAGATTTGAGTTTGCTATGTTTCCCCTAAATTACATCAGCCTATAGCCGGATGGTTTCATCAAAAAGTCCTGTCCAACAATCCAGATTTGAGTTTTCCATGTTTCCCCTAAATTACACCAGGCTATAGCCGGGATGGTTTCTTCATAATGTCCCGTCCAACAATCCAGATTTGAGTGTTCCATGTTTCCATTAAATTACACCAGGCTACAGCCGGAATGGTTTCTTCAAAAGGTCCTGTCCAACAATCTAGATTTGAGTTAGCCATGTTTCCCCTAAATTACACCATCCTATAGCCGGGATGGTTTCTTCAAAATGTCCGTCCAACAATCCAGATTTGATTTTCCCATGTTTCCCTTAATAACACCAAGCAATAGAAGGGATGGTTTCTTCAAAAGGTTCCGTCCAACAAAACCAAATTTGAGTTATCCATGTTTCCCCTAAATTACACCAGGTTATAGCGGGAATGGATTCTTCAAAAGGTCCTGTCCAACAATCTAGGTTTGAGTTTAAGTACTTGAGTACTTAACAGAAAAAACCTAAATATACTATTTTAGCTTTCATTAAAATATACCATTAATCAACATTTTCCATAAATATAACTTCTCCACGGATAGAATATTGATGGCATAAAGTCCCTGCAATTCGGTGACTAGATTCGAGATGGCTTTTAAACTCGAGAATTAGCATTCCAGATATTGTGACTGATGTTTCTGTCATCAGCAGTTCGACTTTGCTAACATCCGTTTCTCCAAAATCTTCATACTCAGTAAACTAGTTTCAATATTTCAGTTTTCGCTCTATCCTTCAATTCCTCCTATACGAATTATTATTGCCACTAAACGTAACACTGTAATTAACTCTATTGTTACCTTGGACAGATAGATACAACGTGAACATGAAGAACATCAAAAGGGAACTATTTAGAAACCTTTTAATCAAAAGATAAGTTATTATCGAAAACAGTTTATGTTTTCCTTTAAAAAAAAATATTTTAACTAGGTAGGTTTTTAAAATGAAGAGTAATCCGATACCGTGTTTTGTTTCGAGAGTTATAAATTCTGGGGAAATGCCATTAAAACTTTGTTATTGTGTAGGATTGGAGAACAGAAGGATCTGGCATTCTTGAACAAACTATATGACATGAACTTTTTTGGGGGGCTTTGCGCCTTAAAACTAAGCAAAATACTTTTATGGCATACACTTTTTATCTTTATTTAAGACATAAGCCGTTTGCTGGCCAATAGATATATATATATGTAGATTATTTTTTTTCTTTTTATTGATAATGTTTCAGTACATTTCCACAATACAAAAAAAAAAAAATATTAAAGGCAAAGAACATTAAAAAAATCTGAATCACTGAGATAAAATTATAATGTGTGGTACTAACATCAAAATTCTTTTACATAGTAGATATTTTCCATATTGCCTTGGCACAAAACTTATCCATAAAAATATCCGCTTTTTGGATGATAATAGTCACAGCACATCTACACTCAGGTATACTTACAACCTAATTTATATACAAACTACATTACAAAAATTACATTTGTGCTTCAACAATAGTGGCTTAAACCTAACACTAACACTACAAGACATGGAGACTGCTCAGTAATCGTTTTTAAACATTATCATAAAAGGGAAAACACCTTAAATTGCTATATACATATAAATACATACATATCTAATTATATATACATACACATACATACATATACACATACATACATATACACATACATACATATACACATACATACATATTTTACAGTTTGTTGTTTTTTTTTTCGATAGATAGATAATATCTAGGACATTTAAGATGTCTTAAATAATAACGAAAGGGAGATTTTGTTTAGTTTCAAAGTAGCAATATGGAAGGCCCATAGCAAAAACAGTTATCACAGCAAAAAAAGAAAGAAAGACCACGATACATGACGTTAATGAGGTCAGGTATATAAAAAAATGAGCTTATTGAGAATTGCATAAAACCTGTTTCATAAGGACTAATATCAATGTATGTGGCTGCAACTTCCTGAAACAGACGTTTGGTAGTGACTGTCATTTTGAAATAATGCACTGGTCTTGTTCCTAAGATGAATACACATCTGTCATTCTACGCCGTCCCACTTGGGAACCGACAGCTTCTAATATGAAGCGTCACTTTTTTAAGCCGTTGGGCAAAGATAAGTCTAACGAAATAAAAACTGAAGTGTACATTGTTACTAACGTATCAGAAAATTGCTGTGACTCTATTTGAGTCATGAAGGATGAAGACATAACTGTTTTGGGCTATGTGTGTTGAGAATACTTCTTGTTATGCACGATTTTAGTTTGTAACTTGTAACATGACGCGCTGTCGCCACGTTACAAGGTGCATTTTTATTATATATGTCATAATGTTAGAGTAATTTACATAAATCTTGGGCGACCACCTAAATAGATTTTTGTTGTAATTTTATAAAGTACGCAAGATTCCAAGTGAGGACTGTAATGAAATGGTGAACATACAGTGTATCTTGGTAAAGCGAATATTAAAGAATTATTGAGCTATGTAGGCTTGAAGCTAATCTTGGTCTTCCCGAACCATGGCGACAGGACGTCGCGGATCTGGGGATTTGCCGGACCACACATTCTGCTCCCTGGGGATGGGCGGTCAACAGGGTCACTCACCCGGCGGGAAATGCCTGCCGCCCGACACCCGAATGTGCTCTCACCCCGGCGAACTTAGCCGAATATGTCCGACCTCTGTTGATATGCGCTAGGCGAATCACATATCGGGGATATCACGTGACATTAGGTGCTGACCTGAAGATCCAATCCAAATGAGCGTATAACTTAAAATCCTGGGAATTTCTGATATATGTGAGCTTCGAGACTACAAGGGGTGGACCGAAGAGCGAGGAGCTGGACATTCTACCTGCGATTCTAGTCGAGTCTAGTCTGAGGTGGACTTGGAAAGTTGGCTTCTCTCGCCAACTGCCGTTGTACGATTTCTGGCTGCCAGCTTGCCTTGCTGGAGCAGGCTTATCACGGCGACACCACCAGTAATGCGATGATGCGCATTAACAGACAGGACGTGTCTGTAGCCGCCGTGTGAGATAATCTCACATACCGTGGGTCATCTCCGGTCACCGCAGACATCAGACGCAGAACTACAATGGCAACTTATTACGACCAAGCCATCTGATTGTGCATTCCGTGAAACAGAACCCTTAAACGACTTTGAGAGGATAGATCCATGTTCTACTTTGTAATTGTAAAAAACCCTGAGCTAGCGGCATAATTTGCCAGAACTAGTTATTTTCGAATGATATATTGTTCATTCGTGGCGCCCATGATTTTCTGTTTTAACTGAAAACAGTATTATGATACCTTTGTCTGAGGTCGTCATAACTTGTATTTTTCATTGTTTCCAATTGTCATTATTTCTTGCATTTTGATTCTGAGATATATTTAAAAGTAAATATACAATTGTTTGCTTGCTCATGACGGCTAATTGTACCTCTGAGCGTTGCTTTTATGATTTTGCCAATTTGTGTTAATGTTAACGGTAAATTCGCTCAGACTTGTAATCGCCAGTGATAAGAAAATAAATGTCATATTGTGACAATTTTTCCTAAATTCAACTAACGTCGAGATTCTTGCAAAATTAATAAATTTTCACTCCTTCATAAAAATTAAAATTAAAAAATCCACAATTATCAATCATAAAGGTATTAAAGATAATTGTAACGTAGTTTGCCCACCAAGGCACCCACTACAAACTGAAAATTACTTCACACATTTAGTAACTTATCTAACTACACCGACTCTAATTCTATACTGAACTATAACGACTGAAACAATTACTATTGCTCACATAAGTAAGAAATCGTTCTTTTACAACATTTAACCAGTATACTCAGTTTAGAACATACCAGAGAAATAAAGAAATACATACAAGCTTTTACATTTTCCGCCCTACAGTGTTTAAATTGATGTGAAAAACTTCACGTGCACCTTAAGAAGTGCCTGTATTTGTATTTCACAAAGACACCTATTTTAATGTGAGGCTATTAACTTACATTTATTCATACAAGTGACAAAATATGTGGTGACTTTTGGGTAACATAATCTAAATATCATCGTAACTGCAGAAAATTATTGCCAGATACAATTGACTCAACATTTCAGAGAATTCTCGGTAGCGTTGGCACTATGCAAGGAGTTTTTATGGAATATTAAGTCTACAGTGTTTGAAGAGATTGTAGGAGTTACTGTTGTTATATTACTTGCTGCATCGTGAAGTGAAACATCTAACTTTACTCGCCATCGATTGCTCTTAAAGAGACCCTTGCCACGAGATATTGCTGCAAACACAATAACCAAATAAATCAGGGATTATTACTTCACGTATGGCATTTAGCTACTACTAATTGTAATTAGTAAATAACATTTATACAGCGCTAACTTCTCAAGATAAAACTAATTCAAGGCTACAGAAAAATATACATTCAGACATCTGTGCTATTTCAGTTACTGGAGTTCCACAATAGATAGGTTTGATGGAATTTTCAATTTTCGGAACTGGTATTTAAAGAAACACTATTCACTCTTGCTAGGCTTTTTTTTTTTTAACTTAACAATTCATTCCGAAAGAAGTAACCGTTTGAATGTGTTTGCTTGGTTAACAATAGTTCCTTAATGAGCCATGCGATTAAAAAAGCCAGCTTTGATGACCAGTATAACGTTACAATTAAAGAATGCTCGGAAGATTCGAGGTTAACATTTATATAAATTGGAGGTGCTAAAAATTGACAAACGTGGAACAAAAGGATTTTTTTTCCAAATATAGCTTTCAACGGAACAGCTTGCGACGACATTAATGTTTTATGTATAACTACGCATCTTGCCATTATGAAATACAATCCCACTGAATAATACTACGTACGCATATGTACTAACTAAAGTTTGCTGTTCTACAAAACAGCCGATAACCAAGTTAAACCAACAACATTGAGCTGAGGAATTCTGTGAATTTCATTACATTTTTGGTAAATATGTGTTTGAGGATAAATATAACAATACTAACCGTATCATATCGTTTTGCGTATATTACTTCTTTTGTATTTACGGAGGAAGTTATTTTAACGTTACATATATTCAAAATACTGAATAAATATTACATAAAAAGTAGAGATAATTGAGTGTTGTAAAGAAAGAAACGTGAATAACACGTACATCGTACAATCCCAATACCATCACAAATTTATTTTTCAGACGAAAAGATTATCGGTTTTACAGTGATTCTGAAATGTTTGGTACAGGGAGAACTTTTATTATAATTGTTATGTGTATGATTCATTGTAACTTTTCTAAATAATGTAGTAACTAGACGACCCGTGCGAAAATTTCGCGAGTAAATGGTTGAAAACTTGTAATATAATGAAACGTAGAACTGCACTTTTGTAGCAAGTATTTATTTGTTTAGTGTAACAGGTACGCATCAAAATACTTACAACATATTACGAAATAGTTAAGAAAATCTAAAACACACTGTATGAACGACAAACTGTCACTAACCTTAACAGAATACAGCCAACCTGAACAAAATGCACACAGCATATCAACATCTATGTGATATGTGTTACTGTGCGAATTAAATGTTTACATTGGAATTGTATAGCAAAACAAAAATGTTTCCGTAATAGAAGAAAAATATCCGAAGAGCACTTATTGTATAAAAACAGTTTATTTAAATCACTTTGATATCTGCTGCTGCAATCTAGGGATTTGGTTCTGAATTGTCTCATACGCGCGACCTCTTTAAGCATAAAAGTCGGAAAAATTCTTTCATAATTTATGATTTTCCCTATTTCGAGACCTCAATCTTTAAAACGACATGTCATTTATCTATTTCGGATAGTTATCGAAGGAGACCAATGGCTAGTAAAATCTTTCTTAATATATGATGTTACCAAAGCTATTACTCTTAACAATCCTATTTCATTTATCAATTTCGGTTAGATATTCATGGAAATAAATGGTTCTAGACACAAAAAACGCATTTTAGAAATATTGACATTTTTGTCCTTTCAGGGTAGAATTACGAAAAATTCATTTTTAAAATATAATGTGACCATGGCAGCGACCTTATTATTTAATATGATACCTCATTTATCTATATCGGTTAGATATCAAGAGAGATAAATGGCTCGTGACACAAAAACGCGTTGTAGAAATATCAATACTTCCGTTTCTTAAGCGTTGAATTCAAAAAATTCCAGTTTGAAAATATGGTTAGATAGCGGAGACCTTAATTTCTAAAATAATATCCTATTTCTCGATTTCGGTTAGATATCAAGGGATAGCAAGAGACACAATACAACGCATTTTAGAAATATTGACATTTTTGCCCTTTAAGGGTCGAATTACGAAAAATCCCTTCCTTAAAATATAATTTGACCACGTCTGAAGCCTTAATCTTTAATATGATACCTCATTTATTTATATCGGTTAGATATCAAGGGATATAAACTTACATCAAGGTACAGAAAGTTAACAGAAAAAGAAATATCACTAGATAGGCTGGAGAAAATTTAAAAAAATAATTTTGTAATGCATTTTATTTCTATGAAGACAGACATGTGTTTGTATCTTTCTCAGTAGTAGCTTATAGCAAGGACTATAATTTTACAAATGTATTATGCGCAGAATAAATGTAATCATAGAATCAGAACTGAATTAAAATAAATATTTTAACTTGTGCGGTACAAGTGGATCTAAAATTTTATAAATATCATGGTAACGGAATGAATGTAAGATGCTTTACTTTTTAAAGGCTGTGTAAGAATTAATATGATCACTGACCAGAGACTTAATTAAAATTTCTTTCATCGCCATTGTTGAAGTGATGGTAATCCTGCTGGAGGTTTCCATGGAAACATAATGGTTTTCGCACGCTCACCTCCTGAAGGTTTCGAGCCAATTTCCCGTGTTCGGCGCTGGCTGATTTATCCGTCACTTCGAATGCCGTCTCGGCCCTTTCTCTAGTCGGACACCACGCCCGGAACTACATATTTTGGCAGTCGCGATCGTAACGTGAAATTTACGAGGCTGTTGGCGTCGTAAAGCCGGCGATAAGTCGATGGTCGGCCGATCCTGCCAGCTGTCAGAGCCGACATTCACCGTGGGCTGACCCCAGTGATAACTCCTCTCCGACATGGGAACGCTTACCTTCCACGCAGGTTGAGACAGCTACGTCCAGCTTCTTTAATACCAGATTTAGGTGAGTTCCACTTACACATATCGAATCATTTTTATATATTCTGAGAACGAGAGGCGCCACAACCTGATGATGATTTCTTGTAGAACTCGGCTAAACAAATAGAAAATAAATAATGATTTTTTTTGATATCTCGCTTGGTTTTCGAGATATAGCATATTAAAAATCAGTTACAGCTATAGTTCCTTACGCTTTTTGCTCCGTCTCGGGGACTGCACCACTTTGGTAACCTTCGAGAAACTGGTGCTAACCTGTTGAAATTTACATCAGTCGCTTGGTCAACATGTCCTCTTCACGTTTTGCGTTCATTTTATGCGGAAAAGTAGCTAGAAATTTCCTTAAAAATGCCGAAATATGAAGGGCTGAGCAAATGCGAAATGCTGCCAGCACTGCAAAAATAACGTAAAAACTATCGGTACAGGGATCATTTCAACCTAAACAGTTTCGTTTTGAATTAGAAATCTTGGTTAGATTGAAATACAGCAAAGTGAAAAAAATTTACGAAATTTTCACTATGCGGCATCCATCACGGAAATGGCGTATTTGTTTACAATGGAAGCACAAACGATTATCTCTTGTTGCTCGTTGCTATGTAAGATGGCGGGCTTCACCCGTATTACAACTGTGATAAATATTGTTTTTTGTCAATTTTGTGTGACGTTTTACAACGGAGAAGAAATGAAAAAGCAAGGCGATAAAGGATTAAATCAACATTTTAAGAGACTGTCGCTGATTTCTCAACTCTTCCATCATGTAATGGCTGTCATATTTCGGCATTTTTAATTAAATTCCTGGCTACTTTTTCCGCATAGTATGAACGCAAAACGTTAAGAGGGCATGTTGATGACGCGACTGATGTAAATTTCAACAGGTTAGCACCAGTTTCTCGAAGGTTACCAAAGTGGTGCAGTCCCCGCCGTCTCTTCTGGTCCAGGCCGTATTTCAAATTAACAACAACCACTAGAAGGAAAATAAAACACCTATAGTGCATTTCCACCTTGTAGTTATAGTGGTTTTGGTAAAAAAAAATCTGCTCTAGGTCGAATCTCATCCTAACGTCCTAACTTTTGAAATATTTCAAGAACCAAGCGAGATATTTAAAAAAAAAAAAAAAAAAATCTTTATTTTCGATTTGTCTCGTCGAGTTGCATACAAATTCTTCAGAAAATTTGGCAATGGTGAAATGTCTCTTCTAGTCCAGGCCGCATTTCAACCTAACCGCGTCAATTTTGAGATACAATATCTCGAGAACTAATCGATATATTAAAATAATTTGTTGTTTGCTTTCAATTTGTCTCGTCGAGTTACATTAGAATCCATCACCAAATTGCGGAACCACGGTTATCGTAGAATCCCCCAACTAGATACCGTTTCTATACTAATAGTCGTTTGCACTCAGTCATAGATAATTGCGCGCTACGTAGTCAGTGAGGAAAGAAGGTCAAGTTTACATCGCGATACAGTGATGTATTATTGCGAGTGCGTTAGTCCTGTTGCCGCTAGTACTGAAGGTTTGTAATGAGAAATATTGTAATAATTTGTGCTCTGCGACCTAAGAATCCTAATGTATGCAATGTTGTGCATGAAATACTGCTCGCAATGAATTTTATATGTTAAGGTGTGTCTCAATATTTTGATTTTGTTGCGGCAATATTGGTTCACATTGTGATTAAGTTGAAATACTGCCTGTACCAAAATGTTATTTTTATAGCGTAAGGCAGGAAGAACTTAGTTATTATTAGTAAGCAGTTTTAATAATTTCGTGAGCGTTATGTAAGTGACGATGTGTATCCAGATGTAAACTACTCGTGACAAAGATTAGTTATAGTTCTTATCAATGTGGTTTGGAAAGCTCTCTTCATTGAAGCCTGGAGTGATTCAACAAAAAACCTCAGTTTATTCATCTTTACGACATTGAGTTGTGTGTAGAATGCTCTTTGGTTGAAGGAAAGAATTTTCTTAACCATGTTCATATAGTTATCAGTCTTATTCCATTGAATAATGTAAATGCAGTCTTTATAGTATTATAATTATATAGAGTCATGAATATTTTGTAATTAAATGCTAGGAATCAGTATAATATAGGTAAAATAATATCAAATTAATTCTTTACATAAGTGTACATCTTTTTGTCTCATAGTCTGTATGTGTGTGGATTTTATATAACTTAAGGCTTTCTTATCATTCCTTCGCCACTTTTTATTCTCTCCTGTGTCTAGTCCTCCCAGCTTTTTTTGTCGGAATCCGACATAACGACTGAAAGGGGGGAGAGGTTGATATTATGTTCCCATATACCATAGTATTTCTCTACAACAAGCTCGTATATACTGCTACCTTGTTGTTAATTTCGCAATAGTGTTTAAGAGTTTGTTTATAAACCATTGGCAGATTAAACACCAAGGTGGATGATAATTTAGATTGTCACGTTTTTACTAATAGTTTCATACGGGATAAAAATTGATATTTAGAAACTATCTGCCCCAGTAATGTTGGTTATTTGAAAAATTATCTACATATCTATTCGGTTGAACACCGTTAGAGATTCCTAATATTAATTTCTATTATTCTAAACTCTGTTTCTAATCACCCCAGTAATTTGAAAGTTAAATTACAATTACAATTAAATTACAAGAGCTATATCAAAAATAATAATAATGGGATCATTGGCTGGGAAAAATGAAATCACTGTCCTGTGCACGTAGCACCCAGATGTGAATTCAATATCTTCGATTCCTACTGAACTTGCTCCCTAGATCCGTCTTGAAATTTCGGAAGCATTCTAGGAGAGGCTCTATGTATTACAGACGGCCAGTATGGATCCCATATTACTGACACCAAGACAGTTTTATTGACATTTGCTGCTTGCGAAGCTACATTGGAAAAGAAGCGATTTCGGCAGTCTGCAGAGTGTTGTGTTCATAGAAGATATATACGGACATGTTTTGCTGATTGCACCACGCGGATAGTGATTGCTAGCAGACAGGACGGAGATTGTGATAATACACGGTACATTTTTCTTGCCCCACATACACTGAAATCATACAAGGTGGGTGGAGAAGGCCAAGATGCATGCACAACAGATACGAATTACAGCAGCGGAGATCCATAGCAGACACAAGTTCAAGAATTTAGCCTCAGATTGGAGGGGAAAAAACCTATCAAGTATGTCAGATGTAACAATAGGTCGATTTGCGCCTTTAAAACTAGATATTTAAAAAAAAAAATCAGTTTGAAACATACATAAGCATACGTAAGAAATTCCATTGTTTTTAAATCTAACATGCCAGTAGATCTTAAGAAACAGGTATTTTAACAATATGTATTACCGGTCATCACATATGCCTGCGAGACTTGGACACTAAATAGTCACACGAAGCAAAAACTGAGAACTGCCCAGCGAAGTATGGAAAAAGCAATGCTAGGGTTTACAACAAGAGACAGTAAAAGGGCCGTGCTCATTCGTTCAATAACTAAAGTGACAGATATCTTAATAAGAGTCATAATCCAAAAATGGCAATGGTCTGGTCATATGGCTCGCAAAAGATATGAAAGATGGATTACGGTAGTGCTGGATTGGATACCAAGGAACCTGAAAAGAGCAAGAGGAAGACCCCAGATCGCTGATATAAGGATATATGTCGAGTTACAGCCGTGAACTGGAAAAGGGTGGCTCAAGATCGATCAGCCTGGGAAGAACTACAACAAAACTATGTAGAATTAAATTCTAATATATAGCTCATTAGAATTAAATAGGCTACATCCTGAAATAAGGATTGATATAGCAGCAATAATAATAATAATACTAGAAACTATTGGCAGAATAAATTCCAAAGTGGATGATAATATTAACTATCATGTTTTTACTAAAAGATGCATATGGGATGCAAATTGATACTTAAAAACTATCTGCCCCAGTAATGTTAGTTATTTGAAACATTATCTACACATCTACTCGGTTGAACACCATGTAAGATTCCTAATATCAATTTCTGTTATTCGAAAATTTGTTTAAAATCACCCCATTAATTTGACAGCTAAATTACTAGAAATAATATTTATTAAACAAATAGAAACATTTTGAGGGATGCAACAGAATTTGTAGTTGACGTTTCAGCCAATCAGTTACACATCTCAGTTTAAATAAGATCAAACGTTCGAAATTATATTTCCATTGGGGTCATACAAATTTACACACCTAATTTATTTTCCCTGTTGTTTGCCGCTGAATGATTTAGTAATTAATTTCTCACCCGGTGACTGAAAATATAGACGTTGAAGCGTGTGCCATTTTCTTCGTTAAAAGCAAACTTATTTTCTTCAAAAGAAATTACGCCATCTTGTGCATCAAATTTTGGAACCTCATTTGTCTTGGTCACGCTTCGATTTTCAGTAACAAAACGTTGTGATTTGTTTCATGTTAACGCATCATATTGTTCACGAATCGTTTTAACTTCTTCTAAGATATGTTTGTGTAACAACATCAAAAAACCATATCTTTACAAATATAAAACAACTTCTCCATCAATTTCTTAGCAGTTTCAGCAAAATTTTTGCTTGAAATAATTCATTTTGTAGGTAACCATCAAAAGTGGTGACAGAAATACATAATGTTTCTATGCAATACACTTTAGTGGATATTATCATTTCAGTGATTTCTCACAGTATTAAATACTTTAATGAAGTATTGGTCCTTCTTCAATAACGAATAAAATTTTACATTGAGGGACAGTTCACTGAAATCGTAACAAATATTAAAATATTTTTTTGAGAAGTTAGAGAGGATTTGGACTCATTACTGTAGATAGATATCAGACAATTCGTTATAAATTCTTCTTATTTCTCGTAGCTATTTTTAAACGTCGAAATGTTATAAATCTTGGTAAGTACCAAGTAATCAATTAAAGTAGTATAATGCATTTTTTATAAGGGAATTTAATTTTATCATACAAATATATTTGGATTTCTCACTGTAAATTAGCCAGATGTTCTCATGCAGCTTATAAGAGTTATTTTTTTAACTTATGACTTTATGCCTCGTCGACGGCAAAGGTCATTAGAGGCGGGATGGGACTGGGAACAAGGAACGGGAAGGAATTCGGCCGTGGTGTTTTGAAGGAAGCATCACGGCATTGGCCTGAGGTGATATGGGGAAACCATGGAAAACCCAAATCTGGATGTCCGGATGGGGATTCGAACCGGCATCCTCCCGAATGTGAGACCAGAGCGTTAACCGCTCACCCACCACACTCGGTCTTAAGAGATGTATTTTTATCTGAAAGTAACTACTGTGAAAACAAGTAGGGAGAAATATCAGCAATCAGAAAACAGTTTATTACGATATGAGATGAAACCGACCAATCACTCTATTGTTTGTAGAAGCATGTGCAAACATTTGTCCTCAGTGTATGCTGGGCGTAGGGGAAACTGGAAAGGCATACCCATTTTCGTTTAGGCATAGCGCCAACTTGTTTCTGCAGCAGCTACGGAAGGGCCATTTCTTCCCAGACGAACAGACTGCCGGCATTGCCCATCTCGCGCTCATTTATAATCGAGAGAAACAACACAGAATCCACCGGCGGACAAAAGTGCCCGCGAGACTGAAGGCGAGTGAATGCACGGCCAGAGGCGGGAGCCGTTGGAATTCGCCGTGTTCCAGCGGAAGTTTTCCGCCGGCAAGTTGGCTGCAGTGGGGCGTACTCCCCCGGCTGCTGTCAGACTGCGAGCTAGTCACCTTAATTTAATTACCTGGCTGGCAACTCCGCAGCAAGTTTCTCGGCACAGCCAGCAGCGCGCAGAATTTTATCTGCCCTCCCTCAGCCGAACCCCTATCGACCTCTTCCGCCGTTAGACCTGTCAAACTGTATTTTCCGGTTGGCCACTGGGCCCTGACACAATCTCACCTCTATTTTTAATTATTTCTGCCGCGATATCGCGAAGCGGCACGATTCGATTTCACCCTCCCACCCAGTTACAAACGTCTCCTCAATGTTTTCTCTGAGCAAGGCAAATAAGAACGATGAATAAAAACAGTACACAAACTGAGCGTTATCTTTACCAGAACTATAGTTTCATACCAATTTCACCAAGATTCCTCCCTGCTTTGTCGAAATTTTTAAATAATCCACATTCTAGTGTTGTCCATTTACCTATTCTGCTCCGGGAGCATGAATTATTTAATGACAGCTCGTCATTTAGATTTGACATTAATTGTGTGTTTCCTATTACAGATAGGAGTATAATGTTAGGATACCGTTACATTTCTTACCACCTCCCACAAGGGCGTATCCCGGATCAGAACAAGAGGGGGGCAAGATTTGAACTGGGGAGGGGAGGGGGGACTCATATTGGTTTCGAGGAAGTGGGGTGGGGGACTGAAACATGATGATTTCTTACAGAATAAAACTCAAATCCATTGAGAAAACTATTTTTATTATTGTTTAATATAGTAATTCAACCAATTAATCTAAGGACCTACTATGCAGATAGTTAAGATCGTAACTCAGTTGTAGTTTTTTTTATGAAAACGTTAACTGTCTTGGATTCTCAGAACATTTTTCAATAACTTTGTCAATATCTCACGGCGTTCTTTCACGAAATTTCGATGCAAACTCATCAGGCATAATCTTTCACCTCCCAAAGTGCTCCTGAACCAGTTCTTTACTCACCGAAGAGTACTGAAGGCAACTTGATATTTTTTCTGGGGGGGGGGGGGGCAGCTGCCCCTCGCTGGATACGCCCATGACCTCCAATCATTTTTTTTTTTGCTGCTGATTTAATTATTATCATTATGACTATGCTATTATTGTTGTTTATGGTCAAATGTATATAGCGGGTTTCCACAGATAGTAGCGTGTTGTAGTGGTCGGTGGTGCGTTAGTTTAGTTTAGTCAGCAAGAATGCTTCAATACTGTCTTTGGTACAAGAGTTGGACAGTAGAGTATGCTTGGTGAAGAAAGTGTTATGTGGCGCTAGTTGGTATTGTCAGAATACGCAAGCTATAATAATTTACTGAATTAATACAAAACAAAGGTGTAATAACGTGATTGAAGGAGAGAAGTATCGAATCTAACATGTCTCATTAGTACTGTGTATTTTAATTTGGTGATTTAATAGTAATCTTCCGTTTAATTCTAGGATATCTTTCAACAACTGTAGTAATTAAAAATATCTAACGAGCTAATGGCAAACGAGTGTGAGAGATGGCGACAGGGCCAAACCATTTAAAACCCGCCTCAACCACCGTGGAATCCTAAAGGTTTCAATGGAAAATTAGAGCAGCAAGCTAATTTCTAAATGATACTCCCATAGTCGTTCACTTTCCATCAGATTTAATGTAATACTTCGACATTTTTTTTTTCTATCCCTAGAAGCATCAGATGTTATCTTTTTATCCAACGATAGTATGTTTGATTGGTATTTGGATATTCCACACTTTAAAAACTGCAGGAATTTATAAATGCTATTACCCTGACCTCCATCCTTTCCTATTCAATTTATTCCATAAGTATGGTTAAGATTTACTCATATTCTGGCACTCTAAGCTACTAGAGACGTTGTGTACTGAAACTAGTTGTTTGTTTACGACAAATGTTGGTTTACGGAATAATAGCTGCGCAAAGTGTTTTGGTAATAAAAAAATCGCTTTCTCATTCATCCTCTTTGCTGGTTAAGTTTGTCGCTGTTCTAATATTACTGGTTCCGTGAACTGATTTTACCTCTGTTTCTTTTATTGGAGATATATAAACAAGTGTGACATTCAGACTTCCGACTGTATAAATATATATATCAGAATACATATTAGAGTTTTCTGTTAATCGCCATTCGTGGAACGGATGCATTCTAATTTGAATAAAATGCTGGCTGCTTATTTCAAGTATTTCAGTCAATTCGGTTTTTACAATGGCACTTTCGTTACGTAAATATCGGAATTAGTACTTTAACCCTATAACATCACGATAGAATTACTAGTATCCTATTCATCTCAGATCCACATATTTCGCTTAATTATTTCTTTTAAGCTTAGGTACGCTTATGACAGCGTAGAGAACACCGTGAGGTATTGTAAAACAGCTCGTGTCAGATCTTGGACGTGGGTTTGTAATTCCTCCTTGAGCCCTTCCTGCTATTTTCTCATTTCTGTAGCAGTATCTTGTTTGAGTAGTGTCTTTCTTCTTCTTTCTATATTTTTGAACCGCATGTACTAATGGTTTATCGAATCTCTGCTATTTGAAAGTGCTTTCATCTTTCGAACACCGTCAATTCCGCGTTGTTTCAAGATATGATATAGACATTTAGCGATAACTGTGTAATTGCTACCTGCTCTTTGCAATCACTGGTCTATCTTTAGTAAGAAATTATGGAAATAACCTAAATTCCTGGGAAGATAATTACTTTAACGAAGCAACTTCAAGAATATTTGATGCTCCGATGCACAATACCAGCAGTACCCTTCTCGAAATTATTCTCATCCGCGCCGATTGAGTTCTTTATACTATTCATTATAGAATAAATATAGTCGTTGAAGAACTTAACAGTAACAATAATTAAAGGAACGAACACTTAGTTTTCTTTGTGTAGACACCTCTTTTTAATCACTCTGTATTATACTAATTCGTTATTTTATTTGGTGGAGATTTCTGATACTGAATTTCATTTCATTGTTCATATAACTCCTGAAATAAGAAATAATAACTGATTGTGTGACGATAAAAGAAAAAATTCATTGCATTGTTAAACGGAAACTGTGTTTTTAAATTGAATACTCTAGCTTAATTTTAATACATTTGTGTACGGTGATAGGGCAATAAGATATGAAATTTCATTAGACATCAAGAATAGGCCCTAACATTTTATTTAAAGTGTTTGGTGATTGGTCAAATGAAGTAAAACATAGGAGTATAATTGGTATTTAATCTAATTTAGCTGCTCCGGTGGCAACCTCCCTACACTCTCGATTTTCCATGTCTTGTTTGTTTTATACGTATTTGAGTGCGATTTCCCAAAGAATCGAATTTTACCCTTTTTCTAATTTTCATCTGTTCTTTAACTGTTCCTCGTAAACTGTCCACCACTTTCCTGACCTTCAAAAGAAAATTAACACATCCCCTTACGTCTGAAATCGTCGGCCAGCTTGTAGTCACTGTCATCCTTATCCCTTCCATGCACTACCCCTGAACGAACAACAGTTCTCACCATGTTTTTCCCTGTTGCTGAGTACTGTGCTCCAGTGAGGCAACGTAGTGCTCACACTAGAAAAATCGACGTCCATCTGAATGAGTGTATGAGAGTAATAACTGACACACTGAAATTCCCCCAGACCCCTGATTACATACACCACCTCCAGAGGTCAGACGCCAAGAAGCAACGGCACGTGAGTGGATAAAACTACACCATTCTGACCATCCACAGGATCTCCCAATCCACGAGGTCCTAAATGACTTACACCCCCCCCCCAAAACTCGTCCTAAATCCAATATGGCAAGATGTATTTGACTTTGACGCCGAGGGAAAATGGCGACAAAGCTGGAACTCTGCATCTGTGAAACATCCAGATATTAAAAATCCCACAACTGGACTTCCGGGATTCCACCTAAATAGAGACCAGTGGGTCAAACTAAATCGCCTAAGAACAGGCCATGCGAAATGCAACGCCATGCTGTATAAGTGGGGTCTTCAGGATTCTCCTGCATGTGACTGCGGTGCTCCTTCCCAGAGTGTGGAGCATATCATCAAGGAATGCCCTCTCAGGAAGTACGATGGACCATTTCAAGATCTTTTGAGTACTACAACTTCCTTCATAGAATGGCTGTAACAACTGGACATCAGTTTGCGAATGCTAACAAGTAACAACGTTCTTTTCATTGTATATATTTATATGTATTATATTAGTTGCTTAGCCATACGACAAATAAATAAATATATACTACTCCTGTTCCGTTATCAACTATTACATGCGTATTGATCGGAAGAATTTGTAGGAGGATTTAGAAGTACTGTTATTTTGAAGCAATAGAAACGCATACAGCTTACGTAATAAATATTAATAAATGCACGAAACTGCGTTCAAGGAAATGGCTGTATGAGTTTACATTCGGCGATACTCTGCCCTTGGGAGAATATGTTGAAACATCTTTTATGAAAAATGTATCAATCAGGCGGATCTCAACAGCATCTGAGAGGAGTAAATAAGCATTAATCCTTGGCAGCAAAAGAAATCTGGCATGAGCCCCTCTGTGTAGGTTGGGGATTGTTGCCAAAGACGAGAGGGCGAAAGCTGGGTAGACCCTAAGTCACAGCCCTTCTCAAATTACCACTAATGATGGTGCTCCACATTCGCCAAAACTCTTTAAAAAGCAGTTAGGAGAACATTATGTAAATGCGGCGACCCCACTGAAGGTTTTTTGTCCCCCTTCCTCTTTCGCTAGAGGATAATCGCAGTTCCCGCTTCACGCGTAAGTATAAATGTTTAAATTTAGCGAGAAACGCATCCAGTTGACCCCAATGCAAAATCCGCAGTCAGAAATTAAAATTAGAGCCCCGTGCCCTGTCTGACGGTCAAAATTTATTTGAACTCGTTTCTTTGCAGGGAGAGAGGAATAACCACATGAAATAACATTTTCGTTTTTTAAACTATTACATTGTTAGAAATATATGACTAGATTACTCATTTAATTAATAAATTGCTTAAAATAGATGTTAAACGTTTGAAACTAGCGGTTCCTCCCGTTATACTCCAGCCTAATTGCATAAGGAATCGAATGCATAATGTGAATTACGAAAGACAATATGAACAATTGGGTTAGCTAAAACCCGTCCAGTTATCCTTCTACGATAAAAAGGAAAATTAATCTTATAACTCACAAAAATGATGGATAAAATTTAAATTTGACTGTATATTAAAGACTTTTTTGATACATAGAAGATAAAATCTGAAAAACATACATTTTTAGGGTCCCTAACTTTCAAATTCAAGACGAAACAATGAGGAAATCAGTAATTTGTCAGTTTGTCTGACCGCTTTAACAGGATCATAATTTTTCATCTCTTAAGACAGATGATTTGACTTTGCATCAAAAGAAATCGGCAACCACTGGACCCCGAAAAATTCTTTTTAGTTTCTTTTATCGCAGAATTTGTAGTGTTAATAAATAAACTGAAGTCTATCGACTCCATCAATTCAGATTTTTGTTTACAGCTGTTTCCCGAAGTCACTCCAGAATAGTACATTCATTTCTTTACTCTGTTTTTCCACGAGCGATTAGGGAGTGGAATAGGAAGGTGTATCCAGCGAGAGAACTTAGATTCCGACCATCCTGATCTGGGTTTTCCATGTTTTTCCCAGATCGCTCCAGGCGAATGCCGGGATGGTTCCTAAAAATAGCCCACGGGCGCCTCCTGCCATATCCCGTATATCCCTTCCTATGAACAAATGGCTACACATTAGGATTGGTGCGATGCACCCTCCACCACCCACTATTAGTGAATCAGGTACTAATAGTAATAATAATTCAAAAGGTGATTGCCGAATTCCTTCCCATATATCCTATCACAGTTCCTTTGACGTCCTCGTACAGGAGTCTTAATGTACTGAAAATCCTGACAAGGAAACTTAAAATCTATAGTACATATGACTGCAAGGGGAAAGACAGTGTCGCCAATATCCAAACTTACTAGCAAATAATACATCACGTACAATGACTTTTTTTTTAAATAAGTGCCGTTTTATACTTTTTTATAAGATATTCGTTATATATCGTGATATTCTCGGACTCATCACACTTGCTCCAAGAAGCTTTATTAACTATTTTATTAGGACTGCCAAAGAAATATTTAAAAAATGATTCCTTTCAATAAACTGCAAGGCTACTGTTGGATATCTTGGAGTATTATGGACATGAGTTCGGTTCCTATTATCCCTATTACAAGTCAGTTGAGGGAAAGCTGTAGAATTTTCAACAGACAGGCTCGGAAAGGGGTCTTAGGAATTATAAAATCCAGCGAAACTACCAAAAACACCTTATTCGAAGGCAAAGCTTACAGCTAGAGAAATTTAATGACAGATTTGCATCGAAGTAGAAAATTTTAAAAGTACAGCAGGTTAACCTAATCTTTAAAAAAAAAAAAAAACCATAAGAGGGAGCAGTGTGTCCTTAACAGTCCTACTTACGATACTTTAGCAGTATCCTTAGGCTAAAGTTCATTCTGACTTGCTCAGACTATGTTTGAACGCGGGATACTGCTGGTATTGTGCATCAGAACATCATGTACCCTCGAAGTTGTTTCTTAAATGTCATTATCTTCCCTGGAACAAAGGTTATTTCCATACTATCTCACTACAGGTTTTAGCTACCAAAAGTTTGGTTTTCAGAAATCACTCCAGAACAATGTTTGGTGGTTCCTTCAACGTCAATGGTTAAATCTCTTCCATTTCTTGTTCCCAATCTCTTTTCAAATAACCTCGACTTCGACACGTCGAAGGCTTTAACAAAAATAAATCTATCGAATGCCTCCTCTTTATTCTTGCCGTGGTGGCTATGGCTGCTAGTAACGTTTGGACATTTACACCGTTTACCACTGTTGTTACTTCAAGCTTCGTAAAAACGAAAGGTGAATCCACATGCTTGCCAAACCTCGACAAGTCACCACAAATTGAAACATGTGGATAGGGCGTTTGGTTTTGCATGTGTAGGCTTGTGGATGATTCGATTGAGTGTTGTTTTTTTTTGGCACAAATCAAATAAAGTTTGCGGCAAGCGCTTGCGAAGCGTCTTTACGTTTGTGCGGACTTAGTATCACTTGAACACTGATGGCTGACAGACATGAATTCCTGTTTGTTTTGATAGAAGTGCTGCATGAAAAATGATTATCCGGTTCAACAAGGATATTTTAAAATTCCTCGAATGCTACCAATTAGAATCCTGTATTTGGGACCCGAAGAATAAAGACCATAAAAAGTAGCTGTTTCTTGGAGTCGTCTCAGTGAAGTTTTAAATAAACCTGTCGTAAATTCTTATTGTCACATTTCATAAACATTTAAAGAAAAAACAATATTTTGTTCGTTCGGCTCAGGTATAAATTTATTAATTTAACTGGTATAGTATAGCTTCTCTGAAGTCCGTATTTTCTTTAGAAATCATAGGCGAAATTTCATTCAGCGAATATTCAGAATCAGCATAGCTCATCCGGTAGAAGTTATCAAACTGCCCACATGACTCAAAAAGAAGCTAATTAAATTTTCTTCTGTAAATTCTCTGCAATCGAAAAATAATTAATATAGACATTATGATGTCGTTAAAACAATAATTATTATACAACTCTAATTTTAAAAGAATTTAATTATATTAAATAAAATACGCACATGAAGCAACATAGTAATTATAGTTACATGAATAAAATTATAGTAATTACGTGGTATGGTTTCCACCATCTTCTTTGCCGTATTTCTTGTTTTTTTTAATATATTTTTTTAATAAAGATAGGTTAGGCAAAAATTTATGGTCGTCACAACCTCGACGTCCGTCATGCTTGCTTCTCCAAACATACAAGCACACTAGAAAACGTGATGATGACGATGTTTGGCTCCCCAAAATTGGCCAAGCGTTTGTAGAGGCTTGGAGTTTGTGGCAAGTGCCAAGCGTGTGGTCCCGGGGTTACATTGGTTCTGGGAAACCTACCACCAGCCAGATACTTCCAACCCTCATATTTTATGTTTGTTACATCTTAAAATGTTATCAATTGCTATAACTGTTTTCAGAGCAGTAACACTGGAGATAGCTACTTCGAATGTTGCAGACGGCAGGCGGTAGATTCAGGTTGAGGTGGAAATCAAGGGCTTACAAATTTCTTAACTTACATATTACGTAGAAGTGCACGTACACACTTTATCATTATTTTTGGCCACTCTTATCTTTCACAATCCTACATCAATGTCGTCCCAGGGAACATTAAAGCAATACTGACGAGCCAGCGTTACTATTTCTTAGGATGACATTCATGTAGGATTGTGCAAGATAAGAGTGATAGAATTTTTCAGCGGCGCCCAAGAATAATGATAAAGTGTGTACATTAGGTGTACAGGTCAGCCAGTTTGATGGAGGCACTGCAACGCCTCTTTACCATTGCAATGAACCCCGGTGTAGAGTGCTATCTATTGCGGTAATGAGGACGTTTACATGGTAGATTAGCATCGGAGATGATTCACGGCGCCACCGCGTTTAACATTCACGCGTTACTTGGCAGCCCACCATTTCAATAAGCAACGTGACAATTAGCTAATGACACTGCTAATAATTCCAGGCGCCATTCCGTACCGTTCCGGCTGCGGCGCCGATTGTGTCACTGTTGGAGCCTATCAAATAGATCTGATCGCTTCCGCCATCGGTGGGACGCCTCGCGCAGCCGCAACATTGCAAATGTTTTTTCCCGTTGCCGAATCGTTTTATCTGACAATTTTGGGATGCGGCTAAGCTTTCTGTGTCCAGCGGCACACATGCAACTAATAATTTACACATCCCAGCCAGTGGCTAGCGCTATATTCCCATTACTGGTATTAAGTGTTGTATTTATTGTGTGTTATATGATATTTAATTTCAGAAATATAATATGCTCTTTATTTCTATCAGTTATGGATGCATATACACTTCGTATGTTGTTAACATAAGTGATTTCTATTTCAGAAGCAGTAAAACACGTATAAATTTAGTACAATCTGTTTTTGTTTGAAATATAATCTTCACGGGTGTTCAGCCGGATGGTGTCAAAGTAACACGACGTTTCGACAGCAAGCTCGGCTGTCTTCATCAGAAGACAGCCGAGCTTGCTGTCGAAACGTCGTGTTACTTTGACACCATCCGGCTGAACACCCGTGAAGATTATATTTCATCACTACGCCGGGAAAGTCTACACTCACACTGTTTTTGTTTGTTAGTAACGTGAATACTTTTTCTGTTTATTTAAATATGTAATACCCATGCTATGATTAGGCTCTTTTTGAAGATTATTGTATGTAAGTTTTCTAACGTTAAGATGAGATTTAAATTTTCTGCTTCGTCCTCGTTTAGGTAAGGTAATCAAATATTCCTTAAACTTTCAGGCTGTGAGAAATGCTTCATGAACCATGCCTCTGATTTTAATTCATATTCTAAGCTTTCACATGTTTAAAACACTGCCAGCATCTATTCAGAACTTTATTTGTCACCACAACAAAACAGACAGTAAATCTAAAATAATAATTGTTTTGATATAGGAGACCTCCCAACAGTAAATCTCGGTCTCTCTATCTCTCTCTCTCTCTCTCTCTCTCTTTTTTTTAAAAATTTTTTTTTAAATGAACACAGCCTCTTTACAGTTTATTATCAGGACAGATCACCTCCGTACAATCAATTTTATAAAAAAAATCTCCAGTCATTAAGATACTATGTCAAAAAACTATTTTCACTTCAATTATTATTATCAATTGTAGGCTACCACTGGATCTGAATTTTCTGCTGGCATCCGTTCAATAACGTTGCCGACTGCCCTTCACAGGTATGATCCTTAGGAACAACCCAGGCCATCAAGAGTCGACTTGAAACACCAGCGGTAGCTAATAGGACTGCCTCTCTGGAACATGCTGATGTTTCTTCGATGATTCATATTACTCGTTGCACCCCAGTCATGTTATCATCCATGCTATTGGATTTTGAGAGTTCGAAGCTTCATGTTTATCCAATTTCTCCATCTATAAATTCGTCCAAATATTAATCTTAATTTCTTTCACAACTTTAATTTCCCAGAGTGGTGGAATACTGTTGGTGTTGAAATGATGAGAATCCGTCTGTTGCTAGAAGGAAGAACAAGGTTACAGTTGATCTTACAGCCATTTTAAAATACCTGTTGTTGTTTAGATAGATGAACTAGGCATGTGTGTCGAGATTATTTCTGCTATTGGTAGTCAGTCCGAGATGTGATAAAAAAATGTCTGCACCTAAACCAGGAAAATGTAATTATGTATCTGAATTAACTCTATTCTCTTCTTCAGAATAGGACCATAGTTGGTGAGCGGTAAGGCACGGGCCTGGCGTAAGTTGGTATCCCTGCCCGGCAATCCAAATTTCTGCAGTATCCCGAAATCAGTCCAGGCGAATACCCCTTGAAAAGCCATGGCCAAATTCCTTTCAGTTCCTTGTCCCAGGAAAAAAAGAAACTTTGCACTGCCACATACTATGCCTATTCATCCTTCCGTAGCTTGAAACTAATCTAAAAAACTCCTACTTGCATATGAAACTATCAGTGTAATTTTGTTTCTAGTATTCAGAAATTAAAATCCACTGTATTCTAAACAGTCTATTTCACAGCGCTTTAGTTAACAAAGAAGTTTAGAACAAACAACATAAATTAAATCTTAAGTAGATACAGAAAAATACTGACTTCCAGAGGAAGAGCCAGGTAACATACTCCGTATTTAATTGCCCTCTAATATCTAACATCTTCGTAACAGAATATCGTAACAGATTTGGTGTTATTTGGAAACACCAAATAAAAAACATTCAAGTACTTACAGGCAACATCGAACAGATATGTTGAAATCTAATAAGTTTGTACCAATATGATTGCTTAGTCTATATTACGGTATGTGAAAAAACAAAAAGTAACTCAGACGGATGCAACTACTGTTTTGATTATTGATGAGGAATGTACAACGTCCTGCAGTGAAAGCACCATTTCGGCCTTGCATTTTAGAAGTAAGATTGGTATATGAATAAGTAAAATTATAAAAAGAGACAACAGTCACTGAACAAAGATCGATAGTTTTGATTGAAACTGTATGTATCTCATCACAGTATTTATCAGATGGCTTTCATCAAGTCTTTGAACCTTCTTTTTTTCTTACAAATGGTAATTCCTGACTTGTCTAGATCTAATCAACATAAATTCTTTGTTGAAAAAATTAAAGGAGGGAAGGAAATGTATATGATTTTTATGGCTTTTCCCGTCGCTGACATTTAGGTCCTTAGAGGCGGTAAATGATTGGGGACTAGGAACAGGTATGGAATTCGACCATGGCCTTGTCAAGGAAGCATCCCAGCATTCGCCTGGAGTGATTTGGGGAAATATGGCCTCACATTCGGGAGGACGCTGGTTTGAATCCCCGTTCAGGCATCCAGATTTGGGTTATCCATGGTATCCCCTAATCACGCCGGGCGAATGCCAGGATGCTTCCTTCAAATGGCTATGCCCGAATTCCTTCCAGTTCCTTTTCCCAGTCCTTTCCCGCATCTAGTCTAACCGTCGCCGAGGCATTAGAAAAAAAACAATAATGGGGAAAGTCATGGATAACCAATTTGGATGTCCGGCGGGGAATCGAACCGATGTCTTCCCTGATACGAAGTCATAGCGTTAGCACTCACTCACCACGCTCGGTAAAATTTATATGAACTTTACACAATTATTTTATTTGCAAACATGTTATCCCAGGTTGGATTTTGAAAATCTATTTTCAAAGACCTCCGACTAAAGACTGAATGGAACGAGTCCGATGTCGTACGAAGCTGATTATATTTCCTCGATGCTCAACTTCCGGAACGGGATTGTAGTCCCACTCGTTCAGCTGTCGGTTGACGACTTGAATGGAAACTCGTATTGCGAAAGCGACCTAACTAAGCCATCTAACTTAATTTTATCCATAATTCTCTATATTCACGTGACTGTATTAATCAGACAAAAGGTAGAATGAGAAACAGCCTTCAGTCACTAGAGTACAAATTTTATTGAATTACACAATACATTTCGGACCTTGTGGATCCTTCTTCAGGTGTCTGTGGTATTTACATTGGTTCTAAATTTTTCCTTAAGCGAGATTCGTGCCTAGTAAAGATTGTTCCTGCACTAAAAAATGATTTCAAGTAAGTGTCGTGAACTCGTTTTATTATGAGAGAAAGGACTAAATATGAAAACATTGTGGAAAACTTACCAGAATTGACGAGATGCTGAATAATTGGTTTTATATACATATTTATTGCGGAGCACTGTACTAGACACGATGTCGTTTAAGGTGCACATGTTTATATAAACCGAACAATTAGAACAAAACAGTTTAAAGATGATATGTATTACAAGTTATTCGAAGATGAAAATTATTATTCTTTGTCAGAGTATATACTCTGATGAAAATTATTATTCTCTGATGAAAATTATTATTCTCTAACAACGAATAATAATTTTCATCTTTGAATTACTTGTAATACACATCATCTTTAAACTGTTTTTTTTTCTCTAATTGTTCTGTTTATATAAGCATGTGTACCTTAAACGACATCGTGTCTAGTACAGTGCTTCGCAATAAATATGTATATAAAACCAATTACTCAGCATCTCATCAATTCTGGTAATTTTTCCACAATGTTTTTATATTTAGTCCTTTCTCGCATAATAAAACGTGTTGACCACACTAACTTGAAATCAGTGCAGGAACAAACTTTACTAGGCACGAATCTCGCTTAAGGAAAAATTTTAAACCAATGTAAATACCATAGACACCTGAAGATGGATCCACAGGGTGCGAAACGAATTGTGTAATACAATAAAATTTGTATTCTGGTGACTGAAGGCTGTTTCTCATTCTACCTTTTGTCTAAGCCATCTAAGCACAAGAAAATTAATATCAACCAATACTGACAAAAATAGTCTCAGAGGTCCCTGAGGTGGCCATGTTTTAATTTATATTTAGGGATGTTGTGGGAGTAATCAGTTAACTGGAATGAATTGGCCGGGGTCCTCGGTCGTCTCTAAGAAGGCGAGGCTGCGCACACAGTGGGCGGTGTGGTGACAGGGTCGGCCGCGACGGATGACAGGTGTCGGCGGCTGTCCGCTGACAGCAGTGCTCTGAATATTGCAGGAGCCGACCAGCTGGCCACAGTCCCACCCAGTGAAATATGAGCACACCCACGGCAGCCTCATTAAAAAAACAAAGCGCCGTCAGCGTGTCAGCGAATCTCCCAAGGCCAAACATAACTACGCGTTCACCAAAAATACTGCACATCAATGAGACCAGACAACGTTAAGACACACTATTCGAACCCAGTACTAAAAGTATAAGCGGGAATATGCAAGTCAGTAGCTGGGTGACCGATATTCGCTAGGCATCTTTCGATTGCACTTCAGTTTGCAAGATTTCATCAAAATCTTTAGAAACGTTTGTGAGAAATTAATTTTACCTATATACAAGAGTATATAGAAGAGTTGCTTATTAGGTTGGATAGATTAAATACTGTATATTACATATTATAATACTTAGTCCACGAGATGGCGAAAGAACCGTTTCCGAAATTCCAAATACAAGATTGTTTTTAAATTGTTTGTGAAATCGTGTTACAAACTTTCGTTCGATTTACCATCTCATAAACTGCATTTAAAGAAAAATGCTATTATAATGTTAAATAGAAATTTTAATGCATATCAGGGTAATTCACTTAGAGCATCATCAGTGCTAAATTCGTTCGCTCCGATGAGACTATGCTCATACCTCGCATTAACTTCATACTTTCTGATACAACCGCATCATTCCAAATGGTAAGAAAATAATTTTCAATAAAAATAACTTTTGTTATGACCAATAATAAAGCACAAACAAGATCAGACGATTCAAAGCGCAGGGTTGTACGAGGCGTATTCCAAAAGTAAGGTCCGGGGTACAAGATGTCACAGATGATAGGCCTGAATGACGTTTTCCACCTGCAGCGCCATCTACCAACTCCTGGTAAATATGCAGTATTGTTGGCGTGCCGCAGTAGCCGTATATCTATTTTTGAGAGCAGTTCGAAATGGCCGGGACAATCGTAGCTCCCGCCAGTTGTGAAGTGCGCGGTGTGATTAGATTTTTGTTGGCAAAAGGATCGTCAGCTGCGGACATCCATCGCGAATTGTGTGTAGTGTATGGACCAAACATAATGAGTGAGAAACAAGTTCGACACTGGTGTCGAGAATTTCAAAGTGGTCGCACAGATGTGCACGATCAACAGCGGAGTGGCAGGCCCAGTATTCGGACCGACGACATCGTCGAGCAAGTTAACCAAAAACTGCGAAGTGATCGGCGTTTGACGATTAGTGGTCTGGCTATGGAATTCCCAAATGTTGCTAGAACCTCAATTTACAGGATTGTCACTGAAGAGCTTGGATATCGGAAGCTTTGTGCGCGGTGGGTGCCAAAACTGCTCACCGCTCAGCACAAAGAGCAACGAATGCATAGCGCACGACAATTTTTGGAGCGCTATAGACAAGATGGAGACAGTTTGTTTTCCCAAATTGTTACGGGAGACGAGACGTGGATAGCGTACACCAACGCAGAATCAAAACAACAATCAACGCAGTGGCGCCATTCCGGTTCACCCAAACCAAAAAAGTGTAAGCAATCGCCGTACACGAATCGCAAAATGATGGCTTCCGTGTTTTGGGACGAAAAGGGCGTCCTTTTGATCGAATTCATGGACCGTGGGACAACCATTACAGCTGACGTGTACTGTGCAACGCTCACCAAACTGAGACGTGCCATCCAAAATCGACGCCGCGGGAAACTGTCGTCTGGCATCATCCTCCTGCACGACAACGCACGCCCGCATACCGCTTCCAAAACCAAAGAGAAGATTCAAGAGTTTCGTTGGGAAATCCTAGACCACTCTGCTTACAGTCCAGATCTTGCACCAAGCGACTATTTTCTCTTCCTGCATTTGAAACGGTGGCTTGGTGGACAACGATTTCAAACCGATGAAGAACTCAAGACGAGCGTTAAGCGGCCCATACACGGACAGCCGTTGCTTGCCAGCGGTTGTATGTCCAGCAACGGCTGTGTGTGTATGGGCTCCACGAGCCAATTATGACGTAGTTTCCAAGCAGTGGCTTGGCTCGGTCGGCTTTTCAACCGGTCCGAAATCCGTTGCTGGCGCCAGCTGTGGCTCGGTGTCTATGGGCATTCCCAGCAACGGCTTGACTTCTCCTCGCCGCTCAGTACAGTCCAGGCAGTGAGTGAGTCAGGTAGTTCAGCTTGTGAAGTGTAGTGCATTCTTCCTGGTGAAATAGCTCTTGTGGTTTTGTGTCGTTTTATTTTGTTTAATATTATTTGTTTGCAATGACCGACAAAGAAAGTAACAGTTTTATGAATCCACAGTTCCTTAATAACTTTATTGACGCGTACAGGAATTATCCTTGCTTGTGGAAGGTGAAATCAGACGAATATCGAGATAGGAACAAGCGTGAAGAAGCGTTAAACAACCTGCTTCTCATGACCCAAGAAACGATCCCAACTGCGGATTTGAAATTTATAAGATCAAAGATAGATTCAATGAAGAATAGCTTTCGGCGTGAGTATAAAAAGGTGAAAGAGTCATCTAAATCAGGAGCGTCGGAAGACAGTGTTTACGTGCCTAGATTGTGGTATTACAACTCTCTATTGTTTTTGGCGGACCACGAGACCCATAACCCTTCCACCTCCAATCTAGACGAAGAAATCCATCCAGTGGAAAACCATCCAGAGGATGACCAACATGACGAAAATCAGAATGAAAGTCAGGTAAGAAAAGCTAGTTATTTCACAGCAAACCTATTTAATTCAAACATCCTACTTTGCATACAAAATAACGGCAAATCCACTTAGTTTTCACTCCAAAATAATATATCAATTAAAAATCTTACAATTATTCAAAACACACCTGTATTAATCTCATAAACATAAACAAGGATTGTAGAAAGCTTAAAAAACAAACTTGTCTAATCAAAATCTGCTCACACACTTAGTAAAGTTATTTTCTTGCGGAGTTTTTTACCATACAGTCTTGCCAAGGGACACTGCCTTTTCCATTGAAGAAACTCATGTACTCCAATCTACTCTCTTTTGCGAAGTTTGTGGGGTTTCGGGATGCCACTTGTAATCCTTGGAAATGGTTCTTGCTTACTGGATCTTTACTGCATTCTCCTTCCACTATTCTTCCCATTTCAGTATCTTCGATAGTTAGTGAATTCATAGGTGTGTAGGATTGACGACATTTTTTGCGTAAGTAATTGTGCAGTGCTACACAAGCTAGAGTAACATCCACTACTTTAGTTGGTTGCAAGTTTATTGTTGTGTGAAAAATTCTGAAACGAGTGCAAGAACACGAAAAGCATTTTCTACAACTCGCCTTGCACGCGATAGCCTGTAGTTGAACACTCTCTGTTCGTAGGTTAGGTTTTTCAAAGCAAAAGGTTTCAGAAGGTCCTTTCTCAAAGCGAAAGCGTCATCACCAATGAACACAAAGTTCATATTTTCCACTGTTTCTGCGCGTTCTGGCAAATTGAGTGTACCATTTTTCAACTTTTCGTAAAACTTACCTGTAGTTTCTTCAATAACACCGCCGTCAGATACACGTGCATTGCAGCCGACATCCACCATAATAAACTCCAAGCTGGCATTCGCAATCCCGAGAAGAACAATGCTGTAATATCCCTTGTAGGTTGTAGTAATACGAGCCACTGTTAGCTGGGCGTGATATAGCAACGTGTTTTCCGTCGATCGACCCACCACAATTTGGGAAATTCCACAGTTGTTTGAATTCTTTTGCCACTTCAGCCCACTCTTCTTTATTTTTAGGGAACTGAAAAAAACAAGATGGCGGTTATAGTTTTAGGCTATAAGTAGGTCAATTGCTATTACATACAATTCCTAATATAAGTTTTTTTTTTTTTTAAGGTATTGGAGCACTCCCGAACTCCTAAAAGCTTTGTGAGACCCGGGATGAAAAGAAAAAGAGTTGACACACCCGAAACACAACGTCAAAAATTAATGTCAAAAGCCATGTTCACACTAGAGAAGGAAGATGATGAATATGATATTTTTGGGAAATTAGTTGCTTCAAAACTAAGAAAAATGAGCCAAGGTCAGAGTCGAGGTCTTGCACGCAGGACTACAAGATAAATTAGCAGACCACACCTATTTACATAACCATCCACAGTATCAGTACAGCCCTGTTGATCTCCACAGTACGTCTTCCTCAACCTACTTTGGATCTGGTACTGCCGCTACCAGCCCACCGTTGGAAAGCAGCGCTGCTGCAAGTACTAGCGGACTACAGCTTGAGGATCTGAGTCATCCAAGGGATGTAAATGAATATAGATTTCACTCTTTGTCAACCGATGCCTTCAGTGGACCTAAATTTAATTGAACTGTGAACCACCTGCTTGTATTTTTCAAATAAAAAGGAGTTATTTTGACTAACTACAATACTGTTTTTTTTTACCTCCTATTGTGAGAACTACTATTTTATTAGGTAACTAACAAAATTGATTGCTTTTTCAAGGGGAAAAATATGATATTTTAGCCTAATATATAAAATTAATAATTTATTATACGCAATTTATATTATAAAATAAAATTAATCACGTAAGTTTAAAACTACGGTTTGAAAACTAAAATAGATTTATTGTAAAAAAAAGGGCCAGTGATAATAAAAAAAAATTTATACATTATTAATTTAAATAATAATAAAAAACAAACACTTTAGTGAGTTTAATGGGGTTACAAATCAAGTTAGAACACACACTAAAAATGATGGGAAAGGATTCTATTTTATAATTTGAGTACAGTAAACTACTGCAACTGATATTTCAGAAATACTATTGTATCATTACTTACTTTCATAAACTCAGTTTTCAGGCACTTGTAGATCTCCTTGCAAGTTTCAGGAATTATTTTCCCCAGTGATTGTGCCGATATTGCACAAGAAAATTTTAAATCTTCTAAACTTCTACCAGTAGCTAAAAATCGAAGTGTAGCTACAAGGCGGTGTTCAGCAGATATGGACTCTCTCATCGTCGTATTTTGTTTAGAAATGCCGGGTGTTATGAGTTCTAACAAGTAATTAAAATCACTCTCTGTCATCCTCAAGTAGTTTTTGTAGTCCTGCGCACTATTGTCTTTTAAGTGGTGCAATAAATTTATATGAGACCACTTTCTTCTTTCCCGTAACCACTGTTTCGACCACTCTGATCTCTTCCGTTTTCGTTTCATCGCGAACACTCCACACTCATCCAACACTAGCACAGCAGCAGCTATTTTACTACTGCTCATCTTGACGGTCGGTGAGAAACTGAGTGAAATCGCAAGCCGTTGCTGGGTTTCTCTTTCTTCGTTAGTGGCGACTTCCAGCAGTCGCTGCCAAGCCGTTGCTGGACATTCTGAAGAAATCGCAAGCAACGGCTGTCCGTGTATGGGCCGCTTTACCAATTGGTTCAGGTCCCAGGCGGCAGACTTTTATGCCGAGGGGTTAAAGAAACTGGTACAGCGTTACAGAAAGTGTATAGATATGAACGGCGATTATGTGGAAAAGTGAACTAGATATGTAGTTACATACTGACGTTAATAAAAACCTTGTATCCTGAACGATGTTTTTATTATGATCAAACGGACCTTACTTTTGGAATACGCCTCGTATTTACCAGAAACTGATTTTTTTTGTATGGACACCTGTACGTTTCTTTTTCAGGAGTTGGTAGATTCAGTAATGATCAAACGATTCAAAGCGCAGAGTTGTAATTACGAGAAACTGATTTTTTTGTATGGACACCTGTACGTTTCTTTTTCAAGAGTTGGTAGATTCAGTAATACTATGATTATGCTAAGGATACATACATTCAAAAAGTAAATACTAATATTGCCTACAAAGAAGTTTGAAAAAATCACATCTGACAAAGTCAATATCTACATGTAGTATTTAATGATAACGACTGTTTACAACAAAAGTTATATTTATTAATACAATTCAAAATAAAATACTTTTCATTAATAAATATACTTGCATTTACGTATTTCAACAATATTATATTACCATTCGGTGACTGGCCGCGAAGAATTGTTCTTTTAAAGATATAAGAGTTTGTAACGTATCCTTTTCGTTACCTTTTATTTCGTAGAGAATACATGTGAGTGTTACTTTACCATACTTTGAAATTAATAGTTTTGCTTATATTTCCTGCACCAGACCAGTACATAAGGATTTCCTTGATCCCTCTTTGTCCGTTGCTGGTTTTATTCCGATACTCACGCTGTAAATCAAATTATTATTAATCAAATTCTTATCATACAAACTTAAAATCAACTCCTTTGTTTATATCTATATTTCAATCTCAAATAAAACACTTTCTACTTATCTCACAACTTTTATATTTTCCATTTAACAGACAATTATCTTTTCCAAAGTCATATTACATTATCTTTATTATATCCTAATTTCCTTGCCCTCAGGCATTATTTTCGTGTTATTAATTCCGCCAGGATTCTTCGTGGCTTCCATCTAACCATTCTGTTTTATCTTTTCTCTTAAATCATATTCTTTCCACAACCAACACGTCCTCTTCCTTCCAAATCTTTTCTTCAACTCTCTCGACTGTTATTTATTTTCCAGAGATCTCATTATACCCATCTTGACATGCTTTGACCTTGGAACTTAAAATTCAGAGTTAGTAACTTATATACAATAACAATTATTAAATAAAAAATAGCTTTAATAATGTCAAAATCACAAAATGTGAGGTTGTGTACCTCACAAGTTCCTTGCCCCAAAGAGAATTTTAACTAACATCAGTCGGCTTACTGGTACCTGAACAGTCTACGAAATGGCGTTAGTGACGTTTCCGAGATACCAAATACAAAAATTGCTAATTTTGTTGGGAAGACACCTATTTAGATAATCTTGAAAAGCAAAAACGTTATCTAAATACGAAATTTCATGAAAATGGTTAGAGCGGTTTCCGAGGTATCAAATACATAAGAATTGTTCGTTTAAAGATAATTATTGTATGGTTTGTTGATGATAAAATAAACATTAGTATGCAATAAAACAATTAAAAACTGACGCCTGGCTACATTGAAACAGATGATGTCGTTGTTGTTTTCCATCGTTTTTTCAATTACATTTTGCAGGTGGAAATATTGTATAAGCATTACCCCTTGAATTTCTTAGGTGAACTTTATAAGTCGTCTTTCCTTTTTGTGGTGTTTTTGCTGAAGCTCATTGGAAGAAAACAGTGGAGATAAGGTCCGTATTTTATTTCACAACATGGAATCTGGAGACGAGGTGATGTGTTTTAGCATCATAATGCCGCCGTTTCTCTGGTTCGATATCTGGCTTTGTGATCTAAGGTAGATTCCACATATCAGTTGGTAGATACTCGCAAGCAGTTACCTTGGTGAGTATTACGAAATGTAACATAATAATTTAATTCTACTGGAGCGCATGCTCCTGTGGCAATTTCCCTAAACACCCATTTCCCCTTGTCCTGTACCCACCTACTTTTTTCCTTCTACAAATTTCAACTTCAAATTCTTTCAACGTTTTTGATAAATTATTCATCGTTTCTCTTTGTAACTGACTCCCTTACCTTCGAAATATCTTCCCACACCCGAGTGCCTAAAATAAACTACCAGCTTGATGTCATGGTCATCTTTTCCCTTCCATGAGTTAGTCCTAAATCTTACACCAATATCTTTCCATGCCTCATCACCAAAGCAGTATACGCCGTCCACACTCCCATTAGCCTACTCTCTTCACCTTCCTATTGTCTTACAATGGATCCCATTCCAGCACTTTTATCGTGTCCGTTACTGATTGTGTTCTGCGATAATTTCCAGAGAAAAATCTAGCAGACTTTCTTTGCACCCCCTCCAACTAATCTATTTGAAAAATTAAAGGTTGGCCCCATACTACACCACCAGATTCAAGCAATGGTCTGACCAAAGATTTGTAATCCAATTCCCTTACTTTTCTGTTTTGTTTTGAATTGTGGTAGTAATTTGTAATAGATGAAGTTGGATTTCTTGAGTCAAAAGATCATAAACAGTTTAGGTTTTGAGCAAACTGTTTGTCAATATAGAAGTAAATAGACAACGTGTTACGTGAGGTGCTGAGCCTGAAGTTTGATTCGATTCTCCTGCGCAAGACGTGGAACTACTGGTTGCGGGTACTTTACATCGTAAGTTGATAAGTGTTGCTGTAAGCGTTGACGAATATGGTGAGTGTTGTTAAGTATATGGTGTTGTTTAGCTTTGTGTATCTGAAGGTCAAAGAAGTGAGAGGATGAAGCCCGGTGCCTGTCTATTACGGACTATTCTTCCGAAGGACGATATGCACCGGTACGTTTTATGTACTGAATCGACGGAGCAACCACGGTCGACATTATCACATTGAACCACAAATTACATACTGCGCGCGCGTTTGAAACACAGTACGGGCAACATATCCAGAGCGATGGAAATTCCTGTAACCACGTCAGGCAACGTCAAGTTCCAGATGATATTCTGATGCTTCAACGACGTTTGCCAACTTGGTCAGTCAATAGACAATATCTCACAGTAGTACATGTTAGTTACATTGCCTCCATTTTATTACTAGCCACTACTGCCGGCAGTACCTAGTGATAGTTATGCACCGAGCGTGGTGGTGTAACGGATAGCGTTCTGGCCTCGCATTAGGGAGGACGGCGGTTCGAATCCTCGTCCGGGCATCCAGATTTGGGTTTTCTATGGTTTCCCAAATCACTCCAGGCAAATGCCGGGATGCTTCCTTCAAAAGGCCATGGCCGAATTCCTTCCCATTCCTTGACCTCATCCTTTCCCGTCTCTAAAGACCTCGCTGTTGAAAGACGTAAAGCAGTTAAAAAAAAACATAGTTATGCAAAGAATTGAATAACACAGTGCCTGAATGATATACTGCTCGTAGAATAAGGAATGTAGATTCCAATATTTTTCGCACTTGGAATATTAAATACGCATGTTTAGTTACATAAGTTGGTTGTGCTGTAACGCTCTGGTCTCGTTTCCGAGAGCACGCGGGTTCGAATCCCCTTCTGTCAGTCTAGATTTAGGTTTCCGATGATTTCTCAAAATCATTGCAGGTGAATGCCGGGATGGTTCTTTCAAAAGGGTATAACTGAATTCCTTCCCGTTCCTTGCCCTCAGTCCTTTCCCGTCTCTAGTGACTCCGACGTACCAGAATAAAAAGGTTGATAATACTTCTTTTCAAACTAAAGACTAATATAAGAAAATTAATTTCTGAACCCGTTTGAGATTTAACATCGATAGATATATGATTTGAAATTTCAAGTGATCTTTTCACATGTCACTTTTGCTGGAAAATGATAGGGGGCATCCATAAATTACGTGAGGTGAAATAGGGGGGGTCCGGCGAAATTTTTTTTTTTTTTTAACTGCTTTATGTCTCTCAACAGCGAGGTCTTTAGAGACGGGAAAGGATGGTGCGCAAGGAATGGGAAGGAATTCGGCCATGGCCTTTTGAAGGAAGCATCCCGGCATTCACCTGGAGTGATTTGGGGAAACCATGGAAAACCCAAATCTGGATGCCCGGACGGGGATTCGAACCACTGTCCTCCCGAATGCGAGGCCAGAACGCTATCCGTTACACCACCACGCTCGGTCCCGGCGAAATCTCACCAGATCTCACAAAGGGGGAGGGGGGGGGTCAAAGGAAATCTAACGTGGGATTTTTTTAAATTGGGCAGGACTGTAGAGCTAAAAAAAAAAAAAGTCTACAATTGACGCGAAAGTCGAGTTTAGGGGGTATTTGACTGAAAAGTGTGGGTGAGACCTTAAAAAAGGTCTACAAAAGTTGCAAAGACGATCTCTAGGGGGGGGGGGGGTCTCACGGGACCAGATCTCACTACAGGGGAGGGGGAAAATCTCACCAGAGGGGGGAGGGGGTCCGAAAATCCGGAAAAACACCTCACGTAATTTATGGATGTCCCCATAGTGATCACGTTAATAAATTTTTGCGTTAGATGTCAAGATTTCTAGACTTGCATTTATAAAATTTATGTATGATGTTATGTAGTACTAAATGATTACCACTCCACCTGAATTTTATACAATATAAACAATCTTAGAAATTTTAGTTTTAGCAAATCTATCTAGACAAGTGAAAAGTGTAAATTTTTGGTTGCATGGTGTATTGTGATACGATAGTGGTATAGGAATCATGTCAGTATTGTAGATATGTGTCATTTTACTTTGAAGATGCGTGAAACCAAGCGGAGTCACCGCGAAGATGACGCCAGGTAGCGGGTTGTTTACTGGACGGACGCCAGCCGAGTGGAGCGGAGACGTAAATATTAGAGCAGGCGTGGCAATGAGCCGTCGTGCGCCGGCGACAAAGGCAGCCCGCAAGTTGGGAGGAAGGCTCGTTAAAGATGGATGGCGGCGCGCGCGGTTATACCTTCCGAGCTGTCACGAGAGATTGGCGTGAGGTCCGGGCGCGCCGTGTGTGAGCCTGCCCCGAGTGCAGGTCGCCGCAGGGGGCATCAAAAAGTAAAAAGATATCGGCTCCAGAGGAGGCGGCGTGGCGGGTCTTTCAGAGGTTGCAGCGGCCCGCGCTGTCACGCGCTGACACCCGCGGGCGCGCCAGACACCGCGCCGGCCTCTCTGCGAGCCTGCAATATTCACGCGGCGCTCGACGGCGCCGGCTACGGTTTATGCGCCATCGAGAATACCGGATTAGTGATAAACATTAACAGCCGGTGAGTGGCACTCAGCGGTCGGGGTTCTTCGCCGGGCAGCGGTCAGCCAGGGTGCCCGCGCGCGCGCGGACACTGTGCATTATGGACGCGCGCGCCTGTCCCGACGTGCGCATTGCGGTCGCGCGCCACTAACGGCGAAAACACGGCTGCCAGCAGCGAATCGCCGCGCGACACGCGTGTCACCGCTGTCGCGACACGCGTGACAAGGGTATGTTCTAAAACAGGACAAGTGTGCCAATATGCAACCTGTTACGCTCTGAACAGCCGTGATCACATGCCATCAGTCCCGAAAATAACCCACCTATTCTGTTCCACATCAAGAAATTTTTTCTGAAATGGTAATACTGAAGGAAGATATTGGACTGAATATAAATCAAAGTAAAACAAAAGTGATGAAATGTAGCAGAAATGATACTAATACTAGCAGATGAAATATAAAAATAGGATCTGATGCAATAGGAGAAGTGAGTGAGTTCTGTTACTTAGGAAGCAAAATTACAACCTATGGCCGAAGCAGGAATGATGTTAAAAGCAGAATAGCACTAGCAAAAAGAGCCTTCAAGAAAAAGAGAAACCTTTTCGTTTCAAATATTGATCTAGGAATTAGAAAGAACTTCTTAAAACTCTATGTGTGGAGCACAGCACTTTATGGTAGCGAAACATGGACTTTAGGAATACCGGAAAGAAAGAAACTTGAAGCATTTGAAATGTGGTGCTACAGAAGAATGCTGAAAATTAGGTGGACAGACAAAGTAATAAATGATGGGTGAGAAAAGAAGTTTATGGAAGAAACTTACAGGAAGAAGAGACAGACTGGTAGGTCATATTTTGAGACATGCTGGATTGGTTAATCTGTTAGTGGAGGGAACAGTCGAAGGTAAGAACTGTAGAGGTAGACAGAGATTAGAATATATGAAGCAGATAATTGAGTACGTGGGTTGCAAGGGGTATGTAGAAATGAAGAGGTTAGCACAGGATAGGAAGGGATGGAGGATTGCATCAAACCAGTCTAAAGACTGACGACAGCAAAAAACAAAAAAAAAAAACAAAAAAACGCACACACAGTTAACACTTTTAATTTTTATATAAATAATATGTAAAATATATCGAAGTATATGCGTTACTCCACATGTTTCTACAACAATCTAATCTCATCACAAGGAATATAACTTCAATCCGAGAACAGGCTGAATGTCCAATATGTGGCACTTTGAACAAAGTAGATTTTTCCTTGATAATTTAGTAATGTTGCTCACTTGTAAATGGATAATCAATCAACAAAAATATAAACTTATGTGAATATTGCGTCAACGATTTTCGAGAAAGTTATGCTGATGTTCTTTATTTTGGGTATAAAATTCGGGTTGTCACCATGTTTATTCAATCCCGATGTTTAGATTTTTTTTTTTTTTTTTGTAACAGTTTAACGTCCCTTTTTAACAACGTGGTCTTTAGAGACGGGAAAGGATGGGGGCAAGGAATGGGAAGGAATTCGGCCATGGCCTTTTGAAGGAAGCATCCCGGCATTCGCCTGGAGTGATTTGGGGAAACCATGGAAAACCCAAATCTGGATGCCCGGACGGGGATTCGAACCGCCGTCCTCCCGAATGCGAGGCCAGAACGCTATCCGTTACACCACCACGCTCGGTCCGATGTTTAGAACCATCGACATTTAATTTAGCCTCTTTGTTATTATTATTACTCCGCGAGTCACTAAAAGTGGGTGACGGAGGGTGCATTACAACAATCTTAACGTGTAACCATTTCTGCATAGGAAGGGATATACGGGATATGGCAGGAGGCGCCCATGAGCTGTTGTTAGGAACGATCCCAGCATTCGCGTTGAGCGATCTGAGAAAACCTTGGAAAATTCAGATCAGGATGGTCGGAAGGTTTTAAAGATACCTACTCCTATCGGAATCTTAAGTTCTCTCGCTCGATAACTCCAACTTGTTCCACTCCCTAATAGCTCGTAAAAAAAAAGGTGCATAGAAATTAATTTTGTTTGGGCCCTGATTTCTCTTATTTTATTTTCACGGTCATTCCTAGATATGAATGCAGCTAGTTGTAATATGTGTTTGCCGTCATTCTGAAACAAGTCAGTCGTGAATTTTTGAATCAGTTTCTGCCGAGAACAACGCCTTCGGTACTCCAGGTCTTCCTAACCTAACTCCTTCAACATCGCACTTCGCTTTCGCTCCAACTATATGTACCTGTCTCCAGAGCCTCAATTAACCCCTTTTGATGTGGACCCCATACTGAATAACAGTATTCTAAGCGAGGACGCACTAGTGACGTTTATTCAATCGATTTAACTTCCGGTGTACATTGTTTCAAATTACGACCTATAAATCGGAGTATACGATTTGCTTTCCAAATTACCTTCTGGATGGTCATTCCACGACAAATTACTACGAATTGTTACCCCTAGATATTTAGCAGAATCTACTGTTCTGAGGATAGTGCTGTTAAATGTATATTCAGAGCTGAATGGTGTCATTAACAGAATTCGGTGGTGTCAAAAAATATTTCATAGTAACAACATCGTATCCACTTATTAAAGGGGCCTCCTGGATGTTTTCCCACAGCATGAAACTACTGTGTAAATGAGACGTGAAGCTCCCCTCCAGTGCTGTCAGTCACAATAAGGACGCCCACACGTAGCGCCTCCATAGACCTCCTGGCAATATTGTACTGTGCCAGCACACACACGATGCACACTCCCCTATCCCATAAAGAGCGCAAAGTAGCTGCTCGCCCATTGTTAGCACCAGACGGACGCCCTCCACTTTTTAATGAGCCTGGCGACCGCAGCGATGTGATTGACAGGTCTGTCCTTTTGAAAACGAACAATACCTCGGTTGCGGTGAGCAAGGAACACGATCCCTCCCGTCCTCCCTCGGTTATAAATACACAATGGAGGCGAGGACGCGGGCAGATTACCAGCTGGCCAGGTCCCCACCGCGGGCGGCGTTCGAATTTTACACCGCGCTTGGCGGCTTCATAAACATTTCACGCCGCCCCGGATCTCGGCGCCGGGGGAAGTCGGAGTGTTCTCCAACTCCTTCGACTTTGAGGCGCCGTTTAAGTTTATTAAACGGAACTCGTGCAGAACGTATAGCGACTTGTCTGCAGGGCGGGGGGCCCCAAACGCCGCCCCTGGGGGTTTTTAAGTTCCGCTCTCATTCCGCCGCCTGCGGAGTCACTCCGCTACTTTGCGGCGGCTCCCGCTGACTTCACCGAGAGCCGCATCTTTTATACTTTGCCGGTTTGAGATCTGGTATTTTTTTGATTTTTGAATCAGAGAGTAAACCTTCAGCAAGGAAGATTACCAGTTCCCACATAATACATTAGAGAAGAAGCGATTCTTATAAATTAAGCATAATCCGTTCCCTCTTTTTCTCCTCAACCGTTAGGTTGGAAGAACTACTTCTGGAGAAATATTTTTTTTTTTTTTTTACTTATGGCTTTACGCCTCGTCGACGTCGAGGTCATTAGAGGCGGGATGGAACTGGGCACAATGAACAGGAAGGAATTTGGCCATTGATTTTTCAAGGAAGCATCCCTGTATTCGCCTGGAGCGTTTTGGGGAAACCATGGAAAACCCAAATCTGTATGCCCGGACGGGGATTCGAAACTGCGTCCACCCGAATGCGAGGCCAGAGCGTTAACCACTCACCCACCACGCTCGGTGGAGTCATTTCAGCTTTAAACAAAAAAGTTGTGTGAAAGTACGTACACATATGGAATACTAGGGTACAAATATTGAATACTAGTATTCCATATTGGTGACACAGCCATCTTGAAATTCAGAAACGCAAATAAAATCTAAAATTAAACGTAAATAGGCAACAAACACGCCATTTTACAGCTTAATGTATTATATAAACATCTGTTTAGTAAATATGTTAAAAATTTATGTATTATGACAGGAATTAACCAACCTCCAAAAATTATTTCTCCTAGTGAATTCGTTAAAACAGCTACACTCACTGCCAACTGTGATATAATTGTGTTCAAAAGAAGTTTACAGTTAATGAAAGTAGTTTTCAAGCATCTCACCAGAGTACAGCACTTACGAAGCGAGAAACCATATTATTTCATATTATCACCACTGTTTCACCTTTATACCTGTCCTCTAAATTCAGCATAACCCGTTTTCGTCTTTTTCTCCTGTCTGGGGAAATTTTCAAACTGGGGTATTTCCCCTTGCCGTCCCAAGTGATGGAAGTTTGTTTTCGAGTTTATTCTTTCGTGTGGGTGACTGATGTATGTTGAGTGTACTGTGTGGTTTATGCAGTGAATGAATGGACGTTGCTAAAAGGGAGAGAGTGATATTCGGGGGACTCCAGTCAAAATGTTCACATACTACCGAGCGTGGTGGGTGAGCAGTTCACGCTCTGGCCTCGCATTCGGGAGGACGCGGGTTCGAATCCCCGTCCGGGCATCCAGATTTGGGTTTTCCATGGTTTCTACAAATCACTCCAGGCGAATGCCGGAATGCTTCCTTCAAAAAGGCCATGGCCCAATTCCTTCGTGTTCCTTCTCTCCAGTCCCATTCCGCCTCTAATGACCTCGACGTCGACTAGGCATAAAGCCATAAGTACAAAAAAAACCTCAGAAACCTCATACGACAGATGAACCAACATCAACTATGTAGTTTGCCCTTTGCCCACACTTCATTCGCACTTTGGTGCACAATTTAATGATGTCGTGTTCATAAAAATATTTCCATCACCTGGCTTCGAACCAGTGAACACCTGCCGTAGGTGCCGGGCATTCCACTCTGCTGTATCCAAACTAGCCAACGAGGCAGTTGAAAAATACTACTATAATGTCAATTCATTCCAATCTACCCAGATAACATCAATATGGTCGGTTAACACTAGAACCGCCGGAACTAGTACTATACTTAGAACCGCCGATGTGGTCAAAGTGACCACTTTCTCTGTAATTGCATGCTGTTCTCATTAATGTAAATATTAATGATCTTGATAACAATGTATCACTTTAATTACATTTATTAACAGTATCACTGTATTTTACAACAACAATGGGAATATAATATTACTAAAATTAAAGAGCATAGTTCACAATATTTATCTGCAACCATACTAATTGTATTGCAGTAATTTTAAAATTAATAGAAATTAATCATACTGGAGAAACTAAGTACCCATGAATATGTTAAGAGAAAGAACAATCATAAGATATGACTATGTAAAGTACCTAATCCTACTTACAAGCATTACAAACTACTGTCTTTATTACTTTATATGTACACGATCCACAAACATATCTCTTGCATTTACTGCACACTTCATTTTTCTTGTTTCTGCATTTCCTCGTTTGGCATAGTTTTCTAACTTTCGTAGGAATTTCCGCTTCTTCTCTTTCTTCATCACCATCTTCCTTTTCCTTTCCTTCCCTTGTCATCCTTTCCTGATTTCTGGTTTCCATATAGTCTCTACGTAATTCTTCTGCTAGATTTAGGATGAAATTCCTCCTACTTATCTTGATCCCTGTCACTAGCTTGAAAATGATCCATGCGTTGATGGCTGCTAAATCAAGGATATTGTGAAATACGTGGACAGGCCATCGACGAGTACCAGATCGGACAGAATACTTCCTCGTCATCTGGTCCAAGACATCTACAGCAAATTTTGTGCTATTGTAGAAGCTTACTGTTTCGGGAAGGTGTTTAGAATAATTTTGTATTTCAACATCTGTATGCATGGTACTATACAGAAGAACATTTTTGTTCTTTTTCCCTTGGTAAACAGTCAGAGTACCACCTTCCCTTTTCAAGAGAACAGACGTATAAAGAGGAGTTTTCATTTTTTTTACAGTGTTTGGAATTTCTTTTCTTGCACGGTTGATAGTGCCGACAAGACTAGTTTTCTCTTTTTTCCAGTCTTTCCCCAAGTGTGACCGTAGTGAAAAAATTATCAGTAGTCACATTTCGACCCTTATTGCGATATGGAGCTACCAACTTCATTACTACTTTTTCTGGAAGTTTCTCATTAGGTGCCCTCTGTTCGTTCTGTCCCACATAAGGGAACCCATTACAAAGATATTTTGTTTCTACATCCGCTAGAAGCCAGAATTTGATTCCGAATTTATCAGGCTTATTCGGCATATATTGCAAATACGGACACCTGGTTCTGCTGGGGAAAAGTTGTTCGTCCACAGTGACATTTGATCCAGGTATGTAATTCAACTGACAGTTTTCTATAAAATGATTCCAAGTAGTTGATATAAGTGCAAATTTGTTACTTTTCAACCGTTCCGACCGTGTATTTTTTCATCAAAACGCAGATATTTCAAAATTTCTCGAAACCTGTTTCTGCTCATTGTGTCAGTGAAAAATGGGGCTCCCCACGTTTTCGACCACAACTCATCTACTTCAGTACATCTGGCACCTAGTGCACCACGAACATATAATAAAGCAACAAATGCATCTAATTCTTCTAAAGGCAAAGTCCACGAATCATTTCCAAGAAGCCGTTGTGCCTCTGCTTCTGTGCATTTCTTTATGTGTTTCAACATTGATTGATCAACTAAAAGGCGCCAGGCACTCGAAACATTATCATTTGAGACGTGCCGCTTTGCGTGTGGAGTAGGTCCCCATGTTTCTTTCAATATATTCTGTTGACCTATCCTACCTGGTTTAGTAACCCCGAAGTCTGCTACAGTCCACTCCGTGATCCCGTCCTTCCCCAGGAGTTTTGAGCCAGTTTCTGGAAGTGAACCCTCACTTTGTTCTCCTCTTCTAAGTTGATTCTGTATTGGTCCACTTACAGGAGGTGCAGTTCTTCTTTTACCCAGGGTAGGTCCTTCTCTAGCATTGTTTATATTACTGCTTCGTCCTGGTTCAACAACTGCATGAGGAAAGAGACAATTAGAAAGCTACAACTCATTATAAAGAAACCATACCTCACAATAAAATAGCAGTAACAGAAGTAGCAGTAGAAGTGTCAGCTCTCTTATAATAGTGATCATTATTCATATAGTAACAATAATAATAATATAAGTGAATGTAAATTACCTTCATCTTCAGTCTCGGAGCTGTTACTCTCCACATTAGCGACAGGTTGGTAATCTTTATCTGTAGAGTCTTCCACAAGGTCCTCAACTTCAGGATCATTTTCAACATCCGATTCATACAAAAGTGCAACAATTTCTTCATCTGAAAGTGGCCGTGGCCGTGGTTTGTATCGCTGTGACATCTGAGCCGTGTCTACTGCTCTGAGACCAGTACTCAAATAATCTGCCTCGTTTATGCGAAACCCAATAGCAAACAATGAATGACATATTGCATTGTTGAGCTTCAAACAATGCGAGTAAACTTCAGTTACCCAGATATTTAGTATATTGTTGACGAGTGCTAAGAGTAAATTCGGGGAGTGACGCACAACAATCTTTAAATAATCTGTTTTCAGATTTCACGTAATGTGGTCAAAGTGACCACTCGGCGGTTCTAAGTATAAGTGGTCATTCAAAGAAAAATAATGAAGATAAAACAAATATTTGACTATTTATATGATCTACATAAACATTTAGGAAAAGTCATTAACTCACAACAGCATTGATTAGAAACTGACTGAATAATAATATGTTAAAATATAAAAAGTGGTCAAGTTGACCACTCGGCGGTTCTAGTGTTAAATATATATATATATAAATAACAAAAAAACACCTGTTGTTTCACGTCAAAATCACTGAAGAAAACTCCCGTTCATAAATTAATCAAAAATTATTTCTTAGCATCAGCAGCGTGAAACACGCTTAGAAAAGTTTAGCTATGTGCATTAGAGTATGTTATTCAAAATAGGTATAATAGACATATGTCTCTTAAGCGCCTAAGAGAAGGCGAATCGATCTTTCATGGGTTGTATATTCCCAACGGGTTTCATCTTGTTCACCCATACGAAGTATGAATAATTAAATCAAATTATACCAAAGACAGTGGTTTCTCAGTCTTATGGGGATGTGGATTCAAGTAAAAACCAGTTATTATTTTTTAAAGTGTTTAGTCGCCTTTCTTTTGAAATTTGATCACCAAATGAACAAGGCATAAAAGGACATATGAAGACAATTTTCGCCTTGATTTAAAGTGTTGAACATAGAGGTGTGATGCAGACAAGTATAAGAAACTATAAAAGTGGTTCGAAGAGTTGGCAGAATGGAAATTTTATTAAATAACACTAACATATGAAAAGGGACTAAAATATTCCATGTGAACTGCTATCGATATATCAAGAACAAGAAAAACATTAATTGTCCTAAAATTGGCTATGCCAAACATACGCAAGAAACAGAAAACTTTTATTCCTCAAGTTTTATGAATAATTATCACGCCAATACAATTGAATATGTTGTTTTTTTATTTTCCGAACGCGTTTCACTTCGTTCCCTGAATCATCTTCAGCGGTTCTGTATTTTCATTGGTCACATATGGTTACGACTGTACATTGTTTCAGCATCAGCTATGTTTGTAAAGCAGTTTGCATTAAGGTGTTGGTTGCATCTTTGTGAATAAGCCAAAACTACATTGCCAATGTGCTGTCATACTTTAAATATAAATATTCTTCCTTCCTGACATGAGAATAGAGTTAATATCATAAGCATGAATCCTCGATTATCGTTAACACTCGTAACATTAGAAGCATTATCACTAAGTAGAGAAACGCCTTTTAAGAGAACCCATGTTAACGACTTAAATGTGAAGTATTATTCCTAAAATATGAATTTAATGCTTCCCCAATATGGAAATTAATAAAAGAGTGTATACTATACTCAAGCCAAAGTAAAGTTATGAAACGCTTTTTAATTTTTTAAGTTCATTATTGATATCAAGGTTTATTTTAGAATTTAGTTCCAAAATGTTGATATCTCTGTGACCAAATAGTTTATAACACTTGTGAAGTTAATACTGAGATAATTTTGTATTTCCTTGTTTTTAAAAGAAAAATGTCGAATTACATACAAAGCCAACTGTTAATAGTATAAATAAAGAACCAGGTGCAAAATTTCGTGATATGTTTTTTGTTGCTATCTGCGCCATTGGTGTTGCAACTAACCACAAGGACAGGGAAGATTGATTCAAATAACTGTTGTTAATAAAACACCTGTTGTGGCATAACTGGAAGTTTATTAACATTTTTAGGTTTTAAAATTGTATATGAATAACTGATAAGAGTGCCTTCATAGTTTCAATCAACAAAAAATTGTGCAAAAATGCAATTATTTTCACACTCGAAATTTTTAAAATCATGTTAAAATAAAACAAACAAGCAAAAATAAAAAAGATACATAAAAGTGTCACAAACAGATTAATATAAATCACATTACAAAAGCCGTTCCATTTTAATTCCATCATATTTCTGACTAAGGAAGCAATCAATAAATTCTTTACGGCATTATTCATACTTCTGAGTCTGATCATTCAAAAGGATTTCAAAATTTTAAGAACTGAGCTTTAATAATAGAAGTTGGAATCTCATATGCAGCAATCACATTACTTTTCTAGCGACCATAGCAGTTACAACGCACCGCACAAATATTAAAAAATTTCAGTCAAAAGAGGTATCTTTTCAGTATTACAATAAATAACTAAGCAATGCTTTGTATTCAGAACTTACAAACGTACATTTGCTTAGCAGGTAAGTTGAAGGTAATGTGCTACTGAAAAGAATTGTGGTATTCTCTGCTATTTTGTTATGAAATAATATTGTGTATAAATCTCCTGTTATTGTAAAACTTACTGCAGTGTCAGGAATTAATGTAATTAACAGTAATGTAAATTGTAGTCGTTTTTTAAGAAAAAAATTAAGGGAACATTATTTACAGAAAACTACTTCAGTATGTCCGGTCATGGAAATTACTATTTCGATTGACTGTTATCGAACTGCCAGTAGCTATTAACGTTTTGTATGTATGTGGTGCTGCCAATTTCCATGTGTATTTATGAAGTATTCACTGATTTACCAAATAATATGTGTAAAAGGTTCTAACCTGCGGTTTACAAAATTGAGATACAGAAACAAAAATTAAAACAAACGGAAAACGATTAACTCCGAAACTTTTGGTAATATCCGTACAAATTTTTTGCTATACAGTCCTAATATACAGATTTACTATAATTAAAACGACTTTCGAAATAGAACGTCTACACAACAATTACACTTTGTTGTTGTTGTTGCTTTAGGGCGCGTCGACATTAGCGTTAAACTTTGTCAATGGTTCCTCATATAAATGCGATGATAATATTAGAGATGAAGGACACAGACCATAATTAAGTTACAGTATTGTTTCTTACATTTCAAGCGGTTTCCAATACATCCATCAAAAACAAGAAAATACAATATTAGAAATTTTTAACAGTTGACAGTGCAATCAACAGTAATAGTTAGGTAAGACGGGTAGTGCAAGTGAATTGAAAGTGACAACAAGGATAGCAGGCTGACGAACTATCACTGGCTAGCAGTTGGACGTTACTTAAAAAACGAGCAATTTTGCTATTGACTGTTAAATAGTGGTCACTGGTCTAATTTAACAATTTTTGTTATGTAAACAGATAGGACGTTTATTTGAGAAACAATGCTGATCATCTCATAGAACATTTTTTTCTGTTTTTTTCCTCAATATTTTAGAAGCATTGGATATACCGTTATGTAGTTGTTATTCTGTTTGACCAAAAACTGTAGTGTGCGAAACAATATTTCAAGAGATCTTTGACGAAGTGCCCACTGCAATCGTAATTACAGAGCGGGAAAACCTTCAACGTTCACGTTCTGCGTTCAGGTGCGAACGTCCACCACCTTGTCGCCTAATCGTGGTTTCACCGTCCTCCATCTAAATTCCATAGATGCTTATTATAGTAACCCCAGAACAGCTGACCAGCCTCGCCGTTTGCGAGATTCTCGATCCGAGGCGCCGAGTCACAACAATCTGTCCTTTGTCAATGTCACTGATTTCAATGTATTTCCCCATTTGGCACACGTATCGTCGCTAGAATGACTCCCGTGCGTCTCTGTTCTCTTTCCTTACCTCATACCGTGCCCGCAACGTTAGCGACGGCTTTTACTCTCGCGGTGGGATATGTCATAATTTTTTCACTCATCAATACACATGCATCGAAAATCTGCTTGCAATACAAGAAACCACTATAAATGGGTTTCTAACACTCCTCACTACAAAAACTGAAACAGACGAAACAAACCAATACAAAAATAGTGTCTATTTCTCTTGTATTATCAATAATTTAACCTGAGACGAAACAATATTGCCTATATGACGGAATATTTCGAAGCATCCCACTTATGCTTAAAGCTTGCATTTGTAAGATGTAACAAATTTTCAGTTTTATATGACAGATTTCTGCCGAACGATTAAATAAATACAAAAGAAAGTGAGTCCTATATTAATATCTTTGACTGGCGATTGAAAACTTACACTGACGAAATAAATATTTTGAACCATCAATTATATCAATGAGCCTGTTGACTCAAATTATATTCGTAAAAATCTTTCAGTAAGAGACACACAAAATTTCTGCTATATACAGTGCAATCTGTAAACTATGATATGAGCACAAGTGAATTAACACAGTCATCATTTAAAATAAAAAAAAATAAAAAATCACCTCTAGTTAACTACGTATTATATATTACAGATCAGACTATATTTCCCGAATGTATGTTTTGAATTGACGATCAAAACATTGTTTTTCCTCTTAGGGATCCAATATCAGTGAAATCATAAATAAAGCAGTACTTCGTTACTGTTCGCTACTTTATAATTACTGTTTTGTCATTTAAACTTTTTTTAAGTATTTCATTATTTTATTTGATCTAATTTTTAACGTCACTAATTACATAATTACATGATTTTTACAAGACAAGGCCTCTTAAGCATATGTCCTTCAAATTAGCTCGTCCCTAGGAAAAAAATACTACATCAAATAATTTTTAAAAATTAGTAATTTTAGTTCCTATTAAAGTACAGTTTAAAAAAGATAAAGAATATCTATGTACAATGATATAAAGTAACTGTGTTTTGTTTTGTTTTAATTGAGTGAAAATATGTAATGCAGTGAGAGTAATAGACTTATTGCGAGAGGAGTGGGATGTCTAAAATCAAGCTATTTGAGATTAGTTTTTGTAAAGTTTTTTCAGTGGCTGAAATATAAACTTGATGTTAAACACATAATCACTGTTTGAATATGAAAAGAACGATCATAATACAATAACAAGATCTTATGAAATGAAGGTATGTGACTGTATTATTCCTCCTGTTATCCAAATATTAATGGAATAAGAGTTAAGAGGAAATTTACTTTTTGTTGATGCATGAACGAAGCAAAAATATTATTTTGTTTATGTAATAACTGAGTGCCGCTAATGATTCCATTTTTAGTTCGTAATTAATTAAAAAGGTAATTTACAGCAATTTTCCAAAATAGCAGATTAGTGAATGCATCGACCTGTCATCTTTTGAAATGCTCCGATTATAAAACAATTAGCCCATAACTTGCTCCCGTGACGTGAACAATTTCACCAGTTCACCAATACACCATATCACTTTATTAGAGGATAGCTCAAAGAACTGCTGTTGTAAGCCGTTTCAATCAGCGAGTTGTGAGTTTGTTGTCAGCATTGATCTTGACTGCAACTTCACGCGCCGTCGGATAGCGATGGCTTGTCTTAGGTTTCCAGGACTCTTGGTGAAGCCGTTAGAGCTCGTCGAAACTCAACAAGAGAAACAAATGTGGGGGAAGTTTGAGCCTGGTTAAGAGGGAAGCCGGAGTGAGACCTAGCATCCCAGAAGAGTCGTCGGCTAATGAGATACGCGCGCTCTATTATCCAGAGAGGCAGCGGGCGTGAACGAGCGAGTAGGACGGGCGGAGTTTAGCAACGCGGCCCCTGCAGCTCCCAGAGACGCTGCCCGCAGCATAGTTAGTCACTGTTGGCTGCGCACCGCGCCACCCAGGGGGCCTGGCCTGCTCATGGACCAAAACATGACGACGACTTTCACCAGACAAATTACCCGCTCCGTGGCACAGCGAATGGAATGGCGGGCTTCTTCGTCCCGTCTACTCCACTACGTTAATATCTTTGCTACAGCGCGTCCCAAGTCGTGAAGGTCTAGACAGCTCGAAACATGGGTTGGATGAATGTCTCTCGGTTGGCAGGGACGATCTTAAAATACAATTTTCACCGTATAATACTTTCATTACTCCGTCCACTTCCACTTTTTCATACATCATAATTCTTGGTGAACATTAACCCCAAACCGATCAAAATACTATCTTACTTGATCGTAAAGTTTCGAAAGAAGTTGACGTAATATTTTTGCCACATAGCACCATAAATGTTTTCCTCAGTGAAATTGTGTATGACTTCCTCTAAACCAACGATTTCTAAGCCGGCCTCGGCAGCGTAGGGGCTAGAGTGCTAGCTCCGCGTACCGGAAGTCGCCGGTTCGAGTCCGGCCGAGGGCATGGGTGTTTAGTGTTGTGTCTGTGAATGTCTTGTCCGTGTTGTAGTGTCCTTGTGTCAATACGTGATAGCAACAAATCACATTGAGCTGGCTGTATGGCCCAGTATCCGAATGCCATTAAAAAAAAAAGTATTTCTAATTATTGTTTAACCGATCAAAATACTATCTTACTTGATCATAAAGTTTTGAAAGAAGTTGACGTAATGTTTTTGCCACATAGCACCATAAATGTTTTCCTCAGTGGTACTGTGTATTACTTCCTTTAAACCAAGGATTTCTAATTATTGTTTAAATTGCATTTTTTTAAATTTTATAACGTACATTTTGGAGTTCCAAAACTTTAGTCCCAGTTTTTCTTATACATGGATTAAATTAATTGCACATTAATTGTATACAGCTTGAAGATGCTTCAAGATAAGGAGTAGTTTGTTACATTATAACTAAATTATAGTATAGTAAAATCGACCAATAGGTGCAGTCAATGTTTTGTTCTAGAAGGTCGTAATTTGATAGTATATTTCTGGTATGTTGTTTATGAGATATTATGCGTCTGGATTAGATAATGTTTTAACCACAGTATTAGATAGAGAGAGAAGAAATAGAGAAATGTTGTTTACGAAGTAATGAGAGCCACCTCCATGCGATGCAATACCGTAAAGCACTTCTGCGTGAATACCTATGTTTCTGAAAATAGAAAAGAATGAATGGTTTTTGTCACTGACGTGGTTTTACAGCCATGGAGCAATCGGAACCTAAGCTTTATCTTCCAGTCGCGAATTTCTTCACCAGATCAAATTGACTATATGTTACCAACCATTAAGATGTAATTGAACACTGCGACAAGCAATATCGTTGCCTTATGGTCGTTCCAGTATGGAAGTAAAAAAATCTTTAGCATCCCTTGTTACGTGATTTGTGTTTCGATCAGCAAAGTTGCCTTACGTCAGTGAGATCTCGCCGCCACATGTCTGGGGTCCACACTCCGTAACCAACACAGCAAAATTTCTGCCTTCTGTACCAACTTATATCCCATATTTTCTCTTTTTCATATTTACTTTATTATAATGCCTGTACTAATAACAATAGCATGATGTATATTTCTCGCAGGTGGGCCGCAACATGCCACACACGCTTTTTGTTGCTATGTGCCAGACCAATGACATTTTTACAATACAGTATATCTCCAACCACAAAAAATAATATTTATTTAACGCTGAAAACTCCTGATCGTGTACTAAGACACACTGATGTTCATCTCATGATATTCATCAGCAACATTGAAATAAATTTAAAACCTTTTCATTTAAACGATTTTGAACCAAGCTGCCCCTATGTATCTCGGCCGATGTCTATTGTAGTAATACTGGAAAACATTTAGATTGTACGTTAATGTGAAATCAAAATATAAATACGCAAAAGAATCCTACGACCAATTTTCAGAATCAAAACAGCGTTACGTAATATTTAGTTCCGATAAACAGACGGATTAATGTTTAATGTCTTAGTAAACTAACTAAACAGATATTAAGTCATCTTCTTTGAAGCTAATACTTTTAAACATTATACCTTATATTTCAAAGCCGTTATAAGTATCTGTGCATATTATCGACTGCCATATACTCAAATTATTTCTTGTATTTATATCAGTTTTAACGTTACGCTAAGGACAGTTGTTTGTGATGTATGCTGCGTGTTATTTTCTTCTCTCTTCCTTTCTGGTACTTCATTAGTCTATCCGTACCGTTATTAAATACTCAATCAACCTCCTGATACTTTATAATGCATTCATTTCGCCTTTTGAAGTTGTGTAAGATGCAAAAGTCACTCTTCAGTCACCAAACCGCGAATGAAATTTACTGTTGTGGTGGATGTTAGTATATATGTTACATTCCAAGAAAAACGAGTATTTTGGTGAGATCATTGGTCGGCGCAATAAACGGTGTATACTAAACATTTATCTGTAATTGGTGTTAAAAAGTATGCATGCAGGATAGTAAGGAATGGGAAGCAAATTAACTGTATATGTTCCGGACTAAGGAAGGTCTGAATAGATGACATGTTCCTTTCATCATCTGCCATCTTCAATTCTCTCTGTCTACAGCTATTTTCTACACACTACTATAAGTACTTCTCACTTTTATCTCACCATATTTCAAATTTTCGTTCTATTTGTATTCATTTCCTTATAATTAATTCTTCTTATAGACTACATACGGCATGATTCTTGAATGATGTAGTCCAAATTTTCATTCATTTCTGATAACATTTAAAAAAATCTCGATATCTCTTCCGTATCTTTAGATTATGGATTTAATCTTCCCATCTAATAAATTTTAGAAAACTTATACAGTAATACAGAAGAGACGGAAATAAAACTGGTTGTGCCCGGATTAAAAGCTATCAACTTCAAAACCATACCATAACGTCAAATCACTATTACACCCGCTCATCATTACATAGTCTCCCGTTTCAAAATGCTGTATGCCACTACTTATTATTCTCATATCACAAACATCAAAATACACAGTTAAATACATTGTGCAAATCAACAACCTTAAACACACTTAGCCCAGTACTTCGCAACCTCAATTGCATTGTGTATTGCTTGAAACAAGTCTTCATTGTTGCAGAATGATGGGCACATAGGGCACTCGAGCATATGATTCATAGTTTGGTCTTCACCACATTCGCACTTAATATTTGTAGCACCAGTATAACCCCATCTGACGAGGTTTATCTTGGACTGCCCACTCCTGTTCGCAATCGATTTAAGTACCGCCAGACGTTCCAGTCCTCTGCATGACCAGGTGGCAAGCGCTCTGCAACTGTCAGTGGTCCTGAGATGTTAGGAACCTTCATTTTCCATAACTGTACTCTTGCCTTTTCAGGTGACCCAATTAGTTCCCGTGATGTTCTCAGAAAGCTTTTCCTGGATTTGAGTCTATGGGCTGGTTGTGTATGGCCGTGCTGTGGATGAGTGCTTTCCCGTTCTACTTTGGTCCTCTCCTTGTTCGCAGCCACTTCTCTGCGGATACTGGGTGGTGCAATGCCCGAAAGCTGGTAAAGCTGGGGTAGGCTTTAAGCAACCTTTCACTAGCCTACAGGTGTTATTGAGGGCTACATCCACCTGTTTGGTATGAGATGACGAGTACCAAACTGGGCATGCATATTCTGCAACAGAGTAACAAAGGGCCATTGCCGATGTACGTAAAGCTTGTGGATGACTGCCCCACTGTGATCCAACTAGTTTGCGCAGTAAGTTATTTCTTGTAGAGATATTCATTTTGCAATTCATGCAGTGCTTCTTATATGAGAGGGTTCTGTCCAACGTCACTCCGAGATATTTTGTGGTGTTACATGTCTGCAGTTCGATACCTGACCAAACTACTTTTAACTTACGCTGAGCTTTCCTATTTTTTAGATGAAAGGCACACACTTTCGTAACTAATATTCTTGATCGGTTTGTACACAAAATGATTCTAATTTAAAAACAGACTCGTCCAGCTGCAGTTGCTGTATCTGGCGTTCGACTGGGACTGGTTCTAGTCTTGATAAATTTTTTACTCTCGGTTCCAGCCCCGCAGCAGATCAGAAGAGGAGACGCACAGTTTACGATAGCCAGATCGTGAACCACACACCTGACATGTGTCCCAAACCTTCCTACAATGCCTTTGAATTGCACCTATGTAGACGCTGATTTGTAAGTCAGATCGAAACAATAAAATCAGAGATCCACCTGGTATCCTCCGGAAGATGACGTTAGCAGTAATGCATACCTCTGTTAAATGGATTTCTTGTGGTAATATTTCTTTTTAAACCTGATACTTAAACCTAGTATTCATGGTAATGGATTTTAATTTGTTTCTTATCGTAACAGACCAGTTACCAGAACTACTACTACACATTTATTTAATATTCCCCTTTGATATTTTTTCTCCGCGATTATGGAGAACGTTAGTGAAGCTACATTGTTTGGATCCTACGTTAACTGACATATAATCTTATTCATGTTTACTATAGTGGTCTTCACTTTATATTTCATTGCAGGCGGTATGACAAATATTCTCTCCTCTTCTTTTATGTGTTCTGTCCTTAGACATTTTCATCAAGACATTTAGCCTCTCTGGATCTCCATCTGTTGCTTTCTTTGAGCTAACTTTAATTTGTTGTGGTCCTGACCCAAAAAAGAAGCTCAGGCCACCTCGACAGATTATGGCCAACGCCCCCGCTGGCAGTGTGGTAACCATAGCGATCTAACCCCGACAGACGCGCCTAGATAACGTCCTGAGGCTAGAAGCTAGCATGCTACCATAGACCCAAGATCCCAGAGCTGTTGTACGTGGGTACAATCTAACAAAATTAGTAGATAAAAAAGGCATAAATCATATAGAACTTACAAATCAATGATTATAAATATACATAGGTTTATAAAAATATGGGTAAAAAGAGGAAGATAATTGCAGCTATAATTAATACTACTATTGGGATTATTATTGAAATGAAGGCTCTATTTGTTAATATTATAATTATTAACTTGATTATTTCAAACTTTTTAATTGGAAGTTAATTATAATTCTATTTATCAAAGAAAATTCACCAAGAAGATTTAAAGAAGGGGGGAAAGCCATACTAGAAGAACTTAATAAAAATAATCATAAACATATTGAAGGTATAAAATTAAGTATGCCCCTATTAATTAGTAAACTACGATTACCAAGATAATTCAAGAATAAGATCCTTCGAATAAAATCCAGATAAGAAGGGCATTCCGCATAAACATTAACTTGACACATTAAAACAAAGAGAAGTTAAAGTTATTCTATGAACAAATGAGCCCATGAAACGAATATCCTGAAAATCACCTAAATAAGATGATGAGTGGATAGGGCAGATTGACTTACTGGAACACTGCTATCCGAGAGGGGTAGCACACCGATACGGTTTAGCGCTTCTGTGGAGCTTATGCTAGTAACAGTAATGACACAGGGTCTGGCTTAAGGAAGTATTTTTACAAATACTCTCACAGAGAGTAATAGTACATGAATAGGAAGGTTGCTTCATAGATCCTCACACTAGATTAGAACTGGATTGAATGCTTATATTTGGTGGCGATAGAGGGTGGTGAGGCTGGCCAGTCCCTGGGCTCGACCCCAGCCCGCTGGGCCGGATCGAGAAGACTGCCGACTCGTCAACTGAACCCGAACTGAATAAACACTGACTGACAAGCTGGTTAACTGATCCACTGATCCATTGATTCCTCCCCGATGGCTCGGTCGGCCTATATGCTCATCTGGCACCTGTGGGCTTCGCGTGTGCCCTCCATCTGCTGGGGCGCCGATGACCGTATAAGGTGTGGTTACTAGCTCAGACCCATTATTGGTATTAATTCTAGGCTTGGAACCTGGCTTGGCCATAACAAATTTATCAACAACATCACTCCTACTACTGTTTTTTTTTTCTAATCCTTTTTCCCAATTATTCCTTTGTTCATATTATAAATCCAACCCAGTTTACTTCCATTTTATAAATATTATTAAATAATGTTTCATTTTCTTTTATCCTTTATGGGATATCTTCATTCCTTCAGTGCGTATAGGTGGCAAGAGAAGAGAGTGCATATGATTTGCTGATGATATCGTCTTGTTGGTAGAAATCAAACAAACTCTAAACAGAAAGCTGAAAGATCTAGACGAGGCTTGTGTAGAGCTTGGAATGAAAATCAATACAGCAAAAACTGAGAGTATGGTGATTGGAGAAGGAAGGAAAATAATAAATATTAAGTTAGGAAGAGCTGATATCAGTGAAGTAAGATCATTCAAATATCTTGGGAGTTCGATCACCAAGAGGTAAAAACTCACATTGTCGTAGCGAAGGAAGCGTTTAATAGGAAAAGGCGGATACTAAATGTATAAATAAAAAAAAGCACTCAGGAAAAGACTTGGACAATGTTTTGTATGGAGTGTGGTTCTTTATGGGTTGGAGACGTGGACACTGAGAAGAGAAGGTTAAAAACGGTTAGAAGCGTTTGAGATGTGGAGGAGAAAGGAGAGGATAAGCTGAGTGGACAAAATAAGTAGTGTTGAAGTGCTGGATAGGGTTGGTGAAAGGAGAAAAATACTCCAATCATAAAAGAGAGAATGAAGAATTGGATGGGACACTTGCTGAGAGGGGAGTGCCTGATAAAAGACGCCATGGAAGGTTTAGTTTGTGGGAGGAGAAAAAGAGGGAAAAAGGAGGTGCAAAATTGCAGACAAAATCAAGGAAAACGGCAAATACATGGACCTTATGAGAAAGGCAGAAGTCGGAATAGCATGGGGAGCAGCCAAGTAAAACCTGCAAGAGGGTAGAAAACTGATGATGATGATATCGATTTTATCTTTTCCCTCTTTTCTTCTCTCTGTCGAATTCTGCGATATGTAAATCAAATGATTCTATACATACGTCTTAAACAATTCTTCTTTCTAAATAATTTATTCTCAGCAATAACCTCTATCTCCTAGAGAATATTTTTACCACTAACTGCATCGGGTAAATGCGTTCACTTGATACTATATTTTACAAAGGGTTATTAAATGAATTCAGATTTTCATTCAACGATACTGGCACGGATGATTCGACATGCTTATTTCCATTCAACGCATAGCAAAAATTCCAAAACGCGTTGAGAAATCCCTTAGAAATGAGTCAAATGGCAGATGATGACGCGTGGTAACTACAAAACAAAACAAAAACCATCGAGCAGCATGTAAAAGTGTCCATAGGAAGCACTAACAGCATTCTTTATCCACGTCCCAATTTGGGAAGACTGTTTGCTGTTTGATATAAGTCTAACTACAAAATTACATACGATTTCCAGCTGACTAGGTCAGGATAAAATGGAGAAATATGCCACGAACCGTCATCTGATTAGATATATAGATAAAAAAAATAAAGATAATAGAGTGAGGAAGGAATTATTTTTTGAAGAACTAAGGTGTAAATATCTTGGCGAAAAATTTGACAGTAAATTCATTTGGGCAGCACACATCGTCAGATGGAAGGAGGAAGCTTCAAATTCCCTTCATTCATTGAAAAGGGGCTGGGAAGATGTACCAGAATAGTGAAGGAATTAGGTTAAAAAACTTTGGTCAGAGCATTGCTTTAAAATGATGGTTAGGTACATGGTACATATTTTGGATATTAAAATCAGGAGTTAAAAGGCGTGCAAGGGAGGGCAACTATATTTGTTAGGGAAACTTAAAGCAGAACGCAATCAGTGACTGATATGGTTAAGGAGCAGGATTAGCAATCATTGGAAGACAAGAAAAAGGTTAAAGTAATGCTTGGAGTATACAAGGCCTTATATTGGTGATGTGACATGGAAGTATGTAGGAAAAAGAATTACGAATAGTGCAAGAGACAATCAAGGTGACCACTTGCTGGAGTTTGATTTTAGGTGTAAGAAAATAGTAAAGTTTTATTCTGTAGGTAAAGGAAGTCAGGGACTGGGATAAATTAACCGAGATAAATGCTGAACAGAATAATCAAAACCAAAAAATAATTTAAAATCAAATTCCATAAACAGAAAAAGTAGATCGGTGAGAAACTGAAAAAAAGTAAATAAATAAATAAATAAAAGATACAAAACAGGCAGTGGAGTAATTATGTGTGAGGAAATTGCTAACGGGACAATTAAATTAAATGATTTCGTTTGGTTTTAATGAAATAGTTACACAGCCTATGACTTCCTCCAGTAGTGTGAGCTTGCCAAGGTTAAATATATTAATTTCCTTTTGATGCCCAGTAAGCTATCGGTTTGGTAGGTAACGTATGGTAGTGCTCGCAGTAGAAATGTGAACAGCGCCATATATAAACGCAAATTTTGCGAGACTTGTTGTCACCGAGATGGGAGGAGACCAATATTGGCCTCCTACCTATCATTCGGGAGGACCGGGGTTAAACGCGGTTCGGCCATCCTGTCTGAGGTTTTCCGTGGTTTTCCTCAGACACTTAGGCGAATGCTGGGATGGTTCCCTACAAGGCCACGGCCGACCTTCCATCCCCCTTCCCTCCCCGTAGTAGTAGATTGGCTGAAAAGAGTCCCCTATGACTCTCCAGCAGCCCGCCTCCCAGCCTTCTGCTGGGAGGAATGAAATGGTTGAGACTTGTTGTCCCTTCTCTCATACATACATTCGTTGTGTAACGTGAATTTTCATATAAGCGTATCGTTATTGACATTGTTGAGAGAATTCATTGTTTATTCGCAAATGTTGTGTCACATTCGTAGTTGTCAGATTGTTATATAGAACAATTAGTGAATTACGTATTGTGAAACGTCGCAGAAAAAGAGTAGGTTTTCCGTTGTGAGTTTTATATATCGGCGGCAGAAGTTGCCTCCTGCCGGCCAACGGATTTCGCCTACGGACGGACACCGCCTGCCCACGGACTCTGCCTTACCTCGGACTTCGCCTGACATCGGACTTCGCCTGGTCACGGACTTCGCCTACCCACGGACTTCGCCTGCTCTCCAGCTGCTTCACATCCACCGGACACACCAATATACGGTAACGCTATGGACCTTTCAGAAACCAACCATACGATCCTTCCACCCACTGTCACTGCTAGGCCCCACTTCTACACCATGGCTACATCTTCAGTTATTACTACAACCACCATCAGCACCACCACCACCACCTCCTCATCAATCATCCGCCCCGCTGCATCTGAAGGCATTCATCCAAATCTTCCACAGATAGTTCAGAAACCACCACGTGGCACCAACTATCTTCAAACTGCGAAAAATTATGCAAAACCCTACGACCAGAACAAAAGTGGCTCATTACCATCACCACAAACCTCCTTATCCAATAGTGCAACAACCGCATACGAAGTTATGGACACTTCATCATCACCTCCATCCTCGTCACAAGCAATTCATACATACCTACTGAAAGGGACCTTCCCTGAATATATGAACAGTAAAACCCTAACCAAATTCATCAAACGACATATACCCAATACATCTATCCATCAACTTATCCCCACTAAAAACGGTATGATCATCAAGAGCAACGTACCAGACTTCCCCAAATTAATTAAAAACAAAATTGGAGGACCTTCATTTGGCGACAACGCCACCTTAACAACAGTCACTTCATCTCCACCAAAACAACCAACCCCACCTAAAAGACCTCCTACACTCACAGCCGTCATCCGTGGAGTAGACCCAATAACTGAAGAAGAGGTAGTCACCGAACTCAACTCGAACGACGAATTACATGTTCGAAAAGCCCTCCGAATCAAAAACAGCTTAGGACCCACTTACATTATCAGAGTACTAACTGAAGACGCATCAACAATTGATCAACTGCTTGGCAATGGAACCATAATCTACCATCAAAAACATAGAGTGGAACCATCAAAAACCCCTTCCCCCCAACCCACACGGTGTGCACGCTGTCTACAATACAATGACCACCTGGCAAACTGCATGAAAACTCCTATCTGTCCACACTGCAAAGAAAACCACTTCTTAAAAGCTTGCCTAAACCTTCAGAAAACTCCCACCTGCGATACTTGTGACCAAAACCATCCTACCTATTCCATTAAATGCAAATCAAAGCCAGCGCCTACCAAAGCAGAACTCATAGTATCCCTCCGACCCATTGATCCTCCCACACCACCCACCAACTCCATCCGTCCTCCACCGACCATAGAAGATATCCTAAGATTCATGACAATCACATTACAAAACCTAAATCCCTTCTCCCGTGAACATACCCTGGCGCAAATTTCAATTGCAGCAAAAGCAGTCTTTGGGATACAAATAAACGCCACCTACTCTCACAATAACGCCCATTTCCAATTTCTACCCCTAGAAACCCTCGTCTAAACCCACCAACTCCACAACTAGAACTATCCCTAATATGCCACTTTCCCACAATATATTTTTCAATAACATCAGATCACTCCCAACCAACAAAAACCTCCTCCTGCATACCCGCAATACACACGACATCCATTGCTTTATGCTCAATGAAAACTTATTCCAACCCCACCATCACATCCCTATGTCACCCTACCAGCTCACCCGAACCGACAATCCAGCACCTATAGCGCGCGGGGGCGTCGCCATTGGCTATAAGCATCATATCCCCAACAAAATACACCCACCACTCAACCATCCATCTGAGAATATCATAGCCACAGTCTTTCTCAAATCCCTTACAGTCACCCTTGTCACCATATACATTCGACCCGGTGTTCCTCTCCCTTTAAATTTTATATCATATATAGATAAACATTACAGCTCATACATCATCATGGCAGATATCAATATTCATAGCCGCACCCAGCAAGAACTTCATCAGTTTCATAACATCCTAACCGCCATGAGAGGTGACATCATTAACATACCATTACGCACACACCCCGAATCAAACACAACTCCTGACATAGTTATAGCTTCTCCCAATATACTAACCCGCGCCACCCTTCATGTCCTCGATCCAATAGGCAGTGATCACCTCCCCATTATGCTTTCCATAGATACATTCAAAACTACAATAAAACCAACTGGAAAGACTACAGGAAATACATAGACGACCAGATAGCGACAGACAACCCAAATATCATAGACGCAGACAGCCTACTTAGAACCGCCGAATACCTCCAACGTACAGTCACAGACGCTACTGCCGCTCATATCCCCTTGACTCCTACCACCCCTCACAAACCATCACTACTCAGCCGAGCCCTTCATCTAGTTCATATCTCACGTCGCCTCTTCCGCACCTACCTAAGAACCCATGACCGTCAGCTACTCATCCTCCACCGACAACTCCAGCGAACAGTCCGCAACTGTATCGCCGCTCAGAAAAGACGCACATGGAGGGACACTTGCAACCAGCTAAGCCAAAAATTTTCGCAAAACTCCTCCAAATACTGGTCCACCTTCCGCCGCTTAACTGGTCTCAAACCCGCCCCCAACTACCTCCTCCTCCACAACAACCCTCCTGTCCCCGACAACACTCAAAAAGCCAACCTCTTCGCTAACCAACTTGAAACCATCCACACTGTCCCAAACGACTCCAAATTCGACTATACAGACTCCCCTATCATCGAACAGCGTGCCAACCCTACATCACCTCCCCTCCTACCCGACTTCAACTACATTCAAACCGTCAGTCATACTGAACTTAACACCCCTATCACAGCTAATGACATCCTATCCGTCCTCAGCACCAAGAAAAATACTGTCCCAGGCCCCGATTCAATCACATATCGGCATATGAAAGAAACACCCCGCTCTTTCCATCAACTTCTAGCTCATCTATCTACAAACTTACTATACTCTAGCATCTATCCCCCAAAATGGAAATCTTCAAAAATCCTTATGTTCCCCAAACCTAAAAAACCCACATCAGATCTGAACTCATACCGCCTCATCAGCCTCATTTCCGTCTTCAGTAAAATATTTGAAACAATACTATCACGACGAATCCACAAACATCTATCACATTATTCTCTTCTATCCCCCCGTCCAGTGCGGCTTCCGTCCAAAACTATCGACCCAAGATCAACTCCTCAGACTTATGCACCTTCTGTCCACCCACATCAACACCCACAGATCAGCAATACTTATCCTGTTAGATATTGAAAAAGCTTTTGATCGAGTATGGTATGTCGGCCTCATTTTCAAATTGCAAACCTTAGCCTTTCCTATTACCAACATTCGCACAATAGCTTCCTTCCTCACCAACTGTACCTCTTTCGTTTCCATAAACAACATTCTCTCCCGCATCTTCACCATGACCGCAGGTGTCCCCCAAGGGTCTGTACTGTCGCCCCTCTTATACATCATGTACGTAACTGACATACCCATTCCCGCACTACCTACATACAGTATATCCTTAAGTACGCCGATGACACCGCCTACCTCGGCATTCATAAAACCCTTCAACAGTCGGAGAAAGCCCTACATATCATACTAGACATTTCTCCGCCCCATCCTAACTTATGGTCACCTATCATGGCTCTCCGCCCTTGATCACTTCTACAATAGGCTCCAAATAATAGAACGCCACGCCCTCCGAATCGCCTACCGAATAAGACTACCTTCTCCTACCCGACCAGAATGCGTTTTCCTCACATACTGATCCACATAGAATCCCTCCGGTTAAAATATGCTATCAATAGCCTTCTAAACAAAAATCCTATAACTCACCGCCTACTTAAAGAACCACTTCACCTCCCCTCCTGTTACAAACAAATCCCACCAACACTGCATCTCCAAAATATCCTTTTTATAACCCAGCACAGAGACCGACCACCTACCATACCTCAACAAGAGAAGAGAACAAAAATTTACCCCACTCTGTGAATGACATCAAAATCGCATACTACTAGCCACAAATCTGCAGGAAAAGCAAACAAACTATTTTACAAAACTACAACTGGTCATGTAACATCCAAATGCAAATCTACTGTATTATTTTTGTAAAAGTGTAAACGTTTCTTTACGAAAATCCACTGTAAACTATATTATCATTTGGCTGAAGAGCACGACATGTGTGCTGCCAGCCCGCCTCTCCCCATTAAGGAGGATGAATGAAGTGACAATATATATATATATATATATATAGATTCGTTGCTTCTTAGTTTTCACTTTAACGGTTCGTTGTTGAACTTATGCAATTAATGTAAATATTGAAAATTTGTAGTATTTTTCCATTATAAGAGCTAGTGGATCTTGACAGTGACCTTTTATCGCCTGTTTGTGTATCCTTTGACTAGGGCTGTCAGATGGTATACTTCAAAATTAAATGTGTGTAATATAATTATCATCTATATCTCTTTATATACACCGACCAGCCAGAAGATTGTTACCAGCTACCTGATGCCCGCTATGTCCGCCTTTGGCACGGATAACAGCAGCGACGCCTCTAGGTATGGGAGCAATGAGGTCTTGGTAGGTCACTGGAGGGAGCTGACACCACATCTACATACACAAGTCATCTGCTCATAGTTCCTGTACATTCCGGGTGGGAAGAGGGGGAGGGGGATGAGCTCTGACGCCACGTTCAATCATATCACAGATGTGTTTGATCGGGTTCAGATCTGGCAACTGTGTTCCTCGAACAACTCCATCACACTCCCGACCTTGTGACATGGCGCATTATCTTGTTGAAAAATGCCACTGCCGTTGAGAAATATGGTCGTCACGAAGGAGTGTACGTAGTTTTCAATCAGTGTACGATTGTACGATACTTATTGGTCGTCATGATCCCTTGCACGAGCCCCCTTGGACCCATGGATACCCATATGAATGTTACCCAGAGCATAACTGAGCCACCGCCACCTTATACCGTCCAGCAGTATAGGTGTCAGGAAGCTGTTCCCCTAGAAAACGACGGATTCGCACCCTCCCATCGGCATGGTGAAGAAGGTCTTTTGTTTTGAATCGCTCTGCGTAGCTTTCTCAGGGATTGGCAGTATGTTTCTGCATTGATAGTGATTCCTCGTTGCATGAAGTCGACCATCAAAATACCATGCCCGTCCCAAAACACCGACGCCATGATTTTGCGCTGGGACAGAGTCTGTTTGGCCTTCACCTGTACAGGCGAGTGTGTGTATTGTCTCCATTCCATGCTCTGTTGCTTCGATTCGGGCGTGATATGCGAAACCCATTTTTGGTTTCCGGTTACGATCTGACTCAAGAAACCGTCACCTTCTCCGTGATAACGAGTCAAGAACTTCATCGCACACTCAAATCTTTGGTTTTTGTGGTCCTCTGTTAGGAATTTCGGGACCCAATGGGAGCACAGACTCCTAAACTGTAGGTGTTGAGAAACAATTTTGTAAAGCACTGATCTCGACACGTTAGGAAATTCGTTTGAGAGACATGTTATTGTGTAGCGCCTGTTCTCCCGAATCCTCGCTTCAACTGAAGCCAACAAATCATCTGTAATCGAAGAAGAGCGGCCGGAGCGATCCTCTTCATGGACGTTGTCACGGCCATCTTTGAATTCTCGTACCCACTTACGCACTTTGCTTTCACTCAAAACAGTATCACCGTACACTTAGGAAATCTGTCGATGAATTTCTGCAGCAGACAGGTTCCTTGCTGACAAAAACCGTGGCACTGAGCGAACCTCACACACGGCGGGCGAGTTGATAGTCTTAAACATTTTTAAAGCACAGAACAGAACCGTACAGGTTAGCTACAGTGTCAAGAGGCCTGAGTGGATGGGGGGTGAATTTGTGGGCTTGTGGTGGAAGCAGACTTTAGGGTGGAAGTTTACTGACCTTCGGGACATTTACTAAGTCTTCTATTCCCCTTGCGCTGTCTTCACTCTTGAAGATGTCTTCTGTCTTCTGATGGTCTAAGCAAAGACTTGTGGGCTATAGTAAGATGTTAATTGTCTGGAATGATGACACCACTCCATTAGTTACGGTTGGAGAACCGATTAGGCAGGGAAAGGCCAGGGCAAAGTGATAACCTAGCTGAGAATCTACCTAATAGATAATGTAGGCGACTATCGTATTTAGAGTCCCCTTTATTGACAACTAAAGACTGTATAATACAGTTGAGAGCGCGATCTGTAAGGATAACTCCATATAGCCTCTACAATAATAATTATTGACTGAGCCGCATCTCGGCTGCGCAAACTGACTATTAGAGAATGTTAACTTCTTGACTGAATGGCGAATTGACACGATGGATGAATGGTGGCGAGGCAAGCTAACGAGACACGGCCTAGCTAAGAATTAGCCCATACTGACTGGTTGGTGATGATCGACAAAGTGAGAGGGAGTTTGGCTCGCTGTGGTCGCTCGTAAGTTCGGTTTTGCGTCACCGAACAGAGCGATGCCCTCTTAGTCAGCCGTCAGCGTTTTACCAATAAACAGCACCTGCTGACACTCGCGCTTGTATTCTGTTCTGACTTCAGGCTCGACTAACTTTACGAAATATTCCATATACCTAAAATTCTTTCGAATAAATATATATGTCCAAAACGACCATGACAACAGAGCTGAAACTAAGCACAGTTGTTCCCGAGGCATGCCGGTACACGACGCACGCGCTCGTTGCGGTATGCGTGCGAACTACTAGTGTCTACAACAAAACGGACCTTACTTAAAAAACACGCCTCGTATAAACACAAAAATTAAAGATAATAGAGTGAGGAAGGAATTCTTTTTTGGCGTAATATTTGACAGTAAATTCAGTTGGTTAGCACACATTGTCAGATGAAAGGAGAAAGCTTTATATTCCCTTCAATTATTGGCAAATGGGTTGGGAAGATGTACTGGAATAGTGATGGAAATGGGTTGAAAAACTTTGTTCAGACCATTGCTTGATCATGATTAGTGTTTTCGAAAAACGTAAATAAAACAATGAAAAAAACTTTTTTTTTCTGGGATAACTTTTTTTTTATTACTACCAAATCTCAAATTTGTAAGGCATTTATCGTTTAATATTACTGTTTTACAGTTTATACTAAGTTCTTATCTTAATTTTTAAATCTACTATTTTTTTCTGGTACAGTTGAAAAGAAAATTCCGAAAATATTGGTAGTTTTCTTTAACGAACGGGGACTTCCTGAAGAGGCTACGTTGCGCGAGAAGGAATCCCCGTTCCCCGTTGTTTGGTTTGATACTCGCTATTTGAACTAGTGCTACCAGCCCTACGAATTTATCTGTAGACCTACGGATCTTTTCAAAAAATTAGGAATTTTAAATTTATCTACAGTTTTTTGCCCCTTTTTATTACTAATTGTGCTTTCCATATATTCGTATACTTGTTAAACTCTCAGCGTATACTGATACTGAGTCATTAAATTGTCAGTAATTATGAATCGTTTCCTTGCAACCGTTGGCGTAAACCAACCATTGAAATAGAAATAAAGCTCCCATTTTGTATCATAATAAATTCAAACTTAAAAGACCGTAATAAGAGAACTATCAGGGCAGTCTTTATGCACTTTGCTCACAATTTAAAATTCCAATCTCAAAATCTTTTGCGTACAATACAAGAAAAACCAGTAAAAGAAAATGTAACTATGAAAGATCAGACAGAAGAAGGTACAGAAAATTCTGACACCGACCAAACTATTGTTGGTAATGCTGAAACTAGTGAATGTGGTACTGACATTGAGGATAAATAAAATTATGTTACCTATATAGATACATTTATGAATAGGAATGGTTTCCTCTGTAGGTTAGGGAGTCAGGGGCTGGGATAAATTAACCTAGGGAAATGATGAACATAATAAGAGAAATCTCAAAATGATTTAAAAGTGAAATTCATTAGCAGAAAAAGTAGAACGGTGGGAAACTGTAAAAAAAAATAAAAAATAAAAGGTAATGTGGAAATAATGTGCGAGGAAAAATATTTTCGTTTGTTTTTAATGGGATAGTGACAAAGCCTCTGATCTCCTCCAGTAGTGAGAGCGTGCCTTGGTTAAATAAATTAATTTCGTTTTGATGCCTAGTATGCTATCGGTTTGGTAGGTAACGTAAGTTATTTCTCGCAGTCGAAGTGTAAACTGTGTTGTATATAACTGTAAAACGTGCCGTTAGTTTGAAATTATTGGTTCAAGATAATATAAACCCCATTCAGGTTAACTTGGATAAATTTGCAGTAATGCTCCAATAATAATTAGTGGGTCATGACAAATGAAATTTTGAAGACCCACTTCCCTTCTAACTAGGCATGTCGAATAAAAACATCGATGCATCGAATAAAAATATCACTTTTATAAACGTTTCTCGGGAAACAAACCGAGTGATATTGTTATTAATGCACAATATTTCGGGGACTTTATTTTCCGTCGCCATCTTCAGGTGCAGTTGCAAGTCTTGAAGTCTGCCTTGAAGTCAGCCTTGAGCGTGTTGTTTGTAAACTGGCATGGCAACGACAGATGTTGTTATGTTGCCTAGCACCATCTCAGATGTCATTAGATGTCCGCGGAACACAAAAAGCAGAGCGTTGGTGATGAGCAGCCTCAATTACAGGAATCCATGCATCACTTATCTGGAATCCACAATCCCTGTTTACCAAATCAGACGCGAGGCGAATTTCAAATGCTTCTTTAATGACGCTGTCTCAGAAGCCTCGCATGTGTCAACACCTTAGTCGCTTCGAAATCGAAACCATGTCCTTCTGTCAAACTATGTTCCGCCACTGCTGATTTATCTTTCTGCCCCAGGCGAACATGTCGGGCGTGTTCCAAACAACGTTGTTGTACGCTAGGCAACATAACAACATCTGTCGTTGCCATGCCAGTTTACAAACAACACGCTCAAGGCTGACTTCAAGGCAGACTTCAAGACTTGCAACTGCACCTGAAGATGGCGACGGAGTATAAAGTCGCCGAAATATTGTGCATTAATAACAACATCACTCGGTTTGTTTCCCGAGAAACGTTTATAAATAAACAACGCCGAGAAAGATTACATTCATTTATAAAAATATCACTGTATATATATATATATATATATATTTATCAGATAATAAAGGTTAGGAAAGTATAAAATGAGTCAAAGGTTAGGATAGTAGAAAAATGAGACATTTATTGAATCATATTTTCAATTAGTCTTTTACAAAGGCAGTTTTGGAATATCTGGGATTTCTAAATTAGAAATCCGAATAGATAGATAGAATATAAGGAAAGCTAGGAAACGCTGAAAGAGCGGCAGTATTGGGATTCTAATTTAAAAATCCCAATATTTCATCTCTAAACTTTGTGTAAAAAACATTTTACTAACCGGCTTTCCTTGTATTTTGTTACATTGTTGATTTAAAAAAGTCTTACTGATGGTACTGGGGTGGCTACCACAGTTTAATATTTATAAGCCATTTTGTACAATTCTGGAATTTGTTGTTTATATTTGGACCATACTTCTAACGGATTTCCATTAATCTGGCCAGCTGGGGTCCTCAAGCAGACGGACTGCTCCTCAGAAACACTTTCTTTGGTCTTGTTTGATTTCCAGTTCCGATGAACTAGTTGGTGATAGGTCTGTTGATATTTTTAAAAATATCGGATTTTCGATATATCGATATTTTAGAAAGTATCAATATCGGCTGTCGATATATCGGAAAAAAGTATCGATGTGTCGATATATCGATACTTTCATAAATGTAATTTCATAAAATCAAACCTAGAGAAAATAAGGCTGTCCACTGATAAATAGACGTATGATTTTGTTCTTAATCAAGTTTTCACTTTCTAATGGTTTCTGTTTGTGATGATGATTGTTGATTTTTTTTAAATTTGACCATTATGCGTCTCATAAGTTTTATAAAAATTAATAAAAGTTATAAAACTCGCAAGAGGTTCGAGGCAAATCTTATTTTTTGTATTTTTAACATTGATAAGTAATACAGTTGAGGCATTTATTTAGGTAGAAGTTTAGCTATCAAGTCCAAATTACATAACTTTTAATCATATAATTTTTTGTGGTATTTCATTTAGATTTGTATGTTGATAGCTTATTCTGAGTTGTCTTATTTTTCTTGCTCTCGAATTAGTAACTATTTGTTATTTACACTTCCCACTATTCCTGCTAACACACTAATTTCCAGTTGGACTACCCTGGACAATCCACACGCTCATTTCAAACAATGGGCTCGCGTTCGATTCGTGCTGGGCGAGCGATGCTTTGCCTACACTGTTGTCATCATATGAGTAGACTTGGTACCTATAATTTTCTCAATTAATTATAGAAACGTAGTAAGATTTATTTGCTGATCTCAGTGCGAAACAGAAATTTGAAGGACATACTGTTATTCTGAGCAAACGAAAAATGATAACTGATTTTAAAATATCGAAGCCGATATCAAGATTTCAGTATCAAAATATCGATATGTCTTCCTAAAACATATCACTCATAAATATCGATATTTTCAAAAAATAATATCGATATATCGGTATCTTATCAACAGTCCTAGTTGGTGATGATCGTTTCATAGACTGAAATTTCCAATATTTTGTCCGAACTATCTAAATCAGATTCTGTTTGCTTTTCTTCCAGCTTCTTCTTCATCACATTTTTAATCTTTTGATCAGAATTTCCACAAGCCATCAGATATTCAAAATGTAGTTTTTTGAGCCATGGGTACAATAAGGTCGCGATAGCTAAAGATGAAACTTGTTCATAGCACCCATCCGTTGTTGATTTCTTAGGATGAACATATGTACTTCCACCATTAAGTGATTATAAGTCACAATTGATTAGCGTTTTTGAAGCATGCAGTGAAATAAAGGGATTACTTTACTGCTAGTACAATATTTTTTTATTCGAAGCTTCAGCTCCAATTAACTGGTCGTCATTAATTTTTTTTACTTTTGATGAGCTCATGGGGCAGGCAAAGGCAATACACTATACAGACAAGTCTATGCGAATGTCGTATCATTGAGGTCCACTAATCAGTGGCGGGAAATTTCAAGCAAATTATAATTGTTTGTTATGTCCAAGTTAAAAGAAAACATGTAATGTGATTTTGTAAATGACAAAAATAACAGCGATAGAATTTGCTTCAAAACTAACCCTATCGCGTCGAAAAAACGTGAGCGTTTTTACGATGTATTGAATGAAATACATTGATGCATCATTAAACATCGAGAGTAAGCGATGCATCGAATTGATTCGAAGCATCGGATAGATAACATCGATGTATATCGATCATCACAACTTCTAACTCCGTTTTGTGTATACTATGACTAGGGCTGTCAGATGGTACATTTGGATATTAAATGGCGGGGATAACAGCGGCGACACCTCTTGGCGTGGAAGCAATGAGGTCTTGGTAGGTAGGTCGCTGGAGGGAGTTGGTACCACATCTGCACACGAAAGTCACCTACTCCTAATTCCCGTGAATACCGGGGGGGGGGGGGGAGGGGAGATGAGCTCTGACGCCACATTCAATCATATCGCAGATGTGTTCGATCGGATTCAGATCTTGTGAGTTGGGGAGCCAGCACATCGATTGCAACTTACCAATGTGTTCCTCGAACCACACCATCACACTCCTAGCCTTGTGATACGGCGTATTATCTTGTTGGAAAATACCACTGCCGTTGGGAGACATGACCATCATGAAGGGGTGTACGTGGTCTGCGACCAGTATACGATAATAATTAGCCGTCATGCTTCCTTGTACGACCACCACAGGGCCCTTGGATGTTCACGCGCATCTTCCCCAGAGCATAATTGATCCCCCGCCAGCACGTGTCCGTCCCGCAGAACAGGTGTCAAGAAGCTATTTCAGTTAAAAACGATGGATTCGCACCCTCCCGTCTCCATGATGAAGAAGGTATAGGGATTCATCAGGATATGCAACGCTCTGACGTTGCGCCAACGTCCAGTGACGATGGCCACGTGTCCGTTTCAGTCGTGGTTGCCGATGTGTTCTGTTAACATTGGCACACGCATGTGTCGTCGGCTACGGATGCCCATCATTACTAGTGTTCGGTGCACTGTGTGTTTAGACACATTTGTACTCGGTCCAGCATTTATGTCTGATGTTAGTTAGGCCCCACCGAGCGTGGTGGTGTAACGGTTAGCGTTCTGGCCTCGCATTCTGGAGGAATCACCGTCCGAGCATCCAGATTTGGGTTTTCCATGGTTCCAAATTCACTCCATGCGAATGGCGGGATGCTTCGTTCAAAGGGCCCAGCCGAATTCCTTCAGATTCCTTGCCCCCCATCCTTTCCCGCCTCTAAAGACCTCGCTGTTAGAGAGACTTTAAGCAGATAAAAAAATAATAATAATAAGTGAGGCCACAGTTCGCCACCAGTCCTGTTTTACCAGTCTGCACAGTGTAACGGTCTGACCTCATTACCTAATTTAAAATTATAATTAATTTTATTATTTTATTTTATTATCATGAAAGGTAGAACTTGCGTGAATACTTTATACGAGAAATCACAAATGGTTTTATTTCAATTAATCTCATGACATATATAACAAAATTAGTTAAAATTAATCAATTGTCCTTTTGCGGGCGCCAGGGTATTTTATATAAAATACACAAAATGAAACAGTAAACAAATTCAACATTTTGACTATTCACTTCTGAATGAAATGTTTGCTCCGGGCTATGAGAGTTCTTATCTGCAGGGTCGTAGCTGGGCAATGCTATGAACTTGAAAGTCTAGCTAGCACAGTGTCCTTCATTGGCGATGTATAATTACCAAATGTACATGTCTGCCGCCACACATTGGATGACGGTCTTCTCTGCTATGGACCAGTGTAGCACAGTTCCTCAGATGTCATCCTTTGCCTGAGCTCATCTGCTCAAACAAAATAGCGGGTGTCCGGATCCAGGCAGCAGCAACAGTCCCACTCACGAATAGACAGTCCAGAAATCACATCGTCCGAACGTGCTGGCCGCCGGCATCGAATATTCCTTCCCTCGTTCGTCGTGCCACATGCAAAACAGAAACTTTCGCCGATCACCCTGTTTGTCTACCTGGCACGCACAAATCTCCCCTCCATTAGGCACACACTATTCTCCCCTCGCTAATTCTAGGAACCGGCCTGCAGGCATTCCTCAGATCTGCCGCTCCACACTTGTATGCTGCGCCCAAATGCCCACTAAAATATTCCATATTTTAAACAATAAACATATAGTTTATTAATGTAACTAGCGGTCACAAGACGCGTTCGTTAAATATTCCCCCTAGTTCGGCAAATTTAAATAAACTAGTTTTATTTAAATTTTCACAATAAGAAATATACAAATTTCCTTCCTCGTCCATTAATTTAACTGTAATTATAAATCTGGTAACCTATTCTAACCTATTCCATCACAAGTTCCACCGACATGAATATTCAACCGAACATATGTCCCTTGGCTACTTTGTACATAGACTTTTCTTACTCCCATCCCTGATTGTGGGTAGATTTGTGCAAGCCTTAAATACATAATATAACCATTTCAAATGTAACCTTATAAGTAACAAATTATTGTAGTGATATAGATGTTCTAACACAATAACATTTTATATCAAATTGAAAATTTAACTTACACACCATTCTTAATAAATATAGCGCAATACATCGCGATGATGACGGAGATAAAGAACGGACAAGAGCAGCTGAAGTCTGAGATAAAGACGGAGGTTTGTGAAATGCTGAAGCGAGAGATGGAAGGCTTTAAGAACACCATATCGGCAGAAATGAGGGAAGTCGAGGTAACAGTGAAAACGTTGCAGGAAGAACAAAGCAGATTATCCAGTGCTCTGAATCGCACAAACGAACAGGTCGGCGGACACGCAGAAGAGTGCGTCGGAGACAAGTAAGAAAGCAGAAACAAGAGCAAACCAGCTGGAAAATGCGTCTCGGAGAAGTCGAATTAGGCCACAATGCGAGGAATCACTCGACTTGGAGAGCTGATTAATGATGTCAGCAAAACTGCTACTGAATCAAGAACGGAGTGTGAAAGTCTTCGCGAGGCACATGGAAGTTTAGAAACAAAAGTGACCAGTGAGTTGCAGGGGATGCGTGAGGAAATGACACGCGCGAGTGCCCCGGGAGTAGACCGTATGCATGTGTGCCACGCCGCACACGTGTCGATAGATTTGCCTCTCCCTCGATTCAGCGGAAAGACAGGTACTCACCCGAAGAGCTTCCTGAAAGAGTTGGAGAGTTACTTTCGGGTGAAGAATGTTCCGGATCAGATGAAAATGCTAGTTATTTACCAGTCTCTCGGGGAAGAAGAGAGAGTCTGGTTCGATACCACTTGTGAAGAAGGGACGGCGTATGAGGATTTCAGAGAGATATTTTTGGAAGTATTTTGGGGGCGGTCGGCTCAAACCAAACTGAGACGAAGGCTGTACCAGGGACGCTACTACGCAGATCGTAAAGAATCTATGGCCACGTATGCTGAGCGTCTCGCAAAGTATTCCCGGTTTCTAGATCAGCCGCTCGATGAAAGCGAGCTCTGTGGGGCTTTGCGGGCTCATTTTTCGCAGCAGGTACAATTGTTATTGAACCCCGCTGTTATCACCACCTTTAAGCAGTTTGTGGCTACCTTGAGGATGGTGGAAGAAGGAGAAGAACGTATGAGATATGGGCCTTCCGCATACGACGCGAGGGCCGGCGGCCGAAACTCTGGGAATATGGGAAAGTCTGGGGGACACCAGAGCAACCAGAGAGGGAATGGCGACCGAAAACAAGGGTACTTCGGTAACAAACGATCCGAGAATTCCGGAAATCGCTCACCACCACATCATGAGGCTGACGTCCATGCACTGAGGGTGCAGGAAGATCTGTCTCCTGCACTCACGGCGCAAGGTCACGAACGCAGTGAGGATAGTGGTCTCACTGTGTCGTCACAGAATACCGGTGGGATGGCATGAAACAGGATAGGGGTTCCTCCGGGAAGTGATGAAAGACACGTATCCGGCAATGATTTAAACATTTGGAAGGATGGTTTGAGTAACCTGGAGGAAACAGACCCCCCAACACGACAACACCACGGGAGAGTAGGGCTTTGCCCAGTCATAAATGTTTGCATTCAGAAGATGGAGTTCGTCGCCCTCATCGACAGCGGTAGTGCTATAACGGCGATTGCGGAAAGATTGGTAAAACAAGCCATAGAGTCGGGAATCCCTATAAAATTCCTACAGGGTGAGAAGTTGTCACTGGTGCCAGCATTTGGGCAGAAATTGAAAACAGTTAATAGGCAAGCGTTACTGAGTATTACGCTTGGCGAAGAGAGCCTGGAACTGCTGGCATACGTTGTCCCAGGACTCAGCATTGGTCTCATAGTGGGAGCTGATGTTTTGAGTGAGAAAAGGGCTTGCATAAGTTGGGAGAAAAATACGATCACGGGATTGACGGCTAAAGAGATACAGTGGGATGCAAGCAGCGAAAGCTACGGCCTGCGACTGGTCCGCATCGAGGAGCCAGCGAGTGAAAGATTGCCCCAGCAACTGAGCTGACGCTACATTGTTGCAGGTATGCGCGCTCGTGGATGAGAGAAATGAGATTCTGTGTGAGTTGGAGCGAAATGCAATGCGCAATGACACTCTGAACGTCACCAGATGGGGAAAGCTGAAAGAAGTGCTTCGCAGAAATCTGGCCGTTTTTTCTTACCGCCCAGGAAAGATCATAGGAATAACGCATGAGTTCAAATTAAACAGTGAAAGTCCTTTCCAAGCACACAGCTACCCGGTACCAGCAAAGCATCGAGAGGCGGTCAGGGATGTTCTGCGTGTGATGCTAGAGCATGGAATAATTTCGAAGGCCCCTTCGCCATACGTGAACCCCATTGCAGTTGCTGTCAAACGAGATGGAACCGCACGTATTTGCCTTGACGCTCGGAAGTTGAATGAGCGAATAGTAGGAGATGCGGAACGCCCGGAACCAATCGCTGATCTTATTAGTAGATTCCATGGCAAGAGATGGTTTTCCACCATTGACGTGACCGCAGGTTATCATCAGGTAGAGCTTCACGATAGGTGTAGACCATACACTGCTTTCCTATTCGAAGGAACCCAGTTCATGTTCAACCGAGTTCCATTTGGGGTTCGTGATTCGGCTAGTGCGTTTGTGCGAGCACTGAATGAAGTACTGCCAGCCGAGGTGAAGGAGTTCTGTGCAGTCTACGTGGATGATATCCTGGTATTTTCGGACTCCTTCGAACAGCATGTAGACCACTTGAATACACTGTTCGGTGTTCTGGCTAAGCGTGGGCTGACGCTGCGGCCGGACAAATCAAACCTCTGTGCACGAGAGGTCAGCTTCCTGGGGTTTCGGGTAACTCCGGAAGGTATAGAGGCCGCGCCGGAAAAGGTGGAAGAAATTTTACATTTCCCACCTCCCACGTGTGTGAAACAGGTGAGGCAATTCTTGGGAATATGTGGCTATTTTAAAAATGGTATTAAGGATTATGCACAGATAAATGAACCACTATATTTTCTGCTCAGGAAGGGTACCCGTTGGAAGTGGGGTAAAGAGCAGCAAGATGCGTTCCAACAGTTGAAAGACGCGTTTCGGGACAAAGTGACGCTCGCCCATCCAGACTACACGAGGCCGTTTTTCCTGAATTGTGATGGCTCTGGGAGGGGTGTCGGGGCAGTTTTGCAGCAGCAAGCTGATGATGGACGTCTAAGGATAGTGGCGACGGCTAGCCGCACATTGCGAGGGCCGGAACGGAACTACCATACCACCGAGGTGGAAATGCTTGCTTTGGTGTTTGCAGTAACAAAGTTCAGGCCGTACCTGGTCGGTAGCAAAACGTTTCTGAGGACGGATCACCAGGCGTTAACGTTCCTAATGAAGTCGAAGTTCACTTCGAGTCGGGTAACTCGATGGGCACTCCTATTACAGGAGTACGATATAGAAGTGTCGTACTGCAAGGGGGTGGATAACAAGATGGCGGACTGGTTAAGCCGTTATCCTAAGGATCTTATTCCCTCAATAGGCCATGCGGCAAGGGGACATGAGATTATGATCGCCGCTGCGAGAGTGATCGCTGGCGTCGACCCCTGCCAGTTCCGAAGTAAACTGATCCGTGAACAATGCAAGGACGAAGAAATAAGGAAAGTAAGGCAGTTCATCGAGGACGAAAAAAACGGAGTAGATCAGCGGATCCGTAGCGTAGCCCTGATGTGCAAAATTCATGAGGGTGTGTGTTTCAGGCTGGACCAAGCCATGGAGAACTGGCTCGCGTGGCTGCCACGGACAATGACAGGAGAGGTGGTCCAGATGTACCACGAGCACTTCGGGCATCAAGGCACAGAAAGGACGATTAAAATGTTACGTCGAGAGTGGTATGTGACCGCTTTAAAAATGTCTGTAGCGAAGACGATTCGCGAATGCGATCTGTGCCAACGGGTCAAACATCCGAATAGATGTTACATAGGAGAGCTCAGTCCAATAACCCCGAGTGCACCAAATGAGTTGGTGTGCCTGGATTTTTTCGGCCCTCTTCCGCGGGGCAGATTTGGCCGACAATACATCTTAGTGGTTGTCGACGCATTTACCAAGCTGGTCCGCTTGTATGCTACTAACTACCACGACGACGAGGCAATGCCTCCGGATCATTCTGGACAAGTACGTGCCGGAGTGTGGCCGTCCGAAGCGCTTACTCAGTGATCACGCAACGATTTTCACGAGCAAGAGATGGCGGGATGCCCTGTCAAGGGCAGGAATAAAAGCTATATTCAGCTCTATCAGAAACCCTCAGAGCAACATTGTAGAGAGGTATAATCGTCAGCTGGGAGCATATTTCCGGATGTTAGTCGGCGAGAATCACGCCGGCTGGGTGAAGCATTTACCCAGAATAGAAGGTTTCTTTAATCTCAGTATTCATTGCAGCACTGGGCACAAGCCGGCGGAACTCCATTTCGGTACGCCCGCGGACACGCTGGTCGGACCAACTAGTGGGTTGCCCAGAACCTGTGGTGAGCACTGAACCAAGTGAGAGGTTGGCGCAAGCGAAGGAATTTCTGATGGAGAAGGCGAGGAAGCGGCAGGAGAGGGAGACGGGTAGAGAAGCCTATGTCTTCAATGCCGGTGATCTGGTATTGGTGCGTTGTGCACCTCAATCAGATGCTTTTAGGAAAAAAATTGCCAAATTCTTCCACCTTTCAAAGGGCCATTCTGTATAAAAAAATCTGTAGGCAGAAATGCGTATTTACTTGTAGACGGCAATGTTGAGGTGGGAATCTATAATGCTCGTAGCCTAAGGCAATACCATCATTCATAGATGTGGAGGCTGTTGGTGATTTTCTTCCAGCTTGATGCGGCGGGATGTAGAGCATAGTGGTGATGGCGAAGTGATAATGCTGCCGCGAAGAGGGTATGGCGACGTTGTGGTAGTTTTTAAGCGACAATAATCCAGATTATTCGTCTCTGACTTTATCGAGTTGTCAATATAAGTAAGAAGTTCATGCACAATGGATTTTCAATGGTGATCCGCCGCAGAGCATGGGATTTGCTGTGGTTATGGCGATGTTGACTGGGTAGGAAGTTGTCCTATGACAGCGTGTGGTCAGCGTTGACTCTCTGAACCTCTCGGAATAGGGGAACCAGCAGGTAGACTAATCCCCTTAGTGTTTTGAGTGGAGTTAGATGCACGGCAGGTGTGTGTCCTTGACTTTGTTCTGGGTGAATGGAACAGGGTGAGACTGACTAGTTTGTTGTGAAGAGGCAACTACCTTCGCCTATTAATGCGTGTTTGAAGTTTTGTCTTTAATAGTGTTCCGTTGTCAATGGATGAGTCGTGTTAGTAAATGCTGTTAGATTCGAGGTATGTGTAAAAATGTTGTGATTGGTGCATCATCTGTCTTTAGATTGTTTTCATAGCATGTTTTACGCTTTGTATACATTAGAGGACTTTGATTAATATTATTCCCCTGTAGTCTGATACAATAAAGTTCTAAGAAACTGGATCATTAAGTTTAGATTTTATGTGATTATTGGTGGCACTGACTGATATCGCCACGTGTTTTCATCTGTAATTGTATTATGTGTGAAGGTGTGTGTGAATTATGGAGGGTTATCTTTTATCCTGTATAGGAGATTTATGTTTTGGAAATTTTAAGATCCAGGTTCTCAACTGATATTTTGGAATAGTAGAAAATGCATAGATTATAGGTTAAGAACAATAGGTACTGAAAAACTTCAGCTGTGTAGACAAAGAGTTGTGGAGGGACAACCTCACGTAAAAATTTTCATATTTTCTTATTTTTGATGGACCTGTAACGCTTAAAGACATTCCATTGTGAATCTATAGTAAGCGCTTATATCACACCATGATAAGTACTGTGAACCATTGTTTTTTTTTGTGTTGTATATTTTTTTATGTTATGTGTATAATGTATTATGTATAATGATAGATTAAGGCTGGACCCTGCTGTTATGTGGATGGTACACTTTGGATGGCTGATGCATTGGGGAGTTTTGCACACGAAGCGAGTTGTATTGTAAACATTTACTGTTTGGCGCCTCTCCTGACGCGTCCTCGCATGACATTTCCGCAGGGGAATTTGTTTGAAAATGGGTGAAGTTATAAATATCTTATGAAATTGTAAGTTTGCAGGGTTTTATGGCTTTGTAAATCAAGGGTATTGCTATCAAGAGGGCAGGAACTGAACTGTGAACAAAGTTGCAGAGAAGACTTTATAAGCAAATTTAAATTCCATGGAATTTAAATTTTGGTGGGTTGGTCGGCAAGCTGTAATAAGTCGCGTTCCCAAAGCGAGGCTGTGTGCACTTATCGAGGGAGGGCTATTTTTCGGCGTGCGGAAGCCGCGAGCCGGTTCGTCAAGCCACCTGCTGCGCCGTAGACAATAACAACAGGGACAGCCAACCTACAGACAATAGTGGCCCGCCACTCGGATGTTCTTGTATCCTGTTACATGGAATGCTGCTCGGAGGTGGAGAGGAGACAAGACACTTCTGGACTATGTGTGGAACTGAGTGGACGTGTGGTCGGTCTACCGCCATCCTCTGAGCGTCTGAGGTGCGGATAACGTCGCCCGGCAGTGCACACGGTAAAGTGATTCAAATAATGCGACATGGTTGCAAACGTATCAAGAGCCCGGAAAATACCCCTGAGTAGCCAGAGACTTGTTTGAGAAAGCTAACTGAGCTAGCCAGCAGCAAAACAATTCACATGTAAAATTGGATGTCTTTCAATTTGTAGAATAAATTCATGTCTTTTGCTACCCCATATTATTGTAACTCCCTGAGACATGTCATGTGCGAGGCTTAATATTGATATATTGATAGAGAAAGATAGAAAAGTTTCAATTGCTGGCGCCATACAGGGTGTCTAAAAGGTAGAGCCACCCCCACCAATAGAGATTATTACAAGGAGCAGGATTGGCATCATTGGAGGACAAGAAAATTGTTAAAGTAATGCCAGGGCCGGATTTACACTTTTTTTTAGTGCCGCCCTTTTCTCCTTCGTACTTATACTAATCACTAATTTGTATTGCCTTTATTAGGTAACAAACGATTATGTGTATATGTGAATGGATATAGATTAAGAGTGACTTCATTACTTGAAAGTATTCAGATTTAGTCATAAAATAGAAACAAGAAAAATGAATGTTTATTATGAAATCAGAATACAAACAAGAAAATAAAAAAATTTAATACATAATTATAGTTTTCTACGGGATTTTTGATTGGCGAACATAGAGGAACAACTTTCTCACTGACAGTTTTCCATAGACAAACTTCGTAAGACACTTTTTATCGGCAAAGAACAGTAAACACTGTAAGACGTACGCTCTGATTTGTAATCAATTATTATTAAACGATTATAATTTATATTAATTTAAATCATAATACCGGTTTCGGCATAGTTCAATTCATGTTCCTTAAAAATTTCAAAGAATTTAATTCATTATTAGCTGAGAAATGACAAGTTTCAAAAATCATTGACTTTTCAATGATTTTTTCTATAAAATTAGAACTTTCGAGCCCTCGGGGACTTTCAACATTCAGATACTCAATTAATGAAATCTTAGATCATACTTAAGTATTTTTATTATAGAAATCATGAAATGTAAGTCTGTCAGCAAACACTTACCTCTGTCTATAGAGTCTTCCTTCGGAAGAAGATAGAAAGTCAGGAAACTAATTAAAGAATTAAATTAATAAGTTAGCTTATTGTTCGCTGTCACCACTTACCTAAATGAAAATTGATAGTAAACGTATTTTTCTTTTCTATTAATTGTTTCGAGTTTATCACCACTTAAATGAAAATTTATAGTAGACGTTTTTCTAAATTTGACGGCTTACTAAACCGGGCACCTTAGGAAATTTGCCGCCCCTAAAATGCTGCCGCCCCTAAAATGCTGCCGCCCCTAGGCTGGAGCCTATACAGCCTAATGGGAAATCCAGCACTGAGTAATGCTTGGAGTATTCAAGACTTTATATTTGTGATGAGACTTGAAGTATGTAGGGAAAGGATTTGCGAGTAGTGCAAGGGACAGAAAAGGTGACCACTTGGTGGTATTTGATTTTGGGCGTAAGAGAATAGTAACTTTTCTTCTGTGTGTTAGGGAGTCTGGGACTGGGATAAATTAACCAAGGGAAATGCTGAACAAATTAATCAAAACCCCCAAAGAATTTAAAAGTAAAATTCATAGACAGAAAAAGTAGATCAGTGAGAAAAAAGCAAAAAAAAAAAAAAAAAAAAATTATAATCAAATCAGGTAATGAGGAAATAGTGTGCTAGGAAATTGCTAACGGAACAATTAATTTAAATATTTTTCGTTTTAATGGGTTAGTGGCACAGCCTCTTACCTCCTACGGTAGTGTGAGCGTGCCCAGGTTAAATAAATTATTTTCATTTTGATACCTAGTATGCTTTCGGTGAGCGGGAGATTTCAATTGCGTTTTATCGTCCAGAGATCAAACCCCAATTTTAACAAAAGCATTGAACTTGAATATCTCATAAAAAGCTTAAACCTTACAGACACATGGCACATGAAACATGGCGAGGAATGCGGCTACACCTTTCTTTGTCTCGAATAATTCAGCTAGCCGACTTGATCGTATGTATGTTTCTTCAACCCTGACTTCTAAGGTGTTAGCATCAGAAATCTGGCCAGTTAATTTTACAGACCATTGCGCATATCATTGCAAAGTACTGAACATTCCACAAGAAACGTACAGAATGAAGGGAACATGGAAACTCAACACCAATATCCTAAAAGACAACGAGTTACACACATACTTTTCAGATATGTGGATTCACAGTAGAAAATATACAAATAGACATACTAGTAAGATTGAATGGTGGCTGCTTTATATGAAACCGAAAATAAGAAAATTCCTGGCAGACTTTTCAAAACAGAAGTCTTTCTGGCAACACCATACGAAAGAATTTCTCTATATGGCCCTCAGAGAATTGTATCAAGAACAAGATAAGCTTACTGACAACTTACGGAAAATCAAACAGATTAAAGCTAGAATTACCAAAATAACGAAGGAACAGACGTTTGAAACACAAATACGATCTAGGGTGGACCATTGTCAAATCAAAGAAGAAACATCCATATATCACCTTGCAAATGAAAAGCGTAATATCAGGCGCAAACTCTTAACAGAAATACTTGCTGACGGACGTTCAGTTACGAAACAATAAGAAATAATAAAAATGCTACATAACCAGTTTAGCACAATATATACAGAAGAACCTATATCGAACAGGAAAAGAATCAACTTTTAACAAATATTAATCCTCAGATCACGGTTTCAGAAAACGAACAGTTATTGGAACCAATAAGTGAAGATGAAATACTTGATGCTACGTATTAAAACGAAGCCCGAGAAACAAATCTCCCGGGCCGGATGGACTGCCAGTAGAATTTTACCTCACCTTCTGGAATTATCTGAAAGTACATTTAATGGAAATGTATAATGACATTTTACAGAGACAAATCATCCATCCAGAGTTCTTAGACGGCCTCATGGTACTTATTCCTAAAAATGGGAATACTCGAAACGTGGAGAACTTCCGTCCACTAACATTGCTGAACTCTGATTATAAAATATTCAGTCGCATAATTGCAAACAGACTTCGTAATACAATAACCAAGGTAATAGGGAAACATCAAACATGCATAGGTAACGGAAGATCCATAATTCAAACTGTAGCAGACATACGAGATATTATCACGCTATCAAATTTAGCTAAAACAAACGTAGCAATTTTGTCATTAGACTTTCAAAAAGCCTTTGATCGCATCATCATAACTATTTGCTTGCAAGTAATGGAAAAAATGGGATACTCCAAGCAAATATGTAAGGTATTTCAAGCCTTGCTCTCTGGGGCAACATCGAGAATGTTAATAAATGGTCAGATAAGTAAAACCATAATAATATGCAGATCGGTGAGACAGGGTTGTCCCTTATCAATGTACCTTTTTGCGATAGGTATCTAACCTTTCCTAGTAGCATTGAATAATAAAATCACAGTGTGACCTTCAAAGACCAAAGAACAGCAGTGTGCGCATACGCGACGATGTAAACCTTATTGTCACAAAAACTAAAGATATTGAAGAAATAAAAACATTGACGGAAATTTACTCTAAAGCGTCTAGTGCAAATCAAAATATACAAAAATCCAAAATCATGGTCTTGGGCCCTGACAAGGAATAGACCATGAAGGCTAGGTCCAAAACTCGGAGACATTAAAGATATTAGGTATTCTTTTCACAAAAGAATTAAAAAGAACAATAGTGCTGAACAGGAGGAAGCAATTGAACCTTCTAAGACTTAGAATGAGAGAAAATTGCTTTAGGGACCTAAACCCGATCCAAAAAGTATGTTATATTAACTGTGTAGCATTATCCAAATTATGGTACATTGCGCATTTCCTCCCCATCCCACGCGAAATGGCAAAGAGAATGGATTCGGCAATAGGATGGTTCATACAGCGCGGAAAGATTTTCAAGATATAGTATGACTCACTGAAGTTACCATTTGAAAAAGGAGGAATACAACTGATCGCTGTAAACACAAAATATGCTGCCATACTCCTGAAAAGTACATATAAAATGTGGAAAAGTGATACACCTGGAATCTGCGGAAAGATTATGGCAGCCACAGAACCTTGCAGCATTGAAGCTCCAATTGACATCAGTCATTTGAAATCACATCTAGTTCATATTCGACAATTCTACGTAGACTACAGTTATATAAACAGAGAGATCAAGAGCAACAACCCTTTAGCAAAAACGCTTTATAGCTTAATGACACTCAACAAATACACCAACAGCACGGAAAAAATGTATAGCAGAATGGACTGGAAGACCATATGGGAGAACGTACAGAACAAATTACTGCGCTCAAATGTTCGGGCAGTATGGCACAGAGTGGTAAATAGAGCAATAAGCACGAATCCACCTCTGTGCCTCACCGCTGTGCGTAAAATGTAACTTACAGGATACGATAGAACATCGTCTTCTGTGCTGCGAAGAACCAAAAATTTGGAATTGGACAAGGGAAAAGCTAGCTTTAATAAACAGATCAGCGCCAAGCATGTACACACCCGATAGCATCTTGCTACCAGATCAGAGGCAATTTCCACCAAGTAAAAGAAACGCCCATGTTTGGCTTGTAGGAAATTATACCTATTACATTGTAACAAATCGAGGAAGGGCAAAACTGGAAGACTACTGGCATTACCTAATAGTAGAACATCATAGAACACTGAGACTAAACACGTATAAGGACAATTTTGCTAGATTCCTGCAGGTAATAATGCCATATTGACAACCAACTTGATTAAAAAAAAATGTTCTTGTAAAATAAAAATAAAAAAAAGTGTTAGAATGTACGCTGGGATACGGCAGGCAATGTTCAACAGATATGCGCTTCATCCAGCAGCCAAGAAAGGAACTGAACCGAGAGCTTGAACGGTTCCGAGAATCAGAGAACCTGAGATACAGTAAGACTCAAATGTTTCAAAGTTTATCAAGTAAGATACATTAATGTAAATATGTAATATTTATTCTCTCAATAAAGATAATAGTGGTTAAAAAAAAATTAAAAAAGTGGTTAAGGAGCTTGTTTTCCAAATATTCGCTGCTCCGGTCCCGGGTTCGAATCCCGGCAGGCGCAGGAATTTTGAGAGTTTGATCATATGAGCTACTCCAGCCCGCTCCGTGGTTCGGATTCCACGTTAACTGTAGGACCCAGAGGAAAGGAACTGGCCATCCTACCTCTGACACAATGGCTTAGTACGCCTTCTTCGGGAGGATCCAACCAACCTTCGGGTTGTGGACTAAGTTAAGTTATGCATTCGGTATTGTAGGTAACGTAAGTTTTTGCTCGCAGTCGAAGTGTAAATATTGTTGTATATAAATACAAAAAGTGGCAGAAGATTTTTTTTCATCGAATGGACATCTAAAACATATGCGCATCGTTGTTGATATTGTTGTGAGAATTTATTGTTTATTCGTTATTGTTGTGACACATTCGTAGTTGTCAGACTGTTATCTAGAACAATTAGTGAATTACGTATTGTGAGACGTCGCGGAAAAAGACTAGGTTTTCCGTAGTGTGTTTTACACATCTGAGGCAAAAGTTGCCTCCTGCCGGCCAACGGATTTCGCTACCGGCGGACACCCCCTGCCCACGGACTCTGCCTGACCTCGGACTTCGCCTGACATCGGACTTCGCCTGCCCTCGGGCTTTACGTGCCCTCGGGCTTCGCCTGCCCACTGACTTCGCGTGCCCACGGACTTCGCGTGCCCACGGACTTCGCGTGCCCACGGACTTCGCCTGCTCACCGACTTCGCCTGCTCACCGACTTCGCCTGCTCACCGACTTCGCCTGCTCACCGACTTCGCCTGCTCACGACTTCGCCTGCCAACTGGTAACGCCTGCTCCCCAACTGCTGCACATCCACCGGACACACCAATGTACGGTAACGCTATGGACCTTTCAGACACCAACCCAACCATCCTTCCACCCACTGTCACTACTAGCCCCCACTTCTACACCATGGCTACATCTTCAGTTATTACTACAACCACCATCAGCACCACCACCACCACCTCCTCATCAATCATCTGCCCCGCTGCATCTGAAGGCATTCATCAAAATCTTCCACAGATAGTTCAGAAACCACCACGTGGCACCAGCTATCTTCAAACTGCCAGAAATAATGCAAAACCCTACGAACAGATCAAAAGTGGCTCATTACCATCGCCACAAACCTCCTTATCCAATAGTGCAACAACCGCATACGAAGTTATGGACACTTCATCATCACCTCCATCCACGTCACAGACTATTCATACATACCTACTAAAAGGGACCTTCCCTGAATATATGAACAGTAAAACCCTAAGCAAATTATCAAACGACATATACCCAACATTTCTATCCATCAACTTATCCCCACTAAAAACGGTATGATCATCAAGAGTAATGAACCAGACTTCCCCAAATTAATTAAAAACAAAATTGGACTACCTTCATTTGGCGACAACGCCAACTTAACAACTGTCACCTCATCCCCACCAAAACAACCAACCCCACCTAGAAGACCACCTACACTCACAGCCGTCATCCGAGGAGTAGAGCCAACAATAACTGAAGAAGAGGTAGTCGCCGAACTCAACTCGAACGACGAATTACATGTTCGAAAAGCTCCGAATCAAGAACAGCTTAGGACCCACTTACATGATCAGAGTACTAACTGAAGACGCATCAACAATTGATCAACTGCTTAGAAATGGAGCCATAATCTACCATCAAAAACATAGAGTGGAACCATCAAAAACCCCTTCCCCCCAACCCACACTGTGTGCACGTTGTCTACAATACAATGACCACCTAACGGCAAACTGCAAGAACACCCCTATCTGTCCACACTGCAAAGAGAACCACTTTTAAAAGCTTGCCCAAACCTTCAGAAAACTCCCACCTGCAATACTTGTGACCAAAACCATCCTACCTATTCCATTAAATGCAAATCAAAGCCAGCGCCTACCAAAGCAGAACTCACAGTACCCCTCCGACCCATTGATCCTCCCACACCACCCACCAACTCCATCCGTCCTCCACCGACCATAGAAGATATCCTAAGATTCATGACAATCACATTACAAAACCTAAATCCCTTCTCCCGTGAACACACCCTGGCGCAAATTTCAATTGCAGCAAAAGCAGTATTTGGAATACAAATAAACGCCACCTACTCTCACAATAACGCCCACTTCCATTTCTGCCCCTAGAAACCCTCGTCTAAACCCACCAACTCCACAACTAGAACTATTCCTAATATGCCACTTTCCCACAATATACTTTTCAATAATATCCGATCACTCCCAACGAACAAAAACCTCCTCCTGCATACCCTCGCTACACACGACATCCATTGCTTTATGCTCAATGAAACCTTCCTCCAACCCCACCATCACATCCGTATGTCACCCTACCAGCTCACCCGAACCGACAACCCAGCGCCTGTAGCACGCGGGGGAGTGGCCATTGGCTATAAGCATCATATCCCCATCAAAATACACCCACCACTCAACCATCCATCTGAACATATCATTGCCACAGTTTCTCAAATCCCTCACAGTCACCCTTGTCACCATATACATTCGACCCGGTGTTCCCCTCCCTTTAAATTTTATATCATATATAGATAAACATTACAGCTCATACATCATCATGGCAGATATCAATATCCATAGCCGCACCCAGCAAGAACTTCATCAATTTCATAACATCCTAACCGCCATGAGAGGTGACATCATTAAATCCCATTACCCACACGTCCCGAATCAAACACAACCCCTGACGTAGTTATAGCTTCTCCCAATATACTAACCCGCTCCACCCTTCATGTCCTCGATCCAATCGGCAGTGATCACCTCCCCATTATGCTTTCCATCCAGTACAATGCCCCCCACACCCCGCACCCACCCAACCCCACACCCCATAAATATATTCAAAACTACAATAAAACCAACTGGAAAGACTACAGGAAATACATAGACGACCAGATAGCGACAGAACCCAAATATCATAGACGCAGACAGCCTACTTAGAACCGCCGAATACCTCCAACGTACAATCACAGACGCTACTGCCGCTCATATCCCCTTGACTCCTATCACCCCTCACAAACCATCACTATCCAGACGAGCCCTTCAACTTCTTCATATCTCACGTCGCCTCTTCCGCACCTACCTAAGAACCCATGACCGTCAGCTACTCACCCTCCACCGACAACTCCAGCGAACAGTCCGCAACTGTATCGCCGCTCAGAAAAGACGCACATGGAGGGACACCTGCAACCAACTAAGCCAAAAATATTCGCAAAACTCCTCCCAATACTGGTCCACCTTCCGCCGCTTAACTGGTCTCAAACCCGCCCCCAACTACCCCTCCTCCACAACAACCTTCCTGTCCCCGACAACACTCAAAAAGCCAACCTCTTCGCCAACCTACTTGAAACCATCCACACTGTCCCAAACGACCCCAAATTCGACTACTCAGACTCCCATATCATCGAACAGCGTGCCAACCCTACATCACCTCCCCTCCTACCCGACTTCAACTACATTCAAACCGTCAGCCGTACTGGACTTAACACCTATCACAGCTAATGACATCCTATCCGTCCTCAGCACGAAGAAAAATACTGCCCCGGGCCCAGATTCAATCACTTATCGCCACATTAAAGAAGCACCCCGCTCTTTCCATCAACTTCTAGCTCATCTATATACAAACGTACTATACTCTGGCATCTATCCCCCAAAATGGAAATCTTCAAAAATCCTTATGTTCCCCAAACCTAACAAACCCACATCAGATCCGAACTCATACCGCCCCATCAGCCTCACCTCCGTCTTCAGCAAAACATTTGAAACCATACTATCACGACGTATCCACAAACATCTATCACAACACTCTCTCCTATCCCCCGCCCAGTGTGGCTTCCGTCCAAACCTATCGACCCAAGATCAACTCCTCAGACTTATGCACCTTCTGACCACCCACATCAACACCCACAGATCAGCAATACTTATACTATTAGATATTGAAAAGGCTTTTGATCGAGTATGGCACGCTGGCCTCATTTTCAAATTGCAAACCTTCGCCCTTCCTATCACCTACATTCGCACAATAGCTTCCTTCCTCACCAACCGTACCTCTTTCGTTTCCATAAACAACATTCTCTCCCGCATCTTCACCATGACCGCAGGTGTCCCCCAAGGGTCTGTCCTGTCGCCCCTCTTATACATCATGTACATAACCGATATACCCATTCCCGCACCACCTACATATATCCTTAAGTACGCCGATGACACCGCCTACCTCGCCGTTCATAAAACCCTTCAACAGTCGGAGAAAGCCCTACAGATCATACTAGACTGCTTTGTAAATGGTGCAACCGCTGGCGACTAATAATTAATCCCAATAAAACACAAGCCATTATTTTTGGAAAAACTAGTAAAAGATACAGGCTCGCTGATTTTAACATAACCATATACAATCATCCCATCCAGCTACAACCCACAGTTACATACCTAGGAATCACCCTCGACCGACATCTTACATGGACACCTCATCTTAGAACCATCAACTCCAAAGCCCAAACCCGCCTAAACCTTTTAAAATTACTTACTGGAACATCCTGGGGACTACATAGCCAGGTCATCATAAATACATACAAAGCATTTCTTCGCCCCATCCTAACTTATGGTCACCTCTCATGGCTCTCCGCCCCTGATCACTTCTACAATAGACTCCAAATAATAGAACGCCACGCCCTCCGAATCGCCTACCGAATAAGACTACCTTCTCCTACCCAACAGCTTTATACCAGAATGCGTTTTCCTCACATATTGATCCACATAGAATCCCTCCGGCTAAAATATGCTATCAATAGCCTTCTAAACAAAAATCCAATAACTCACCGCCTACTTATAAGAACCACTTCATCTCCCCCTCCTGTTACAAACAGATCCCACCAACACTGCACCTCCAAATATCCTTTTTATAACCCAGCACAGAGACCGACCGCCTACCATACCTCAACAAGAGAAGAGAACAAAAATTTACCCCACTATTTGAATGACATCAAAATCGCCTACTACTAGCCACAAATCTGCAAGAAAAGCAAAACAAAATATTGTACAAAACTACAACTCTGATCATGTAACATCTAAATTCAAATCTACTGTATTATTTTTGTAAAAGTATAAACATTCCTTTACGAAAATCTATTGTAAACCATATTATCATTTGGCTGAAGAGCACGACATGTGTGCTGCCAGCCCGCTTCCCCCATTAAGGGGGTTGAATGAAATGACAATAAATATATATATATATACAGAAGATTTTAAAGTTAATCGTCTCATTACGGGTTTAAGATGGTATTGTGATCATTGACGTAACTTTGCATTAATACTCTAATAACTGCTAGTGGGTGTTGAAAATGACTTTCTAACTCCTTTTTACACGCTTTATATTAGCTTGACTTGTATGTATGTATGTACGTAAGTAACGGAATTTTACAACTCCAATTTTGACCCACTTCCAGATAGGGCTGTTGATATTTTTAAAAATATCGGATTTTCGATATATCGATATTTTAATAAAGTATTAATATCGGCTGTCGATATATCGGAAAAAAGTATCGATATATCGATACTTTTATAAATACAATTTCATAAAGTCAAACTTTGCAAAAATAAGGCTGACCACTGATAAATAGACGTGAGATTTTGTTCTTAATCAGGTTTCTCACTTTCGAATGGTTTTGTTGGTGATTATGATTGTTCATTTTTTTTAAAAAAATTCCGTTATGTGTCTCATAAGTTTCATAAAAATTAATAAAACTTATAAAACTCGAAAGAGATTCGAGGCAAATCTTATTTTGTGTATTTTTAAGACTGATCCGTAATACAGTTGAAGTATTTAATTAGGTAGAAGTTAGCTATCATAGCATGCATTATGGCCAAGTTACATAACTTCTTCTCATAAGATTTTTTTTTTTTTTTTTGTGGTATTTCATTTAGTTTTATACGTTGATAGCTTATTCTGAGTTGTCTTATTTTTCTTTCTCTCCAATTAGCAACTCTTTATTATTTACACTTCCCGCTATTCCTGCTAACACACTAATTTCAAGTTGGACTACCCTGGACAATCCACACGCTCATTTCAAACAATGGGCTCGCGTTCTATTCGTACTGGGCGAGCGATGCCTTGCCTACACTGTTGTCATCACCTGAGTAGACTTGGTACTTGGAAATTAATTATAGAAACGTAGTAAGATTTACTTAAGTTTGCTGATCTCTATACGTGACAGAAATTAGAGGGACATAGTGTCATTCAGAGCAAACGTAAAATGATAACTTATTTTAAAAAATATCTAAGCCGATATCCAGATTTCAGTATCGAAATATCGATATATCGTCCTAAAAAATATCACTCATAAATATCGATATTTTCAAAAATAATATCGATATATCGATATTTTATCAACAGTCCTACTTCCAGATGTCCGAACACACGTAAGTCACATTCTCGTAAATCCCGGGGAGTGAAAAAGGGGGGTGGGGGGCGATGAGCTCTGAAGCCACGTTCAATCATATCCTAGATGCATTCGATCAGATTCAGATCTGGTGATTTGGGAGCAAGCACATCAATTGCAACTCGCCAGTGTGTTCCTCGAACCACTCCATCACATTCCTGGCCCTGTGACGTGGCGCATTATCTTGTTGAAAAATATCAGTCGATGATCGTCATGAAGGGATGTACGTGGTCTGCGACCAGTTTACGATACATATTGACCGTCATGGTGCCTTGCACGAGCTCCACTGGGTTCATGGATGCTCACGTGAATGTTCCCCAGAGCATAATTGAGCCGCCTCCAGCTTGTCTCCGACCCGCAGCACAGGTGTCAAGAAGCTGCTCGTATAAACTTTGTTCCTTGCGGCTGGACTGACTTCATGACATTTTAACAGTCAATATAAATAATACAGTTTTCTTCATATTCAAAGCAAGTAATAAAATTAATAATTGTGTTTGTTATTGGCCATAATTCAACAGTTTTGTTTGTTTACATAATGAGATTTTAATTTTTATAATTTCTTGGACCCAGGGGTACAAAATAAGTTCGCTAGACCGGCAGCGCTGATTCAAACAGTTAAGTCTCAAGTTATCGCTGTTGCTTTCTTAGCTCCACTCAGCCGTTACGTGTAGGGCAATTGAGGTTATAGGCCTACCTACGGACGTGCAGTACAGCAAGCTATAAAACTGGGCAGAACTATTGACTTTCATGCACCATCTCTCAAACGTGGCTTCTGAAATCAAAACGAGAATTAATATTGTTCAAAAGCTTGGGGAGCCAGTGCTCATGTTAAAATCCACAGCCTTAGCTCTGTTACACTCTGTTCCTGAATACTACTTGATTATTGATAAAATTCCGATGGATCACCCGCTCCGGTGGCAATCTCCATACACCCCATCCCTTTACCCTTCCAACCTACTTTTGCCCTCTACTAATTTTTACTTTAATTTATTCATCATTTCTCTGCGCAATTTATTCCAATCCCTCACTCCCTTTCCTATGAAAGAAAATTTTCCCACACCCTTATGCCTGAAATCAAGTGCCAGCTTGTGGTCATGGTCAATCTTACCCTTCCAAGCACCTCTCTTAATTTTCCCAACAATATCGTTCCATGTTTCATCACCAGTATAGTCTTTGTACCCTCCTATGACCCTCCTTCTATCCTCCATTGAATCACACTCCAACTCCTTAATCATATTAGTTACCGATTGTGTTTCGCGGTAATTTCCAGAGACAAAGCCGGCAGCCCTCCTCTGCACCCCCTCCAACTCCTGTATTTGATACCCAAAATGTGGATCCCAAACTACACCACCATATTCCAGCAGTGATCTGACAAAACTTTGTACCCCAATTCCCTTACATCTCTAGTGCATCCCCTCATCACTCTTTCCAACAGGTGAAGGATGTTGAACCCTTTCCCTCTCACCTGTCCAATGTGTCCTGCCCAGTTAAGTTTGCTATCAAATGTTATGCCAAGGTATTTACATTTCGAGTCTTCAATAAGTAGCACCTTCCCCACTTTATAATCGTAATCAACTTTTAGCTTTTTATCTGTGTACCTAATAAGCTGACTCTTCTTTGCATTTATCTTCATCCTATGCTGACTCACCCAGCTAGTTATCCTGTACAGTCTTCTATTGTTTTGATCCTTTTATATAACATAATGTCATCTGCCAAAAATGTAAACTCTGACAGTAAACCATTAGCACAATCATTCATTAGAATAACGAATAACAATGGTCCCAATACATTACCCTGTGGGACTCCCAAGTTCACTTCTACTTCTTTTGATATTGTATTTCCTATCCTAAACTTGTTGCTATCAGAAGTCCTCCTAAATGTCTGGAAAACAATTCTAAAGAACCGCCATCAAGACATCACTCAAGCTAAACACTAACGTTTGAGATCAATAAACCGCCATGGTGCACAGCAATCAACCTTACAGAGTCCTCTTTCAACATCAACAAGCTGTGGATAACTCAGTGGGAGCAATTATCAATAACCAAGAGAAATATAGTTGACGACCCTTCAGTACGGTTACAAGGATTCGATCTCCCTAGAGGCAATGGATAATTATCTGTCTGATTCGAACAGGACAAGGCAGATGCGGCTACTTATTACGCAAATGCAGATGTGTGAGTTCTGCAAATTGTGACTGTGCAGCCAGCAGACAGACAATCCACAACCTCGTTTCTGACTGTCCTCTGCGTGCCTACAAAGGAACAATAACGGAAATACACGATGCGTCAACAGTGCAGTTGATTAGATACAACCGTTACATCTAGAGGTATAAAATTGTACACGCTTGTGACACACAAGTTTTTCTTCACCTTTTGTTAAATATCGTACGATAAATAAATAAAACAACGTTATTTATTTTTATTTTTTAATTTATTTTTTTACTTTCTTTCGTAATGATTTTTGACATGTAGTGTAGGGGTGTTGATATTTTTTTTTATGTGAGTTGACCCTTACGCACGTTATAATTTTCATTCAGGTGGCAGACGTAATGTGTATGTTTTACTGTAAAGAAGTTCGAGGGAATCTTGGCTTTTGTGTATTTATATAGACTGATAAAGAAACACAATCACAGTTGAGGCATTTATTTATGTAGAAGTTTTTCAGAGTCGAATTTCTTTTCTGGCTCTAATTTTTGCACATTAGTAACTGTTTTTACACGCTTTATATTAGCTTGACTTGTATGTATGTATGTATGAATGTAACGGAATTTTACAACTCTATTTTGACCCACTTCCAGATATCCGAGCTGGTTGAAATTTGGCAGACATACTAAGAACCGGTGACAATACAAGAATTTCATAGCTATATCCTGCTATTCTCATTACTTTGACAGTAACAAAAGAAAAATGGTTGAATGTCGTGAAATTTTGCAATTTAATTTTTACCCAATTAGAGATGTCCGAATTGTTTGAAATTTTGCTGATGTATTGATAACTAATTACAATACAATAATTTCATAGCTATATCTTGATATTATAATTACTTTGACAGTAAAAACAGAAAAAATTTGCACACGTTTTAAGAACCGTTGACAATACAGCAGTCTCTTAGCAACGTCCTGCTATTCTCGTTACTTTGACCATCTCCAGTTTCCCGGGTGTGATTTACGAGCCTTGGTTGCTGACGACGATCGTCTTCCACTGTCTCCTATCCAGAAAAGTTTCTCTGTCTGCAGTCACTTAACGTGATGTTGAATAGTGAGTATTCGAAACATTACTTCGTACTATTAAAGAAGGGTAGTCTTCCACATTTACCCTGCTATTGGACCTCTGGCTGAGCTGCCATTTAATTGTATTTAACTCGTGGAAGTAATAATTACAAATGAAACTACAACACAAAGATAAAGAGAGATTGGCGAAGAAAAGCCAACAGTAGGAAACATACTTTTGAAACTAACTGAACTAAAAAATTAAAAATAAAATTGTAGTTTAAAAAACTAAAAACACGCTTTCGTAGTAATGTGAACTAAAAGGTTAAAAATAATTTTTAAATATAAAGATTTTGTTTAACAGTGATGGGACGTCCCACAATACAGGATAAATTAATTTTTTTGAATAAGCTTAAAGAATAAGGTCACTGATTACAAAATTAACTTTAATGTAAAAAATGGGTGGGGTTCTCTCTATACAACAGCGAACGACAAAAAATATTAGACAACTTATATAGCACCCCACGCTTTTTTACATTAAAGTTAATTTTGTAATCAGTGACTTTATTCTTTAAGCTTATTCAAAAAAAATTAATTTATCCTGTATTGTGGGACGTCCCATCACTGTTAAACAAAATCTTTATATTTAAAGATTATTTTTAACCTTTTAGTTCACATTACCACGAAAGCGTGTTTTTAGTTTTTTAAACTACAATTTTATTTATCTTCATTTCCCAATATTCCTGCTAACATGCAGTTTTGTAGTTCGGATACTTTCCCTCGACAAATGCCTGCTCATTTCAAACAGTGGACACTTGTCAGATTCTTTATGGGCGAGTAATGCCGTGCACGAAGTGTTGCCATCGTCTGAGTCGTCGGTGTGCCCATACCTTGCCAATTAAACATAAGAACGAAGCAAAATTTAATGTGTTTCTTAAGCTTCCTGATCTCTATGAAAAACAGAAAAGTTGTGAATATATCAGAGAACAGCCAAAAAGCTGGTATTTCAAGAATCTGACAGCATTATTCCTACAACAGTCTATTGATTTCCAGTTGGCATAAAAAAAAGGGTTGGTCGTGTAAGGATTAAATTAACGACCATTTTCTGTGGGTCTTGTATTAATTGTGAAGGTAGACGGTTGCGTTGGTAACACAAGAGTGGTGAAGCGAACAAAATAAAGGGTGTCAGCTCTTGCCTCGTCGGTTAGCGTTCTCGCCTCGCATTCGGGAGGAAGGCGGTTCGAATCCCCGTCCGGGCATCCAGATTTGGGTTTCCCATGGTTTCCCAAATCACTCCAGGCAAATGCCGGGATGCTTCCTTCAAAAGGACATGGCCGAATTCCTTCCCCATTCCTTGCCCCCATCCTTGCCCCCCATCCTTTCCCGTCTCTAAAGACTTCGATGTTAAAAAGAGACGTAAAGAAGTAAAAAAAAAAAAAAAAATCTTTCCTCGTTTATTTTATTTTGGCTTGTGTGTCTTTGGTATAGTGTAGCACCCAGTCTACAATAACATTACTATTCAGTCAGTTACCAAACTTTGTAAGAGTCTGGTTTAATATGTAATTAAATTTTAATAGTTCATTTCCATTTCCTTTCATAACTGCGTTTCCGTAGCAGTTCAAAACATTCTTCTGGATCAGTAATGTTATAATGGTACAGTGAAATATGTCTCAGACGTTAATAACATACAATCAAGTAATAAAAAATTAGTCCCACTTAAGTTAGAGGTCTACAGAATTAGTTTTGGCAGTTTACTGGTCATCATATTGAGAAACACTGTCCTAGAGGAAAGCAATTAACGCAAAAATTTGCACCAAATAGTTTGACGTTTGCAGGTACCATTTGGATAAATACAAGAGAATCGCTAAAATTATCCTTTCTTGTTGATTGGGGGTGAAAATATATATTACCTATTTCTAAGATCACAGGAAGCACGGTGAAATTCATATGAGAGAGTGTTGTGGTCGGTTAAATACTATAAATTACATTAACTTCCAATGTGTTAAGAGAAATGAGGTAACATTTATCACATTAGTTACGATTAGTATGCTCTCTTTATAATTGAAATGGTGCCATATAGAGGTATTAGGGTTGAAAGCGATTTCACGTTTGGCGTAAATAAGGTGGATATAAACGGAAATTCATGAATTTCAGCCTTTTCTTATGATTCGTGGGGGAGAACCTTATCCTTTTTGATGTTCGTCAATTAGTGAGTAAATGAATAAAAAAAATCAGTGAAATTTGGATACGAATGATTTTCAAACTAAGAACATGAACGTAACAAAAGTTAATGTGTTTTCTAAACCTGCTGATATCTATGTGTAATGGAAATTTGAAGCATGTAGTGTCATCCGCAACGAATATTAGTAATTTAACTAAACTGGCCGTGACATATGTTTGTCGTTCAATTCTTCTCTTGCTATGGGACAATAAAGGTAACCAATTCGCGCCAAATATTTAATGTTAGTACCTTCGCGACAATTGAAAACCAATTTTAAAAACCTTTCCAACATTCTAACGACTTCTAACTGTTTGAATGAGCATTATTATATGGCCTTCTTTATTACCTGCTGGTTGTTTTTTTGGATAGTAATTGATCAGAAGTACTGAGCGCTTAAACTATAATGCAATAAATTTTATTTGATCATTTAGATTTTAAGAATTCGTACTTCTCGTGGTTTATTTATCCGTTTAGTCATCCGATCAGAAACAGGTGTTACAAGCTTCATCAAATTCACACCAAACCTTTCCGGAACAAAAAAAAAAAAAAAAACTAGATTCGCCAGCACCCTACGCAGAAAGGGGTGAGTTAAGTTGATTTACCCCTTGTGAGGTACACAACCTCACATTTTGTGATTTTGACATTATTAAAGCTATTTTTATTTAATAATTGTAATTGTATATAAGTTACTAACTCTGAACTTTAAGTTCCAAGGTCAAAGCATGTCAATATGGATATAATGAGATCTCTGGAAAATAAATAACAGTCGAGAGTTGAAGAAAATAATTGGAATGAAGAGGACGTGTTGGTTGTGGAAAGAATATGGTTTAAGAGAAAAGATAAAACAGAATGGCTAGATGGAAGCCACAAAGAATCCTGGCGGGATTAATAACAAGAAAATAATAGCCTGAGGGCAAGGAAGTTAGGGTTTGATAAAGATAATGTAATATGACTTTAGAAAAGATAATTGTCTGTTAAATGGAAAATATAGAAGTTGTGAGATAAGTAGAAAGTGTTTTATTTGAGATTGAAATATAGATATAGACAAAGGAGTTGATTTTAAGTTTGTGTGGTAAGAATTTGATTAATAATAATTTGATTTACAGCGTGAGTACCGGAATAAAACCAGCAACGGACAAAGAGGGGTCAAGGAAATCCTTATGTACTGGTCTGGTGCAGGAAATATAAGGAAAAAGTATTAATTTAAAAGTATGGTAAAGTAACACTCACATGTGAGATGGGTAGTACCAATTTAAAAGTTGTTTGTTTGTGTTACTGTATCTCTGTTTACTTTCATTTAAATTTTCTCTATATTTGTGTCAGTCATTGTGATTTACTTTCTAATTGTGATTATTATGTGAATGGCTGTGTTGTTTTATATGGGTAATACTTCTTTTAATGTGTTAAACTTGTGAGTTTTATTATTATTGTTTTCCCAATCCTTTGTATTTGAGATTTCTTGAACTATTAGGAGATATCTTTTTAGTTGTTAATTTTAACATTTTTATTTCTGTCTGTATAGTAGTAGGGTGATAGCTATGGTCTAAGAAATGCTCTGAAAATTTAGAGTGGTTTATGAGACGGTTATTGTTTTAATATGTTCTTTGTATCTTATGTTAAAGTTCCCCTGGCCTATGTATTTTGTTTGGTAGTGCTGACATGTCTATTGATATTATTGTTTTCTCATACAGTTCACTTTCTCTGTGCAACGTCTCTGTTAATCTGTTTTACTTTTTCCTGATGCATATACATATCATTGGATAAACTTAATTTACACTACCCATATTCAAACTTTCTCTCAAATCGAAAAACCTGCATAAAGGGGAGATGCATTATAGCACTGTCACAGACAGTTGCTACTAACAGTGTATGATTGAAGCTGTTCACACTTCATTTGATTGCTGTTGTATCAGTTCCAACAACGTGTCAGTGTTTGGTGAGCCTGGAAGCAGCCATCGTGAACTCCTCTATAGAGTTCCTTCCTCCCTTGCACCTGCGGCCTTCATTACACTCCCGCCTCATTATGCTGCGTGCCTGTCGGATAATAAATGTTTCTCGTCGTATGCCCTGAAATTATAGGCTCGTATTATCATAATTACCATTTTTGTCGTCATTACCGCGAGCATTATTATTGTTATCGCTTTATAGCAGTGCTCGTCGCATCACTCTTAGGCCGCTTGAGTGGTGTCGCAGCTCACCTCGCCGTTACTTTCAGCATAATTCTTTCCTCACATAATGTCTCTGATTGTGATAATCTGTGCTGTCACCAACCTCGACGATGGAATTCATGTTCGTTTCCTGTCTTGAAACTATAATAAGGTTTCTGTTACGTATCGAGACCACAAGATATAAATTCGATACCAGTAGCTAAGTGTTTACATGATATGTGGTTGTTTTTGTTTGAATATTCTAGTTATTCTGAAACGAAAGGTAGTATGATAGCGAGGTTAAGAAGAAAGAGAGTACTTACTGCATTTAGACAAACCTATACTTACAAAACGCCAGTTTTGGTCATATGTCACACCGTGACGTCACACTATGATGTCGCACTATGACGTCATGCTTATTACCTTCGTAGCCTTACTAACGACCATAGATGTCGTTCTAGGTAATGCACAATATATAATAAATAATAACACTTCTAAGCATCCACAAATAAATAAACTGTCAGAACACTGAAAGAAAATTATGTATTACGTTTAAATCGACATGCAAATAACTAGATTCTAATATTTACGTAATATTCGTTTGATAAAAAGAAGTACTCATTAAATTCTTTGTCCGTAGATATGTCAGATATTTAATTTTCGAGCATCAATGTTAGAAAATTTTTGATTATATTGCTATTTAGCAAGGGTGAGAATTACAATTGGCTTTTGATGTTACAGCAGAGGTCATGAATAATTTACTTTTTTTCAAAATAATTTAAACTGAGTCCTATTATTGAAATTATTAATTCGTTTGAACGGAAATAGTTGCACACTGATCGTGATCTGTGCAGCCTAGACTACAATTAAAACAAATATTACGTGCCATAATACAAGTTTATAAGATTTATTTTAATTTCCTTTGCTTTCACTGGGCAATATTATTGAGACTATTATTTCAGCAACATGTAACTGTATCAGCCATTCAAACGTTGTAATGTCGATCTGAATAACGGATAACAAAAGAAAGTGTGAGAAACAAAAAGATTTTTTATATCGCGATGCATTATTGTCAGTAAAATGCGATACAGCACATGCGTGAGATTGAAGTATTTTTCTTCTGGCGGCAAGTTTAGCGTAGTATGTGGTTAGTTTGAAATACAACCTGGACCAATATGGAAACGGACACCGTTTACTACAACGCAAGGCACTAGGAATTACATTGAATTTTATTTTATAACAATTCTGTTTAGTTAAGCAATTGCTAAAAAATGAATTGCTGTAACACTGAAAGAAAAGTATGTATTTCATTTAAATTGACATATTAATTATCAGTTGTTGTTTTCACTGAAATTATTACTTGGTTTGAATGAAAGAAGTTTCAAATTAATTGCGATATATGCTGCCTGAACCACAATTAAAATTAATATTACCTGCCATAGCGTAAGTTGTTACGATTTGTTTTTAGCATCCTTCGTTTTAACTGGAGTCATTATTTCAGCCATATATAAGCTGTGTCAGCCGTTAAAACATCTGTCTTCATCAAAGATAATAAGAAATAAAGGTGTATGAAACCATGAAGATTTTGGATCAAGATTATATCGTGATGCATGATGATATTGACATGCGATACAGGGAATGTATTAATTCGCCTGTGATTGAAGCTTTGATTTTCTAGCGGCAATATTAGCGGAGATTATGGCTAGGCTGAAATGCAATCTGGACCAAGTTGACAACTGAAGCTTTTTGCTACAGCACAAAGGATGAGAAATTACAATGAGCTTTATTTTATAACAATTCTATTTAGTTAAGCAAGGGCAGAGAAATAAATCACCACAACATTCCTTTAAAGCCTTCACTTTTGTCGGGCTTTGAGGTTACTAATTGTATAATAGATGTGCTGGGAAAGTGTTTAAACAGTCAGCAACAAAATAAGGAGGCACAAAACAACACTTCTGGTTAAATTTGTCAGATAATCGTATGAAGTATGCATAGATTTACGTAGTGTTGTCCCTCAGTTATATCAAACAGATTGCAAAGAAAATGGATTGAAGCTTCTTCCTGTTACAAGAGATTTCGTTGCAAAACTTGATCTAACGAAACAATAAATTCAGATCCCTCCACTGGAATAAAAGCTTTATTTTTTCTTGGGGATTCGCTTCAGTCGACGTCGACACCATCAGAGCTACTAGAGGTTTGTGGTCAATGGAAGAATAGTAAATAGACGGCAAACGTTATAAAGGAACCATACAGTAATTTCTAGAACTGTAGAAAACCAAGATCTGAATGGCTGGGCCAAAGACCTGACCAAAGTCCTCACGAATGACAGGTCTGAAAATTACAGCTCATCTAAAAGGCTTAATACTGAATAAAAATTATATAATTTTTTTTTTTTTTTTTTTTTTTTTTGCTGTTGTCAGTCTTTCGACTGGTTTGATGCAATCCTCCATCCTTTCCTATCCTGTGCTAACCTCTTCATTTCTACATACCCCTTACAGCCCACGTCATCAATTATCTGTTTCATATATTCTAATCTCTGTCTTCCTCTACAGTTCTTACCTTCGACTGTTCCCTCCACTAACAAGTTAACCAATCCCCCATGTCTCAAAATATGACCTACCAGCCTGTCTCTTCTTTCTGTAAGCTTCTTCCATAAACTTCTTTTCTCAGCCATCATTTCCAAAACTCGTTCATTTCTTACTTTGTCTGTCCACTTAATTTTCAGCATTCTTCTGTAACACCACATTTCAAATGCTTCAATTTTCATTCTTTCCGGTATTCCTAAAGTCCATGTTTCGCTACCATAAAGAGCTGTGCTCCACACAAAGAGTTTCAAAAAGTTCTTTCTAATTCCTAGATCAATATTTGAAACTAAAAGGTTTCTCTTTTTCATGAAAGCTCTTTTTGCTAGTGCTATTCTGCTTTTGACATCATTCTTGCTTCGGCAATCAGTTGTAATTTTACTTCCCAAGTAACAGAATTCGCTTAGTTCTCCTATTGCATCCGATCCTATTTTTATATTTAATCTAGTATTGGTATCATTTCTGCTACATTTCATCACTTTTGTCTTGCTTTGATTTATATTCAGTCCAAAATCTTCCTTCAGTATTTCGTTCATGCCATTCAGTAACTTCTCAATATCCTCAGCCCTCTCTGCTAACAAGACAATGTCATCAGCAAAACGTAGCATACTGATTTTTTCTCCCTGAAAACTTATGCCACATGGAAATTTTTCTTTGACTTTCTTCATTGCTGCCTCTACATACAAGTTGAATATTAACGGGGATAGACTACAACCTTGTCTCACACCCTTTTTAACTGATGCATGTCTCTCGTGATTCTCTACTTTCATTACAGCCACTTGATTCTTATATAGTTTATAGAGTATTCTTCTATCTCGATACTTTAGACCTGACTTCTTTAAAATTTTGAACATCTTGTCCCACCTAACATTATCAAAAGCTTTTTCTAAATCAACAAATGCTAATAATAAACATTCTTTTACAAAGATGCTCCATTTTAGTAGGTATCTGAGAATGTCAATCATTGCAGGTTTATGTGAGTAACGCAAATCCATGTCACAGTTTTGACTTTATGGTTATGTGTAGTACTATTTTAGCAGTTATGTCCATACCTAACTACGTGGAGCTCACGGAAGTTTCTTTCGCTATGGTACCATAAGCAGATATTATTGGTTAGTATGCCTGCGGTAAAACTAGCCCTCTTTGAAGTCAAACCAGTAGTGTTTGTTGTACGATTTGTGGCTGTGCTTATGCCCATCATTTTGTACGATAATCCAAGCATCTATCAATTTAGTAGAATCACGTTATTTCTTCCCTCCAAAGAAGGTCCAGGCTGTTCCTCCTGCAGAAAATTTGATGATGTCTGTTGTCTGTGTTGCTGAAGGTGTACGTCGCCTATATTTACTGAAAAGTTGGTGAAAACATCTTGTACTAACATTGTGCAACAGCTGTGACCAGGTATCAAGGAAAATACAAAAAAGTTACAGATAAATGTATTGTTCTGTTAGAGCAGATCTGGTAATCACAAGTCGGTCATTTCAATGGCTGAATGTAACTTGAATTTTCCAGTTCACGGTTTCTGGTTCCATCAGTCTTTCACCTACGCGTATTAGCATACCCTGAAAATATTCATGTTGCACATACACAGACGGAAAAAAAAATCCCAACACCAAGAAAAAATTATTGTAGAGTAATGAAATTTGGACAATGCATTTGTCAAGTTAACATGTTTAATTGATTAAATTTTCAAGATCACAGGTTAATTTAAGCTCAAGAAAATGCATTTCAAATGTGAAATACTGTTAAATTAATAGCCGGTGTAACCTCCAGAATTTTGAATGCAAGCCTGCAAACGTGAATGCATTGTGTCATACAGGTTTCGAATGTCACTTTGTGGTATGGAGTTCCATGCTTGTTGTACTTGTGCTGTCAATACTGGGACGGTCAGTGCTGGCTGTGGATGATGCTGGAGTTGTCGTCCAATGATATCCCATACGTGTTCAATTGGAGACAGATCTGGTGATCTCGCAGGCCAAGGTAACATGTCGACACTCTGTAGAGCACGTTGCGAGACAACAGCGGTATGAGGGCGAGCGTTATCCTGTTGAAAAACTCCCCCTTGAATGCTGTTCATGAATGGCAGCACTACAGAAATTCGAGCTGCAGTTGGTACCACAGTGACACAACGAACTGTTAGAAATCGGTTACTTCAAGGACAGCTCCGAGCCAGGCGCCCTGTAGCGTGCATTCCACTGACTACAAGCCATCGCCGTTTGCGACTCCAGTGGTGTCAAGCCAGAGCTCATTGGAGGACGGAGTGGAGATCTGTTGTGTTTTCTGATGAAAGCAGGTTCTGCCTTGGTGCCAGTGATGGCCGAGTGTTGGTCAGAAGGAGGCCAGGGGAACGCCTGCAACCAAACTGTCTGCGGCCTAGACACACTGTACCTACACCTGGAGTCATGGTCTGGGGAGCAATTTCCTATGACAGCAGGAGCACTCTTGTGGTTATACCAAACACACTGACTGCAAATTTGTACGTCAGTCTGGTAATTCAACCTGTAGTGCTGCCATTCATGAACAGCATTCAAGGGGGAGTTTTTCAACAGGATAACGCTCGCCCTCATACCGCTGTTGTCTCGCAACGTGCTCTACAGAGTGTCGACATGTTACCTTGGCCTGCGAGATCACCAGATCTGTCTCCAATTGAACACGTATGGGATATCATTGGACGACAACTCCAGCATCATCCACAGCCAGCACTGACCGTCCCAGTATTGACAGCACAAGTACAACAAGCATGGAACTCCATACCACAAAGTGACATTCGAAACCTGTATGACACAATGCATTCACGTTTGCAGGCTTGCATTCAAAATTCTGGAGGTTACACCGGCTATTAATTTAACAGTATTTCACATTTGAAATGCATTTTCTTGAGCTTAAATTAACCTGTGATCTTGAAAATTTAATCAATTAAACATGTTAACTTGACAAATGCATTGTCCAAATTTCATTACTCTACAATAATTTTTTCTTGGTGTTGGGATTTTTTTTTCCGTCTGTGTATTTCAAGGCATATCAGGTGTCACCGAATTTAATGACAGTATTGAGAAATTCTTTCATGCGGATGGCGTAAAGGCATAAGAACATCTTTGAAGGAAGTTATGTAAAACAGATGAAATGCTTTTTTTATATACTTTTTTGTTAAATCATATTAATCAGTGCTAAACCGCTAATAGACCGAATGACTATAGTAGTTAAAGGGCTATTTTTGTGTGTGTTTATGATCTGAAATCATGTACCACGGAACGGGAAGACAATGGTTCATACTGAGCATGGTGGGTGTACAGTTAACGCTCTGGCCTTGCTCGGGAGGACGGCGGTTCGAATCCCCGTCCAGGCATCCCGATTTGGGTTTTCCATGGTTTCCCAAATCACTCCAGGCAAATGCCGGGGTGCTTCCTTGAAAAGACCATGGCCTAATTCCTTCCCGTTTCTTGACCCTAGTCCCATCCCACCTCTAATGACTTTGAGGTCGAGAAGGCGTAAGCTGTAAGTAAAAAAAATCTTATCACTACTGATTTGTGAATCTGATGAATTAGAGGGAATGAAAAATCGAGGAACAGTCTTCTCTCTTCATGATGTGCAGTAACTTTCAAGCAACCTGAAATTATAATTGTTTTAATTGTAATATTCAAAAGTCCACAAAAATTAGGTCCTCCTGATTTTATTACTTATCTACGGTGAAGTAATTGATGTGTTAGCAAGAACAGGCTTGTAGGATCACTACGCCGCCCATTAGTGATAGGATGCCAGTGCGTTAAAGCACAAGTTGGGACACACGTGTCAAGGGACTTAACAAACTGGAGTGAGTTACAGGAGTGCAGCTCCTGTGGTTAACCCTCTATTCAGGGGTTGCCCATTGTCGGTCCGACTTCCCATAGTTTCTCGAAATCTCTCCAGGCATATGCGTAAAATGTTCGTTCAAAAGGCGATAACCAAATTCTTTTCCGGTTCTCGTTATCAGTTCTCTCATGGCAATAATTATCTTACCGTTGACGAACCGTAAATCTCCACACCCCCAAATGCAGTGGTATATTTTTGTAAAGGATGAGAACTCATTTTAATCTTCCTATATATATGTTGAAGGGTACATACCCTATACGTCTGTAGTACCGTCGTTTTTTTATTTTTATTTTTTTCAAATATTTGCATTCAAAAAAGATCCGAAAGTCTTTTATATACCGAAATAATTACCTACTATTTCAAGAGGCCGTGTTGTATTGGCGGTAAGGGGTCTACTCCACACTCAGTTTCAAATTCCCGTTGTATCAAATATTTTAAATAATTAACTAAAATAATTCCTGCCTCTGACATAATAGCTTGGTATATCTCCTTCGGGAAGATTCGACCAATCTTCGGGTTGTAGATGTTTAGTTTTTGAAGTGAAAACGTTTTTAGTCGCGTTGGGCGATTTTTTGATGGGCAAAATCTTGTTGGCGTCATCGACATGTTAATGCTATATCTATAGCGATATAGTGGCTCAGTGGTTAAGGTGTCTGACTAGGATTGAATCCCTGTCTCGGCGGGGATTTTCACAGACCCTTAACACCTCTGGCACAGCTTGCAGTGTAATGTGAAGTATCCCAAAACGCTTCAATAGTTCGGATTCCACGTTAAGCGGTGGGTTCCCTGTACCTGTAGGACTACCGGGTTAGGTATAGGTGGCTAGGACAGAGGCGGAATGCGCAGCCAATATGACGTTTTGAGTGTATGATATTCATAGTTTTAAGTTTTCACATCCCCAATATTTTTTAATTTTTTTTTAATTTTAAAAACTTGGGTGTTTTTGAAGAAACTGCTGTACCACAGACATATAGGGTATGTACCCTTCAGCATATATGCAAGAGGTTGAAATCTGTTGTTAACACGTCTGATGGTACCTTTGTACGCCTTTTTTAAAAAATTAAAAATAAGAACGTATTTTATTTTCAACGTCTAATTCGCTTTATCTGAAGTGATTGCTAAACTATAAGACGGATTATTTTACAAACTTGTTAGGCTATAAGCACTTGTTCGTTCAGATCGTTAAGAACGAAGCTGTAGATTTCCAAATATGAATGTGTCCCTTCACTGAATAATTAAAACCCGTACACAAATAAATTGTAAACCAAAATGAAGGGGACTTGTAACCAAGGGCGTAGCTACTATGGGGCTAGGCGGTGCAGTGCACCGGGGCCCCTACTCTCAGGAGGCCCCCAAGAATACCTCAGGGGGCCCCCAAGCGCACCTCTAGGAACCCCTGCGCAGTTCACGGCATCTTCACGGCAAACTGGCGACCTTTTTTTAAGCTCCACCGTCGTCTAAGGGGGCCCTGAGACACAGGGAGCCCCCTCTTTGAACCTCACTGCTCAAGGGGGCCCCCAGCCTCAGTTCAGGGGGCCCCTACCAGCAACAAAAAGTAAAAAGGTCGCCCATCTGGCCTGAGGGCGCAAAATAAATTTTTTGCACCGGGGCCCTTGTTGACCTAGCTACGCCACTGCTTGTAACTACGAAAGTATCTACTGTTATAAGATGAAATCTCATAAAGTTTGTGTCATTTCATTTTAACACCTGGTGTCGAAGGTATTTGTTTAGTATTTAGACATTCACAAATCTTTTAGGTTTTCAATGCAATTAGGTGATGCTGCAAAACTCTCTGCTATTACAGCTGCCACCACCTGCCTGCATCTATCTGTATTTGACTACGTCATCAAATACTCAAAGACGAGCTTAAGAACTTATACTTGTGTGGTAATCTATTAAATACTGGGTTTAATCCGCAAATTTCAGATTATATAGGACGTAAGGTGATTTCTCCTTTATCATAGTATTACTCTTGATTCCTGGAATAGTTCGTCATAACATGGGTTGTTACAACAATAGTAGCTCGATTAATACACGCAACTTTTACTATATTATGTTTTCCAACTGGAAATAAACAATTTTTGTTGCTTTTATTGACTATGGTAAATCATAAGAGGATTTGTAATAAAATTAGGACGATTGCTCTCTTTGCTCTAATACCCCAAAACCAATTTTTAAACGGAAACAGTATACAACAATTACGTTAGAGACCCACTCTACAGTACACACCAGTGGAATTACAGTTTAATAAAAATAATTCCACATCAATAATCATGCGACACGAAACGTCGTATTCTCATCGGCGTTTCCAGAGTAATGACGATGAACTTTTCTGTCTTTACTTTGGACAATTACCCTGTGCGCTAGAATCATAGTTCCCACTGCCTGTGTCACAAGAACGGTCGTATTTTCTCGGAGGAATTTATCGTTGTTAAAGTGCGGAAATATTAGGGACAAGTCGAAATCAGCCGGTGGCGGGCATTATCGGCCCTTATCTCCGCGGGCCTGTGGAGTGTGTTATTAATCCCGTCATGGTGGCAGCGTTATTGGCGGCGGTGGCCACACTGCTGTATGGGTGAGGGGGGGGGGGGGGGTATGCGCTGGCGGGACGGCCAATCAATATGGCCGGCGAGTTACTGGCTTCCGGCGGCGGTCGCGCCCTGGTTGCGGCTATTTTTCCCGCCATTACAGGCTGGCCAACCGGCCGGCCGCCGCACAGACCAGGCCAGCCAACCTTGAAATACGGCCGCCCCATGAATCACGGGACACATGTTCACCGGGCTTTATTCATTGCTGCTGGTACAGCGGCAGCCGCTACCAGGCACTACCGCCTGGCTAGAACCTTTTTTTTTTATCCCTTCCCCTGGAACGGTGCGTGGCGTACTTCTGCAGAAATAGCAAGTGCGGGACACGAGACTGCTGCGAGTGAACAAGTTATGCCGTTGTGGTGGCAGGGGGACTACTTTATTCAACCGTTTTCCAACAGGGCACTGTACGGTGCCCCTTCGGAATAAATCCACAAGTGTTTCTGTTTTATATATCAAGTTCAGTAAATATACAGCATCAATCTTCCTTTAACTCATATAAATGTTTGAGTATGGTGTATTTAAGCTGTATTAAGTGCAAATCGAATTTTAGATATTAGTACAGCAATGAAAAATCACGCGGATTTATTTAAACCTTGTTTTATTATTTTACTAGTTTAAACTCCCGTCGGAAATGACGGGCTCCATCTTTTGTGATAGTGGAAAACGTTTCTAACGAGAGAGAGAGAGAAAAAAAGAAAAGAATAACGATTAACAATTATCTTTCTTACTAATAATTTTCGCAATTCGAGTAAACTTTCTATGTTTAGATCTCGGGGTATTTTGATAGTACATTTTTAAGTAACTGCATTTGATTTTGAGTGATGAAATATTTATATTTATGAAAAAATGGAGTAAATTTAAAATCTATTACTTATTTGAGTGACACATTTTGTGATTATCTCCGTTTCGTTTGAACTTTCTTTGAGTTTAATAAACTTTTCCGTTTGATATCTTCTGTCAAAACATTTTTAGGTTATGTTATCACAAGTTTCCGGCAGCTGTTACATAGAATGCAGCATACATATCGATTGTTATCCTCCTTACATGAATCGTCGTAAATAAGCAAAAAGCAACCTGTAAATTTAAACGAGCGTCAAATTATATTTTTTTATATCTCTGCCCACCGTTATAATTTGCATCTGTGTTACACAACAAAAATTGCATTTTAGCCGATATCGCAGTTCCACTTCCTTTCGACATTATAAGTGGAAATAAAATTATTTATTTGAAATTTACACTTCGTTTTAGTAATATAAACGCAAACAAAGTCAATGCAGTCATTCATTTGAAATTTCCTAATTATCCAAGCGGCGCCGTGGTGGCAGTCAGTGAAACTAATACTTCGGGCATAATCGAGGCTCGACGAAAGTTGCCGAGCCATTGAGATGAGTTCAGTCTATATGCACAAAGCGTTTTTGCTAAAGTAGATAAATATAACAAAACCCAATCAAAATAATGGACCGTTCAATGAACTTTTTCCACAGTTGCAAATGTTATAGTTAAACTAATTTTTTTCGGGTACATAAAAAATAGGATTTTTTTTTCAAAATTCGGCTAAATGTTTCTCTGGTGGTATTAAACATATAATAATAAGACAAGTTACAAAAAACAAGATTTCTCTAGACTGTAACTTAATACTGAGATCTATTCTTGAATCAACTATGTGGTTGAACTGAATTGTGCCTTTATGTTACAATGTTTAATTGTGGGTTGCCATATCATTCAGTTTTCGTCGGTGATAAAGATTATAAGCATTAAAATATTAAACCAAATGTTTCCAATAAACAAAATCCAGAAATCGGTAGCGATATCAGATAATAGCAAGAAAACAGGTCTTGATTATATCTTTTCCTCAGAAATTTCTGTTAGAATCTTTCCAAAACGTTTTATGATGTAGGAACACAGAGGAACCGAATTTTGTGAAAGCATATGTCCGCAGTTGACCATGTTGCTGTCTAAGAAATTATCTACAGTTAGTATCAATCACCCTTATACCAGTAACGCTATATGGCCGTTGCTAAATTTCTGCGGGAGATTCCCGAATCCAATGTAGAGGGTACAAAAATGTCTTTCTTAAGACATTTGAACTGTAAAGAATCGTGTCATCGATGGAAAATGTCTTTGATTTGATGATGGAACGAGAGTACCAATTCATGAATATTTGGTGGACGGCTGATTTCCATATAGAATCAAAGGTGAGACAAGTACACCCGATATATAAGATACCATTGGCAACTATTCTCTATTTAATTTGCACACTGTAGTAAAACAAATTCGGCGATTTATTTCTACGAACACGTACCATTTGCAAGAATCGAGATCTGGGAGGGAAGCTGATTTATCGCCAGACAAAAAATAATTCGTCCAAAATGAAATCGACACGTGCAGTTTGGTGTGTTTTGTCTCAAGAAGCTCCTCCAATATTCAGTCACAGGGCGTCTACATTCCAGCAGAAATCGGTTAGAGAAAAAGTGTTTTTAACAGAAATTTGGGTTCCGCTTCCTGGCAATCTGTATTATTTAATGCTGTATACCCATCACTGCCAGTTTATTAAATTAGTCTCTATCAACTACAGCTGTCAACAAGGCTTAGCCGTATTCCGGTACTGCGATCGACACTGTGCTAACCTAACGTTGCTTTGATATATTTAGCTATCCAAAATTGAAAGTTGAATAATTCTCATGTGGCGTAAGTGTTCAAGAAGAAAAAATCAGTAGGCTATGATTTGCTGATGACATTTTCTCGTTAGCAGGACAGGCCAAGGATATTAAGAAGTTACTGAATGGCATGAACAAAATACTGAAGGAAGATTTTGGACTGAATATAAATTAACGCAAGACAAACGTGGATAAATGCAGTAGAGATGATACCACAGTAGATTAAATATAAAAATAGGATCGGATGTATTAGGAGAAGTAAGTGAATTCTGATTCTTGGGAAGCAAAATGACGATTGATGGCCGTAGCAGCAATGATGTTAAAAGCAGAATAGCACTACCAAAAAGAGCCTTGATGAAAAAAATCTTTTAGTTTCAAATATTGATCTAGGACAGTGTTTTTCAATCTGTGGGTCGCGACCCCTAGGAGGGTCGCGAAGCTTTACTCGGGGGGTCGCGGGCTGAATGAAAAATTCAAGGTTCTACCACTACAATCAAAACACAATTTTACTGAGAAGGATGGGCTTGTTTATTTTTCAAAAGTTTATCAAATAGTGGTGCTATTTTTGAAACGTTAATAATCAAATCATTTTCTAATTGTAGTCTATTTCTCTTTTTAGTTTTAATGTCTACCATTGCAGAAAATGTTAGTTCACACAAGTATGAAGTGGCGAATGGCACTAATAATTTTAAATCTTCCCTTGCCAGCTCTGGGTATTCATGTTTTCTTTTCATCCAAAATACGTCGATACTTTGCGAATTAAATTCAGTTTTAAGCATGCCATCAGCAGCTAAATCTATAAGACATTCTTTGATATTGGTGGTGACATCAGCCAGATCTATTGACTTGTCTAAAAAAGGGTTTAAAATCCATCTACGCCCATTGTCAGCTTCAGAATGCCAGTCTGGAAAGTATGTCATAAGTTTCTCTTGTAAATTATGCAAGCTCTGTATCATGCAAGGAATGTGAGCCCTTACTACGAGACTTTGGTCTGATGCGTTATCTTCAACAATCTTCTGAACACACGGAAAAGACTCGAATATACTGTTTTGCAGAGAGGTTAACCACAAACGAAGTTTTGCGTGAAATGCTTTGACTTTATCTTTAGCTGTTAAAATATTTTCTTCTCTACCTTGGAGGTTCTTGTTCAAATTATTAAGGTGGCTAAAAAGATCTGCCAAAAATGCTAATTTCAAGAACCAAATAGGGTCAGAAAAACGATTAGCATATTCAAATCTTGTATCTTGTAAGAACATTAACAATTCAGCTCTCAGTTCTAGAACTCTTGTTAATACCTTTCCTTTGGATAGCCACCTGACTTCTGTGTGATAAAGGAGATTTTGATGAAGCGAGCCCATATCTTCACAAACGATTCTGCATAGCCGGGTTTGCAAGGCTTTACCTTTGGTAGAATTCACAATTTTTATTACCTCCTTGAGCACATCATTTAAATCAGAAGATACTACCTTAGCAGCTGGAGCCTATCGATGAAGAAAACAGTGTGTCCAGGATATGTTTGGCATTATCGATTTTAATTTCGCAATGAGTCCGCTATTTTTTCCAGTCATAGCTTTAGCGCCATCGCTACAAATAGCGATACATTTTTTCCAATCAATATCGTAGTCGCAAGTGCTTATCGTACAAACACTGGCCAGAAGTGTTTGCAGGAAGTGCTTTGCAAAATAAGATTTCTTCCATGATATTGTCACCTGCTTCAAAGCGCACAAATACTACAAACTGATCACAATCGGAAACATCTGTAGATTCGTCAAACTGCAAAGCAAAATGTTGGCTGTTCTTTAATTTTTCGATTACTTGTTCTTGAATATCATTGGCCATATCGTTTATTCTGCGTGAAATAGTATTATCAGAAAGTGGTATGTTTTTAGCTTGTTTGCCTCCTGTTTACTGACCATAATTTCAACCATATCAAGAGCTGCTGGCAAAATAAGATTTTCGGCAATTGTTTGTGATTTACCTGCTTTAGCAACTCGATATGCGACTTTATAGCTAGCTAATAATGCTGACTCATTGACACTGGATGCCTGAAAATAAACCAGACAATATAAAAGTGAGTGTGAAATAGTCAATAAAAATTAAGCATGCGAAACCTTTGCAAACCAAAATTAAGTATAATAAAATTTGTATGCAAACAGCAAAGAAATAAACATCATAAGACATCAACGGTAGAGATAGCAACAAGAATAAACTCGACTTGATTCGGTTATCCATGCTAAAATTAAATTAATAAAACGATTTTATTACCTGAATTATAGTATTTTGCTGCTGACTAAGAGCTTTCAACTTTCGTTCAAAGAAATCCTACGGCTTATCGGCTTCTTTTTGATGCTTGGTTGTGAGATGCCGCATAAGCTTTGACGGTTTCATACTCTCACGTGATAAAACATCGCCACAAATTACACATTGAGGTTTATTATTTATGACTGTGAACCCGTATTTCAAATAACTGTCATCGTAATGTCTATTTTTTTTTTTTTTTTTTTTTTTTTTTTTGGGGGGTTTGATTCACCACTACCGCTATTGACACTCGTACCACATGTTGAAGGCTGCGATCTTTTGAGAAACTTATCCATTTTACAAACGCGCGGAGCAAGCGAAAAAACCAAATAATTACGTCCGTACTTGTTGACTGCACTTAAATGCAGAGTTGAAACAAAAGAACATTGCTGTGTGGCAATGTCGCCGTCTCCGACGCAGTTTGACCCGCGCAAATTTGCGTCCAGGTTCATAGCCTTACCAACTTACCTCGTACTTACTTTCAAAAGTCTCGCGGCTTCTTGCTGAGTGTGTAGATCTGGATAGTATTAAAATGTACCAAAATAGAAAAAACAACATTTACGTAGTAATTTAATTAAATTATTTCTTTGTCTTCTATGATGTGTCGCGGTCGGGGGGGAGGGGGGGGTCGCCAGAAATTTTCAACTTGAAAAGGGGTCGCGAAATCAAAAAGAATGAAAAACACTGATCTAGGAGACAGAAAAAACTTGTTAAAACTCTATGTATAGAGCACAGCACTTAATGGCAGCGAAGCATGGACAGCTGTCTGGGCTACAAATCCCTTTGCAACAACAGATACTAAGGTTATTGAAATTTTAATTACAATTTATTAATTATTCAAAATTTCTGTAATAATAATATTACTTAATAATCTGTTATTTTTAAAGATCCTCTTCCTTTCATATCCATTGGCGTCATTTTCTGGAAACGTACCTATTGTCCAAACAAAAAATTTTTACTGTAGATATTCACGTACTTTTGTAACATTTTTTGTTTTAATTTTTTTAATGCCGTTTGACCTAATAACCACTCAGCTAACACTATGTGTTCCCGAAGTTTTACACAACATTACTAGTTAAGCTTTCACATTGTTACACCACAGGAAAGACGCTGAATTGAATAAAAAGCAGTCAAGTCCTTGACCGGACTTAACCAGGGAACCATGGGTCGCAGAGTTGTTTCAGTGGTAAAGCATTTTTCTCTCTGGCAATTCTTGTAAGGATCCAAGCACAAAGAAATGATACAATTGTCTCTGAAAAAACGTTTTCTTAAGAAAACAGTGTTATGAGTCTCTTCAGCGAATAGTGCAACTGTCTTCAACTGATTTATCAAGCTGCAGAGAGAACATCCATTCCGAAGTCTATTTCCTTCTCTTGTTATAGTATCTCGAACATTAATTTCGTCAGGCTGTTGTTCTTTCTGCCAGAAGCCTTGGAACTCTGTACCAATAATTAGGTTATTTTTGTTTAATTTTTAATATATCTAATACTAATATGACGATTATAAATGTCTCTTTAGGACAATAAGGTGTTTTCTGTTCATACTGGTATGTCTATATGTCCTGTGAAATACATAAGCGATTAAGTTGGCTTGAAGGAACACCTCTTTAACTGATACATGAGAAATAAAATTTTCAATTACTATCTACTTTAGGAATGCAGGCAATTAATAATTGTCTAATTAATAAGAGTGATAGGACCGATCTGTCTTATCACTATATCACTCTTGACAACATTATTCATTAATGATAATAATTTTAAATAATCTTGCATTGAATATTAAACTAATTCAAAGTATTCATAATTAAGCTACATTCTTGAACGTTTTGATCTTTAGCCGAATTTCTCACAATTGATTCAGATCGTACATGTACTCAGCTTGCTAAATTTTACTTAAATATAGCTCTTACAAGAAAACAATCATTAATAAATATAAATGTTGCAATAAACCGCTGCAAATCTTTCCGCATCTAGGCCCGCTAAGGAATTCCATCCTATAAATATTGATGGAATTGCTAAGAGTTTTTAACCGTTTGACCTACGTCAGAAATATTTATAATCAAAAGCCACATAAATACGAATATCTCTTAACCATGTGGGCACTACATCCATATTACGGCAATGGAATGCATTTTAATTTTGTCGTAAAATGAATTTCTACCTCAGCACTCCATTTACAATTGTTGGCGCACAGATAAACGTTATTAATTGATGGATCATTGCTGGACTAAATTCTTCCGATATACGTGTATGCTTAGCTATTAACTTGATTCTTTGTGAGAACTGATTTATAGAAGCCACTTTTCCACATGTAAATTAGTTTCGAGCGGTATGGAAGTTCAGTGCTTTGAAATCCTCTGATTCAAATTTCACTCCAGTTGGAGATTTTGACAGGTATTGATTCTGACTTCTATCTTACGCATGAGTAGTAAGCTAGGATTCTTCTTGGTTCGAATTCCACGTAAAACTGTGAGTTCATCCAGGACAGAGGCGGAATAAAACTGTTACCAGCTTTTGTTATTTTATTTCTGAGGAGAAAAATACAAAATGACCTAGTTGCAATAATCCCTAAAATCACAAGTTATCTAGTAAAAGAAAACCTCAGAAGCGATGAAAATTTTAATCAGGTACACCAAACAAGCCGATGTCAAGAATTGCCAGTGAATCAAAGTAGTAACTAAAAACGCGTTCGCAAAATTACTATTATCTCTAATTCTGTAGAAATTATCGTTCCCATTAATACTGACCATAGCAATCGGGGAGTGTTAAATTTTACAACGCCTCATTCTATTAGTCTAGCTGTCTAATGTTGGCAGCTCATCTTCAGTATGCATTGGGGTCGATTTAATTTTGTTTTTGGTCTAGGTTAAATTTGGCTCTATTTGTAGCGTTGTGAGGTAAATGAATTTTCGATACATAAAAAGGCTTCATGAATGAAACATGAAGCAGGTAGATTTTATCACATCATGCGACTTCCAATCGTACTATAAACGATAATCACTAGATTTTACCGAGTATGGTGGTTAATACTGTAACGAACTGGCCTCGCTTTCTGGAGGAAGCAGATTCTAATCCCTGTTTGGCCAATCCGGGTTCAGTATTAAATGGTTTCCAAAAACTACTCCAGGCGAATGGCAGAATGGTTCCTTGAAAATGCCGCCTCTGGTGATCGGGAAATCGACGGAAAAAAAAAATCCTGTATTATTTCTGATATATTTCTGAAAGATGTAAGTAAAATGACTGGTGGAAAACCATCCTAGGCATCCTAAGCAAGAGAGAATCAACCAATGTTTTGGTAAGTATTAATACTGGTCGAAGCCGGCCTCGGTAGCGTAGGGGCTAGAGTGCTAGCTCCGCGTACCGAAGGTCGCCGGTTCGAGTCCGGCCGAGGGCTTGGGTGTTTAGTGTTGTGTCTGTTAATGTCTTGTGTTGTAGTGTCCTTGTGTCAATACTTGATAGCAAAAAATCACATTGAGCTGGCTGTATGGCCCAGTAGCCGAATGCCATTAAAAAAAAAATACTGGCCGAAAACACAACACATTGTTCAAGTACATACATCTGATATCATATGGATAATTACAGGTTCTTTTCCGCAAAAGATAGAAAACGTACCAAGCGGACGCTGTAAATCTATTACAAATGACTGTGCTGAGTGAGAATAAAGGAATAGAAAAAGTGAAACAGCTGTCGGAATTTATATTCTACACTTGCGATGGACAAAAACGGGATCCCCCACTTGACTGGTCGAATCACTGTCAAAAATTGCATGTATCCACGACCCACACTCAGAGGAATTTTATCCAGGTATTTAGAACACAGTCCGATAGATAGAACTAGGCTCACAGCTAATCCCGGTAGCCAAATAATAGAAGATTAATGGTTTTTCAGTTTTGGAACTCAAACCAGTTAATAGCATATAGTGAACTGTTTCTATGATGTATTTGTCCCTGATAAGCAGGATCGTAATTGCACCTGACAATCATAAGGTGCTTCATGTTTCGATGAATTAAATGACATTTTGATAAACAAAATGTAATGTTATAAAGTATCAAACAAAACGAAAGAACTATGGAAAATTATCTGAATAGCCAAAGAAACTGGTACATCTGCTTAATATCGTGCAGGACCCAAGCGAGCACGCAGAAGTGCCGCAACACAACATGGCATTGACTCGACTAATGTCTGAAGTAATGCTGGATGGAACTGACAACATTCATCCTGCAGGGCTGTCCATAAATCCGTACTCTACGGGGGGGGGGGGGGGGAGATCTATTCTGGACCGCACGTTGCATGGCATCCCAGATATGCTCAATAATGTTCATGTCTGGGGAGTTTGGTGGCCAGCGGAGGTGTTTAAACTCAGAACAGTGTTCCTGGAGCCACACCATTACAGAGCATCCACCAGCTTGAACAGTCCCCTGCTGATATGCAGGGTCCATGAATTCATGAGGTTGTCTCCATAACCGTACAAGTCCATCCACCCGATACAATTGGAAACGATACTTGTCAGACCAGGCAACATGTTTCCAATCATCAATAGTTCAATGTCCGTGTTGACGGGCCCAGGCGAGGCGTAAAGCTTTGTGTCGTGCACTCAGAAAGGATACAGGAGTAGGCCTTCGGCTTAGAAAGCCTATATTGAAGATGTTTCGTTGAATTATTCGCACGCTGACACTTGCTGAATGCCCGGCATTGAAAGCCACAGCAATTTGCGGAAGGGTTGCACTTCTGTCACGTTGAACGATTCTCTTCAGTCGCCGTGATCCCGTTCTTGCAGGATCTTTTTCCGGCCGCAGCGATATCGGAGAATTGATGATTTACCGGATTCACGATATTCATGGTGCACTCGTGAACTGGTCGTATGGGAAAATCCCCACCTCATCGCTACCTCCGAGATGCTGTGTCCCATCTCGTGCGCCGACTATAACACCACGCTCAAACTCATTTAAATCGTGATAACTTGCCATTGTTAGCAGCAGTAACCGATCTAACGCCTGCACCAGACACCTGTTGCCTTATATAGGCGTTGCCGACCGCAGCACCGTACTCTGTGTGTTTACATATCTCTGTGTTTGCATACGCATGCCTATATCAGTTTCTTTGGCTCTTCAGTGTGTAACCCTTACGATGGTATAAACAATTGGGAAGACTTTGTGTCTCAATAATCCTAGTTATATTTCTAATTTCTGAAACAGTGCCTCCCAGCACAGCACAGGACTATAGAAAGACTAAGATGACTCAGTATATTCAGAAAAAAAAATATGCTTCAAATACGAGACCATCGTGGTCCCATACAAGCAGTAGGCGTACTAAACTATGTCGCAGAAGGTAATTCTAAACACCTTAAGTCAGCTTTGGAAATATAATTATATAGTATCTGGGACAAAATATCAGAAAATCCTTTGAAATCTTAACATTTCACGCCTTATGTGAATCTGTACGGAAATTACTCTTTAAAAAGATAAGTATTTTTTTCTCGCTGGGAAGCTGCTTAGTATGTTCGTCGTGGAAGTATTCACCTGGCTGAGTAGCAGCGTTGCATGCATCTTTCGAAAAAAAAAAAAACCGGGTAAACTTCTTTTAAGTTGCTATTCAAGTCAAATAGAGCATTTCTCATAATTAGGATCTGCGCACTGAAAACGATAATCTTCCATAATCGATTTTAATTTCTGGACTGAAAATATACTTGGATTAAATAGGCGAAATACGTACTTTGTCAAAAAAAAAAAAAAAAAAAAAAAAAATCTGATCACCACTGATAAGAGTAATTTACACCCAGATGAATCATCAGTTTTCACAAAAATAAAATGTTGCAGCAAGCATAACTTCCAAACAGGCATGCACCATCGACTAAGTAGTCGATTGTTTTCCCACTGTTCAACTTAACTAAATTTTCTTTAAAACAAAAAATGCCACTATCGCTAGCGGTATTTACCACAGCAATAAATTTTGCAGTAACACAGAGATAAAACTATAGTCAATGAATTTTTATATATTTTATTCTCTTAACAATAGGCATTATATGACCCATCCCGTTTGATGCAAAGAATATTGAAAAATGAGCACTTGTATCATTACAAGGAGAAGTAACTACAAAATGAAAACTGTTCCATCATTTGCTCGCAATTTACAAATTATACTAGACGTAAATATTTTTGGAATCCGTCGTTTAAATAAAGCACGTTGACGATTTCTGAGAAAATTTCAACTTCCTGGTTAGTAACATTTTTGAGATAGGCCTTCTAACAAAAATAACCACCAGTATAGCAAGCAATGTACTAGACTTTCAAACCAGATACATCCATCCCACGTTCCATTATGGTTCGGGACATGGTGAGTATAAATTCTGTTTCTAAAATACTGTCCCTGGATGTTAGCTTAGTCGCGCATGATAGTGTCTACAAACTACTTATTTCTGTACTACCTCTGGATGATACCTACCGCGTATCTGACAGTAGTTTGTATATAGGTGTTCATCCGAGCTGGGAACAGACTTGAAATTGACAATTTTGACGGCAGTTTAGGTCTTTATCTGCCAGTGAAAATAAAACAAGGATCGAAATTCAAAAAATGTAAACGTAACCCAAATCCATTACTTGATACCCCATAAACACCGATAATCGACCAGATACGTTACTAAAGAAGTTCTACTTCCTTCATATATACCAAACTGTCCTTTAATATAAGGTACATGGCATGGTTCCTACTGCTGCTGCCACTTCCCGTGAGATGGAGGTAGAGATCCGTACTCCCCTTCCAGCCTTCACCACTATAGAAGCTCTGACGTGGCCAACGCCGCACTCCGATATTCTCTCCTAGAAAACAATCCTATTATATAAAACTCTAATCTGGAGTCTGGATGCGTCGTCTATAGCTACTACAGCTATTGACTAGAGAACGGTCACGTGCCATCCTTCACTCGCCAATCAACAGCCACCATATTACATTTGGTTGAGCGATTTTTCTTTCCGTCGGCCGCGGGCATCTATGTTCGCGGCGGAATAAAGGTCAGTTGGCGTAATTCAGACATCCACTGACCTATGCAATATTTGCGTGCCTTGATCCACAAGGAAGCTATATATGTGTATTCCTTTTTTTATGAGTTACTATTATTGTCACGCTCAAGTCCGCAACGGTTAGGTTTGCGTGCTTAAACATTGCAGCGAGTTAAGCTTATTCTTAAACTGTCGGCGAGTTATGCCAAAGTTTGGAGACGATTAAAATAAGAACTAAATTACGTGTGAAGAGATTACAGCTCAGATCAGGATTGCATCTTGCTGGAAGTAACAGACGGTGTTCGCGTTGCAGCCTGGCCATGCGAGTAGATCCTGCATTCATAAGGTGAGTGGATTTCTGTTTTTTTGCGCCATTATTGGCCGAATCGCTGCTGCCGAATTTCGGGTGTCTGTGGTCGGCGGAAGTGGAGAGAAATCGCTCACCAATTAATTAATCACGGTTATGTTCCCTGCGGGAAGTCACTATTTATACGTGGCTTTCCCAAGATAGATTATCCATCAACTAACATTCCTTCCATCATCTTGCTTTTTGTTCATTTACAGCTAGACACGGAAATTCATATAAGGAGAAGGAGATTCAATATTTACGCTATGTTATCTGTATCAGTTAGACGCAGAAATTCATGTAAGGAGAAGGGAATTCAATATTTACGCTATTTTAACCGTATCAATTATAAGGACTAGGTTAAACCATAACCTAAGAATTTTTTTGGCAGACAGTAGGAAACAATGAAGTTTATTAAAAACTTAGAGAAAGTTTACACCAAATTTACGAATCGCGAAGTGTATCACCCAGATAAATGACCGTTATCCGTTTTTGATATTATACTATCCATCATCAAAGTAAAATTCATTTATCAAAATAAATCATAGTCAAATACTTCGATAATCTAACCACAGTACGGTACTCATATCACGAAGATATCATTAAAAATGGTAGATATTCGCTTTTCCATATAAGCTTTTCCAAAATAAATTCAGACTACCACCATAGGTGCTACCTGTCGTTATTCATATGAGGGTAGTAAAAGCTATGATTTTCGAATGCAATGTTAGTGGAGGTTGTGGCTAAGTTGACCAGAATCCCCACTGACTCATTTTGTTACAGCATAATTCGCTCTGAAATCAGTTTTACAAACCATTTAAACTGCTTTCATAAGCGCCATGTTACTGGAAGTATTAATTAATGCGGGTGAAAGAAGTTCCATATTTATCGTCCTGAACTGTGCCTGGACCAGGAATAAAACTAATATTACATGGATAGCAAAAGTTTTTGTGGGATTCCTAATTTGTTTTTAATTTTATAGGTTCTATATTTCCGTAGTCATTAATTCAATACAAGTTAGTACTGTATTGCTATGTGAACTGCAATTGAAATATACAGAACATAAAAAAATCAAGGCCATTAGCATTATGTAATACCAATTCCGTATAATTAACCAACTGCAAAAAAGTGAACTGCCAGAATATTGCGTTCAAACCGTCATTTTTGACGGGCTCGAAGCTAGTAATCAAATATTTAGAAAAAACCTTTGGTTTTTGTGTGAAATATATGCATAAAGATTACAATTTTCAGATCTGCATCTCATTCTATTTATGAGATAGAGGGCAATGAACTACAGGCAGTGAGTGTTGCGACACTAATAAGGATCCTTTTTGCGCACAGAACACTAAAAATGTCTCCCAAGTGTTACCGCATCAACTGAAGGGTCAATTTTGATTTTAGCGATTTATTTTTGCCGTTCCCAGTATGGTTAGGCTTATTACGTGTTATTTCATGTGATTATTAGAAACTAGTCGTGGAAGAGAAGGTTGAGGGCAGGGGAACAGGAGAAATTACAGCAAACATTATGATGGGTTAAGTGTAAATGAGTGACTTTCAACGGAGTCACGTCACTCAGGAATGAGCTAAAAGCATTGTGATGTACAGAGCATTGTAAATTGTGAGTTGTTAATTGTAGTGTACGGCACATGAAAAATAAACGTACGGCGAAAGTGAATTCAGTTGCCGAATCAGTAAAGGCTAGATACTAATCCAAAAGACTCAAAAAGGAACCTCGAAGTGTAGCCTTCCCATCCGATGCTCAATAGACACATTTGTCACACCAGTCACGAGGAGGACAGGGATTCCAGGCAAGTCAGCCAAACAAAGAAATGCAATTACTTAGTAGGCCTACACTTTAGGCAAGCACTTTATAGTCATCTGGAATTTTCGAAATTACCCGACGGTTCTATCTGTGCAACAACGAAATACTGTCACCAAAACTGGTAAGTGGGCGGTTGACTGTGGGGTGTGGTATTGGACAAACAGAGATATATTTTAATAAAACATAGACACAGATGTTACAACGCAAGCAAAATCATTAGGTTTGCATCACTGTACACGCATGTAAACAGGAAGGTTCTTGCTGTGCGTCAAAAACAAAGTGTAAATTTCAACAGATTTTGACACAGTGATATAATTACCTTAAAAAAAGGTTAACAATATGAGAATTCAGTTTTTCCCGGCGTATAAATGAAATAAAATCTTGATGGGTTATTTGCCGGATAATATCTTTATTAAACACAACGTTTCAGCAGCAACCTCCGCTGCCATCGTCAGGTAAGCTGTCATAACGAAGCTAAAAATGTTTTTAGACCCATGAAGATTTTATTTCAAGGGTAACAATAGTTATGTGGAAAAAGGAAAACAGTTCTTGTAGTAGAAAAAGTGCAGATAGAGCTGCCCTCGACCACTATGTAACTGTCTTAACCATAATTCGTATGTAGTCTGTATTTTGTTATTAGTTAGTTACGTATATTAATATTACAATTTTCTTAACACCACCATGCATGTACATTCACAGTTACTGACGATGCCCAGTTCCATAAGGCCGAAACACGTCTTAGTATATACGAATTAAAAATCAGTAGATAATGGACGGTGTTTTCATTTACTATTGTATATACGAATCATTGTTAAAAATTACATGGGCACTGTAGTATAACAGGCTACCATAATAATTACTCTGTGAAATTGGTAACTAAGGAAACGTTTATGAAAAGAGAAGAGGATAGATCAAGACTAGACAAGCTTGGTGTAGGCCGTGTCGTGTTCGCTTGAATTTTGAGTTACTGTGGAAAAGAACCTGTACATATTCAAATGATTAATGATGTTATAGAATTATAATAAAAAGGGAATTAATTCACATTAGATTATTATTTATTTGGCGAAGCTGGATGATGTGGAACGGAATTGTGTTTCTTATTTTCTCATATCAAAGGAAATAAAACTTTAGAAGTAACTACAGTAAATAATTAAGTAGATATTTTCACTACGACGACAAGGTAAAATCAATAAAAATACGAGATCAACGATTAAAAATACGAGAGCCCCCCCCCCCTTTCAAAACTAGTGATTAAAAAAATGGAAGGAGGACTTTCTCCGAGCGTGGTGGGTGAGTGGTTAATGTTCTGGCCTCGCATTCGGGATGACGTTGGTTCGAATCCCCGTCCGGGCATCCAGATTTGGGTTTTATATAGTTTCCCCAAATGACTCCATGCGAATGCCGGGATACTTCCTTCAAAAAAAGCCTTGGCCGAATTCCTTCCCGTTACGTGTCCCCAGCCCCATCTCGCCTCTAATAACCTAGTCGTCGACGAGGCGTAAATCCATAAGAAGAAAAGGAGGACTCTCTGCTGGTAATTTTGATTGGTGTACTTCTTTATAGCAGATGGGTCGGTGGTACGCGGAATGCTGGCGGAAAACGAGCTTGGCGTTGCTGGGGTCGTTTCTCTTGGAAGCAATCGGTCGGTCTCAAAGAGCCGCTGGGCAGTGCTAACGAGGCTCGCTCGTGGAATTTACGGACAGGCGGTTCAGCGACCAGAATAAACGTAACTCACCAGCCAGCCGCAGGTTCACACAGTCTGAACGGCGGCAAACAGACACGCGATTAAAAGGGAGGAAAGATTTGTTTATGTATCGCAGGAACGGAGATGTTCCTCCAGATAGCCGACACATCCTCGAGACTCTGTTGCGAATTTCTCGGCTAGCGTGTTCGGCGAATTCAAAGCAATTTGTGGTAGCGATTTAAACTTCCAAGCGCTTAGCTTCCTTGGTAAGGAGAACTGTGATTTTACTGATGAATAGTTCTCTGGAAATACGGGTAAATTAATGACCAGTACCCTCACATAACTCAAGGTTGTTTCGAAGTTATTACTATTGGAACGCAATTTTAATGCCAGCTAATGAAAAACTGATTCAGAGAATACTCACTGTAATTGTACGGACGCCAGTTTTTAGCAATTTAACATTAAAGATTTGCTATTATACTACCAAGAAGCAATCGCCCAGTGCCCGCCGTAGCTAATATACCAGACAGATGTCTAATGGTAGACACAGGGTTTGGTGTCTGGAGCTTCGGTGTTGAAAGGAATTCAGAACAATCCCAGTAGTGTAGGAAATGTGTAATGCAGAATTCCTCTTCATTATTTAGTGCTCTTAAGCTCTGAGCTAAACCCAAAACCTTTAAGCAGGGGTGGGCACACCTCACCATCGTTACTGATTCGTCCTTTGGACGGACAAAGTCTTAGGACCCTCTCGGATCACCAGGTTCAAACGATATCTTTGTTACCGAGCGTGGTGGGTGAACGGTTAGCGTTCTGGCCTCGTATTCGGGAGGACGCGGGTTCGAATTCCCGTCTGGGCATCCAGATTTGGGTTTTCTATGGTTTCCCCAAATCACTCCAAGTGAATGCCGGGATGCTTCCTTCAAAAGACCATGGCCGAATTTCTTCCCGTTTCTTGCTCCCAGTCCTTTCCCGCCTCTAATGACCTCGGCGTCGACGAGGCGTAAAGCCCTAAGCAAAAAAAAGATAAACAATTCGAAACCACTAGCTACAACATTACACACAATAATCTCATCATAGTCATTTTTGTAATTGTACGAAATAACACTGAATGATAATTTCTTGAATATATATATATATAAAAATAGAGATGGAAGAAGGGAAAGGTAAAAACCCGAAGCTCGCATTTGTGCCTAATCTTCCGAATCAAACCAACCACTGACGTTAGATGTTTTTTGATGTCTTCAATAGCGCAAACATCCTTCCATATGAATGTAGTGGGGAACTCATTTTTGTGGTCTCAGATACTATTACTACTCAAACTGATAAAAACCATACGGCAGCAGAATTCACGTATCTCCTAGGCATTTTCGTAAATAAAAAGTTACATTCCAGAAAGCGTTCTTTTCAGATCCTTCTTCATAATTTTCGGACTTATTATTGCAAAAATAAACTGATTTAAATAGAAGTACTTAAAGAATGTGAACATCAGATACTACTACAAAAGAAGATATTCAGTCTATTTACAATACTTCTAATTTATTTGTACCATTTCTGGTGGTTTGATTAGAAAGGTAGTTATATTACACCTTTAATTTGAGATCAGATTTATTAGAACTTTGCTTTTCCGAACCTCAGATTTCTTCTTGTATGTTTGTCACTACCTCCTACCTTTTATCTGACGTGCAAAATTGATGCCAAATTGGTATTAATGAGTCATTAATATTCTTCATTGAATAGGTATTATATCTCTACTATTTTCTCTGAGTTTCAATCTACATATACCGCATGGAAGTAGGTGAATCGTCGAATCTTTTTGTTTTTGAGGACCATAATGGGCACCTGCACATTATTCATCAAAACTTTCAATTGTGCGTAATCAGTCAAAAACTACATTAATTTTTCCAACTGTTTATTTACATAAGCCATTCATCGATTCTAGGGAGATTGAATACTTCGATATGTTTTTCGTGTGGAAATTTGTAATCACTATACTACAAACATGCTAATAGTCAGCTTATTCTTTACTGACAGACGCACTGTTGTTTATGCTACGGGTGGAGAGTGAGAAAGTGGATGAGTCGGTTATTAACAATTCGTTCTTGGACCTTGTAACTTCTCCATAATTATTTGTTAGAAGGCATTTTATGGAACAATGAAGCATTTACACCTTCAAAAATTGTGAGATGAGCTACCATTGTCAGAAGAACATAACAAACTAGTCAGAACTGTAGAACACGACCTGCTAGGAACTATCGCTACACGAGTCAAGGACGATAGTGCGTAAGGTTTTGATCCCCGATTTTACGGGGTTCGTATTGGTATCAGAGTTTGGGGTCAGTCTAAAAATCTGTAGGACTTATATCTGGACAAGCTGCTTTCTGGTTATCAATTGGTTACAGGACTCAACGACTCGGAGCTTTACTGTCCATTGAGTTGGAGGGGGCATATGATGGATTCAGCACGATTCAGACCCATAGGTTGAAGTTTCTGTTTTCGTGGGTGAACTGGAAAAAATCTTTTCTATTATTTAAGATTCCGCTGCCACCATTTGTCTGTAATTTGTTTCTTGTTCTCCCTACTCACTAGATATACCTCTTATATTTTTACCGTGTATATTTTCATCACTTTCTTACTATGCTTTTCAGGATTTCGGGTAATAGAACTGGTTTTAAGTTCTTTCTATTTTTTCCTTCTTTATCTTCTCTTTACACAGCAATCGCATCTCTTGTGGCTGCAGTCGGCTTAAATCTCGCCTTATCCTTGTCCAGGCTTCATCATCGTATAACTGTTTCGGATGACACATTTACAAAGTCCCGAGCTTCATTTCCTAAGTTTCACATCTACATCCTACAACTTCTACAATGTAAATTGTTTCAGGATAAGGATAATCACCATCATCATCAGTGTTCTGCCCTGAGGTAGGTTGTCACGTGGCTGCTCTCCATGCTCTTCTGTCTTATGCCCTTCTCTTCATGTCGATGTAGTTGTCACCTTATTTGGTGTTATCTGTGATCTCGTACTTCCTTCTTCCTGTCATTCTCTTCCACAAAATAGTCATTCCAAGGGGTCTTTCAACAAACACTTCTCTTTCAGCAAGCGTCCCATCCAGTTCTTCTTTCTTTCTTTCACGATTTTAAGCAGTATCCTCCTTTCACGAACCCTTTCCGGCACTTCAACTTTACTCACCTTTCCATCCAGTTTATCCCCTCCTCCACATCGGCATCTTAAACGCTTCTAAGCGTTTTTCATCTTCTCGCCTCAGTGTCCACGTCACTGCCCCATAAAGAGCTACACTCCATACAAAACATTTAACAAGTCTTTTCCTCAGTGCTTCATCAACTTTCCCAATTAATAACCGTCTCTTCCTATTAAACACTTCCTTCGCTACAGCAACACGAGTTTTTACCTCTTGGTGGCATCTCAAGTCTTCAATGATTGTACTTCCAAGATATTTGAAGGATCTTACTTGGCTGATATCAGCTACTCCTATCGTAATATTTATTAGCTTTTTTCGGTTACCAATCATCGACCATACTCTAAGTTTTTACTGTATTGGCTTTCATTCAAAACCCTTCACAGGCCCTTGGATAATTATTATCACTATCAGCCAGTTCAATCATTTTCTGATGTGGCCTCTTATAGTCATGATTTCAGATATAACTTGAGTAGTTTCCTCCAGGGCGCACGATCTTAGGCGATCCTCTGTCAGTTAACTCCGACAACCCTGCGTATGTCCTTGTCCCCTGGTCTGGTGGTCTTCATGACGGTCTATGGTGATCTCTTGGGCTCCACTTTAACACTGATTTTGTCCATCTTTGGTCTTTTATCCGCGCAATATGGCCGGCTCATTGCCACTTCAAGGATGCTGTCTATTCTAAGATGTCTGTGACCTTTGTAACTGACCTTATCTGAGTTTCTCTTTTCTTGTCTTTTCTCGTTAAGCCTAGCATTGTCCTCTCCATAGCTCTGTGGCCAGTCCTTAGTTTTCCTTTGTAAATTCATTTAGAATCCAGGTCTCGGAGCCGTATGTCAGCACAGGATTAATGCACTGGTCTTAAGCTATTGGCTTCAGATTTGTGGGCATGTTAGATTTCAGGATAATAAAATGCCTCCCAAATACTTGCCATCCCAGCTTGATGCGACGGAAAATTTCGGGTCTTACATCACCTCTCATATCTACAAGCTGGCCAAGATAAATGTACTCACATTTTCAAAAGATTCATTATCTAGTTGTACACTACCCTATGTGGCCCATTTGTTAGACATAATTTTTGTTTTTGATAGATTCATTCTTAGGCTAACTGCTTTACACTCGGAGGCGAGGTCGGTAACCAAGGTTTGGAGTTCATCAAGGTCATTAGAAACAGGCGCAGTGTCATCAGCATATCTCAAGTTGTTAAGTCTTCTGCCACTGATTCTAATTCCCTTTTCCGTCCATTCTATCTTTGACATTTCCATCTCAAAGACAGCTGAAAATAATTTTGGAGAGAGGGTATACGGAACTCAGTGGTTGGTTCTCTAACGCTGACAAAGGCTGAGGAGGTGACAAAGATATTATGGAGCACTCTAATATAAGCTTTATCCACACCATGTTCAGTTAGGGCTTGCAGGACAGCCTTGTGACTTATAGAATCAAATGCCTTTTCGACATCTACAAAGGCTAATTAGTTCTCGCAGGCAAGAATGTGATTAATTGTTATAAAGGTGCTGCGAAATCCTACTTGGGATGTATCAAAGGTAGAAATTATTTAATTCTTGAAGATCTTTGTAAAAACTTTGTATAGAACAGACAAAAAGCATATAGGTCAGTAGTTTTTGATGTTATGAATACTTGGATAATCAGTTCGTCATAAACATCAGTCAGATCGCAAAGGAAAGGAACGTCATTTCAGTGTAAGCTGTAATTTGTCAATTCCACATTGATTATACTGGAAAGTTACCAGAAGTCAACCTCGCTACCAATTTGAAAGTAAAGTTATGCGGAACCGGAGCTTTTCGCCAATTAATCCCCCAATTACTGGCGATCGGGAGCATACGGGCGGCAGAAAAAACGGCGTTGAATCAGGCTGGTAATGGGGGAGGTGGCCGGGACAGGCCAGTTACCGCCGGAGCGCATTATGGATGGCGCCGCTGTTAGCGAGATAATTAAAGCGACGGCGGCAGTGGCAAGGTGCGGCGGGCTCCTCTGGCCAATGGGGCACACGACGAAGAATGATGGCAGGTTAGCCTAATGGATAGCTCGCGCCGCACTAAATCTCGCCGCTACGCGCAGCGCCGCGCAAAACCTAAAAGAATCGATAGATGGATGGGATCGGTTCAGGAATCAAGTCTGTTTGCCCCCACATCCAATAATTAACTTTCCGCCCGGCTGCCCGCCGCGCTCATCCGACGTCATTACGGAGATTCGCGGGCGCAGATACCCGCGCACCAGCGGCAGCCTTTCGATTCCGCCCGCCTCTTTCTTCAACTCCTGCCGCGGTGTTTCTTGCTCGTCTCTGCGTCCGCACTAATCTCTCGGTGCGGCTGAGCTGCTAACGAAAGCAGTCCGAGAGAGAGGGAAGCGAAACCGTAATGGCTGTTTCTGCACCGGAATCACTGATCGAAATCTTTGTCGATTGCAGCAGCCGGTACGGTCGATCCGGGATACGGTGCTGGCGCAACGAGTCTCGTCTAGACCACTTGCAATTATAAACTGACGCTAATTTGTCGTCTAGCTTTTTTCTTCTGCATGGACTCACTGTAACAAATGATAGTTTTAAATAATTTTGAGAAATAGGGTTGGTTTGACGACACTGGACAAATGATGAACGATTGTAAGCTTTCTCGGTTAGTCAGTTGCGTAAAATCTTCTAGGGCTTTCCGCTGAGGTAGCGCGTCAATGTAGGGCGACGTTTCGAAGCCTACCTCATGCTCCATCTTCGAAACGTCGTCCTACATTGACGTGCTACCTCAGTGGAAAGCCCTAGAAGATTTTACGCAGCGACACTGGACCAATTGGCAAATGAGTATGTGACTACCGTGACTTACCGTTCCTTGTGCCCAGTCCGATCCCACCCCTAATGACCTCGACGTTGACGAGGCGTAAAGCCATAAGTAAAAAAAAGAAATGCAGTTAAAGACGAACAGTATAGTACTGAAAGTGGTGTAAAGATGATGCGTGATGAAAGTATGACAAAGATAATTTATAGTTTGAAACTGGATAAATTAGATACTAAGAAGCTTCGAGGAAGGCCACGGGAGAGGTGGATTATGAAATACAAAAGTTTGTATACAAAGTAGAAGCAAACTGGTCAGTAATAGTAGTGAGTCAAGCGCCTATAAATGAGCTCATGCTTTCAAATAGCGCCATCAATACCAATTACGATATTCGAAAACATCAATAGTAGGCGAAAATTTTTACCTCAGAGAATGAGAAAGCTACTGGCATATTCGGTGCTGTGAAAATGTGCGAGACTGTAATGAAAAGTTATTCTGTAAAATTATTCATTTTGGCATTTTCAATAGATTATAAATTGTATTTTATATCCGATCATCCCTCGTATTTATTTCAGGATTCATGATTGGCACGGAGTAAAACATAAATTAGACACCAGCTTTCGTTCTTTTTGTTTTCTTCTAGTTTCTTGGAATCCGAAATAGTTAAATTACTCGGCTGTGGACGGTATATTTTCAGGTCACTAACATCTACGGTGAAAATAACGATGTTACCTGTCCATTAAGTATATTGATGATAGAACTGTTTTGTAGTTCGTATGCCGCACCTAAAACTTTAGAGAAAAAGATTAGTCAGGGAAATACATTGTGTTGTTTCACAGGCAAGTGGCTGATAGTGTCTGATGTATGGAGTCAGTGATCACCACTCCCTCTAACGAAAGATAACTGTATTGTCGTCGGGAATGAATGAATTGGGAAGACGTTACGAATGTGTGGCTTAATTACTAAACAATGGATATTTAGACTATGCTATATGGAGAGTCACCTTGATGTGTCTTTCCCTGCAGGTCTATATAAAATATAATTTACGACTCTAAAAAGATGTGTGGAATCGCAACTACCTCTGGAATCTGGTTTTAAACAGAATTATTTCATTTAGCTAAATATCAAAATTTCACATTATTAAAACTAAGAGAATTCAGTAAGTTAAAATCAGGCGTATGAGTGCTAAGTTTTGTTTGAAATTAAATGTCCGTTTTGTTGCTTCTACACTGGGTGAAATTAAGAGGGTAACACCCAGAAAGGAATGGTGGAATTTTAAGAAACCTTGTAGATATATCCAGGAATATACCAAGAAGAAACGATAATCACTTGAAACTGATCAGGATAGTTTATTACCTTTAAATACAGTTGTCAGTACGAAGTGGGCCCACCTTGAGCACCAATATATTCGTGGATCCTTGGAGGCATTGAATCTATAAGTGTCCTTTTGGGGTATGCCTCTCTACGCCTGCATCTCTTATACAGTCAGTTGTTGCACAGTGCTGGATGACCATGTGATCTAATGTGTCCACTCCCGGCACCCCAGGCATGCTCTAACCTGGCTCTATCCTGTTGGAAGATGCAATTTGGATGGTGGACATGAAGGGTATCACCATAGGGTGCAGCATCCCGTCCATATAATGGTGGACTGTCATTGTGCCTTCGACAGCAACCAACTCAGCCCTGCTGTCGAAACTAATTGCCCCCTAACTATGACACCAATGGCTTGACCGGTGTGACGTTCTGAAATCACAGCGGAGTAGGCCGTTTCTCCATTACGCATCCGTACATGTTGTCGATTATCACTTTGCCAATTACATAATCGAGAGTAGTCTCTAGATACAAATGTATGCCATTTACGTATCAATTCGCGTTTGCATTACACCAGGTTAGACGACGCTGGTAAAGAAATCAGGTGAATGGAACACATTGCCTTAACCAATTGGTTTACAATAGTCCGGGAAAATGGGAGGGGGGGGGGGGGGGAGGATGACTCTCTCTGTAACCACTGCTTGGATCTGGCCTGCAGTCACCTATCTGCCAGCAACAGCCACTCATACAATTTGGCGGTCTTCAAGTGCTGTTGTCCTTCTGTATGGACCTGTGCTTGCTCTAGGAATTCTAGAGCCATCTTTATCCAATGTGTAACAAGTCTGTATACTGACATTGTACTACGGCCAATCCTTCTGGAGGTTTCACCATATGATGCACCCATTTCAAACCCGGCAATTCTCCGACCTCTCTTACAGTTGGACACTTGGGTGTAGAGGATGGTCACTCTTCGTCTTGGCATACTTGGTCAACAAGAAACAGTGGACAAAGAAGTGTCATGTTACACCACACTGTTCACCACTAATTCGCTAAAAAAACATAGCAATTTTGAAAATAAATATCCTCATAATTCTCATAGAATTACTGGTAAAACTTTTAATTTTTAATCATTTAATACTCTTCATATGGGGATTCATTTATCACAATTCCGTATAGGTGTTGCACTTTCAATTTCCACCAGTGTATAAATCGTACTGTGCAGTAAATAAGCGTGAGGTGTGATTTTGTGCACTCTAACCGTTTTATCAGGAGAGTGCTGTTTTAGTTTAAGTCGATATCTCTCATAGCTGTGAACTATGAGCATGTGTGAAATCTTTAAGGATGTCATCAGTTCGAATGAACATTTGTGTGTGATTCTTAATATCTGATCAAACAGATAGAACCCACAGAATGTTTCTGAGGATTAAAACATAATAGATAAAAACTATTTAGACTACAAAGCCATTAGGCTATACTGCCTACAAACAGTTTCCTTAATGCATGTATAATTTCAATTACCGCGAAACATTGCACGTCAAAAGAAAAAATTAAGGATTCTCTGCGTTCAAAAACGTACAGTAAAGTAATGTATGGTGGAATAATATAATAAAATATTTTTTACTGATCCGTAGCAGTTTCTACGCTTTCCAGGTCTCGATTATTTCCTTGACAATCACTATTAATGACGAAGTATTTAAGGAGAATGTTTGTCCTTGAGTTCCGTGCTTGCCTGTGATAGCTTACTAATAGCCGATCTTAAAGACCATTGGTGGATTGATAGCACTGAGGGAAAAAGAGTTTACAGCATTAAAAAAAAAACACATTTTTCTGGAATTTTTATTTCGTGGTTAAGACAAAGGGTAATAATGAATGGGCTAATTTAAGGAGACAGGTAACTGTATTTACTACATCACTGAAAAACTTTATATCTAAGGTATTTGCTACTTTTTCCCGGACCCAGAAGTTCCTGAAAATAAAACGCCTTCAAAACCATAAACTTGTTTTTCCACCCGCTATTTGTAAACACGTGAAGCATTTGAGAGTAAATTCAATACTGGAATGGATTGAGTATTTCAATAAGTATTGTCTTGAAATTCTCTTCCTAAATTGTTTTTCACATGTTTCATAGCATTACTATGAAACAATGATTTAATTGAAAAAGAAAAGATCTTCAGGTATGAGCTTTAGAACCGTTCAGTTCAAAAAATGAGTGAAAGGCACAAACATAAAGCAACGTCTGAGAAGAATAATTCATTCAAAGCATGCATTATGTGTAACGCATTGACTTACCTAATTTTGATGCACTACATAACAATGCAACATCATGGAGGACTGCTAAAATACAAAGACAACATTGACCAGCTATGGAAGAGCTCATTGTTCATTTTATTCTCAGTTAATTTTTTAGTAGTAGTTCGTGAGCTTAATCAATGCTGTTTAGGCGAACACAAAATCGCCTTCAAAGAAAAAAAATTAAGTAATCGTAATAAGCCCCGCCATTTTTCCCTCTTCATGGAAAACGCTGCACAAAAATGTAAAAAGAAACATTTCCTTTTGATTGCTTCTTTGCCTATCGCATAGCTTTTAGGTGAAAAATTTTAAAATATCGTACCAGTGAACAATATTTTTTTTCCCCTTCTATGTGTATTTCAATTTAATTAATATCAATGGAAATATCTGATTTGATTTTTTCCTCTCGACTGGAGTTTCAGTATAATTTTTATTCAAGAGAAGAATTAATAATTGCTGCCTTCATTATTTTTTAATTTTAATAATGTGATACACCAATTAAAATAATAATACTTCAATTACAACGTAATTGCTTTTGGATCGTGGTTCGGCTGTGTACAGTAACCGCATTTCATACGCCAGTGCCATCAGTGTAGGAGGCTGGGAGAGGGTTTAAATTAACATTTCCGATTTATCTAATGACGTCACAAGTTGGTAAAATGTAGCCACCTAGCTACTACTTTCTTTAATTTGTATAAGATAACAACATGATTACTTAATCTGACTGTGCCTTATCATATTTCAGTAGCCCATTGGTATTCCAATAAATTGAATAAATATTCCAGTCACATACAAACACACACACACACACACATATATATATATATATATATATATATATATATATATATATTGAACACGTCATATATTTAGTAACAGTTGGTAAAACATCAATCCACAATTCATATTATTTCTTAATCAGTTTCGTACTAATCATAATATTTTCTTAAACACGTTTATTACAAAAGAATATTTCTACAGATGTTGGTGGTCACAAGCATTACATTCCTGTGTGTAGGTGTATATGTAGCTCCATACGAATGGATGCGTAATTTTCTCTTCTGAATAAAATGTATTGGGCCAACACGAGTCTCATTTCAATCGGGATTTTCCATGCAGAGATATCTTTTTCTGATTCAGCTATATTCAGATTTTTGCAGTTCAGCAAGGTGATTCAACTTTAGTCTTTACAGAATGTAGTTCCTTAGACAAACTATGTTCGAAATACAATTCCCACGTGCAAAGAGAGTAGTCTAAAAGTGATTTGACCTTGAGCGCTGATGAAAAAAGATGAGATATTAATCGCTATCTTTGCCCATTGGAGTAAAGACACAAAACACTGTTGATCTTACATTGGATGGGATTATTGTGAATCGATGTCCTGTTGGTGTTTTGATCGCGATTTTCGACATCGAGTTTTCACCTCCTATTATAATTTACAATACGCCAAAGCACTTGTCTTACAACAGCACAAATACATTTTACATAAAACACGGAAGTATTAAGTTGATTCCATTCGTAGCTGTTTTTGAAAATGTTTCCAGGAATTTAAGAGTTAGTGAACTGAGTCGCTTAGCTGATGATACAAACTAGAAAAAGTAGCGAGGTCTGCTGACAGATTTTAAGTATTTGACAGTCTTCTGAAAATATATTTCGTTGCAGATTCCTTTTCCTGGAAATGTATGTTGAAGACACCTAAACATATTCTAGAAAAAGCTCGTATGTTAACGGATCAACTCAAATGTTGGTATTATTATCAACTAAATATCAGGTTAGCCTAGTGCTAACAGTAATGTTGTCACATTGTTTCTTCACGCCTTTTTTAGTGTGGGTAACACTTATAAATCTGACAATTTCAAGTTGAATCAGCAGCTAACCAACGACTGATACTCACTTCATTGCGAACTGACCTAAACTGTTGTCAAAAAAACAAATTTTCGAGATTTCTGCGAGATAAAGTAATTCATTCGGCTTGCTACTGAAAGTAACTATCCTATGCGGATTAAGAAAGTCCTACAAAAAGTATTCAGTAATAAATATTTTTGAGACAACCATGATAAATTTGTCCCTCTCTTCACTTTCTCCTTGAATGCTACATTATCTTCCGTTGCTTTGCAGGATTTATAAATAGTATTATTTTTTTTTTTTTTTTTTTTGAAAATTATTCTTAAGCATCGATATACTAAACATCAGAAAATAAATTTATTTAGTTGTTTATTTACTGATAAATGTTTTTTGATACAAAATATAGAGGACGTCTAAGTAATTTACTATCAAAGACCTCAGAAAGTTCATTGCAGCAATTCTTTCCAGTAGCATTTGATGAACTGCTGATAGTGGTCGACGTCTAGTGGAGATCCAAGAAGTGTTAGTGGCTGCTACGGAATACAGTTCGATGTAAACGAAGACAGAGCCCCCACTGTGAAAATAGGCCACTGCGGGGGCACACCCCAGCGATATCACCCCCTCGCGACAGATTTAAATAAAGTCATTAGCAGCCATAATAACAGCCATATCAGCACCCCGCCCCACCCCCCGCGTGGCTTATTTTTCTGCTCGGCGCTGGCGACGTATAGGGCTCTATTGTCATTTATTTCTGTTGGTAATGGCTTTGCCGGTTTTGGAGCGAGCGAGAAAAAGAAAAGATAGTAAAAATGCGGGAGGGGAAATGAGGAGGGAGGGAGAGAGGGTGGTTCGAGAATGGGAGGGTCGCCAAAAAAAATGCAACGTGTTGGAGGGAGGAGGGCGAATTTAAGAATAGCAAGTAGGTTCAGTGATAACTCCTCACTTGTTAATTTCCGGCAACGTTGGTAATTACCCCCAGCTAGATGTCGGGGAGAAAACACGAAGGGGAAATTGAAACATTTCAACAAGAAATCGAGAAAGCGTGGGGTCGGAGGAGTTAAAAAAAAGAGAGAGGTAAAAACCAGCTCGCTGCAGGCGTTGAGGAGAATCATAGATTACCCGGGAATTTGCTACGGGGGCCAATATTTCCGGGCGTTAATGCGCAGATCGGAATCGCAGACGGACTAATGATCGGAGAGAGGTGGGCGTCGTTTTTGTTGGAAATATGCAGATTAGTTCACCAACTCCATAGACTAAAAAAGGCTCTACGTTCGATTGCGTTGGGTGGAAAGTGTGCTCGTCATACTTACCAGGATATAATGAAGGAGTTAATAAAATACTTTACCTCTCCAATACTATTACGCATGTTTCACTGTAATAACTGACACTAATCTATACACCAGTAACTCTATTAGCAAAATTTTTATCCAAGAGTTGTAGTCCTGTTTTGGCAAACAAAATGGAAAATTTGAAGAAAATCGTATAATGAAAGTATAAAAAAATATTTGATTATTGTAGGCCATTTCTTCTACAGTTGCTTGTTAAACTAACAATTATTGTTTAATAATTACGCCAGTACAACTGTTGGATATTATTTTATTTTTCGGACGCATTTCGCCTCTCCTCGAGGTATCTTCAGCTAAAACAAAGCTAAACACACACACACACAAATTCAATTACGAAATTTCAAACTCGCCGCCCACGACTTTTCCGACAGAGGCACCGCCGGGAAACAGCAGATCAGCAAAAGCGCACACGAAAACTGTAGGTTGACAATGTCGTGCATCGAAAACTATGCTTCAAAATTGATTTCTAGCCGAGTCATAAGAGCAAAACTATACCAAAATTGTAAAACCAAGTGCATAGTGTAAACAACATGCTGGTTGAGGTCACAGGCTACCAACGACCACACCTCAAAACGCAAAATGTAAATGTGAGTTGCAATATGAAGCCTGTCTTAGTATACCTATATAAATAAAACGTCCTGCATGGTAATCCAAAACTGATGTATAACTATAAGTAATATTATGCTTCCTATATAAGAATAAGTTTCTTAAATGTAAAAAAAATAAAATATTATATAAAAAAAAATATTTTAAAGTCAATAACCAATCACATATTACAGCAAAACTGTACGCTGAAAATACCTCGACGAGAGGCGAAACGCGTCCGGAAAATAAAATAATATCCAACAGTTGTACTGGCGTAATTATTAAACAATAATTATTGGGATAAAGAAATGTATGAGAAGCATTTCGGGGTAACAGAAACTGATTAACGAGTCGATAGGCGATTGGCATATAAAATATGATTCTAAATATTTCTATCGTCATTTGACATTTTTTTTTTTTTTTTTTTTTTTTTTTTTTTACGTTAGGGCAGTTCTCACATAAAATGTGAAAATGTGATTCTAAGTATTTCTATTGTCATTGATTTACATGAGTACAAAATGTGTGGTACGGATGTTTTTTTCTTAAAGTGATCCAAAAGTCAGCCTGGCTAACGATAAAATTAAATTACCAACTTCAATAAAAAAAAATTTAAAAAATCGTTGAATTTGACTTACAATCGTAATGGAATCTAGAGGGCGACCAGATTCCACAGATCTCGTAGCAGCAAGGAAGGTCATATCTCTTGTCTTACTCCTCAGTATTTTTTAGAACTTCATCAACTCTTATCCATATCCGTATTCTATATGATACCACGCTTTGGAAGATCGCTAAGTAGACCATCCATGAATTCTCCGTCTGCAGGATGTCTGCAAATCTCTTTAGCAGATACGTCGAGGTGTGAAGATAGATTTAAACCGAGGTGTTCACGTTAACTTGATATCTAGTGATGGGCAGTCAGTTTACTCATGAGCTATTCCTCCTATACTTTCCAATCAGAACATAATTATCTGAGTCTTTTCATCCCATCCATTTTCTGATCGGAGAATTATCTGAATTCGTCCTTTGTGCTTTCTGTGACGGGCCGACCGTCTCTGTGCTTTGTAATACCGAAATATTCTGATAATTTGACTTGAATATTAAAACTTATTGCACTGACATCATATAAGCATTTTAATCTTTGCAGGGAATGGATCAGTTTTGCTCTGTACAAAGATTTAGCAACATAATTCGACATTTATTTTCACTCATAAACAAAATTTAATGTCTTTAATTGTAACAAGAATTTTCTATCTTTTTCCTTTTAATACAATGATTAAATACAATAAACATTACTTACTGTGTGAGCCAACCTGCATGAGACTAGTTATATGCTCACTCGATATTAATTCGTAATAATAAAAAAAAATATATTACTATATAATACTAGCTCAGATTGAACCAGTTTGAATTGACAAGAGAAGAATTGCTTCACTTAGGAGCGTGTACTGTTTTTTTGATCCACAAACATTCGCAGTGATCCGAAGTATTCTCCTTACCATTTTGCTGCTGCGTGGGGTATAAAATTACGCTTGGATACTCCAAGAAACCATAGAATTCATGAAACCGTGCTTCATCCACTTTACTAGTAAGGCGAGATCCCCGCAGGTACACTATTGATCGCTTTTCACTTCATAACTAACTTATGATCAGGAACCATTACGAGGTGACACAGACGTCTTACTTCCCTCAGCCACCTGTCGGCCAGTGTCCCCCTTCTCCTGCAGTCAGCGAACCCTTTGTCCAGTTGGCGCACGACATTCCAACGGCCAATCGTGTGTCTTCAGCAACTTGTCAACCCCCGCCTTTCCAGTAGCGACATGATAAGAGATCACATCTTTTTACCGAGCTTCCAGCAAATCAAGCAATCCCCTCGTAGTCAACTTAGGGCAATACAACACAATGCACGACAAACACAAGAGGCCTCTGTCAATCCTGACAAATAACTAACATGACCTGAGCAACCAAAAAGACACACCAAATGAAAAGACACTAACCTCTTAAAGTGTGAAGGAAATGTCATCAGACAAACCCTTCTCAATAAACTGCTTAAGAAGTATAAGCAGCAAATTCTCTGGGACGATGATGACTCCATTGATAGGTGGCATGACCTTTCTATCTCTCCAATTAACCTAGCTATTCACACTTTGGTCCTGCCATCTACGTGGGTGTAGAAATACTTCACTATTAATACAAAAACTATAGAGTAACACTGTTCACTATATTCCCTTACAATTATTGTGGCATCACAGTACTTCAAAGTTTTCCTGTTGTTGTTTCATATCTGTGGGGAATATAATAGATTAAAAACAGTCAATTGTTTGTCAAATGATTTACCATTCTTTCCTACTAGTTGTTTAGAATGTAGCTGTGAATTGTTCTAACTTGCGTAATAGAGCTGGACATAGCAAAACATCAGTGGCTTTGTAAAGGTATATCAGTGGCTTTGGAAAGGTATATCAGTGGCTTTGGAAAGGTATATCAGTGGCTTTGGAAAGGTATATCAGTAGCTTTAGAAAGGTATATCAGTGGCTTTGAAAAGGTATATCATTGGCTTAGGAAAGGTGTATCAGTGGCTTTGGAAAGGTATATCAGTAGCTTTGGAAAGGTATATCAGTGGCTTTGAAAAGGTATATCAGCGACTTGGAAAGGTATATCAGTGGCTTTGGAAAGGTATATCAGTAGCTTTAGAAAAATATATCAGTGGCTTTGTAAAGGTATATCAGTGAGTTTGGAAAGGTATATCAGTGGCTTTGGAAAGGTATATCAGTAGCTTTGGAAAGGTATATCAGTGGCTTTGTAAAGGTATATCAGTGAGTTTGGAAAGGTATATCAGTAGCTTTGGAAAGGTATATCAGTAGCTTTAGAAAGGTATATCAGTGGCTTTGGAAAGGTATATCAGATATCTGTAGTCTATAGCATTCATTTTTTACCAATTAATTTAGTCATTATTTCATCCATTAATATAGTGAATAATGAAATAAAACTTCTCTGTGTTCTACCTGTGTTGTTCAAACCAGTATTGTTGCATAAATATTACTGGTCTCATGTTTAGGGGCTGTTCAGGGTCCATTGATACAGCAGGTACAATTGAATTTTAGCATTAGGGAGATGCTCATTTTTCTTACATTTGTTATTGTTTATAGGGTAAATGAAAGATGTCTTCCACTGTTCGGGAATTAGACTCCACACACAGAAACCATTAATCACTACCGGCAAGACTGACGGGAATTCGAACCCGCTTCCTCCCGCCTACCCAAGCGGCCCGTTTTGGATTTCTACCACAAAATACTGATCATAGAGTTTCTCTGTCAATTTTGTAATCAGTAAATGCGATAAAAACTTTAAGGTAACCAATAAGTTTGTGAATATTACTTCAAAATAGGTTAAAAAACAAACTGGTATCCATATCCAGTACACCGAGCGTGGTGGTGTAACGGTAAGCATTCTCGCCTTGCATTCGGGAGAACGGCGGTTCGAATCCCCGTCCGGGCATCCAGATTTGGGTTTTCCATGGTTTCCCAAATCACTTCAGACAAATGCCGGGATGCTTCCTTAAAAAGGCCATGGCCGAATTCATTCCCATTCCTTGCCCCCATCCTTTCCCGTCTCTAAAGACCTAGCTGTTGAGAGACGTAAAGCAGTTAAAAAAAAATATCCGGTTCATCCAATTTAATTTTCTAAATAGCAACGTATATGTGAAATAATATTTATTAGTAATGAATTTGCCTTTTATTTGCATAAAGGTTTGTAATTCCATAATTCTGTTAAACTTACTATTGATCTTTGTGGTAGTGATTACATTGATATTTTTCTGTGTATAATAATATACTATATAAAAACAACAACAACAAAACAATACACACACTCTGAAAAAATAAACAATAAAAGTTATATAGTCAACACTAATTCCATAGTGTTGCTTATGTATTTAGCGAGATGTTTGGTAAGTACCTCATAGAGGAGAGTTACAATATCATAAGTGGAACCTATCTGTTCTCGGTACAAACTAATTATCATCAATGGGTTGATATTGAAAACAGCAACCAGTCACAATTTGTTCTTATTATGTTTATTTAACCATTACCGGATTCGAGAAAACAATGCTCATCATCAGATTGTTTGCACTTTTAATATATTTAAATATGCAGATGCAAAATTCGAGCGTGTTTGTGCATCCTATAACAACAAAAAAGTAGCAGTTATTGAATGAGAGTCTAATATAATTTTGGGTTGACGAAGGTTAATCTCAGTTACATTACTTACGATAGATATCTGAATATTTTCGAAAACGAACTCTGATTAGTGACGAAAGGATATGATGTATTTCTGTGAAGGTTCATATTAAACAAACACACGGATTGAATAGAACTTATGCAAGTTGCTTCTCCGTTTACAAATGTAGCAAAGATGCTATTGAACAAAGGGTTTTGCATAACACCAGAGATAAAGTTAGGTTGAATGTTATGTTCTATGAAAAAATTATAGCGATATAAACTAGGTATAGTTGTTAAATCATTTCTTCTTCCGCTCTCAGGTCAAGTAAAGTCATAACATACACCTAGGATTGTTGATTATGACGGTGGGGATTTAGGGAGCGTCGACATCGAGGTCATTATTGCACTAACAGCAACTGGTATGGTAGCGGGGCCATATCTGTCCAAAGACCTGACGGTAAGACCCACTGTAAAGATGTCAGCAACACAGAGAATAAAATACGGCGAGATTTTAAAACACCTGCAAAAATAATCCATAAAACCTAAAATTCAATAAACAAACTTTTTGGCTGGCTTTAAAACGTCAACCAGATGTGTAATGTCATACTTCCGAAAACCACTGACTGACAACAACTCTTTTCAACTCACTGTGAGCTAACTACTTATCTTTAACACTACAGAAAATTCCAGAATAACACAGAGAAAGCCGCTAGATGTTCCTCGAACGGCGACAATGCTTCTAACAATCAAAACCACATTAAAAGAATCATAATTAATCAAAATCATTCACAATCATCATGAAACACACGGAGTTTAAAATTAAAGATATTTAAAGGTATTTACAAACAAAATTATCAACATAAACCAGTCCAAACCTATCAGAATTGCCCTCCAAACACTGTGATTCAACTCAACATTTACAATTACAAACTTTGATTTAATATCTAACACATAATACTGTCCTTTAACATATTATTTACATAGTTTCTCTGCATAAAACAATATTCATTTACACAAATTCTTAATTAATTACACGAAAAATACATGCAAATGTCCAGTTAATAAACTCCCAGCTTCCTAAACATAGTTCTTAAGATACAATTAATAAAATTGGTTGGTCAGGGTTATTATAAACTGCTGTACTGTCGGTTTGACCAGCCGCAGCTTGTTATGCTCTACTTCCAGCCATTGACCTTATAAAACATTGAAAATATATCCTTTCAACACAGAGTCAAGGACAAATTCGATTCTGACCGTGTCACAGGCTAACTTTGCAGCTTCATCCGCTGCCTCGATCCTCTTGATTCCCACATGACCAGGAACCCATCAGAATACCACCGTCGTTCCACAAGACTGGAGGAAGTAAAAGGGGTTTTGTATGTACTGGACTCGACGGTCTGCTGGGTATATGTTTACCAGTGTCGCAGATTTTAAGCCATACCATAAGTATTCAGACTTTGGACACGCCATTCAACCTGGTTCACTAATTTTTGCCTGATGCCTGGACAGACAGAAGCTGCTCTCTTATAAATTTATGATAAAGCGGAAAATAATTAATTTTTTTTTGTCATAGTGCCTTTTTGTGTAATCACGTAATATTGTAGTTTTTGGATTTTTGTCCGTCACACTTACAGTTTAAAGTTGTTGTAAGTTGACAAAGACGGCGACGGGCGTACACTTTTGACGGAGTAACTCACCGGTGTTTGCGCTCTGTTTCTGCGCGGTGTGCGACCCAGCGCTTGCGGTTTGTCACCGAGCCGCTTTCTGTTTGCGGCTTGTCTTGAATAAATTATACGGCGCTAATGGGAAAGTGCAAATTACGGACGCACTCTACAGCCGCGGATAAATGTTGCACGCGCCGCGTGTTGGCCCGTGTTGTCCGCTTTAATATTTCAGGCGACGTCCCAAAATATGCAGCGCGCTGATATTAAATTTAAGGGCGATGAGGGACTCGGGACGCGCTTTTTCATTTCACTGATTTTTAACTTTGTATAAGAGCAGGACGGTCAGCCGTGTCTGTAATGAACGTTAATTTCGTTCCCTTTCGGCTGCTGCTGGAATACATTTAACTGGTGCGCAATAGTTAATTCGCGTTCTATACCGAGAAATAACATGAAATGTTTAGTGATGCGTCCTTCGTGTTGTAGGACAAGCTAAATTAGACTTTAAGAACAATGTGCAGAGCTGAAAATAATGTCGTTTCTTCCCTATAAATTTAGATAATTTAAATTCAGCTACGCCGTAGACGGTGGCTTGTTGTAAAGATTGTGGCTGCAAAACAAATCCTATGCTATCTCGTTCTTTCTTGTGAATTTGCTTATGTGTCTGTTACAGCTATTAGGTGAGTGCAATTGTTGCATAATTGTAGGCTGCATATACATACTGAGCTGTTCATTAATTGATTCTCATTTTGTTATCTGTGCATTTTACATAAAGTTAAGCGTCAGACGGTAAATACCTAGATATTAAAAGTTTATAAAAGTGATTTGCTCACTTTTTAGAATTCTGTACCATATGAATTAAAGATGGAGCCGAAATGAAAGATTCATATTCTACGTCCATTTGTCAGTTAATCACTCACAATGATTTAACTTAGAAATTTGTAATTGCGCATTATTTTAGATCTCAGTTACGTTGCTATAATTGTAACATAAAATTTTGAAAAATCATTTGTGATAATTAAGTAGAGGGCATTTAATGGGTGGCAGCAAATCTCTTTTACATATATAAAATCTTTTAGGGTATCATAAAGACACGAAAAAGTCTGAATTGTACGATGCTATTAAAAAAATATTGAATTTCTCTCCTTTATTTCCGATACTAACGATCCTATCGAAATTTACAGTGATATGTAGTATTCTACAATAAAAAAGGAGGAACACTATAGCGATATCTCTATAATTTAATCTTTAATCAAAATAATTGAATATACGTGCTGACAAGTGATATATGTAGCAATCGATGAATAACTGATACGGTATCCTAAAGTTGTATTGTTTCCGATTATATTTAACTGTTAATATTCTTTATTTAAACTTTATGGCTAAAGATCAGGTTGCTTACTGTTAGAGAGAATGTTGAGTTTCCATAGTGACAGGATATGTTACAAATGTGCGTGGTTGGCGGCTGGTTTTTGGCTAGAGTGATTACTAGCTTAAATATTTAAAATAACCTAAACAAGGGGCGTCCATAAATTACGTGAGGTGAAATAGGGGGGGGGGGTTAACGGAAATAACACGTGAGGTTTTGGAAATTTTTGCTGGACTATAGAGCTAAAAAAAAGTTTACAAATGACGTGAAAGTCGATTTTAGGGGGGGTTTTCGTCGAAAAACGGCGGTGTAACCGGCTTTGGAAGGGTGAGAGGCTACCTCTAGGTGGGGAGGGGGTCGGACCAGATCTCATGAAGTCTCACCAAAAGGGGGGTCGGGAAATCCGAAAAAACACCTCACGTAATTTATGGATGCCCCCCCCCTGGAACTGATGAAATTCCAATGATTATGTGTAGCACGAAGCAATGTATGGAGAGAACATTCTATATGTAAATTCCTTCTCTTATTATATTTTAAGAGAGCTCGCAATCTTTGGATAAGTCTGATTTGCTACTGTTGTAGTTTGGTGTCGGTGAAGGCTCAACATAAAGTATCTTTTTTTTTTCCAGTGAAACATATCAAACATTTATTTCATTTACACTTAGAAACACTTACAGTAGAATAAGGCTAAACTAGATGTAACTTTGTTCCTTGGCGACTACGACATTTAGCGAATCAGTATAACTGTGCCTTTTAGCTAAGGAAAGATACAAGAAAACGCTTTAAAAATGCTATAATCGGATACTAAATATGTCATCAAAATACTGTAATGAGTGTTTGACCTGCATTTAACCGTCATCGGCAAGTTGAAAATTCCGAAAAAAGCGCTTTACCTGCCACTGTATTAAACACGATATAGATGTATTCTCTATTTTAAACGAGATTAATGTTTCAGAGAGTTTGCTAGTAGACATTTAGTCATCAATTTTTGAGAAATATTTTGTTCTGTAACTTGCCTTTAGTTTTGATATCTATTATTAAAGCCAAGAAAATTCCCGACTTTCTTATTATGATCCAAAAGGAGAACAAAATAAACATTAGAACATTAAAACACCGAAATTTTACCATATGTTTGTCTATGGTTCGCAGTTTACACAGCTTTATATTTCATGACTTTTATTATGAATTAAGACGAGAGTAAAAAAAAAAGGTCGATCGCGGGCATTCACTCAGCAGAAAGTCAATGAGCCTCCCACGAATGTTACAGTCTTTTCGAGACCAGAATATTGGGAGCTAGTGACGTCACTGTGATTGAGTCCACATAGAAGCGTATGGAACCGAGCGTGGCGGTGTAACGGATAGCGTTCTCACCTCGCATTCGGGAGGACGGCGGTTCGATCCCCGTCCGGGCATCCAGATTTGGGTTTTCCATGGTTTCCCAAATCACTCCAGGCAAATGCCGGGATGCTTCCTTCAAAAGGCCATGGCCGAATTCCTTCCCATTCCTTGCCCCCATCCTTGCCCCCCATCCTTTCCCGTCTCTAAAGACCTAGATGTTGAGAGACGTAAATACAATAAAAAAAAAAAAAAAAAAGAAGCGTATGGGGAGAGTACCGTAAAGAGGCGCACATGCACCATCTTCCCAGTTAAGCAATTAATAGCGCGTGGTTACAATCTGTAAAAGGTAGACCCAACAGGCACCCTGAAACCGCGCATTGTCCTGTGAAAGGAACCTCACAAGTCAGCTAGACCTCTGCAAGCCGTAACAGCCTAGTTACATCAGATCCTATTGTGGGTTCTATACAATTTTTAACTCTCTTAGCAGTTAAAATTTCAAACCTTATTCGTTAGTCTGGTGATGAGCTGCATTCTATTGCCATTTTCTTATGTTAACGTTTCGTCCGAAATCTCCGAGAATTTTCCAGGCCAAATTTCGATTTACTCGTGATAAATATACTGCACGAAAACAAACATTCCATGGTTATTTTTCCAAAGGGGGTAGAAATTCTCTTTACTTTGTAACTACTGAATTTTCTTTCTGCAATTTTCAACCTGTACCAGAATTTTCAGTATTCCAATTCGTGATTAATTTCTTGTTGCAATTTTACCACTGCAACTTCTAAAATACTTGGTGGAATTTTACCTGGTAGAACCCTTTGTTTTCGTAATCTTGTCTTACTGGTTGAAAAAACGAAGTCATATGAGCATTTCTCTCTCTCTCTCTCTTTTTCTCTCTCTCTCTCTTTCTCTCTCTCTCTCTCTTTCTCTCTCTCTCTCTCTCTCTGTCTGAGTTAGTGGAGCGTCCATAACCTAGGTGTCTAGGTCTTTGGGGGTGAGAGGAGTTGACTGTTAAGCTACTCTGGGCTACGTGGGATTGGAGGGTTGTTTCCGAGACAAGCCACGTAGCTTTTCCTTCTCATTCATGTTATTTGTCAGAGTTAAAATAAGGTACAGAACACCAGAACACACAACAGCATGTGAATATATATTTCAGTCATTTAATTATCTTCGTATGTAATTTGCGATAGTCTGACAAGAGAAAACAATAGAGAATGTCTTCTGGAATCAAAAGGGAAAAAAGCTACGTGCCAAGCGGAGGGGGGGGGGGGGATAAAGGAGCGTCCATAAACTGCGTGGCTCGTCTAGGGGTGGGGGGGGGGGAGAGAAGGGGTTGACTGGAAAGCTACGCTGGGCTATGTGTGTGTGTGTGTGTGTGTGTGTGGAGGGGATTCCGACCCAGGCCACGTAGCTTTCCATTCATATTATTTGTCACAGTTAAACTGAGGTACAGCATACGAATATTTATTCTCGCCATTTAATTATCTCCAGATGTAATTTACGATAGTCTGACAGGAGAATAGAGTACAAATTGTCTTCTGGAATCAACAGGGGAAAAAGCTACGTGCTTCGTGCGGGGTGGGGGGGGGAGGTGGTAGAGACAAAAGCCACGTTGGGCTATTTGGAGGGAGGGGGAGGGGTTTCACATGAGGCCAAAATGGAGCTACGTGGTTTATGGATGCTCCCTAGCTCACATACTTCAAGGTGAGATTCTGATGCGGTTGCGCATGCAAGTGTGCTGGCCGACCACGGCACTACAGATCACCGAAGGAGGGAACATTTCACCGCACACCAGCAACCGGAGCGGTCGACACCACCCGGCGTGGAATTAACATTTTCGTCCGCCCCGCACACGAGCGCGCAGTGAGAGCGTGGGCAATGCATGAGCGCAGCAGGTGAATGTTTAACCCGCGCTGCCGCACAGTGTTTGTCCGTCGCTTGTAAATAAATCGCGGCGTGTCCGACCGACTACTGTGCAGCCGCGCGCCCTCTGCGACGCCCGCCCCTCGCCGGCGTCGCTCAGCACCGCGACGCCACTCGACGCTTGCTAACAGCTGTTAACTGCTGACGAGTCACCTGCCGCCCAGCCGTCCGCACGCAGATGCATTTTGCACGACTTGTAAAAGCGTGTAGCCCCCAGCCGCATTTATTTCGGGGCTCGCTCGCGGTTTACAGCTAAACAGCATCCCTCAGCAACTCAGAAGAGAATTCGTACAGGTCACAGAGTATCAAGTGGTATTCGTTTTAAAAAAAGAAAATGGGAATTAATTTCTAAGAAGTTGTTGTTGAAATTCTAGATTAGAGAAAAACAATTTCGGTCATAAAAATGCCAGTTCTGTACTACCTCAGTTCTCCAGTCTACAATACTTATTGTCTTGTATACGAAATATATCAAGTTGCATTGTTCTTTAGTACCAGGAGTTTCCTAATTGAGTTATTGTTAATTACTACTAAGGAAGGTTTTTATCTTGCGGGGTCTAATATCCTGATTTAATCTAGAGGGGACCAATCTAACGGGGTTTCTTACTTATTATGTTGGTGGACAAATCTAGTATTCAGTGTTTACAAGGGATCCACCTTTTTACGGGGGGTCCTATTCTTACTTATACCTAAAGCAGGGTTGGAGGGAGTGGAGGACTCTAAGATTTAAAAGTAGAATGCTCTAGTTAGAGAAATTTTTGGATGCCTTCTAGGTAGCATTTGCTCATTGGTATTCCCTACAGCTTAGAATTCAACAAATGACGAATTCTCGCATCTTGCATAGAATCGTTCATATGCTAGCTGGATCGTTTCCATCACAGGTGGAAAGTTGAGGTCCTGATGGTTCTCTAGTTTGGGAGATAACTAGGGCACCAACAATTACACTTTAGACCCGATGTGCTAGAAAACATGATGATACATTACATATGGAAGGTATTTCCTGAATATTTAAATAAATTTGTCAACTATGTAACAGAGAGAAATGAATGTTACTTCAATCGTTCAAGGAGACAGTACAGCTTCCCATTCATTATCTACTAATACTGTTGAGTGTCTAAAATTAAAACAAAAACCAATCTGATATTTTTAGAAACATTATTAAAGGGAAAGTGAGTTTCATATTTCAGTAGACTTAAATGAAAAAAAAAAATATTTTTCTGATTTAAGCCCTAGAAAATAATAAACTGAACGTCTGATCCCATAGCAAACAGAGCAGCAATAATCAGGAGCACTAAATACTGATTGCAATTAAATGTAAGTTTTACTTTTTTGCTTATGGCTTTACGCCTCGTCGACGTGGAGGTCATTAGAGGTGGGAAAGAATGGGAGCTGGGAACGGGAAGGAATTCGGACATGCCCTTTTGAAGGTAGCATCCCGGCATTTTTGTTGAGTGATTTGGTGAAACCATGGAAAACCCAAATCTTGATGCCCGGACGGGGATTCGAACCGGCGTCCTCCTAAATGCGAGGCCAGAGCGTAAATGTAAGTAATGAATGAAATTTTGTTCGCAAATTTTTTAAAAATTAAATCTAACAGGATATTAACTTTTTTGTGGAATGAGCATCAATGTAATTAGAGTGGGGAGAGGACTGGAGACATGGTGTCTTTTAAGGAACCGTCCTGCTAATAGTCCTAAGTTAATTATGGGAACCTGAAATAACAGGAATATCGATGGCTGTACCAGACATCAAATCTCAACGATAAGACTTGACCAAACGTTGTCAAATATTATCAAATACATTCCTTATACATCTAGAGAAATGTTGAACAGGAATTAAAGTATTATTTGCAAATATAGCATCTGTTCTTAATGAAAATCTTCTTGGGACTGCGCTAATCTCAGTACTTTTTTTTTAATGGAAATGTTTTATTCGAGTTATCATTAACCAACAACTACCATTCTGCCATTCAGACACTTTGTATAACAGTGGAACCTTAATATGCGATTTATATTGCAAAGAAACGACGTGCACGTAGTCCCAGCAGCATCCGTTGTGTTGCCGAACAGTTAAGTATTATTCCACACTCGACCGCAGCAGAACCGTCAATTTTTTTTCTGGCTCTACGCCTAGTCGACGTCGAGGTCATCAGAGGCGAGAAAGGAATGCAGGCAAAGAACCAGAAGGAATTCAGCCATGGCCTTTTGAACGAACCATCGCGGCATTCTTCTGAGGTGATTTTGAAGAACCATCAAACGAAGTGGAAACGTAAATGCCGGTACGACTCATTGACGTCAAAGGGCGCAATATCAGTATGTGTGTGAATTCTAACATGCAGAATGATTGTTCTCTGGCAAACTAGATAGATGCAACATAACATTGCGGCTAGTACAGGGTTCGTATGCGGCTAATACTGTGATGCGTGTGTGGAACCAGTGGATAAAAGTGGATCGTGCGGGTACAGAGCACAATGACCACCACCTTGTCCGCATGGCCGTAACCGATAGAACAGCTTCGTCCACAATTTGGGATCGCGTTCGAGCATTGCATCTGCTCAAGGCTGGAGTGGTGCACGCACCCTATTGAGAAGGTTTCCATCAACCAGAAACCACCAACACTTCAGACTGCAATGGGCACTTGAACTGGCGTGCTGAGTAGCGAAAGGTTGAGTTTTTGGAGCGAGTATTACCGTACGTGTTACCTGTTAAACGCTACCTATTTGAAAGCAATCGAGCAGACTGCAGAGCAGACAAACGCCTCTCCTTCAGGCAGCTACACATACCATACTACAGTAGGCAAATGCCAGGCGAAATGTGCAAGAATTCTTCGAAGAACGATTGCCACCGCTGCTTGCCTGGTATTCTTGGTTGCCTGACATGTCGCCCATTGAACATATCTGGAATATTGTCGGTCAGCAACTTGTTATTTCTGGTGGTCCTGCACCCACTGTCGATGATTTGTTGACGCTCCGACAAACAGCGTGACAATGTGTTCCTCAGCAGCATATCCAGACTCTCTTTAATTCGATGCCACGACGTCTAGATGAAGTAACTGTAACAAGCAGTGGCTTCACATCGTACTGAATGATCACAGTCAAAGTTCTTGTAAAGTTCTGTAATTCTAATAATTTGTGCATTGTTGTGTTCGTAATCTGTGGAAAAAGTTTGTGTGTAATCAGATGTTTCTTTCCTGGTGTTGCAGTTTTCACAGACAGTAGTGTATGACTAGTGTCAAAATTCCTAAACATTTGTCTAGTCTTCAAATATCTTAGAATTTGGTCAACTAATTTTCAGTCAAAACATATCAAAAAAGTTTTTGTTATGACCTATTCCATACTGTATTTTATAGGCTGTATGTCCAGGTGCTAATAAGATCCAACAAGACTTCTGCACGTTTCCACTTTACACATGTGTAAGACTGTATATATTCAGTATTGTAATCGTGATAAATGTAATTAAATAGTATATGGATTGTATTTGATTGTTAACTTGTTTGTATTAGAGTCAGAAATTTTCGGTTTTGTATTTGATGTACTCACTGATTTTAAATTGTATGGTTAGTTAGAGAATGTATTCTAAGCTATGTGTAAAAATTGGCAATGGCAGTACAGAAACACAGCAAACGTAAATCATTATGGGCTTGACTGTACTTGGAAATTAATGACAGTAAACTGCATTCGTTAAAAGGGAACAAACATACAGAAGTACTCAGTTGAGCGCGATATTGTTGTCTTAAACATGCGATGTGAGAAATAAAACTGTAAGCCGAAAGCTCAGGTAATGAAATAAACAACGCGGCATAACCCGAAAGTCAATTAATCATGAACCAACAAATTGTTGAGGTGCAAAGAAGGAGCAACGCTTTATGCGGCCAATCCTTCTACCACCGGATTTTTTTTCTTCAGAGAAAATAGGTAACCGAAATCAAAATAAAAATCCGTCCTTTTCAAGACCTTTCAAGACAACCTCCACTAAAGTGGAAGGACTTAGTAAAGATAACGATAAGGAACCGCACAATAAGTAGTACGGCAGTGCGTTTTTTGCAAAACCAAGTGTTACGATAAAATCAAAATATCTGACGGGACTGGATGATACTGAGATCCTAACAATAGAACTGGAGTCATGTACTGTAACATCTGTATATAAACCAACTATAACTTTACTGCACCTATCAACTACAAAAACAAGAAAACCAAATTGGTTCTAAGGGATTTTAATTGTCATAGCATCAACTGGAGCTACAGCACATCTGGCAGACAGAGAATTGTTAGAGAACTGAACAGAGAAAAAAGACCCGAAACTGATCCTTGATACCAAATTGCCGTCCACTTTCAGCAGGGACGATGGCGGAAAGGCTATAACCTAGATAGTATTTTTACCAGCAGTTTCACTGCACAAAGTATAGTAAAAACAGTGGAACCTCCCAACCAAGATCCCAACATAGACCAATTACTTGCATCATAGGTGGAATCGTTAAACCCGAGACAGTGCCTTTTAAGAGGAAATTTAATTAAAAAAATCAAGATGGGAAAATTTCTCTCAAGACCTGGATAGCAATTTGTGTGACTTGGAAGCTGCACCGATGAACTACGAGGCTTTTATTGAAATCATTAGAAACACTTCTAGGAAGCATATTCCCGGAGGATGTCGTACCCAGTACATTACAGGACTTACCTCCAGTGCTCGAGAACCTTTTGAAAGTTACCGAGAACACTATAACAGAGACCCCTTCTCTACACAAACCATAGAACTGGGTGAAAACTCATGCAATGTATAAGCGAAGGAAGAAACCAGAAGTGGACCAAACTTCTCCATGACCTATATATGAAGTAAAATAGCAGGAGAGTATGGAAACTGGTAAAGAACCTTAGTAATGATCCCGCACAACCAAAATCAGATTACAACAAAGTGGTCCGAATGAAATAACGCATCAACTGCTATTGAATGGAAAGCCTTGTCACAGAGTTCGCAAACAAAAATGCCAGCGCTCCCAGAGCAGTGAAAAAGTAAGTGGCCTCGAGAACCCTTTCAGTGCAGAAGAGTTAATGAAGGCCATAAGCCAAATGAAAGAAAATAAAACAGCAGGCCCAGATGAAATTTGAACTAAACAGATTAAACATTTCGTTGGCTAGTGCAAATGATGAATAAATGCGTGACTACTCATACTATCCCGAATACATGGACGAAGCCACACGTGGTTGCCATCTTAAAACCGGGAAAAGAACCAACCGTTGCTAAAATCTTTCGGCCAATCTCGCTCCTCTTCCACTTGTACAAGGCTTTCAAGCGAATGATTCTAGAGCGGATAGGAACTACTGCTGATGCAAAACTTACCTCGGAGCAAGCAGGTTCTAGAGTCATTGCCATTGAAACTATGCTGCACAATAGAAGTTTCTACGTGACTCTAGAGCATTAGAAAATCATATGGAGAAACCAGAAAAACGGACTACCTAAAGGGAGCGTGCTGTCCCCAATACTCTTTAACAATCTATACAAATGACCAACCGAGATAGAAGGGCATAAGAAGCTTCATTTATGCAGATGACACGGCTATCACTGCCCAAGGTAAAACTTTCAAAGAGGTAGAAAGGAGGTTTAACGAAGGCCTTGAGGTTTCATCAGTTTACTACGGTGAAAACCTGCTACGACCAAACCCAATGTGCCTTCCATCTGAGAAGTAAGAAAGCAATGAAGTCACTAAAGATAGTATGGAAGGGGACCTGTTTGGAACACACTAGCCACCCAAAATACTTGGGAGTTAAATTCGATAGGTCTCACGTATAAAAATCACTGTAAAGAGCTGAAAGGCAAAATAAGTGCCAGAGATAATAAACTACGCAAACTTACTGGCTCCACCTGCGGAGCACATCCCGAAGTTTTAAAATCAACAGCTATGACTCTCTGCTTTTCGGCTGCAGAATACTGCGCACCAGTATAGGAAACCTCCACTCATTCTAAAGAGGTAGACGTGGCGCTCGATGAGACTGTGAGGCTGGTTACTGGGTGCATGAGACCAACTCCAACACAAAAAATATATGCACTGGCAGGCACAGCACCTCCGGATATAAGACGGAGAGTGGCCACAGAGAAGGAGAAGCTCAAACAAGAGACTGACCCAAAGCACCTCCACTCACGGAGAAGCTTCTTAAAACGAGGTAGGTCATTAGACAAAACTCCAGAGGAAAGAAGACTATCCTAATGGGAAGATGTGCTTCCCACACCTTCAAGCTTTAGGGCCCAAGAAATACTGGACCCCGGCTGGAATTTACCGTACGAGAAATGGAAGACTTTGAATAGAATCGGAAAAGGAGTATCAAGGTGCAGGAGCAACGTGAAAAAGTGGGGATACATGGACGACGACAAGTGTGCGTGCGGCTACAATCAGACAAGAGAACATCTCCTCGAGTGCAGACATGGGATTCACGTGCCAAGATGACAAAGCGATCCAAGCAGCTAGTTTCTGGGAAAAACAATTGAAACAGTCGGGACACGGAAAGTAAGTAAGTACCTAATTATTATAGCCAGGTTTCTTTCTGAGTTCTGTAAAGGAATAAATCAAGTTTTCATTAATCACTTGACAAACATTTTATTTTTTACTTTTTGTACAGCTGGAAATATTCTCTACGACGTACAATCAACTTTAATGATTCGTTGTATGTGCTTTACTAGCTATTGTTTCCATTTGACATCTACTGCATTGCTATTCTGCAATAAATTTTTCATTTACCGTATTAGGTTTGTTTCCTTCTCTTTTCTAGAGAAAATTAATAATGTTCTGTAGTGATTGTGTAGACAATCCTTAATAAACATAAATTAAATGCAGAGCAAATAAAAAGTATGTAGGTCACTAATTTTTTGGAATCATTTATCCTTCTCTATTAAATTCCGAAAAAATTAATGTGTAGCTATATGTATAAAGTTTACTAATGGTAACATCGTTCTACTCTATTGGAAACCGAAATTTTGAATATTACCTCTACAGCTCATTAAAACTTATTGTCGTAAGAGCAGGTAGTTATTTAAAAAAAAATGCTATGGTGTTATAAAAAGGTTACCATTTATTCAGTTTGCCTTAATGATCAGTCAGCATACTTGAGAACGAAAGAGGATATTGAAAGTGAGCATCCTTTTTTATTTGTTTGGATCTTTTATTTTGGCTTTACACCTAGTCCACGTCGAAGGCATGAAAGGATGGACAGGATCGAGGCAAAGAAGGATTAGAAATTCGTCCATGGCCATTCGCCTGGAGTGATTTCGGGATGGCAGGATGGGGATTTGAATCCCTGACCTCCAGAATGAAAGGCCAGATCATTACCGTTTTAAAACCAAGTTCGTTTATTTGCTTGGACCATCGATTTAGGTTACGTAACAAAAAAAAAAAAAAAAAAAAAAGAAAGAAAGTGTATTTGTTGCCTGCTGAAACGCTTACGTTTTTCGGCCGAATCGCTGCTCCTGGTCTACCGATATTTTTAGACCAATTATTTATTGTTAGATGACCAATGAAACGTTAAACTTTGAAAATTATCAAAATCAGTAATCAAAACAGACGCTGCTTCATGTAACGGAACTGACGTCACATTCACGTCATATTCTCAGATGTGGCATGGTGCCGCACGGAGGCACCGTATCACAACTATCTGCTTCCTTAGCTCAGTATTAATCACCTAAGCCAACCAGCAGCGGTGGTACGTAGGCTAGCCACGGGGCGCGCTGGGATCAGATAGCTTGGGCAACTCAGAAGCGGCGCCGCGGGGAAGGACTTATCCTGCGCGCCAAAGATAAAAAAGAAATGGAATTAAAGAAGGAAATGAGAAGAATAGGGATGGATGGAGCTCTCTGCTCCTGACAGCTGCAAACAGCGTTCCTGCAGGCGGACTCAGGGTGAGTTTTTTTAATGTGCAAGTGGGTGGGAGGGGTGGGGGCGAGTGAGCCGGCGGGGGGGTATAAATCAGCAGTCAGCCTCCGGTCTAATTACGTCATCACAGCGGCCTTCCGGTCCAGAGGGCGGCACGTGACAACTCCGCGATCCACTTCTCTCCTACCCTACTTTACTTTCATGACGTTTAATGAGGTCTAGCTAATACGGGTGGGAATAATTAGTAACTTATTTCAACATCTAAACGACCCGTTTAATATATGAAATGGTACATTCTGAGTTTTCGACCCATTTTCAAAGAATGGGTACCGTTAAGACTATTTGAATATTTCCAATTGTTTATTTTTATATTGTTTACTGTTTTCACTGTATTGAAACATTAATGCCTGTATTCCCAATAAATTTTATCTTATTTTGTATCTAACAGCTGCAACGTAGACAACTTCACCCGTCAGTGTGGGTCAGTACGCTTACGTGTCGCACACGAAAAAATGCTTAGAATAACAAACAGTGTGTGTGTCATTTCCATGCAGAACGTTGCAACCTCAAGTGACATTTTAATAGAGAGAAACAAAGTAACAAGAACCATATGAACCATATGGAGGAAATTATACGTAATTCAATGAATTCAGTGTATCATTGCATTTTCAATCAACAGAGCCAAAAACTGTTTGCTTAAAAAATTAATATAGCGCAAAAAACGCATATACAGCAGTACCACACACCTAATAGTGCTTATATTAGTCCTAAGTGCAGATGCGGGATTTCGATGAGGTGGTTAAAACCAAGTGGAAGAGAACAATGTGCACACCTCACGTTATCACATTCCAAATCACTTTCGCATTCACGTAGTCCAATATCAAAAGCCAAACATTTAATTTTCAAATGATGATGTTGGTATGTCAATGTCATAACCTGGCTTTCGCCAAGCATATTGCAACAAACGCTTATACGTAGGTGCAGCAACTTGATTGTAAATAACAGATTTAAGTTTCATGCTGAAATAACGATCATGTATCTTCACTTACACATTGTAGTTTTACAAAATCAGTAATCCTTCTGATATACATATTATGTTACCGAAAGGGGTTGGCAATATTTTGTTGTTTCGGTGGCAATATCTTCAGCATAACATCTTTGTCTGGAAAAGTTGCATCTAGAAGGGAACGATCTGTATGACCTGGCCAGGAATCACACAAAAATTGGCTCTTTTCATTACTCTTCAATGCCGTTGGCAGACAAGTGCGGAGTTCTGCATGGAAAAGACACACACCACTGTTTTGTTCATGATCGCTTGTTATTCTAAACATGTTTCCGTGCGGTTCAGAGCGTTCAATTTCAAAGGTGTCTCTTGACAGTCAGACTTGCCAGTATGTATAAAATAATAGATGTCAGCAAGGGTATTCAGCCATAAAATCAAATCTCTAAATTTGACGATGCCAATGATGAGTAACACTCATCAAAGACAGTCGAACCCTAATGTTGGGAAAAAGTGAGAAGGTAAAAGAAGAATGCAATTTTCATAAAATTTGAATCTGATATTTGGGTACTGAGTGTATAACTCTTTCAGCTTCCGTTTCTTAAAGAATTCTTTGTTAAGGTATTACTCAAAAACTTCTGAACCGACTTGGATAGGATTTTAAAAGTTTGGAAGCAAACTTAAAAACTGCTGTATGTTATATCATTTTACCCAAACTATCGATGGAGCAATAAATGATAAAATGACGTAGCGTGAACAGATGGGCGTCAAAGATCACACTACATCAAAAATATACATCTCTTTCTTAACTCTTTGGATTTTGTTGATATTGTTTTTCAGTTAGTAACTTAAATCTTTCTTCAATTATCTGAAATATAGTGTTTTTTTTTTAAATGCGCGAAAATGTAAACTTAACCATTCATAGATCATTTTTATTTATTTATTTATTTTTTTATTTTTTTTACTAGAGGATAATAATGTGAAAAGCGGAATGGCGTCAGTGACACAGCACTAGTGAAGGCAACTTAAATTGTTAAAAACTAAACTAATCATGTCTTGTGCTGTAACACAAAACGCTATTTGTACCCTTTTTACCGTCGATCACCAATACGCAAAAAAGGAAGTGAAACTTAAGTCAGTGTATAGACCGAAAAACTACACACGTATGTGTCTCTAGCACTGGTTTTTTAACCAAAAATTAGATGATAAGAAATTCAGATATTATTCATTAAAGTATTTCGAATCTCTTTACTAAAGTCTGATTTCCAAACCGTTTCTTTTTTAACACTGTCCTCTTAACTATTTGTTGTTGCATAGATAAATAGGAGAACAGTTGATAATGAACTACGATATGGCGGTAAATATTCCACTTGGTTCATATAGTTACCAAGAGAAATGATGAATAATTTACCGAAACTGATGAAAGAATTTAAAGATAAAATTTGTAGAGGGCATATGTAGGTGGGTGCAGGATAGGGGGAAGATGGGTGCTTGTGCTCCACTGCAATTAAATTAAATTAAATTTAATTTAATATCGGCACACGTTGGTGTTCAGTGCCTATTTCGGAAAGTGGTGTAGAGTGTAGAATTGAACACACACATTCTTTCTGGCAGGAACGTCTAGAAAGCGATTACGTGGCTCTAACTCCGAAAATATTCCCCTGAGAGATTTAATGGTTACTTAGGGAAACACCTATAATTTTTATTTCCATACAGCGTATTCTAGTGTCGGCTTCAACAATACTGCTGCACGAATTGTCAGTTTATTGAGTGTGTTAGTGGAAAGTATTTCGAGACGTACTACAGAGCAGTGGATGTCGTATTGTAATATTCTTCTGATTTATTACCTTCGTTGAGAGGTAAGGATTTCTGTACATTGATATTCAAAGATGTAATTCATCCGGATCTCATTCTGCATTACAGCGAAACATCTTTTCAGTCAATGTATTTTCATATTAATATCGTTCTAAGTAATACACAGTCTTCTACGTTGCACCCATCATCTTTTCTACCTTCTCTTTATAAACTTTTTAAAATGTTACTGCTGTTCCTCAGTACGAATCTATAGTAACTTTTGACATCACTTTTCTTGTAACTGTGATTTTAAACACGCAGATGTAACTTTATTTTGATTGTTTCACCCCAGCATTTGATTTTTTCGTCTTTGATAAAGACGGCATTGAAATAATCGTCAGATTCAAAGGAAAATGCTTTAACTGATTTGATCCCATTTGAAGTAATCCCCAAGGATATACACTGAGACGTATAGTATAAATTATCTACACTGAAATGACAACTTACAGAAAAATCTTGAATCCTGTACGTTTTGAAAAGTTAAAGATGACAAAATAACGTGACTAAGGTAGAAATGAGGTAAAAAAAATTTCCTTCAATCGTTTGAAATATGAGAATTTTAAATTTTACTTTCTTTGCTTTGTACGAAATTGTTTTAAATATGAGCAACGCACATAATTTTATATCACTTGGTGATAGTTACATATATATATATATATATATATATATATATATATATATATATTTATTTTGTCGAGTATAAAGTGATTTAGAGGTCAATTTTTTTAAAGAAAAATCTAAGAGTCATACTTTCTCAGTCAATCGTGTTTAAGGAGGCGAAATTTATTTTATTATGTAGACTTTGGAATAATCGATTGTAAAACGTATACGGTTTTTAGTCTTTGAACTATATGTTATTGACACATGCTTAACGAAGTAAGGGTCACAGCAAACCAGTCTCGAGGTCAGAGGTGATGCCGGGAGCGGGGCGCTGAGTGGAATACGATTGCTCGAGCAGACAGATTGCTGCCGCAATAACGTCGCACTCGCCCTCCGCACCAGGTCCCCCACACTGTGCAATCCAGACCTCCGAGGAGGAAAAGTTAGGAATGAATATAAAAGATTACGAAAGAAATTATTTTTGCTGGCAATCATGAAAACTTTCCTCTTCTTTTTTTTTTCTTCTCTTCGCTACCCTGACGACGGAAATGAGGAAAGAAGGGGGATCAGGAATGAATTGTGCGGGGTAATGACGCAGAAATGGTCGTCGCCGGCTCGGGGTGGGGGTGCGGGCGGCGCCACTACCACAGAACAGCGCAGCACAGTAGTGCCTGGACGCTGCAGCCACTCGCCGTTTATTAAATAACCTTTGGGGTCATCCATCTAGTTATATATATACGAGGCGCGTCCAGAAAGTAAGTTCCGTTTGGTAATAAAATGAAATTGTACACAGATACAGAAGAAATTTTTATTGCACAAAATTCTGCAACTCTTAAACTACTTTTCCACATAACTGCCGAAATTTTGCAGGCATTTGTCATAGCGTGGAACCAGGTTTTGTATACCTTCTTCATAGAAATCTGCCGCCTGTGTCTTCAACCAGTTGGAAACAGTTTCTTTCAGCTCGTCGTCATTGGTGAAGTGATGACCGCCAAGGAAAGACTTGAGATGTAAGAACAGATGAAAGTCGCTAGGAGCGAGGTCAGGGCTGTACGGAGGATGGTGAAACACGTCCCAGCCAAATCCCTGTGCGAGGTTTTTCGTCACGTTTGCAGTGTGTGGTCGTGCGTTGTCGTGAAGCAAAACAACACGTTTTGACAGCAGTCCCCGGCGCTTATTCTGAATTGCACGGCGCAATTTCCGAATTGTCTCGCAATAAGCATCTGCTTTGATTGTTTGACCACGCGGTAAGAAGTCAATGAGTAGGATGCCTTTCCAGTCCCAGAACACTGTGCACATCATTTTCCGAGGTGTCATGATTTGCTTCGGCTTAACCTTTGGTGGGGATGAAGTGTGCCTCCATTCCATTGATTGCCGCTTACTCTCAGGGATGTCGTAAGAAACCCACGTTTCATCTCCTGTGACTATCAGTCTCAGAAATTCTTCGCCTCTTTCAGCATAACGGGTCAAAAACTCAAGTGCACTACCCATCCGTTGTGTTTTGTGTGGCTCAGTGAGAATCTTTGGTACCCAACGTGAGCAAAGTTTACGGAATTTCAGTTGTTTGGTAATAATTTCATGCATCAGTGATCGTGAAATTTGGGGGAAGTCCATAGCGAGAGCACTAATTGTAAACCTACGGTTTTCCTGGATCTTGTCATCAATCGCGTGAACCAGTTCTTCTGTAACCAAAGGTGGATGCCAACTTCGTTCTTCATCGTGCACATCACTACGCCCGGCATTGAACTGTCGGACCCATCTTCTCACCATCAAATCACTCTTCGCATTTGGTACGTAAACATCGCAAATTTGCCGATAAATTTCACTTGGTTTCACTTTCCTCGCATTCAGAAACCGAATCACAGACCTGATTTCACAGGCGGCGGGATTTTCAATCAACGCCGACATTTCAAATAAGCACAACAAAGCGTACGTAACTGACAGCGATCTCCAAATGGCGCACGTCCTTCCCCTTGATACACATCGTCTACAGCGCATGTGCGGAACTGCAATCGCAGCGCTGCAGCGGAGATAAATTGAAACGGAACTTACTTTCTGGACGCGCCTCGTATACACTAGCTGTTACCCTTGAATTCGTACGCTTGGACTTAGAATTTGATTGCTAGAATTGGCTATACAAAACTGAAAGTTACCTAAGAAATGTCCCAAATAACACCGAGTCAGCATAATATGACAGGAACGCCATCGATATACCACTCTACCGTTGAACCTGTCCCATGACTAAAACTGTTATTCATACCGGAAAAAAGTATCCTATTTCCTTCCTAAAGATACAAAGCATTTCCTTGTCATCGGTATACACATGTAGTCGTCAAAACGTAACAAAAAGACGGAGACGTACTTTCACATATATAACATTATTAGTTAAGATCACACACAAACTACCTGTGGAACCAGAATACCGTGAATAAAGTAAACGCTTAGGGAACTGTTCTACCGCCACAGATTTTCCACGTTTTCCATCCCTGAATTTATGGGATCTACATTTCAACATTGCATCCTTACTATAAAATCCAAGATTTCGCTCAAACTATGAAAAACAATTATTAAAATTTTTTTCTTCCAGCCTGGTTTGAACCCGCAGCCAGAAGCGAATTTTTTTACGGAGTGAGCACCGTCTCCTTCACGCTACCAGCTATCTCTGTCGTTACACATTACAAAGACGTGTACATATTACGCGTCTGTCTTTCACAGTTCATATAGTTTTCATAATTCAATGACAATGTTTTCTTATCTATACAGAAAATAGTATCCCATGTCCATCCTAATGTCAAATAGCATCTCCTTGTCAAATTTCATCACGATCGGAGTAGCCGTTTAGCCCAAGAAACGTAACATATATACAGACAGAGTTACCTTCGCATTTATAACATTAGTATAGATACATAGATCGATATGACAGTCACAGAACAACATTTAAACACCTATACCAGCGCCCGGACTCGAACAGGGGACCTTCGGCACGCAGAGTTAGCATTCTAATCCCTACGCTACCGAGACCGGCAATGCATCTAGATACGAGCACTTTGAATGCATCAGAAAGTGGTTTAATGGCATTTGCTGCTAATGGATATACACCGGGGAGTGGGGGGGGGGGGGGGGGGGGGACAATCAGTAAAAGAACACAGCACTTCACTACGTCCAACCCAAGACCCGAACCGGCTACCATCCAACTTGAGACCAGCTCTGCCGGTAATAATTTCTATAACTCGTGTGCCTGTGTGTATGCTCCTCTTTTAGGACAGATACGGTAATAACTAGTGGTCTGGTAGCTCAGTAGTTAGGGCGCATACTTTTGAAACGTCGCTGCTCTGGTCCCGCTTTAAATCCCGGTGAGGGCAGGAATTTTTAAGAGTGTTTGATCATATAAGTTCTGCCAGGTCGTTCCGTGATTCGGATTACATCAACGTGTACCAGAGGAAATGAACTGGCCGTCCTATCTCTGACATTCGCTTAGTATGCCTTTTCCGGGAGGATCCACCCAACGGGTTGTGGACTAAGTTATTTTTAGTTTTTACGGTAATAGCGTGATATTATTGTCTCATCAAGTTGACCCAAGAGACTGCACTAGGTATAGCATAATATTCTGCCATTTTGTTGTCAACACAACCTGACAGAAGCAATTATGTACGCTGAACTAATTAATTGGTCCAGGTAAGTTTGTTAACCAAAAGTAATGTCAGAAATAGTTAAAGACCAGATTATATGCATTTGAATGTTTGCATATGCATATCCCATTTTCACCGGTTATTGCATATTTTACCTAAAACCTAGTGATGATGCATATTTTCGCTATATTTACAATATTTTTCGCTAGTGTACCTAGTTAATAAATAAAATCTCAGGTTGTAGCCGGCAAAACCTTCAGCTGTTAGTCTACGATTACTCCCTGAAGAACTACGACCCACTTTTTGAAATTTAAGTAAACTGATTTCTTCAACAAGAAAGTGTGGTAACTCCATAGACGACGTGGGTTGAATCTGTACTGTTTTACAGCGAATATTTCGAGGTCATTAAAGGTGTAGTAAATGACTTTCATAGTGAAGGCGCTATGACAGTTTATCAGTACAAGGAAGCATTTATATTACTGTGTTAAAAGCGTAGCTGTGTTTAGCATTCGTTTTTCCCACATACCTTCAGTATTAAAAAGCTTTAAACTCAAGATTTGACTTTGACTGAATTTATCCAGTTAATGAATAAAATCCGCATTGCCAGAGGTATTCCTGTGTAAACTTAAAGAAAGTTTGAAAATATTTTTAACAATTACCTAGGTTTTTATCATTTGGTGTCAAATTGATGGTTTTAGTAATGGGACGGGTGAACTTTTCCCAGAAATAATGACTGCTAACACAGCACACAATTTTAAAAATAATGCACAGTTTCTCAGTGAGTGTGAAATGGTCCTTTTCCACTTTTTGAGAGATCGAAGAAACAATCTTACTATTGAATATTTGGAACAGTTCCCGATTGTTTACTTATACAAAAAAAAAAAAATGAAAAAATAATATAATAAAATAATCACGAATTATCGAATTATAAACATGTTATTCAACTACTTACTTATTACATACTGTTTTGAAATAAAAAATATAAAAAATGTATTTTAAATATTAAATAGTGTTGCGTATTTTGACACTTTTCATGGGTATTTTAAGCATTTTTCATGCATATTTGCTTGCATATTTCTAGCTTTCTGTGTTGTATATAATCAGGTCTTTAGTAATGACCTATAACCTCTTACATCCTGCAAGCGAATTAAAAGTGAATAAGTAATTTTTCGGAATTCGACCCTTAAAGTGCAAAAGTATCAATATTTCTACAACGCGATTTTGTGTCAATAGCGATTTATCTCCCTTGATATATAAATGAGCTATAATTTTAATGGTCTCCGCCGTGGTCATATCATTTCTTAAGAAGGGAATTTTTTGGAATTCCAACCTTTAAGTGCAAAATTATCATTATTCCCATAAGGTATGTTTATGTCACGAGCTAATTATATCCCTTAATAGCTAACCTTAATAGAGAAATGAGGTATTCTTATAGGAATTGAGATCTCCAGTTTGATCAAATTATGTTTTAAGAAAGGAAATTTTCAGAATTCGCTCCTTCTAGGGCAAAATTATTAGTACTTCCGTAACATATTTGTTTTACCATGAGACATTTATTTCCCTTGATATCTTACAGAAATAAATAAATGAGCTATCATATTACACTGCTTTGGTCACATAATTTCTTAAATTTTTTTTTTCGGAATTTCATCCTTAAAGGGCAAAAATAACAACTGTGAAAGTCGCGGGTATGAGACAGTTCACAGCCTAGCCACTAGATAGCAGTAGCACATATCATAGAGATATTAACATGCTTCACTGGCGTCTACATTTGTTACGTACCTATTACACTAAACCAGTAAACAATTGAAACAAATGAGGGGGTTCTCCTTTCATCCTATTACAAACCCTGAACCTTAATATTAATTGTTTCTTTGCGAAATTTTCGCAGGGGTCATCTACTTAATTCTTTATTATCTGTCCCTTTCTGTATGAGATTTTAACGTGTGCAATAATTATGGTTTGAAAACCAAACAGTTTCTTGACACGCCGAGCCTGGTGGGTGAGTGGTAACGCTCTGGCATCGCATTCGGGAGGACAGGAATTTGAATCCCCGTCCGGCTATCCAGGTTTCCCATATCACTCCAGGCGAATGCCGGGATGATTCCTTCAAAAGGCCATTGCCAAATTTCTTCCCATTCGTTGCCTTCAGCCCCTTCTCAGCTCTAACGACATCGACTTCGACGATACTTAATACTTAATCCTTTTCATATTTTCTGCAGACACACGCAACTGACCAGTGTTTATAAGGCACACATTTTTCACACAAACTGTTTAGAGTACGAATACAACATTTTTTGCGAAAATCACGTTGCGCATTCTTCAACACTGCACTTTTAGCAAAGTATGTAACGTGAAATACTTTCTGTTGTGTGCTTGCCATCTCGATGTGAGCTAACAAAAAACTCTCTCAGTGTTATTAATGACGCTAATAGCGACATGAACTTTGGTGGTCGCCAAACGTCGTTTTGTAGAAGTTTAGTTGTAGTGATACAGCCTTTCAAGGTTGGGCTGTTTAGCTTCACTCAAATATGCACTTCAGACCTGTTATTTTTTTAGGATGATTTGGGCTATAATAAATTTGTAACGTTTCTTAGCTTTTCTTCTGAATCTCTTCAGTTATTATGCTCCATTTTCCTGCAGTCACATAACTTCACGGCTTGATTCAGTACCAATATTAAAGATACTTCCGAGACCTGTGAGGTCAATGTTTTAATTCAATGCGATTTCTTTCGAATCTTAAATCCGAAGCGACATTTCACAGGATACGAAATATATTCAGAATCAATAGCGAATATTTCGAGTACAAAATTTCATTTATAAATGATTGTTCAACTATGTCTTCCCCTGCCACTTAGCAGTAACGTAACGATTCCTTTAGCTTCAAATAATACCTGCGATTTTCTTTTCATTTTAGTATTAAAATAGGTACCAGTACACCAAAATTCCCTAAAAGATCCCTTTGCTTTCCTTCCCGTAGAACTGAGAAACTATCACCCATTATCATTACATTCCCCATAGCCTACGAAGACTTCGGTACCTTGTGAGCTTCTCTGTTCTTTTTCTTGGGTGTAATTGTTAGGAAGAAATTTGGTGATCATCTGCTTATCTATCAAACAAATCTTACGAAACTTTATTCTTTACTCTATCCACACTTAGCAGAGTCCAAACATTTGTTTCTGAATCTACGATACCTGTCTGTATTTTCTTTGATGTTTCCATATGTTCAAGCCCAGTATATCTCTCATTTCTTTGCCCTTCTGTAGTATTTCCTTTGTTTTTCTACTGTAGTGTTTCTCTTCGTCTATATTCTTCATTAGCTACGCAGTTATATGAATGATTTTCTTACGAAAAGTATGTTGAATCACAAATTTAATGACCGTGCAAATTCAATGAATTCTCGTATTGCATATTGTTTACTGCAGATGTTACACTGAAATATATTTGATTATGCACGTTAATGATTTGGTTTAGAAGAAAAAAGGAGTGTTAGTAAATGACAGTTATATGCTACGGAATTTACCTTAAGCGAGAAGGCTAATACTGCAGGTTTTTTTTAATAATATTTCAGAAACAAGATACTCTGATGTCGTGGGAAAAAGTTCCGCAACAGTTTAATGTGATTTCGAAAAGTTTAAATTTTAAGGGATCTGAAGTATTAGTTATAAGAGATTACAGTACCTTCTGTAACTGACGACTAAAAAAATGTATAAAAACATCTATAAATTAGTAAAATTGAAACAAAAAATGTTCAAAGTTTTTTCGATTATTGCATAATATGTATGTAGATCCATTCGGTACTTTGACGGAGGTATAAGTGGTTCATGCGCTGGTGGTACAAGTGATTTCCACTTTTCCGGTATAAGCCAGCGAGCAGAAGAGATGATGGTACACGATTCTTAATCGCCAAATTGCTTACCAGAATATTGGGTTGACTCCTAAACCCCTCCGCAGTGATGGTATAGGACATTGTAGATAGGTATTCGTTCTTTTGGATTGAGGGGTCAGATATGATGGCCTACTGGTGTCTTTCAGAACAGTTGGCCTGAGTGGGTCACATCCAGTTTAACCTCTTCCTTCATCTCGCATTGACAACAACAAAGCTTGCACTACACTGCATACCAAAACACATTACACTCATCTAGACTAAAAATGCCAGTTAAGAAAACTTCCAGAAGGGAAAAGACAACGGGAACATACCCCATTTAGCGGTTTTCCGGGAGATTACAGTGCGGGAGTAACATCCTTAGCAAGATGCGGGTATAGGACGATACTGTTTATACTACTGTATGTAAATTGAGAATCATTAAAAACATGGCGGTAAATAAATCAAAATCGAAAATAAATGATTTACGAATAGCGTTTCAGAATTAATGCACAATGTAGTGCTGGCAACAACAGCATTTTTCACAGATGATACTTCGCTGCTAGTTGAAGGGAACAATAGAAGAGAGATCGAGAGAAACACCAAAGAAATAATGAAAGTAATGGAATGCTGGTGTCAACAAAAACCCAATACATATTGATGAAAGGATGACTGAAACGCAACCATACTCTGAAGCTTCGAGAAAATTTTATTAAAAGACGCAAAACAATAAGATATTTACGGGTTACTCTGGATGAACATAAGAATTTTAATGATCACGTTGATTATATATGCCAAAGAACAAATGCAGCAATGAATAAGATAATTAGCATCTTGCAAAGAAGATATCTCTGCCGGCTATAAGATTATATTATGGCGCTATTACCACAGTTATTGCAAGTTATCGAGCAAGCACATGGGCGCATTAACCTGCAAAGGATATCAGACGAATGCAATGAGGAATTCCCTTGCGTCTTAGAGGCGCATTCGGAACTACCCCAATTGATGCACTTACGGTCATTCTCGGAATGTGTCCTTAAGACCTTGAAATAAGAATGAGGGAAGTATGTTACTGGGTACGAAAAGGAAACTCTGGGTCAAGTGGCTTCAAAGAAAATAGGCACTAAAAATCGTATTGTAAATGAATTGTAACAGGCATTGGAACAATTCTGAAACAGGAAGGAAAGTGTTTGAAATACTTCCTGACATCAGAGAGATGATACGTATGATGTACTTCAATCCATCTCGATGCTCGATATATTTCCTCACATTCGGGAGGACGCGGGTTCGAATCCTCGTCCGGGCATCCAGATTTGGGTTTTCCATGGTTTCCCCAAATCAGACCAGGCGAATGCCGGGATGCTTCCTTCAAAAAGGCCATGGCCGAATTCCTTTCCGTTTTTAGTCCCCAGTCCCATCCGCCTGTAATGACCTTTAAATGTCGACGAGGCGTAAAACAATAATTTAAAAAAATATTTCCTCACCGGTCGTGGACCGTATGAAATATATCTCTACAGGAGCAATAGGGCAGAGAATGATCTATGCACCTGCGGATTCCTAGGAACACCCGATCATAAACTGTTTGAACTAGTTGACTTGATGATCGAATCAAACAGTACAGAGTGAAGCTCACGGGAAAAACTACCTTGGAAGAACTGAACCGATGCTGTGACAGATGCAACTAGGGAGTGGTATCGGCTTCATCATAGCCAGCAACGCGTCAGGATACGGCAAACCATGTAAGGAATGACTCCAAATACCGAAGATGGTAAACTGCAATCCTACTAAGTGGAACACTGATGCCGGAAGTGTGGCTTATTATTCACTGGATACCGGCGTTAAACGAACTTAACATTTGAAAACTCAAGTTGTTTATGAATTATAGCTTTACAGTTTCCCAATCCGGTCAGTGATGCCACGTATGTAAGGAAGACAGGCGAATTTTCTTGGCACATTGGTCTCATGAGATAAGTTGACGTCTTCCATGAGTTTTTTAGGTCTGAAAACCCTTCTGATGTCGGATTCACTATAGGCGTCGTAGGTGCGAATCATATACAAAGCTCACTGCAAACTCCGCCAGTCATTATCCAGGGTAAAAGACACATTACACCCTCACCAGCTTACGGGTGTTTACGAAATCCCCTGCAGCTGTGGCAGTGTATACATCGGCGAGACAGGTCGCACAGTGGTGGAGAGACTTAAAGAACATATCCGCCACTACAAATACAACAACAGCGACAAATCTGCCGTCGTTCGCTATGCTATTGACACCGGGCATGAAATCAAATTTCAAGACACGAGGCTGCTGTGGAGGGAAGACTAGTGGTGGCCTCGACGTGTGAGAGAGGCAGCAGAAATTTTAAAGAATGCCAACAACATCAACGAAGATAGCAGCCTTTTACTCTGCGATGCTTGGCGACTGTTGCTATGTGAACATAAATATAAACAGTATCTCTGAAGAAGGCTGGAGTATAACAGCCGAAAGCTTAGATAAATTATCCAATAAACGACGCGGCATAACCCATAAAGCTATAATTCATGTACAAAGACAGCCGCGGAAGTCTTAAGAATCAAGTTGTTTAGTTGTTTAATATTATTGGGCAATAATTTTTAGTAACAAGTTGTGATAATTTGCAGTAATAATAGTAAATTATTTGTACCAGTTTCGTAGTATACAGGATTTGCATTCATCTTTTAGAATTTTTTATTTATAAAATCCTAGTATAGTATTATGAAATAACGGTTCATTGTAGACTCTATTAAACGAACCATCTGAATGTAGAGATAAATAAATAAATGTTGCGGTCATTCATCATCGTAGCTTGTCCGACAAACTAGTGCACTGGGACGGACACATCTTTCGCCGGTACACTTGTCGCGGAGTGATACCATTTATTTAGCGACTCCCCTCTTAACGCGCGCCATAACATTATGTTAACAACTCCATACATCGGCGGCAGCGCGCCCTATTTGGCAGGTGTGCCAACTGCGGCCGAGTACATTTCCCGGCGGCGCGGGCTCACTTCCCTCTCCTCCCAGGAGCGCTGAAAGCATGCACTAATGGTGTGAAATATGGCAACCGCGCACCTCCCTGGCGCCATCTTGACAGTGACGTACAGCCAGTGTTGGTATCGGGCTCCATTTTTCTCCGCAGTCCCTCTTCGCTCGGTGCGGGCCTTTCGCAATTCCCATTCACCAGCACCTCGCCTTTCCCATACCACTCCTTTTTTTTTTGCCACCCCCTCGTCCTCCTCTTCACCCCTTCCGACGGAGCGCCGGCGAAAAAAAAAATCTAATTAAAATGCTCACTAGGGGGAGGGGCGGTGTTTAAACTATTACGGGCCAAAAATTGTGTGAGCCCAGTCTGTGTACGCATTACAAATACTTGGTCCGGCCGTTTTAATTGTAAACAGTGCTCATCGGGCGCGCGGGTACTGTTTAAAAAGGGGGCGTTTTTGTCGGGAAATGGTCTCCGCGCGGCATGAATAGCTGCCCTTTATGCAAATTTAATGATTCGGACAAACATAAACAAACGTAAATAATTTGGAGCGACAACGGTGGGCCATTGGGCTGCGGGCGGATGCGGGACCGGCGGTCGACGAAATCCTTTTGTGCCGGGCGAGAAAACGCGCGCGCGCAATATGAAACATCGCGGATTTGTAAAATGTGTAATACGAAATTGATACTAAATAGCGGGGGTGATTGTTAAGCTGCGACATTCATTGGGCGTGCGGGCTGCGGTGGCGATACCGAGGCCGGGCGAAATATTGAGTGTGCCCGACCTGGTTGCCTACCTCGCTGTGACAGCTATCGCGTCGCCTGTTTTATTTAGTGCCGCCCACATCGCCCGCTCGCTAAGGTCGTTGTGGTTAACAAACGTTGTACGACCATCGGACGCGTTGTAAAATATTACCCAGCTGCCGCATGGCTATTTTTTTTTAACAGAAAAAAAGTCCCCTGGACGTCAGTTGGTGATAAAAGAAGTAGCTTTATAAATATTAGCCAACAAATACTTGCGATGCGACAAAGACAGGCAGCAGTATAATCCCCTATATCAAAGGTATTTCGTTTATGATTATAGTAACTTCATGAGCGGACAGCTTAAAAAAATCGGCAATGCAGTCATCACAGGTTTTTTTTCCATGTTGTGGAATCTTTTGTTGCATTCTGAACAATAATTGATTAGTATGTTATAGTTAAAAAAATTCTTTTATTAGAGCTGTGGCGTTGCGTAATATAATTTTTGTTTAAAAAAAAATCAAATACCAGTGTTGAGTGGTCATGGACCTCTCATGCAGATTTCTGTTTACTATGCTTCAACGAAAATATCTCAGGCGTATGTCCGTATGGTTTCTTCATGACACCCTCCTCGTCTCATACTTAAAATTTATAAAGCCTACTTAAGAAAATGATTGGAAGAAGCAGTGTATTTAAGGGGTATCTTAGGCGCTTTATACTAGAATCAGCAAAACATCTCCAAATCATAGACAGAGAATGCTCTTTATTTATTTTGGTGGTGTAAATTAACTCTTTGTAATTTTGCGTCTACATTCTTAGTTATTAATCGTTAATCACTACTTCACTGACAATGGTGTATACACAGCCAATGTTTTATTAATACACTTGTTTGTCTTACGAAATGTTATAATTTTAGGCGTTCGATCTTACTAGTAAGATAATCAATTCTAAGTTTCAAACTGAAAGTATAAATTCTCTAAATCAGCCCGAAAATCAACCACAAATAGTTGAGCAGAAACCTATCAATTCAATTTCAGAGAAATTAAATTGGAATATTGGAATGATCAGTTACTAGAAAAGTACAGTTAATATTTTGAAAGTTGCATGTATCTATACGAGGTCTTGGATTCATGTCCTTATGCCTCGTCGACGTCGAGATTATTAGGGCTGAGAAGCAAGCAATCCGGAATTCGCTGGACTGATTTGGGAAAACCATGAAAACTAAAATCAGGATGCTTGGATGGGGATTCGAACCTACGTCCTCCGGAATACGAAGCCAGAGCATTAGCGCTCAGCCACCACACTCGGTAGAGGTCTTAGAAATTTAGGGAAATATTGCACTAGGTTTTTGAACTTCAATGGTATAGGTCATCCAATATTACATATTGAGAAAATTCTGAAACTTAATTTCTCCCAGTAACCAAGAAGCTAATCTGTTCTGACACTTGCGAATTACACCACTGAAAACAATTCGGTATTTCTACCACGAAAGGGAGAATAAAGAAAATATTTCAAACGAAACAAAGTTGAATAAGGGATTTTACTCAACCAACGTCGCGTTATTAGCCAAAAACTCTCTCATCAGCAGTGATGGCTATTTTAAATTCAGCAGAAATAGACTAGCAGAAATTCTTTTAGCAGATAAATGTTTGTCTTCCTAATAGAGTGAAGTGCAAGCTACATTCTGATATAATAATGGATTATTGGTGCAGCGAAAAATTCGAAACTTTCCAGATAGAGCTTGTATTCGTCTGCAATTCTGAACTGAGTGCACACAAGTGAACTGAGAAAGACTGCCAGATATGGCACCTCATGTTGCCATCAGCTGGATATCGCTTGGCGCACTTTCAGTGACCATCCGCTTGAAAACCGCGTTCTGAGCAAAACAACCCGATATTATGCAGCTGTCGACCCACCACTCTCTTCAGATTCTTCTGAATATTTATCGCTCTGGACTAATGCCAAACATTTAGAACCAGCTTATAGCAACCAAAGGCACAACTCCTCATCGACCACTTTCCAGACACATTTCTACGAATTTTACTTTTTTTTTAGCCAAATCGAACAGGTTTATCAGATTACTAGAACGAAAGCATAAATACGAGCTTTGCGACATCTTACAATAAAGAGAAGGTCGGCAGTTGTATCAAAACATATTACAACCAAATAAAAAAATAAAAAAACCATGCGTTTAACCGAGACATTTTTTAATTAAAACGTCTGTTACTACCCTCAGCTATAATAATACGATAGACCTGCTATGTATGCTGATCTTCTGATGAAAAATGTGAAAGTATTGTCTTTGCAGTAGGGTAATGTAGTGTATTATGGTGTACTGACTTAATATCATAAATATAAGTTGGTAATCTGTAATTCTTTAATGTGGCATTGTAGTAAATCAAGAAAACAGAAGCACATAGTGAATTGTAATAATGAAACAAGTCGGCAGACTTTGTGCCGTTTGATGGAATTAAAAAAAAATCGATGACAATTAAACAAACGCTGTACGCACTAAGTAAACCTAATGTTAAGGAAATAAGTAAGCGCCTGAGACGTGTGGGTGGCTGCGTTTAAAATACAAAATAGTTAGAAAAGAAGCCAGCGAATTTTGATTGCATAAATGAGAAACCAATACTGTACTAATTTTTACGTTAAACCAAGTCTCTTTAACTGACAACATACATTCATTTATAAGATAAAGAATACCTGTTATTTATACGTGACATTCGTATGTCTTAGTGGTGAGGGATATTTACTGCAACTTATATTTAATATTGAACCACAAACAACAAATAAATTATCTAGGAGTATATTTTTTTAATCAAACGTTCGCGGAATAACATTAATTGGTTTGATATATACAGCCTGTTGTCCTCAATAACTCAGTAGCTGATAATTATTCTAATTCCCTAACCCTACTTACCTCCTCATATGTCTCTACACTCCTGATAAATGTGTATCAGGAAGTCCCAGCGTAAACATGTAATTTCTTTTATTTTTGGTTTCAAATTAATTGTTTGGATTATATATTGCTTTCACTATCGGTTGCTTCTTTCCTATTGATACCTCTCGGAAAAAAAATCCTTGCTTTTCACCTGTTTTACATCATGTTAAGTTCAATTAAATTATTACAGTCGTGTGGTATGTCCTTTTTACATAAAGTCACCTGCACACTTCCTAATTAACTCTTAAGTATCCTATCTTCCTCATGTTCTTTGAAAATCAGATTCCAAAATAGCTCAACTCCAATCTCACCTAGAACTTCAACTCGTCTATAGGTATTCGCTCTACTCCTTCAGCCTTCCCTTTTTTAAATCTTCGAATCGCCCTAAGAAATTCTTGTCTCCTCCTTTAAAACTATGATTTTCTTTAACACACTCTTCAATCAATCAACAACGTCTCTGTATTCCTGTTACTATAAATACCTTTTTTTTTCGCTGTCCTAAATTTTTGTTGACTGAGCTAAGTCCTAAGATTCTTTCCCAATTGGTTTAGCGATGCTGTAAAATCTTTTGAAACTATCGGCAACTGAAAAATTTTATATTGTTTTTCTGTTTGTCGACTTTGCTGTTGGCACAATATACCTCGCATCTTCATTGCACGTTTATACTCATACCGAACCTTCCGTTATTATACGAGAAAACTGTCATTGTGTTCATATGTTCACGAGCGTGTGGTGATTTCAAGAAGACTCTGCTATTACTGTTAAATTAATCATTAACTTTTCATTTGATGTTGCCTCTTATGTTCTGCGAGCTTGTATCGATTTGTCTTTCTGTTTTCAAAACATAATATTGTACATCATTTCCTGATTTCCTTTTATAAGATCCATTTACCTCTTACTGTCTATCAGCAGTCTACGTTGACTAGCAAGATATTTTCATTTTGATAAGTTTCAATATTTAATACCTACAAACTATGTTTTTTCCATATTAGAAAAAAATGTATCGCAGAATCTATTGTTCCTCTGTTATTCTTCTCACACCTATTGTTGCTCCGTGCTTCTCTTTCAGTGTCAGTCACCATAAACTCTATTCCACCAGTGTTATTTCCAGTACAGTGGATTAAGAGAACACTTATGAAGTTCCTTTTCTCTAGAGAATATAAGATATTTTTTATCTAATTCTGTCCACGTGTTTATTTTTATTTTATTCCATAACAAAATCCATTACTCAAAATACTGTTGTTTATTCTGTTGACTATCAGCGCACGTTTACCAAAAATCTTTGCTCGCTGTGATTTTTATTATATTTCTTGCTTGTATGTTTTCTCCACTGTTTATTTATTGATAACGTTTATCAGCCGTTTAGATTAAATTCCTTCCCCTTATGATTGTCCCACTACCGATTGTATACCTTTCAATTATAGTTCTAATCCTAAAAGATAAATAAGAAATGAAAATTCTCTACAGAAATGTAAAAACTAAAACTGTAGTTCAATTTGCATGTTACAAAGACAAAATACAACATTTGCTTGTAGGGAGGTTCATAAATATAGACGTAATAGTTCTTATATAACTATGAAACATGGCTTGATTTTAAAGTCATTGTTTTATCACTTTTTTCATTGGGACGAATATTTCGCTATCCTCAAAAACGAATTTAAACAGATGGCCGTCCATCTAACAGTTTATGTAATCACAGAGCTTACATGTGCCAAATAAATTTCTTCATTTTTTCCGGATGCCGGGAGGCATTTCTGTTATTTTCTTGTCATAATTCACCCACTGAGTACGTTATCCAAGAACAATTAAGTATGGCTCAGAACCGTTACTCCTGAAAATCTTTTCTCTCTGCTGACGTTATTAATACTGCTAATGAGTAAGTACAACACATTATTATGATTCATTGATGATCGTTCTGAAGGTTGCTTGAATCTTAGTCCTTGCAGTTTTTATTTGGGTTTGGGATGTTGTGACTGCAAGGTTTTTTTGCTTGTTCTTGTTTTGCGCACATTAATATCTTTAGCAGATTGTGTAAATTTATTCTACTGCCACTTGACTCGAAAGATAATGAGTGCAGTGATACTCCTTACCGTTTACAATTACGTCATTACTAAATGTGGGAATGGAGTCGTTACAGATTACGTTTTGAATCCCCTTAATTCTTCTACTGCTAATTATGTACCGGATGGGAGGAAGTGTTCGGAGTAGGCATACTTGAATCAGTTAAACTGTGGTTAGAGATCCATCGTGAGAAAAATTCCTGTATTTTTATTTTAGAATTTTTTTAGAACGTTCAAAATACGTCAGTTTTAGTGTAGCAATAAAAAATATATATAGACCTATTTGTTTAGTTACACAAACCTTCGTTTTTTCTTCCATTTCAAAGTAATCAATAATCATCTTTTTTCCATAAAATATTATGCATAAAATAATTTGTAACTACTTTAACAACTTCATTTTTCTTCGTTGAAGACATACGAATCGTCTACGACAAGATTATTGGATCTGGGAGAGATGGATGGGTGCACGAAAGCGGAAGAGTATCGCTTATGGCTTTTACGAATGAAATTTTGGAAAATCGAAATCCGAATGGCCAACTCGGGAATCGAAAGGCGGTTTCCCTGAATGCCACTCCAAAATCTTACTGCTCATTCAGCAGGATCGTTCTTCGCCATACACAGGTACCAAGGCTCGTTAACAGGACCTGTGATGATGGCCTTTCCAGATAAAATGTGTACTGAAGCATGTAGGAACAGCCAAAATATTCCTCACGAGAGTATTCTCTTCACTCGGCTGCTAAAGATTTCTTTGTAATATGGTTAAATTGTTTGACGCTAAGTGAACAACATGTAGAAAGTGGGTAGGACAAAAGTTTTGGGATCAATATTTTCTGACCTGTTGAATTACCCAAAATACAGAAACTGTATCTACAAAAAAAAATCTGTGAGTGAATTTTTGGAACTATGAAATGTAAATCGATATAATAGGTACTAAATAAATATTAAAGAACTTCTGCCAGTTTTTCTTACTTCAATTCGTTTTACTCTAAGTGGTTTTACAGGTGTCTGATTTTTGTGATTTATTAGATAGAATCTCCACGTTTTACTTCACCCAGTTATATTTTAAGGGAAGCAAAATGCGACGAAACCATTCTGAATTATTTTTATGACATTTACTCTACAATTATAATGTTTCTAAACCTAAAATACTAGTAAATCATTATAGTTTTCTGTAGGTCTACCATTACTGTGCACATGCTATTATGTTTAATTTTGTATGTGATACAATTACCCACGAAACTAATTACTTTTTCCAAATTACAGTGTGCTGTTGTAGTGTTAAAGTTCACCCAGTATAGCTCTGGTTATTACATAGTCGCTGATACCATGTTGTCCCTGTTTTCAGTTGACTTTTCTGAATTATATGCACGACCACTAGGAAGTCCACAAATTAAACCTCTCACAAACTTAACAGTAAAGTATAGATTAATGGAAATATTTCACAGTTCAGTTTCTACCAAACATCTCTGTTTTAGCTGCTACCCCGTTGTTAAGTCTTAACAAAGAATTTATTTTTGTTAAGACAATGTTAAATTAATTCGAGAGATAATAGTGCAATGTTATCGTTTAAACTGTCTTTGAAATTTGTACTAAAATATAACCTTCCATATTAATGCCAGGTATTAGTTATTCTGTACCTTTCCAGTTTTTAAAACCGATTACAAGTGTTTTGGAAATCGTTCACAAAGCTGAAAACGCACCCAGCGAAGACAGGATTAACATTCTGAAAAGTGAAAGTATTGGTATTTGGCTACTCGGCATTAAAAAAAATTATTGATACATACATGCCCACAGTTTCATTCAAAATATTTCGGATGAGTTTACAATTCTTTAGAAGTTACGTACTGACTATTGCTCGACTAGTTCCAGAAAAAGCAGCGAAGAATCGCGTATCATCTATATTTTTCGAAGACATACGCGACTCCAAAGATACTGTTTAAATGTATTCACAAACTCCAGCGATTACATTCGATACTGCTTCCAAAGACAATACTGCCATACACTCCCACAGTTCACGTAAAACTGTTCACTCAAAACAGTCCATAAACTGTGTCAAATGAGTCTCTGCCGCTCGCTATATATAGTTTCATCGAAAGTTCTAGAACATTACAAAGGCTTCCGATAGATATTTCTCAAACAATACTTGAACAATTAAAAACATATTAAAAACAATAAAAATCAATACGTAATCATTTAAAAACCTTTACGAAATGCTCAGAAATGAAAATTAAAGATACTTAAACACAAAATTATCCACATGAATCATTTTAAACAACTGTAGTGAATCATCCTTTAAACATCGTAGGTCATCTTAATACTTTGAATTACAAACATTTAAACAATTCTATTGCATAGTTTTGTCCTTAAACATATTAAACAGTATCTACATAATTTCTTTTTATAAACCAAAATCCATTTACACCGTTTTACAATAAATTGCAAGACAAACATACAAAAATCATATTCAATCAAACTCTAGCTTGCTACAAATTGTAACAGCCCTCATACCTGAACTTTAAATAGAATTGTATTTAATGAAGTATTTGTAGTGAGCTAAAGTTTGCTCGAATATGATCTGATATGTTTGTTTTGCAATTTCTTATAAATCAGTGTATATAAACATTGTTTTATGAAAAGAAATTATTTAAAGGCCATTTAATATGTTTAAGAACAGAATTGTACAAGAAAATTGCTTGAATGTGTGTAATTCGAAGTATTAATGTAGGTTACGATGTCTACAGGACAATTTTCTACAGTTTAAAATGATTTCTGTAAATAATTTTGTGTTTAAGTATCTTTAATTTCCATTTCTGACCATTTTATAATGATGTTAAGTGATTATGTATTAATTCTGACTGTTTTTAATATGTTTAATTGTTTGAGTAATTGTAAATGTTCGAGAAATATCTCGCGGAAGCTTTTGAAGAATTGCAGAAATTTCGATAGAGTCTATATAAAGAAACCAGCAGAAGGACAAAGTTAGTTCACAGTTAGTTTTATACAGATTCACTTTGGAACTGCCAAAGATTGCATCAGTAGTATCTCTGGATTGTATCTTTGCATGTAAACAATATCGCTGACGTTGTTATAAAAATAAACAAAAATCTTAAACTGAACCTTATGGTGGACTACTTAATTAATTAATATAAAATTTAACCACCGAAGAACCTGACTAAATGCTTCATAAAATACTATTCCATTTAAATTTTAGGCTTGAGGGCTGTTACAATATGGTACCAACATCACTTGAATCTAAGTTCTATTAAGTGTTTTGAGTGTAAAGTTTCTGAGGCGAAGTAGAAATAAAAAATTTCCATCCCGAAATTTAATGTTTCATCGAGTTTTTCTTCAGTATATCTGGCAATGGTGTTCTTTATTTTCGTAGCCACCGTATTTGAGTGGGAATTAAAGCGTGTGTTTCTTTCAAGTTGATTTTTTTCCCTGTTATGCCATATTGAGCGGCGCGGGACGTCTTGTGTCTGGCCTGCACAGTATCGGCTGTCCGCCGCCAGTAATGGCAAATATTCGGAGGTGCGGCGGTCGCCTCCGGGGTGCGCATTTGCGGCGGAATTACCAGCATTCCAGGCGGCGGCGCCGGGCCGGCTGGTATGTTGTGATATCGCCGCACCGCGCCGCGCCTCGCCTCGCCGCTCCACCTCTCTCCCTCTTTTCAATTAGAGTGACGAACAGCGAGGCGCAACATTCATCCAGGGCTCCTTACTCGGATGGATATTGAAGTTCCGGAACACCGAATTCCGGGGATTTCATGGCAGTGTTGCGTGGTGGCACGGCAGAGTGGGAGGGTCGGGGGTGGAGGCGGAGGGTTGCTAGGCGGCGGAGGCGGCGGGGGTGGATTGTCGGGGGCCCTGGTGGCTTAGGTGAGGGGTGGGTGGGGAGGCACGCGGCGGCAGCCCGGCGGAATGCCGCGCGGTGGCCGGCTCGTGTGTGTGTGTGTGTTTGTGCGTGCGCGGGGGGTGGGGGTGGGGGTGGGGTGGCGTGGGTGGCCGGCCATGTGGTCTCGGTGTTATTGATTGGACGGCTGCCGGCCGCACACCAGCGCTACTGCCTCTGTCTGGTCGCCACACACACACACACACACACACACACACACACACACACACACACACAGCGCACGCACTTTGCGGGGGCTCTCTCCGCTCTCCTCCTTCCCACGGCCAGGTCCAACTCGTTCCCACCCCCTCATCTCACACACACACACACAGAGTGAGTGGCTTTGTCGGAGACGAAAAAAGGAGGTGGATGGAGACAAAACGGGTGAAGGAGGAGAGTTGGAGTGAGGGACAGAGAGAAGCGGAGAGGAGAAAATAGAGAGAGACGGAGGGAGGAGAAAGCTCTTTAAAAATACAATATCCCGTCGTGCCGGTGCGGCGTGGTCGGTGGTCGTGCGGGCCGGCCGGCGTGCTGGAGATATGAAGCCGCCTGCACAGTGGCGAGGAGTTAAGGTGCACGCCGACCCCGCTCCAGTCCGCCCCCGAGCCACTAAAATAGCCAGCGACACGGCCTTTTACTCCGGAGCCCGTAGGTAGGGGCCGAGAAGTTCGCTGCTCCGGGGGTGAGCGAGGAACGAGGCTTTCGGCGACTATCTCGCTGCATCGAATTGATGCCCACCTGCTACGTAGCCTGTGGGAAAGGTGGACAGAGGCATGAAAATTAAAAGCACATGATCATCGCTCACAAACGGAAGGTACTAACAAATTTTCACTGTCTTCTGTTCCAAACTAGTACTGGTCTGTGCTTTTCATAAGCCTACAGGCGACCGGTTTATATATGTTATGCTCAAAGACAGAAAACGCTCAGTGAGTGAAGACAACGACCACAACGCGTTATTCGCGTTATGAAACACAAAAAAATGCCACCACGTGAAATTCCAGGTCACATTCTCATTCTCCACAAATGATGACTGACCTGTTTTGTTAAGAGCCTTCTAACGCGACGAGTAAGCAGAATCATATACATACTAAATGTACCGTGGACCGATTCTTAGTGAACGCAAAGAGTCAGATAATTATAAGCCACAACATTGTGGTGGTATTTTATCCTTTTTTTTTCGCTCAATGTGCGTTTTCAGGCTTTGAGTGTAACATATGTACAAAGCACAACTACTTACCGCACTCTGGTGCAAGTACACATTGTATCGACGTTCCTAAAATTTGCGTTATTAATAATTGCTTACTAAAAAAGTATAAGTCGCTGGGTGATCTGGACAGGATATCTAGTACAGTTGCAGGGTGATCTGGACAGGATATCTAGTGGGGTTGGTAAACATGGAAGATAAATGCAAAGAAGAGTCATCTCATTAGAAACACAAATAAAAAACAAAAGGTTAATTATGAATATAAGGTGGGGAAAGAATTGCTTGCTGAAGACTTGAAATGTAAATATCATGGCATTACTTTTGATAACAAGCTTAACTGGGCTGGATACATTGGACAGGTGGTAGGAAAAGTTTTCAAAGTTCTGCACTTGTTTGAGAGAGTGATGTACGGGAGAAGTAAAGGAATTGGGTTACAAAACTTTGGTGAGACCATAGCTCGAATATGGTAGTGTAGTATGGGACCCTCATTTTACGTATCAAATACAGGAGTTGGAGAGGGTGCAAAAAAGGGCTGCTAGATTTGTTTCTGGAAATTATCGCAGAATGCAATCAGTGACGAATATGATAAAGGAGCTGGAATGGGATTCATTGCAAGACAGGAGGAGGATGAGGAGGGTCATGGGAGTGTACAGGGCATATACTGGTGATGAGGCATGGAAAGATATTGCAATAGGTATGAAACGTATTGCTTGGAAGGGAAAAGATGACCATGACCACAAGCTGGCACTCGATTTCAGGCACAAGGGTGTGGCAAGATTCTCTTTTTTAGGTAAGGGTGTCAGGGATTGGAATGAGTTACCAAGAGAAATGATGAATAATTTACCGAAAACTTTCAAAGAATTTAAAGATAAAATTTGTAGAGCGCAAATGTTGGTGTGTGCAGGATAGGGGGAAGATGGGTGTGTAGGAAAATTGCCGCCGGAGCCTGTGCTCCATTGCAATTTAATTAAATTAAAATAGATCTCTTTTGTTCCTCGAGTATATCGTAACTATAGCACAATAGTTCTAGTAACAATTTTTTTTGAAAAGAAACCAGAATTAAACAGTTCTCATCTGATTGAATCTTTTACCGGGACGAACGGTCGGTAGAAATTTTAATCATGCAACCATTTTTGAACTTAGTGAAATACGAGTGATTTCAAAAGTTTTGAAAATTGAAGGCGAATTTACTCTATCGATGCAGCTTTGATCTAAAACCAAAAATGTTTATTCAATATAACCACTTCAACAGGATGCTACACAAGTTCCATCCTTGAGAGAAATGACGGAAGAAAATGTGTTGTTGAGGTACATCATTTCTCGTGATGTTGACATTTGTAATAACATGCCACTCGCTGCCTTAAAAGTGAAATACGACTAGTTTCCTGAAGCAAAAAAGTCAGTTTATTCAGTTAGTTCTTATTTCATGCCATAAATTTATAAGCTCTTTCGGTTTAGTTTTACTTTCCGCAGAGGTTTCTGGAAGGATTTGTAGATACTCTAATGCCCCTACTAACGTAATATCTGCCATTCTAGTAATCAAAACTTTAATCATTTCTTGGGATCTGGTTAGATCAGAACATATAACATAAAAAAATATGAAGAAAATTCAGTTTGTCATTTACAGAAAAGTTGAAAAGTGAATTTCTGTTGAAAATTATCTCAAACATTGTCACTGCAACGTTCATTCGAATAAAACATTTTCTTGTACTGTTTGTAGTTCAAGGAAATTTATTTAATGAACGATTTATTGTTCCTCCTTAATTAAAAAAGTTCGTAAGCAATTTCCAGCACATCTCCGTAACTACTAATAGATATTTTGATAATATCTGTGCGTAAGTTCTTCACTAAAACGGATTCAATGTGTAGGAAAAGGAGGGAATGGGGGAGTTTTCTAACGCTAATATGTAGAACAAATTCACATGTGCAAAAAAAAAAAAAGAAAAAAAAGAAAATCATCCCGTGACATCTAATGTCCATATTTAGTAATGAATTGTAGTACGCATAATGTCCACCCCACATGAATGTTATTAATATTAAAATTTAGAAATTATTTTTGATATAATTGGTCTACGTGAAGAAGATGAAAGCGGGATATTTGTATAGGTCCAAATGTACTCATCTTTCTTTCTCGTAGAGTGCTGGAGTTCACACAGTAATTTCGCAGCTTTGCTAAGTCCGTTGGGGAGTGACAGATATGCTTCGTAAATTTATTAGTTATAGTTGTTTCAGCAGCTTTTAAAATAAAATGCAACAAAATACTTGGCACAAATACTCAGTTTCAGGTCACACTATAAAAATGTTAGTAATTGTGCCGAAATATGCGCTTCCTACTTATGTTGGACTGTCGGATATAGACATAGATCAAGGCGTGGGTGTGAATATATGTGGAAGGTCCACATTCGGCTTGGAAATCAGGACAGTAATTTGATGTTACTTGACCAAATAGCAACGACTGTTATTGTTATACACATGAAAGAACTTTGTTGCTTTCGGCTATCGGTCAAGTTAGTAAAATTTTATTGATTCCGTCTCTCCCTTAAATTTAAACTGAGTTACTCCTTTCACAATATATTTCCACCCGGTCAACAATTATGTCCGCACAAAGCTTACATAACAGTTTTGTAACGAATTAATAACTTTTTTCAGAAAAAATGCAAAACCTCACAATGATATGTGTATGTAAGAAATGAATTCCGTTTCATAGAGTTATTTCTTGGTGATTTTGATCAGTATTTTGTTCCTTTTGAAACTTTATAAAATGTTCATCAACCATTTTTTTTTATATACATATACAGGGCGTTCGCCGGGAAACGCAACCCACTGTTAGCGCTACAAGGAAGAAACTGCTCCCGGCGAGCGAGCGCTCAGTTTCCGGCATTGTTCGACCGTCGGCCGCGGACTATTTCATAATAATTACGCTTCATAAACTTCATAAACTTGTGTGCTAAGCATTTAAATGTGACGTAATTCATTAGCTAACCTTATAAAAGATGCTGGAAGTGTTGACACTCTTGTGTAATGCACATTTCACATCTTCTGAACATATTTCGAGACACACGCTGCCCTAACTGACTTAATGATTTTTTGGGTGACTGTTCTAGTCGAAAAGCGATATCGTTAATTTTCTCCTCTGTGAGAATACGGTTGACCGACAGTCTCTTTTTGTTAAAAAATGAACCCGTTTCTCTTACTTTTTTAACCAGACGCAGAATTGTTGATTTAGCTGGCAGTAAAGCGCCAGGAAATTCGCGACGAAATTTACTGCGACACTTTTTAAACGACTTCTTCTTCACATATGTATCGTAGAGAAATATTCTTTGTTGCAAACTGTAACGTACCATAATTTTACTCACACTCAAACACGGTACAGATTAATAAGAGTATGAAGCCCCAAACCAGCCAAACCGCAAAGAAACGTTTATTCACAACACTGATTAATAAGAGACTGAAGTCACAAACTATCTACAATGCAAAGAAACCGTTCTTAACAATGTAAGGGTCACTGCAATGCACTGTTGGGGCAGCGGAGGTGTTAAACAGTGCGGTGATTCACGGTGCCGGTTGGCGGAAACTGCTGGCACCACTGACCGAGCAAGTTGCCGACGGCAACAGACTGGGAGGGTAGCGTTTTCCGGCGAACGCCCTGTATAATTTATCTTACAGTTCAAGCAATGTTATAAACACAAGTTCAGAAATTTAACTTGTTATAAGATTAAGGCGATTTCACATTCGATTAAGTACCACAGTATTACACTTTTTAAGAAGACCGAAAGCTATATTAGTGTGTTACAAATAATGTAAACGTTTTACACAGCTTTTTCAAACAACCTGAATTAAACGAACAATTATTCATTTTAATTTGAATAAAGAGAAATTGGTAATGAAAATTCGGAAATGTACTCTATTATCTAACCTTAACTGAGTTTTACGTTACATCGTACATACATAGTTTTATTACGTTTGGTAAAATATTGATTTTCCTACATATCTTTAATATCAGTTGCTCTAGCTTATAGAACATAAGTAAATGAATTATTACCCCCTAAACTGTTATTAAGTCTAAGTAACCATGAAACGAGGATAGAGCATACTGACAGGTTTCTAACAAAATAAAAGTGCTAAAATCGTGTTATCGAACTAATTTTTAATCTCGGGGAATCTTGAAAAAATGTAAAAAGTTTTATTTACCTTTGCTGCTTAGTTTAACATATGTATCAAAAACTGAAGAATTAAATGATTAAAGTAGCATAAAACTACGTGAAAATAGTCGTTCCAAAAGTAGATCGAACATCCGTTATATGAAAAGTTAACGTGAACATCAATATTATAAAAGTGAAATTGTGCTTATACTTTTGACACACACTCTAAAATTGTTTACGTCTCCGAGTAAATAGTCAATTCAAACTCGCAGAAAAGCAACTGCTTCTCATACTATAACCATTACAATTGACGCAGAGCTATGATGCATTTAATCTAATGAAAACCGAATATACACTACTGATATTGTTTTATCAGTATTAACATAGAAACACGGTCTCTCAGAGAGAGACAAATACACATATATAGCGAAAACCGTTTCAGTAACTGCATCTCGAATGTTTTCGAAGATAATAAGTAAAGCAATATGCATTAAATAGACTGATATTACTGTCGTCAGCTTTTATCCTTATAAAAATACCAACAAATCTTTGACCAATGAGAAGCCCTTTTGGTCTATTTCGTTGTAATTGCAGACATCCATTATTGTAAATGGTGTCCTGAGCAATGTAGACACAGGAACAACGCCGTACGTTGTGACTAGGGATGCAAGTTCTTATCAATATTGATAAATATATCGATATTTATATCGACGATAGTATCGACCGCTTCAAGCCTATGATATCGATATTTTCCGATATCTGTATAAATTATATTAAAAATTAGGAATAATTATGTAAATAAAAATCAATTAATAAATTTGAGGTAGTTTATTAAAAAAATTAGGTCTGCAAATATTCAACATCAAAAGATCGTAAAAACAGTAGTTTGCTTAATCTTTTCACATGGAGGCTGTTCCTAATTTGAGTTATAACGTCTTTGCGGAGAGGCTACTTCGAGTAAATGATTAATTACAATTTTGAACATATCTTATTCCAACTCGTATATCAATCATGATTGATTTTAATTCATTTTGCATCAAAAAAATTTATCGCAATCTCCAAGTAACCAAGTTTTATCTAGACCGGGGATATATTAGTAATAATAGAAACATGCTCCACACCTTTCAACTACTGCTTCATACTTTTTAAATGATTTCAAATTTTTATCAATTTTTGTTTTGATAGTTTCACGGGAAGAGACTTTTTATAGTGGTTCTAAGTTCTTCATTAAATACTTAAAAACCTATGCCTTCATCTGCATTAAAAGATCTATTATCAACACACCAAGCAATCAGGATTATAATATTTCAACACGTCCTAGAGAGGAACAAGAACCAACAAAAACAAGCACAACGCTATAGATTAAATAATGAAACGATGAACGAAAATCAATGAGGAACGAATATCGCGCACGAAACGGAGTAGAACTAAAGACTAGGAAAGGACGTTATTTATTTTGTTATCGTGCTAAATCAGTATTTAGAATATTTAAGAGTGGAGGCACAATCATGTTTGGTCACTGCCACATATACATTTATTAGCAGGATTTTTTAGAGCTAAGGGGTTTGTAGTTTTCGATATTCCATTATATCATATCGGTATTATTGTATCGACCATGTAAAAATATCAATATAAATATCGATTTCATTGTATCATATCGATATTATCGTATCGATTATGTAAAAATATCGATATTCTTGGTTGACCGATGTATCGTCACAACCCTACTTGTGACAGACACCGCGCGTTGCGGGTTGCCAGTGGACGCCTGGCTGCGCGCACAGTAGTTTGGGGCTGCCGAGGTGCCGGGCGGTGCGGCGCCCGCTGTCCGCATTGGCATGCAGATGGCGCACGTTGCGTTTATCGCCGGCCATCGCGCATTACACGCAGTTTTATCCGGCTGAGCTGGCACCCGCTAACGGCCCCACTGGAAACGATTGCTCCTGTTTACAGATAATGGCAATCATGGCCATTGCCAATCAATTGAAAATAAAAGCGCTCGATGGATGTACTGCGAAATAATACTTCTGAAAAAAAAGGAGCGATGTAGGGGCAGAACATCAGCATGTGCTGCTACTGCTGCGGCGGACGTCCGGACGCCTGCGTGCGCTGAAAATGCCGGAAGCAATCAGGTCCGAACCGTGTTAACTTTTGCGGGTAATCGAACCACACAAACACTCAGCAGTGACGAGAAGATGGCATCGATAGAACCCTGTTGTGTAATTGCAACAATACGTGCATTAAGGTTGCGTTAGATAAGGAGGTAAATGACTTCCTTTCTCGTTGTTTCGTATAGTTTTGCATCACTGTGTTGCTTCTTCCTCTCCTTCATCCACAGGGCACCTGCCTCCTTTATTGATGATTGGTCTTTTAGCTCACTCAAGCAAATTGTGAATTTTAGTTACCCCACGTAAGTTTTCAAATTTCAATTTGTGACACATCCAACTTGGCCCAACATGCATAGTTAAGTGCTCTACTTTCCTTAAGAGCCGAATCGCGGTGTTCAAAATATATACACATCTTCCTTGGATGGTTTGGAAGTGCTTAGGCCATGGTGCAACTAAAGATTGTACTTTCCTTTGCCGTATGTGAATGCTCAGAAATGTAACGCATGGATTTTTTTAAGCACTATATCTGGTTTCTGTTGCCTCTAAGCTTGTGAGTTGGTAGAATGAACACTAAATGTTAATTCGCAAAGTGGATAAATGATTATAATTGCTGAATACGTATTGGTTGAAGTGTACATTTTGCCTCAGGTATGGGTGGTTTTAATTGGTTTTTGCGGCTTTTATAGAAGCATATTAATGTTGAGGAGGAAACAATTATTCCTACAAAAGAAATTCGTATATTGATTCTATAACAATACATAGGGTCGTTGTGTGGTCGAGAATTAGAAATATGACGGAAATCAAACCAGTGCTTAATATCACATAATAATTCCTGGTTTTCTCAGCTACATTATTTCTTACGTAACTTCCCTCACGTTGCGTATAAACGACATAATACATCACTGTAGTAGACTTACAGTAAATTAACAGCTGGTAATAGTCCAATAATGAGTAGCGTGAGTTCATTTCAAAACCTGTATATTCGTTAGTTGAAATTGACTTAAACGAGAACTGTACAGTTTAGAACCAGAAATTACAGGCTGCTATCTCGTTGAAAAATTTAAAGCACAAGCCATAATCAAAATTAATTAACTGAGTCTTCATGACAAATGCCACATGTATTTTTCTTCGATAAGACTGAAGTAGAAATTATTTTTTACCCTGTAAAAATTTAAAATAGTTTACGAATATCTATAAAATTAGATATTTTAATCACTTGATACGAGCATTTATATGCCTGTTGTTGACGATGGGTGGTAAATTTGTTACGAATTTCTGTAAGCTGTAGTATAAATTTGTAAACATGTATTCGAATAGGGGCAAGTATTGACACAGAGGTTGCCAGGTGAGTAGGTTGTGTTACCATTAGTGTATTAGCTATGACCGGAGTGATAATTATTTCTTTGCCATAATATTTCGTGGGAATTCAGTTTTTCTTAGCTGTGTGTGGTATGGAAAAGTAAGATAACATTTTGGTCGCATGAGTGGCTCAGAATTATAATATTGCCTGCATGATATTAGTTTTTACGAACAAAACGTCTTTTTAGTCTGTTCCGATATTTACCTGGAATATTACTGGCTCGAGAAGCACAAAGTGTTCTTATATTTGTAAGAAAAACCATGACTGACATTCATTGGATGTATTGGTTCTTTCTGTGTGATGGTGTGATAACTGTTTCCTTTATTTAAACTAATTCTGATAATTATGGATGAACATTCTCTTAAAACAGCATGGAAAAGTGGTGAGATTCAAGACCATCTTAAATTTTATCGCTATATCTAGGGTTTTATCGGACGACTCGCGAATAGTACTAAAGCAACACGACAATACAGTAAGATCAAGAACCAGAAGCAAGGATTCTACGCTATTTTTTTCGTAATATGCGAAATGTGTTTTTGATCGCATGTAAGGCCATGTGGATATGATGTGTGTTATTATGCATTGGAATTGTTAATTCTTACGTATATAAATGGATGACAGAAGGGAGTTGGTGTAATATGGTGTTAATATTCGTACATACATGCCTTCTTCTTCTGCAAGACACCAGTGAGACACCATGCGACAGACAAATTACTGTTACCAGTTCTGTGTCCGCTCATACGATAAGCACAGAATCTGGTGATTTGCAGTTGTGCACCACAATAATTCTTAATTTATATCACTGGGGTCATTCAAGCAAAATTTGGTAAATCGAGTAAATGGTGAAGCTCGTCGAGTTAAACAGCTCCTTTGTGATTCGAGACCAGTAAGATTAGTAGAAATTTGGAATAAAATTATATGATTCTAGTCTTCAGACCCAGTTTTTGTTATGGCCTCCCTTTTGAAGGAACCATCCCAAAATCTAGATGTATGGCCGGACGTTGATCCAGTGTCCACATGTTGCAACATGATCACTGATCAAGATTTAATCATCTTTGTTTCTGCTTTAGCTACATTCAGTTGTGCGAGGGCGTCTCATGGTTCAATCAGTATAATAACTGACTGGAAGCTACTTCTAGATTTGAATTCTGTGTAAAACCATTTTATTTATCCAAAGTTTACAATCATGAAAGGCACCCCTACTTCAGATGAGTGGTATCTTATAGTTCAGTCACATAGCTTTATGTCCCTGGGACCGACAAAAGTACATTCCCATAGACCACCAGTGATAAATGGATGTCGAGATCTTGTTTCATCATTCTCAGATCTGGATGCAAATGAATGAAATTGAATAGTAACGCAAAATTTTTATTTTTATTTTCCGCGATTTTAGATTTCTAGAATAATTTTGATTTGCTGTGTTTTTTCTTGAATAACGTTTTACAAACACGTTACATCTTCGATCTGATCAAAAATTAATACCAAATTACTTTATTAGTAGTATAATTATATATTTTGTTTGCTGCTACTTTAAAATTATTTACCTACCTTGATACGATTTCGACAGAACAATTATTCTTTCTTATATACTGGTGTTGTAACCCATAGGCACTTGTCACAAACTGTTTTGTTTAGAAATTCGATACATTTAAAAATTAACTGATAATCGATAAAATTTAAAAAAAAACAGTCTAATTATCTGTGGAAACAAGGCAATTTCTCTTGGGTAATTGTTATTTTCAGTATCACACACGTTTGTACCAGTCGATATGTCGATGTTATTGCGTCAAGATGTCATAATAATTTCATTATAATTACGTTCTAAATTTTGTAGCAAGTACAGTAGCAGCAAAACTCAACACAAAAATAGCGATAGTAAACTCTGCTCATAAATCCTTCTATTTAGCGTGATCTGACTTAGGCACTTTAACTTTGACAACATCTGATAAAGTTTGACGACTCTATGCAAGTGTTGCCGATGCAGGCGCTCCATTTGCAGTCTCCATCTCTCAGCGATGAGTGACGGTTTCATTTTCACGATAACTGGGTGGAGACTTCTCGCTGCGGTCTGGCTGGGATTGCCCGGGGACTCTGGGCCAAATATTAAAAACACAGGCGACCCTCTCGCCCCGCTCAAGATTAATAGGCTGGAAAATGCTCACGGAGAGACTGTCGTGGCCTCGCCGCCACAGGGGTACTTTACCAGGTTTAGGGATAGCCGGAGAAGTTCCGCGCGCGAAATAAAGAAAAAAATATGACTTTCCAACTTCTTAACCATTCGAGTTCCATTCACATTTTACATTAATTAAAAGGAAAATTGTGAAAGTTCGTTGATTCCGATAGCTCCTGTCACGGAATCTACATCTACATATATACTCTGCAATTCACAAAATTGTGGGTGGCAGAGGGTGCTCAGCACCAAAGCTAATCTCTTTGCTGTGCATTCCAATCCCTAATGGTACGAGGAAAAAAAGTATTCACTTAAGAATCAGTGCGGCACCTTATTTCTCTAATTTTATCTTTCCTGTCCTTCCGACTCAAATTGGTTGGTGGAAGAAGTATTTCACTACACTCGAAAGTGAAAGTGGGAGTACGCACGTTTACCAATATGTTTAAACGAAACGTGTGTCGTCTATCTACCAGAGACTCCCAGACTAGTCTACTAATCAGTTCTGTGACGCTTTCATAAGGACTGTAGCAAGCGGTCACGAATCGAGCGGCTCTTCTCTGTACTTTCTCTATACTTTCGATCAACCCCTTACGAAACGGGTCCCAAATGGCACAACAATAATCCAAATGTGGACGAACAAGAGATTTGTACGCTATCTCCTTTGTTTGTTCATTACAATTTTTCAAGATTCGACTTATGAATCGAAGCCTAGAATTTGCTCTACCTACTAACGAATTAATGTGTATGTCCCTTTTCATGTTCCTTTGTACTGTTACTCCCAAATATTTCATAGAATCGACCATATCAATAACTGTATTGTTTAACTCGTATTTCTGAACAATTTGATTCTTTTTGTTAGTTATGCTCATTGTCTTGCACTTTTTACAATTCAGAGTAAGTTGCCACTCAGCTCACCAAGCCAAAATAACATCCAGATCACGCTGAATTTCTAAGCAATCGGCCAAATTTCTTATTTCCCTATAAATAACCGCATCATCAGCAAACAATCTAAAAATGCTTTTCACTTTGTCTCCGAGATCGTCTAAAAAAAATAAAGAAAAGAAGTGGTCCCATAACACTTCCTTGAGCTACACCCGATGTAGCATCTAGATTAGAAGAACTTACTCCTTCAACGACGACATACTGCGACCGACCAGTTAGAAAATCCTTTATCCATTCACAAAGCTGATCCGATATACCGTACGCTCGACGCTTCGCTAAAAGGCGGTTGTGTGGCACAGAGTCAAAGGCATTCTAGAAATCTAAAAAAATTGCATCTACTTGTGACCTGCATCAATAACTTTCATTATGTCGTGTGTAAATAGGGCCAGCTGTGTTTCACATGATCTTTTCTTCCGAAATCCGTGTTGATTTGTTGTAAGCAAATTATTTTCATTTAAAAAATTAATGATGTTCGAGCATATAATATGCTCCATAACTCTACTACAAACAGATGTTATAGATATGGGACGATAGTTGCCAGGATCACTTCGATCACCTTTCTTGAAAATCGGAGTTACTTGCTCGATTTTCCAATCTGAAGGTACTTTTCGCTCTTCTAATGATTTACTGAATATATCAGACAGAAATGGCCCGATTTCTGCCTCATACTCTGAAAATACTCGTACTGGAATTCCATCCGGGCCCGGTGCTTTCCGCCACTTCAGGAGTTTTAATTGCTTAATGATACCTGCAGTATCTATTGGTAATGATTCTATCCCTAACTCGCCAAGGCGTGGGAAAACGGGAATACTATCCTTATTTTCATTTGTAAATGAATTTTTGAATACAGTATTTAGTTGGTTAGCTTTATCGCAGCTTTCATTAAACTCGGAACCTTCACGAATTAGTGCTGGAATATTGCTGTTGGTACAATTAACTTTGCGTAAATACGACCAAAATATCTTTATGAAATGAAAATCGTCGAAGGCCTCGCGCATTACATTCTTAATACGTCCTCTTAACTCAGCTAAGGTTTCTAAATCGCTGCGACACCCCTTCCGTCTTGAGCGTGGGTGTATTTTCCTTTGTTTTTAGAGAAACCTTTTGACTTCGCATGTGTACCACGGTGGATCATTCTCCCCCTTTATTGTCCGCTTCGGTATAAGTATTTCCATACCTAACCTGACTAAATGTATAAATAGATGCCACATCTCTTCAACGGTGTCCTTTGTTAACTTGAAGTTATGGTAATTATTCCTCAGGTAGGTTCTAAAACACTCCTTTGAGGCCTTGCTGAATCTGTATACAATCCGCCCTTCTTTCCTTTTTCGCTTGGTTATTAATTTGATAGTCGCAATTACCGCTTTGAGATCGCTTTCTCCTGTGGTCTTTGAAATGTCGGTGAATAATTCAGGCCTGTTGGTAACCAGCAAATCTAAAATGTTTTCGCTACCGTTATGACACCGCGTTATCCATGTGGAACTACAACTCTCTGAGGATGACTATTGTATATCTCAAAGGTTATTACTTTCTTTGGCCGCTGTGGAAAATTCTAGACGTACGAGGAATCTGAGGAAAGTAATGAGACTCATTTTTTAGTTACCACAGTTTTTATTTTATTCAAACAACGATATCATCCCAATAAAAGTAGTTTCCTTAGGCAGCTACACACCGGCGGAGTCGTTGATTCCACTATTGTTAGTAACGCTGGAAGTCTTAAACTGGTAGAGCTGTTAATTGGTCGGTCACAGTCTTTTCAATGTTTTCGAGAGTTCCAAAATGACGCCCTTTTAAGACAGGTTTCAAATGTGGCAAAAGAAAAAAGTCACAAGATCATAAGGTTAATAGGGAGGTTGGGGAACAACAGGAATGCGTTTTGAAGTCAAATTCTTCGATTGTCCGTCTGTTCAGTTGTGAGGTTTCTTGGCACTATTTTGGCACAAACCTAGCGCATGTCCAAATCGTCTGTCAAAATTTCATGTACGGTGAAAGTGTTTAAATTTAACTGCTCACGCATCATCCGTGTTGTTAAACGATGGTCTGATCTCACAAGAGCCCTCCCGCGCTCAACGTTTTCGTCAGTTTTTGAAGTTGAAGTTGGCCCTGAGCGAGGTTGACCTTCAACGTGATTTTGGTGTTCAAAAAATGATTTGTGCCAGCGGAAAACTTGAGTTTTTGATAAGCAATGTTCTGCATAGGCCTGATTCAATTTTAGAAAGGTTACACTCGCGGATTCCCCAAGTTTATCAGAAAATTGATTGCACAACGTTACTCTAAATTTTCGTAACACACAACAAAAACACAACTTCACTAATTGTGTTGTCAAAAATAACGTGTAGGCTGAACGGAGTTGAAACTCGGACTGAGCATGTCGCAGGGATGAAAAAACCGGTCTAGCACTGAGCGGTAGACATAGCGTTGCCACATCACTCGCAGTGTTACCAATCTAATTACTTTGTCACACACTTCGTAAAAGCGCGTGGAGGCTAACGTAAGCCATTTAAAAGACCAATATCACCTTGCATGTTAAACAGAAACCACAGTGGACTGGTAACGTACAACGGTCGCAGTTACAATTCCTAGACAATGCGTACCGGTTGTCGTGGTTGCTGTTTTTAGGCGATTTTCCGCAATCATGTAGGTGAATACTCCGACACCTCACAGGTAACAAATTTCTTAAACAAAAATATGTATACTCTCATCTTGCAGAATACAGGTTACACGGCAAAAAAAAAAAAAAAAAAAACAAACAAACAAAAAAAAAACGTCGATGAAGTCCGTTGAGGCTTTTCCGTGTTCCTTCCGTATTGTGTAGCTGCCACAGCAGGTATGTTGTATGATGTGTGGCGTTTGATTTGACTTGTTTTCCTGCCTGCCAGTGTGTTGGATCTATTGCCGGTGGCTGTTTCTGCTGCCCGGGGAGTGTGCCTGGAGGGAGGCGATCTCGGTCGATACGGGCCATTGCGGGCGCGAAGCGGCAGCCAGCCAGCCAGACAGGCAGGCAGCTATTTGCTGGTAGAGTCGCTCTTTTTGTGGGCTGGCCGCGGATGTGCTGAGCCCACAGAGACGGCGGCGGGCGATGCGCTCCGCTTGGCCCAGACTCGACGCTGCTGCAGTGTCAGCGCCGGCAGTCAGCCGCCGGCGCCGGCAGGGCGCCCGAAGCGGCGTCCTCGCACGTCACGAGAGCATTACACTCAACAGCCGAGCCACGCAGTTTATTTTATTTTTCTAGGTATTTTGGGATTGGTGAATGATAATATATATACATATTCTTTGCTTTACGCCTCGTTGAAGGCGAGGTCATTACATGCGGGCTGAAACTGATGACAAGGAACGGGAAGGAATTTGGCCATGATCTTTTTGAGGAAGCATCCCTTCATTCGCCTGGAGTGATTTGGGGAAACCCCGGATAACCAACCGAGCATGGTGGTGTAACGGTTAGCGTTCTCGCCTTGCATTCGGGAGGACGCCGGTTTGAATCCCCGTCCGGGCATCCAGATTTGGGTTTTCGATGGTTTCGTTGCACCCCATCCTTTCCACTCTCTAAAGACCTCGCTGTTAAGAGACGTTAAGCAGCAAAAAAAAAAAAAAAAAAAAAAAAAAAAAACCTGATAACCCAAATCTGGATGCTCGGACGGGGATTCGAACCGATGTTCTCCTGAATGAAAGACTAGAGCATTAACCGTTCACCCACTACGTTCGGTGCGAATGATTAGAACAGAGAGATAATTGTAGCAAAACATTGCGAGATGAATTCGCTATGACCTAAGCTACAATCCATGTTGGGATTCACATGGAATATCTTCCGAAAAAGTACGAAGTGGTTGGTGATTAACACAAAAAATGCAACGGGTTGGCAGGAATGAAGAAGAGTAGTAATATGTCCAAGGTATTGATTTGTTAAAAAGATTTTTTTTCAGTCTACTCTGAGCCATCGCACAGTTCGGTTCACTTCCGTGTTTACGCGCGAGCAGTGTCGAGTGGTGTTTACCAAGTGATTGGATTTCACTAATCGGTACAGTGTGTGTTAGTGAATTTATCGACTGTCTATTTTAAGTGTTAAAACAATAGTGGTCAACTAACGCGAAAAAGGACGTTAATACACGGTAGCCAACAGCGTAGTGCTCCAGAGACGCAGTCTCGGAACGCTATGGCTGAGGCCTCTGGAACGATTCCGTCGACCAGCCAGGCAGTGGGCGCGGCATTACACACGTACTATACGATGCAAAACCCAACTTTCGATCCTCTCTTCGACATCGAAGATCCTCAGACACCTCCTACATTTCAAGACACCGGAAAAAATCTTGGCATCCAGATGCAGCCTGTACAAGAACCATCATACGCCGAACGACTCCCACATATGGCAACGGAAGAGATGCAGTACGACCAGGTCGGAGATCTAACAGAGCAACAGCAGCCTCGCCAGACTACAAAAAGTGGCATCGCGATCCCGCCCAAGATCACGCTCACCTCAGAAGATTAACCAGTCATCACCAGTGAGTAAACGCGCGAAGCAAAAAGACCAGTGTCAAAATAACCTAGAACTTACTGCAAAAGTCCCGCAACCTATCAATGTAAATGATTCATTAGTTAATGAAAAGATATCCCCGAACGTGACAAACCTAACCCCTATGTCAACATCGCAGCCATACCTGGACCCATCCAGTAACTATGACAAATCTGACTACCCCTCAAATCAAAGTAGCCAAGACAATAGATATTCACTTACTGACAATGGCCCTTACTATGTGATGGTCGAAAGCACTAACAGCAACATAGGCAGACTCCATCCTATGTCTGTTGGAAAAATACTTTTCTGCCAGAACAACCACCTAAGATCAGAAATCAGTAACATAACTTCAGCAGGGCGCAACAGAATTAGAATTGAAGCTAAATCTAGTGCCTCCGCAAACTCCTTGGTGGAACTAAAATCACTTAAAGACAACAACTTAGAGGCGTACATCCCGTACTACATGACGAGGAAGCAGGGAGTGATTCGAAACATTGACACCTCACTGTCCACAGACGAAATAATTAGTGAAATAGTTTCTCCCTTCCCCGTACTGAAAGTCAGAAGATTCACAAAAAAAGTCCCATCGGATAGTGGCACTCAGTACCGCCCCCTACCTGTATGTGTGTTAACCTTCCAGTCCCAAGTATTACCGCAATACGTTTACTTATATGGCATGCGTTGTGAAGTCCAACCCTATGTGCCACCTGTATTACAGTGTTACCGTTGTCTTAGATATAATCACAGTCAATCACAGTGCAAAAGCCAACCTCGTTGCAGCAGATGTGCAGGCCCCCATAATCTCAAAGATTGTACATCAGAAAACCAGCTAAGTTGCATTTACTGTCAAGGACACCACTTGTCCACCGACCGTTCTTGCCCGGAATATAGACAGCGAGCTGAAAGGAAACAAACTTTGGTAGCCAATAGTCCCCAATACTGGCCACAATTAACATACCCGCGTTCATACGCGAACATAGCAGCATCCAGCCCTCAACTTGTACAAATGGGTCAGCAACCACCGGAGCAAATTCCTATTCATATAGCTGCCAAACAAGTCGTTCCGCAAACCTTGCCTCCAAGCCCCATCGTAGCCTATGATGGTAGCAGCTCTCAAGCACGTGAAGTCGGAAGCCGCTATGATTTCCGCCAAACAGCTCCACGCAGCCGCCTAAAAGGAAACTCGACCCAATCAAATGTAGCAGGAAATAGAATAACAATTCCCAGACATTTATTTTGGAGAAGTGATGGTCCTTTAAGCCCAATAATAAACAACCACCATGAAACTACAATTCAACCAACACCTTTAGAGTCAACCTATGGCAAAGAGAGCACAGAAACTATCCCACCCTCCAATAAATCCTCCCCACTGGTTGAAAAGCTCTTGATCTTCATTATCTCTATACTAGAAGAAACCAAAACCAGTGGCATAATAGACCCGACACTCATTGGCACTAAACTACAGGAACTATTAACTACCATCGGAGCTTAAATCCTCCAACAATGGAAAACATCTTATGTGACATTAAAATCGCACATCAAATAAAAATACCGCAATTGAATTCCTGGTCGCTATTGCCAAACAGAGAAAGCTTCACTACAGAACCTAAGTTGGCGACATCTTGTAATTGGTTTGAACTAAACCTCTCCCAGGAAATCTATGGCCCAAGGACGACAGATTACAATGCTACAATGGAACGCCCGTTCACTAAAATCTAATAAGGAAAGTCTTGAACAGGCATTAAGAGCGCACGACGTAGATATTGCCACAGTCGCCGAAACATGGCTGAAACCAACTGACAGCATGAGTATTAAAAGCTACAGCATCATTCGTTGTGATCGTGATGACGGATATGGAGGAACTGCTATCTTCGTCAGAGAGGGAATGACGTACAACACAGTGCAACTTGACACCACAGGACTACCGATTGAAGCCTGCGCCATCTCCTTAAGAGTTAACAATACCTGGCTGACAATAGCGACGATATATCGACCGCCCAACACGGCTCTCACAAAACCTCAATTATTAAGGCTATTACAAAAACTACCCAGCCCATATATTATCACCGGAGATCTGAATGCGCACAACAGTGCTTGGGGGAGCGGAAAAACAAATCATCTTGGCCGAATAATAATAGAGATAACAGAAGAAGAAAATCTAGTTATACTTAATGACGGCACAGCTACAAGAATCTGTAACCCGACGGAACGTAAATCAGTAGTGGACATTGCATTGGCCTCCTCGAATATTGCAGCATTGCTCGATCACAGAGTGATCCACGAGCCTCTGGGATCAGATCACTACCCGATTTTGATCACCATGAGACTAAATCAACCCAGCAAAAAACCTCAGGCAACATCAGGCCACAAATGGAATATCAGGAACGCAAATTGGAACGTATACACTGATACTGCTGCGACACAGTTAAACAACCTAAACGATGGTGGAGTGACAGAGGAAAACTATAACAGCCTGATCCGGGTTATAAACCATGCGGCCAAACAAGGCATACCCCAAAAGAAACAAAAAGAAATGAACACTACCAGGAACCACCCACCATGGTGGAACGAGGAATGCGAGAAGGCTATTCAAGAGAGGAGAGACGCGCTCCGAAAATATCGTAGATGCAGCAACATGGAAAATTTCATAGAGTTAAACAAAGCACAAGCTCGTACAAAAAGAACATTGAAACAGATGAAGAAAGAAGGTTGGAAAAATTTCTGCGCATCAATCAATAGAAACACCCCAATTACCACCATATGGACAAAAGTCAAAAACTATAAACGATCAACTGAAACAGTGCACCCGACGTCGAACATAAGCACGGAAATGCTGGAGCAAATACTAACAACATTAGCACCTCCTTCCGCCAACCCAATCTGCAACTCCCCACCTGAAGATGAAGCTAGCGACCCCATGTCAAGACCTTTTAACATGGAAGAATTTGAAAAAGCGTCCAAGAATTCCAATAACACGGCACCAGGAATAGACAACGTCCACTACAGAATGATCGGACACTTACCATCACGAGGGAAAAAGATGCTCCTAAAAGTTCTAAACAATGTCTGGAATAAAAGACAACAGATTGCAGGATTAAAAATTTCGAGAATCATCCCGATCCTGAAGCCGGGTAAAAACCCGTCAATAGCCACATCCTACAGGCCCATAGCACTATTGCCATGCCCATATAAACAACTGGAGAGGATGGTGAAGAATAGGATCGAATGGTTTGCCGAACACAATGACCTTCTGCCAGACCACCAGTGGGCGTACAGACGCGGTAGAGGCAGCAATGACCTACTAGTAAGACTTGTCACAGACATCCAATCCAGCCTAAGTAGAAACCGATATCTCATAGCCCTCTATACTGACATCAATAGCGCCTATGACAATGTCAACCTCGAGCTACTGGCGGGGAAGATGCAGAACATGGGCTTCTCCGCAACCTTTACTTACAACCTAATATCAATGCTGCAGGACAGAATACTGATAATTAAACACAAAGGAGTTACAATAGGACCGCGACACACGAGCCAGGGTCTGCCGCAAGGATCGATTCTATCACCGATCCTCTTCAATATATACACGTATGACCTGGCCAAAATACTACCCAGGGGAGTGTACATACTACAATATGCAGATGACATATGCATATACGCAGAAGGCGAAACGCTGACGGAATGCATAAAATTGCTTAGTACAGCGATGGAAAGATTAAACAAATGGTTGCAAGATAATGGGATGCAGATTGCACCAGAAAAATCAGCAGTAGTAATATACACGAGACACCGATTACAACAAATGGAATCTGTACGACTTGGGCCATACCTATTTCCAAACAAAAAGGTAATAAAATACTTGGGCATGCAAATAGACGCCAAACTTAGCTGGGGTCCACATATAACATACATGATAGACAAATGTGAGAAGGCTATCAATCTGCTGCGTGCAACAAGTGGCTGCTGGTGGGGAGCTGACCCGAAAATACTCTTACTCCTCTACAGAGCTTTGGTGCGTCCGATAATTGACTATGGGTGCCTCTGTTATAGCTCTGCAGCTGAAACTCTGCTCAACAAAATAGATAAGGTTCAATACAAAGCACTGCGCATATGTTTCGGCGCAATGCGCTCTACACCCACAAACGCACTCTTGGTAGAAGCCATGGAACCTCCACTGAACATCCGACGATACTACCTATGTGGGAAATTCATCTCAAAGATTATGCAGTTCCGAAACAATCCCTTAATAGATGTATTAGAGACACTGGCGCACAGAACCACTTTGGACAGTTACTGGCGTAGGAAAAAAATACCACTGCTCGCTACAACATACATCGACTTAGTTCAATACCAACCTATAATCATTTCCTCAAGCAGAATGCCTTGCTTTGAAGGCTCATACAAATCAACGATAATCAAAATGGAGATGAACTTGGACATACCATTCACAGAAAATACAGAACGGAACACAAGCCTGTTATTGGAAACTCTTGCGCAATACGAAAATAGTGTACACATTTACACCGATGGTTCAAAGATCGGCAGCACAGTAGGCTGTGCCTTCGTGGATATGCACGCACGAGTCGAATCGATGTATAAACTCCACAGCGAAGCGACGATATATACCGCCGAAATGGTTGCCATACTCAAGGGATTAGAATATGCCAAGAGCACCAGCTCCAATACAGTGATCATACTATCTGACTCTCGAAGTGTCCTCGAATCTCTACACCATCTTAATAATAATGCGTGGAGATGCCCCTTAACGTACCAAATCCTGGAAAGTGTCAGGGAACTAGAAGAAATAGGAAAACGGACCATCTTTATCTGGATAAAAGCGCACACGGGAATTTACGGCAACGAAAGAGCGGATCAGTTGGCTAAGTCGGCAGCCTCCGACGGTACAACATATCCATATATCAAGACGACTGATCTCCTGTCCATCCTGCGCGCCAAGGGAAAACAACTGTGGGAAACATCGTGGGAAGAAACAATAAAAACAAAAGGAAAACATTACGGCACCATACATCCAACAATCCCTAAATCGCAGTGGCATCAAACGAATTACGTACCAAGAAAAACAATTGTCACCATTAGCAGACTAAAATTCAATCATGGCTTCTTCCCAAAACACTTACACCGCATTAATTCACTGAACACCCCAACCTGCACATGCGATGGAAGCAGCATATGCGAACCCAACCACCTCCTCTTTGCCTGCAAGGAAAAATGGCGGGAGAGCACACAGCTCATTCAAGAACTTGTGGGATTAGGAATACAATTACCAATAAACGTTACCCACCTCCTGGCTCTGGAAGATGTTACCATCTATAAAATAATAACGAGGTTCCTGGAAGAGAACAACATCAAGATTTAGTGTTATTGTTTTGATCTTGTAATTCTGTAATCACATTGTATATATTATATTTTATATTATATCATACTATATTTTAACCACGTTGTGTACAGAGTGAATGCGATTGCGTTGTTATATTGTATATTGTATTGTGGTCTAGATGCGGTATGACTGTGGAGTGACGCTCTGTGTTGAAATGTGTCACATTTTTGTGTAAACATTATACTCTAATTGTATTGTTGTGATGTGTGTGAGATTGCATTGTTGAATTTCATATTATACTATGTTGCGGTATGGCTGCGGTATGTCTGTGCAGTGGTACCGAGTGTTGAAACATGAATGCCGTATCTTTGTGTGGTCAAATTATGTTTAATGGTATTGAATTGCTTATATATACTATAGATGTAATTGTGTCTTTATATTGTGTATGATACCATATCACAGTTTGGCGTTGGCTTTGGATGTGTTATCAATGGTGAAAATAAGTGTATTCCTATTTCAGTCTTATGCTGCTATTGATCACTGATGCAAGTATTATAATGATATGAGGCTGGCTGTAAGGAGAATATCCAAATGCCATTAAAATAAATAAAATAAAAAAAAATAAAAAGATTTTTATTCTCTTATTGTTTCCTTGTATGGAAGGGAAATCCCCCGTTGTCAGATTGTTCGGACTACAGCTGGCAGAATTTTAATTACTGGTGTGCATGTCGTGAGCACTATCCTATCCGGAAAGCTGGAGTGTTTCTGAAACTTGTATCCCATTTTCCATTTTATGATAGTGTAGTTTTATCTAATGGCTTTACGCCTCGTAGACTTCGACGAAGTACGGTATGAAACTAATCCATGGTGTATTGAAGTAATCATCTCGGTATTCGACTGGAGTGATTTCGGGAAACCGGAAATACCGTATACTGTATGGGCCAGGATTCGAACCTGCATATTCCCAAATGTTTGTAACTTTTGAAATTGGGTACCGTCACATCATTTGCTAAACTGATAACGGTACTCACATAAATAGGGATGGCCGATACACTAGGAAGAGAATTTGAACATGGACCCATTTTACATCCCGAGGCTAGTGGATTGCGATTTAAATCACGAGCATACTGGTGGGTGTTCCAAATATTCAGTCGAAACACGCTACAGAACGCTTCGTGGCCAGTACAGCATCATGACGAGACGTTTGCAGAATGTACCTGTAAACCACCTCACCCCCTCAACAAATACCAGAATGATAGTGCCCTCGATTCGTTCAGGCGTGTCTTCCTACAGTTATTCCGAATTGTGTTCCATTTATAGCGCCATCTTACCTGCAAGCTGTTATTCATTACTACAGATTTGTAAATGAGGCAGTGAGAGCAATTTATCTATTCGATATTTATAGAATTATAAATTCATGTGTCAACGGCGGTGAACTAAGAAAAGTTTTATATCAGCGTAGTTCTTTTAATTTGTCATGTAACAATGGCATACTGAGAGCATTCCAACTTTATATACAGTTTCTTCCAACACTCCAAAACAGTTCCCAATCTTCTCTCTCACTGGGCTAATTCTATTTTGCACACTACAGTATTGCTATCGCCTTTAGCATCCAAGGAAGACGACCGTTCTCTCTCCATTTCGCAATTTGTTACTAATGAACGTTATGCCGCCACCGTGGACTATGCGATCATTGTCCCGGCAAGTCATTCCCATGTTCCTCGTGGGCGAGCTTAGCAACGTCCGACGTCACAACCACAAAGCATCGCGCGTCAACTCCCCAGGTCACCACCAGCGCATTTACGCCCAAGTGAGCAGAACAACAAGCAGAGACAACTCAACTGGTACAGCGCAGGCAATTCTGCTCCTCCAGTTGCCCGTGAATTTTCATTCCCATATGCTGAACGGATCTTAAATATTGAAGAACCTTCAACACATCAAAATTTTAATATTTTATAAATTTCATTCAGATTTCATTGTCTGCACTGCAAGATGTACTACCGTAAAAAAAATCGTTGCTGGCTACATACAGACTCTGTTGATTATAGTCATCAAAAACTTTTTGTAATAATTTGATTTCAACCTGTGAAATTTCACGATTTCCGGGTTCAACGTACTACATCCTTAATCACAATAACATTACATTCTGCATAATAAACCTTATTCGGTTAGATGAAAACACACAATTGGGACACAGATGGGACAAGAAAATACTTTTACGACTCAATTGTTTAATGAGTACAACGTAAAAATAATTTTAAATAAGAACTTACGATTTTGTTAACCCAAAGCATTTATGTCTGCAGCTAGACGGATAGACGGAATTATTATTAGTTTTATTTTTTTAACTGCTTAACGTCTCTTAACAGCTAGGTCTTTAGAGACGAGAAAGGATGGGGGGCAAGGAATGGGAAGGAATTCGGCCATGGCCTTTTGAAGGAAGCATCCCGGCATTTGCCTGGAGTGATTTGGGAAACCATGGAAAACCCAAATCTGAATGCCCGGACACAGAATTATTGATAGACATCAGAGGGAGATCAACAGGGTTCCTCTTTTTGCGTGTAAGAGCCCCTGACAAAATAAATTAACAGGAAAGCAGTGGCAACGGATCGGACACAAAAAGTAACATTTTAGTTTTGCCGTATCAATAAGAATGTTAAATAAAGGAAGAAAAAGTGGAACCACCACTTCCGTTGATGATTTGTTGGTAGCGCAAAACCAAAATGTAAAAATCTACCTTTTTTCTGTCACCGCTCTCTCTAAGGTTTTATAAAGTCTTTGACCTATTCCTATGGTGAACTAATATTATAATCCGCATATATAGTCAGTTTCCGAAACTTCTCTCTGTGTCTCAGTGTGGCACCACTAAAAATGCATTGTGTTCTTTCCTAAAATTCTATTTGAAAGTATTAATAATCTTACTCTCATTTTCGTTTATAAGGGACGAACAGCGATCCAGTTCCGAAGAAAACCACTCCGCAGTTTCGTGTACATCATCATCAAGGGTTTTCTGCTATTGAGCAGGTCCATGCACAATGACAGCCTTTCAAGCATCCCTCTGTTCCACCATTCTCTTAGTCTCTATATATTTCCCAATTATCATGATGTCATCAATCATTTTCTGATTCGCCTACCTCTTCTTTTCCCTTCGTTTACAATCTCATCCAGAGCAGTTTTAAACGGACATTCATTCCTCAACACATGACCAATCCAGTTCCTTTTTCTGTTCCTTATTGTTTTTATAAGGGAACCTTCCTCTCCTACTCGTTCCAGCACTACATCGTTCGTTACTTTATCTTTCCCACTTATTTTCTCCCTCCTTCTCCATATCCACATTTCGAAACATTCAAACCTCTTTAGATCTTCTTTTCGTAGCGTCCATGTTTCTGCTCCATGTAGTCCAACACTCCATACAAAACATTTAGTTAGTTTTTTTCCTCAGGTTTTTATCCAGCTTTCCGCATAATACATTTTTCTTTCTATTGGAAGCTTCCTTTGCCATTGATATTCTAGTTTTCACCTCCTTCTTGCAACTAATATCACGACTCACAATATTTCCGAGATATTTGAAGGACTCCACTTGCTCAATTATTTCTCCTTGTAGTGTTATCATCATTTCTTTCTTACTCCTTCCCACCATAATATATTTAGTTTTATTCCTATTAATTCTCTTTCCAAATTTCTTAATTTTTTGTTTCAAAAGGCCAACGATTTCACGTTTCAACAGACCTCTGAATAACCGTTTTCATTATTTATTTTCAGCATAATATGTGCATGTCTAGCACACAGACAAGAATGACAGCATTCAAATAGATCTTGGCGTTCCTTATGTCAACAGTCAAAAGTTGGGTTTAATTTGGTTCACAGAGAAAAATTTCATTGAATTAAGGATTTAACATTATTTTGGCTTTCAAACGTGCACTATTTCAAATGCTCACTATCAAAGAAAAGTACTCAATGTGTAGTATTAGGAGTTGCTAGCACAGCGTATATTGCAGCTATTCATCAGAGTCAATTCAAACAAGCAGTTTATTTAATTAGCATTACCCGCGTGAGGCTCACAACTTGAAAGTGGTATCTGCAATACAAATATACAAAAATCTGTAAACTGTTTATGACAAGTCGTTCACTTTGAGTGATTCATTACAATCCTTACGTTAGACAAAATTCAAAGGAAAAAACTTTGATTTTACCAAACAGACTAAAGAATTTCGCTATAATGAAAAAAAAGTCATTTAATAATTATCTCACTACTCATTAGCTCTGAGATACAGCTGTGTATCCATTGACAAAGTACTTCCGAAAACTAAAAAACATAGAATTCTGATAAAATTTGAAAAATTTTGTGACTATCACCCTGAAATATAAACTTTCCGAGAAATTTTTTATTTTTTTTCTTATAAGGACATAATTTTTCTGGCGTGGTGGTACAGTAGTTCAAACAACCAGATTTTGTCTAAAGCAGTACGGAACAAAACTAATATTATTATCAGTTATGAAATTATTTTATAGCTGTACATTGCATTGCAGACAAAATGATGTGAGCTTGGTGCAGCAATCCGTAACAGTAATACAAGACCAAACGTAGGAGCGAAGTTTTTCTCTGCGTTGAGAATTGATGTAATGTTCTCGGTGACTAGCCGACTTAACACACGATACTTCAGAGAAAAAATCCACTGGGTTCACCATAGCATGGCAACAGTGATTTGATCGCCGAATAATCTTTTTCTTTTTTTGGTTTATGCCTTTACGCCTCATCGACTGAGAGGTAATTACAGGCAGGAAAGTGCTGGGGACAAGGAACGGGAAGGAATTTGGCCATGGTCTTTTTGGCGTTCACCTGGAGTGTTTTGGGAAGGCCATGGAAAACCCAAATCTGAATGCCTGGATAGGGATTCGAACTGGCGTCCTCCAGAATGAGAGGCAAATCAAAACATCGTATGCAAACACCTCCTTAAGTCGGCCAGTCACCCGATAATATTATATTCAGAAAAAATAAACCTTTTTCTTACTATAAAAGGTTTCTTTTTTTGTAAAATGTTCAAGATAAGTCGTGATCATCGCCAAAGTATTAATATGGCTGTAGTGTTACAACTCTATATGACGTCGCATGTGTTGTCGTGGAGAGAGAGCTGAGTACTGGACAGGGTGACGTCGCTGGGTGTCAGCAGGTGTGGAGCGCCCCGGGCACTGTGCGCTGTACCTCTCTCTACTGTGCGTGGTCGACGTCGCTGTCAGTCGTCTGCCCGCGGCCGCCCGCCTCGCCTGAGTCCTCAACCATGACAGCCGGGCACACTGATGCCACAGCTCCACAAACATTTTCCTCTTCAGTATTTATTCCCTGTTACACTTGCAAAAGGCACATACTGCATGTCGCAGTCAAATATCACAGCACTAAACAGGAAAACCGCTTGCAGGAAAAAGTATGATTATATGAAAGAGAATTTCTTTTACTTTTCTCTCACCCAGATGCGAAGTCAGTTAATGACAACGTTACAGTAAATAGTTACAACAGAATGTTATCCATAAATCGTCATTAATATGCGTATGTAACTTGCTCCCGATCAGCCGGAAAGTCAAATAAAATAGTGCAGCGGAAATAATTACTAGACTGTTAAAGGCATAAGTGATTAACTGCGCCCAGTTTTTATGATAATGTATATCATCCCAACTGTCATGCTGCTTGAATGCCACCACACCTGATAACAGAAATGTGTTTACAATATTAGATTGCTGAAAATACACCAATGACATGTGAAACACGTCCTAAATAAATATAAATCCCAATTACAGTTGCTTTAGGCTTTTTATTAAATAATAATTCAATAATAATAGACTATTTATTTTCGCGGAGAATTGGTTACCCATTGGAATAATAAAATAAATAAACCAAATTAAAATACAAATTCTTAGCGTATCTTAATATTCGTCGCTCAGAATTTCCTGCCTTTCTGGCGTTGTTAGGCAGGTTGTGGTGAAAGTTGTTGTCCGAAGACATTTCCTTCAAACTTCATATGTATTCGCCATTTTTCGTCTGATATGTCTTATCTGGAGTTGCTGTAGTTCCTTAATGTTCTTCAAAAATTGAGAGTGGTTTTTTGTGACGGTCCAAGTAGCCCAGTGACGCTATCAGAGGGTTCTGTGATTCTTTTGCTGTACTGTCGAAGGATGTGGCCAGCCGACGTATCCTATCTCACAGAAGCGGTATTCCTGCGGCTGCGTGCAGATCTCTAGTTGGGAGAGTACTTCGAAGTGCTCTGTTCTTTGAAGTTTATAATTTGGCAATATTCGTCTTGGTCGCGTATCCCCACACGGGGCACGCGTACTCAAGCTGAGGACGTATTAGACTGCAGTAAATAGTCACTCCTGTGGTCGCAGCCCGTGAACTTGTCATGTTAAGTTGTGGGTACAGTTTCTGTAACCTGATCAGGACTTTCTTCTGTAGGCTCTAGATGGGTCTTTTCCAAGTTAGCGGTCTGTCTAGCGTCACTCCTAGATACTTAACTGTAGAGTTCCACGGGATGTCTTTGCCGAAGAGGTGCAATTTTGGTGCAGTTGTTTCACACTCTCGGCGTTTGCCGAATTTCAGAGCTAACATCACAGCTTCGGTTTTCGTAGTGTTGATAGTGATACGCTACCTTCGAGTCCACAGCTCAGTCTCTTGCAGTACTTCTTGCAGCTTCCTTATTGCTACTGCCTTGTTCCGGTGATGGCTGAATAAAGTCGTATCATCGGCATACAGAGTAGTGAGTATGTTACCCGATGCTGGAATGTCCGCTATGTATAAACTGTACAATATAGGTCCCAGCAACGAACCATGTGGAACTACGGTATGTATTCGACGGCGAGAAGATAGGGCGTTGCCGAATCGTACACAGAAATTTCTACCGGCAAGGTAGCTTTGAATTATCTTCATCAAATGGCTGGGAATCCCATGATAATACAATTTTAGCAGATGACCGTTGTGCCGTGCGGAGTCGAAGGCTCTTGCAACATCAAAGAGAACTACTGGACAGTATTCTTTCCTGTTAAAAGAGGCGGTAGCAGTTTCTGCCACACGCATTATCTGCTGTGTGGCATATAGGTTTCAAGCCTCTGTAACAGCAGCCTCTCAAATACCTTGCTCAGTGAGCGCAATAGACTGACTGGCCTATAATGTTGCGTGAATATTGGATCTTTTGCAGCGCGACACGTTTTTCGGCTTCGTCGTAAAAACACGGTAGAAGGCACTCTATTGTAATCACGGGCCAGTTATTTATCTACGAAATGAATGACCAATACGCGAAATTCGATGTCAATCACTCGTAAATAGTCAGACACACACACATCGAAATTCCGCGTCATAATGCAAATCGGTAGTCGATTGTTTTCATAATTCCACGTTAATCACACATTCAAGGTCACAATTGTACCATTAATCTCATCTTAATATTCGATGAGAGACCCAATGTAGTATGCTTCTATTTTCACAGTCGACTGAGAGAAATATCCAAATAATAAGACTCTAAAAAACGACGGTATGTTAAACCACTCAGCTTCAAGTGTGTGGGAGACCTATACAACTCTCCTAACAGCTATCCAATATTATAGACAGAACCGTATCCTACCTGCCATTTTTTCCAAGCCCCTGGTAAATGTTACAACGTACAAGTTTCCATTTCAAAGTTTTCTGTAGTATCCACTATACTTTCTGCAAGATAATATCAGACGTCAACAATATGTATTCTGAGATGATAGGATCTATGGCAATACGAAATAAACCATTTGAAGAAAATTTCAGTGATTAACTTTCCTGAGTGTAAAACATTACTGTTTATAAAAATTGCAACACCAAGGAGGCATCTGATTATGTTGAAATTTATTTCACAGTTTAGGGATATAACACTATATTAATGATTAGAGTTACAGAACCATGCATGCACTGTAACCGTGAGAATTCAATACGGTGTGAAGCCACCTTGTGGATGCAATCAGCGCCTCTATGCGTCGTGGCGTGAACACAGAGGAAGCCGGGATATGCTACTGCGGAACTCTCGTTATACGGTTTGTAGGAGCATTCACAAAGCATCGACAGTGGTTGCAGGAACGATCAAGTCGCTGACCGACCATATCGTAGACGTGTTCGATGGGAGACTTGTCAGGCGAACGTACAGGCCGTGGAAGCAGTGGTACCCGCCGTTCGTGCACACTCCTAGCCACACGCGGCCGCGCATTGTCCTGCCGAAATATGGCCATGTGAAGCTGCGTGCAGGAGGAGCAGTTCCTCTGATTCTAAAATCTCCTTGCTGTTAAGTTTGTCGTCAATATGTAGGAAGTGAAATTGAATGTTATAGACATTGGATCCTCCCCAAACCGTTTGTCGGCTATGCCGCTCAATAATAAAATCTGCCCGATTTCCATCATCACGGCAGCGTCTAACACGTTCGTGGCCATCACTGCAGGACAAGCTGAACTTGGACTCGTCCAAAAACACTACAGTTTTCTACTCAGCACGCCAGTGACGGCGTTCAAGAGCTCATTGAAATTTGAGGAGTTGGTGGATTCTGATTAACCGATGCAGTTGCACCTCTGCCACCAGTCCAGTCCTCAGCAGACGACGTCGAATCGTCGATGCAGACATGTCCACGCTCGTCGCAGTGTTCCAATGTCGAGCCAACACTGTGGACGAAGCAGCTCTTTCGGTTACGGCCATGTGGACAAGATAGCAGTCGTCCCACGGTGTGGACACATTGTACCCACTCGTCGCTAAGAACGATCCGCTACTTTGCACTGGTTCCACGCACGCATCACTGTTACAGCAGCGTGTGCTGTACGAACTGCAATTCACGGTGTAATGGATGATCGAGTGGTTATATGCCATTTGGGTATAAATGATTATTCTCTATTCATTTCTACTTTTCTTCTACTCTCCTGTAATTAATTCTGACACCTAACTATTGAAATAATGTGACCGCCGTGGATTCTTTGTATCAGAGGAGTAGACAGATATGGGATACTTTCAATTTAAGATGCAACTGTGTATACCTCTTTTAATCTGCACTAGAAAACCGTATCATAATTACAATAGATGATGTACAGTGGAGTCGAGGTATCTCGTAATAAGACAATATTAACAGATAAAAGATTATTAGACCTGCCGAAAACAACTAACAGAGATGGTTGGTGTTGCGAATATCTAGCCCGAAGCCGTGACGTTTACTCGTTGCGCGTGTTGGAAGAAGCGAGACGTATCCATTGATTCTGCCTCGTTAGTAGACTACTGAGATGCGTGCTCAACAACGCACGTGTTATTTGTACCTTGAACCGTCGATCCATACCTACCAAACAACTCGCGCTCTTCTTCGCGTAGTTGTGAAGTCTTACAAAATTATAAGATTCAGATACTAAAATGATACTCTAAATGATGTCCCGTTACAACGGTACGACCAATCACTGTGCCACATTCGAAATCACTGATATTGCGCCCTCATAATAAAGTGCATTCCCCACAAATACATTATTTGATCAACACAACTTTTCCGTATATATGTGTGAATTGAAGAACAATAGATGCATGGGGTTGGAGGAACGATTTTGGTTTCATTCTGTTACATGCATATTCTGCACACTATTTCACTATCGTTATCTACTGAAAGGTGCTTAAATGACACAAGTTCTAAGGGGGCATGTTATGAGGAAACTGTATGAACTTCTTATATACATCGGTCCTTTACCTGTGAATTCTGTTAACATGGACGAGTCCACGTGCCGAAGGTCGCCGGTTCGAGTCCGGCCGAGGGAATGGGTGTTTAAGTGTTTAAGTGTTGTGTCTGTGAATGTCGTGTCCGTCTTGTAGTTTCCGTGTGTCAATACTTTATAGCAACAAGTTACTCTAGAAACTAATACATTGGAAAAAGTTGTCACATTGAGTTCGCTGTATGGCCTCAGCAGCCGAAAGCCATTTAAAAAAAAAAAAAAAATGGACGAGGCTCTGACGGATTCATGTTTCCCAGTATGAGGAAAAGCTCTTTGCTTGCCAACAACCACTTGAATGGACCACTGAAATGCAGAAAGTGATCTATGGCACCCGTTTGCCCTTACGCAAAGATGTATAAATGAGAAATCATCAATGGCATGTGGATTAAGAATGCAATGGGAAATTTATAAGACCCAAGGGATATCATGAGCCATATAAATCTCTTAAGAGAAATACATAATTAAACTAGTTGCGAAACTAATAACAGAAGAAAAAGAGTCGAGCAACCGCCGCCGTGAGCAGCAGACATCGACTTTCTTGTGTGTTTAATCTAAAGTGTGGTAGATAGACTTTGTTTTTATCTTTGAATTTTCTGTGTTGGCAGTGAGTCAGCAGTCGAGCAACCGCCGCCGTGAGCAGCAGTCGTCGACTTTCTTGTGTGTTAAATCTAAAGTGTGGTAGATAGACTTTGTTTTTATCTTTGAATTTTCTGTGTTGGCAGTGAGTCAGCAGTCGAGCAACCGCCGCCGTGAGCAGCAGTCGTCGACTTTCTTGTGTGTTAAATCTAAAGTGTGGTAGATAGACTTTGTTTTTATCTTTGAATTTTCTGTGTTGGCAGTGAGTCAGCAGTCGAGCAACCGCCGCCGTGAGCAGCAGACATCGACTTTCTTGTGTGTTTAATCTAAAGTGTGTTAGTTAGACTTTGTTTTTATCTTTGAATTTTCTGTGTAGGCAGTGAGTCAGCAGTCGAGCAACCGCCGCCGTGAGCAGCAGTCGTCGACTTTCTTGTGTGTTTAATCTAAAGTGTGGTAGATAGACTTTGTTTTTATCTTTGAATTTTCTGTGTTGGCAGTGAGTCAGCAGTCGAGCAACCGCCGCCGTGAGCAGCAGACATCGACTTTCTTGTGTGTTTAATCTAAAGTGTGGTAGATAGACTTTGTTTTTATCTTTGAATTTTCTGTGTAGGCAGTGAGTCAGCAGTGCAGCAGTAGCCAACTTTTGTGTGTGATTTAAATTGTGCTAGTTTTTGTCATTATCTTTGAATATTTCCTGTCTAGGTAGTGTTCCAGTCAGTTGAGCCTCCGCAGCCGTAGCAGCAGTAGCCAACTTTTGTGTGTGATTTAAATTGTGCTAGTTTTTGTCGTTATCTTTGAATATTTCCTGTTTAGGTAGTGTTCCAGTCAGTTGAGCTTCCGCAGCCGTAGCAGCAGTAGCCACGAGCCTTTGCAGCCGTTAGTACCGGTCGCCGATTTTTGTGTATTTATTTGTAGTTCGGTTTTTGTCTGTTTCAGGTGTCATGACTTGTGCAAAGTGTTCTGGTAGGCGTCTGGTTCTCGAGGAGATTCTTAATACTATGGCGTCTCTTCAAGCGCAGGTATGGAGCATCCTAGACGAGGAGCGGCAGTGCGTCGAAGAAATTCCGCAGCCAACTGCAGTGGAACCGGCAAGTTTTGATTTTGAGGTTCCAGTTGCAGAAAACATCTGGCATCGTGTGGATCGGAGAAAGGCGTCGAAATTCCCAATTAGCCGAAGGGAAAATGATACCTTGCCCCTAAGTAACGCGTTTTCTGTGTTGCAGGAAGTTGTAGATTCAAACGCGAATGGCCCAGAAGAGCAGCAGGGAAGATTTACCCGCAGACCCCGAGCCTTGCCAGGAAAAGGTTTACTGGTCATTGGCAGCTCCAACGTGCGACGGCTGGAGAAACCGCTACGGGAATTAGCCACGAAGAACGGTGCAGATCCTCATACTAACGTTCATTCCGTTTCTCTTTCAGGAGCAACCGTACCACGTGTCATGGAGGCCATTCCAAGAGCGATTAGGGAATCGAACTGCCGTCAGTTAAGAGTAGCTGCGCACGTTGGCACTAATGACTCGTGTCGTGTTTCTGTTCCAGATATAGTTAAATCCATGGACAAGATGGGCCGAAAGGCGTATGAAGCCGCCCGGGAAAATTCAATTTCATTACAGTTCTCAATTTGCAGTGTGGTGCCGCGTGTCGATTGTGGGGAGGCTGTGTGGTGGAAGATCTTTAATTTAAATAATAATTTGCAGGAGCTGTGTCGCAAAAACAACTGGGGCTTCGTCGACCTTCGTCCGATGATAGCTGCCAGCTGGGACGCATTTGACAGGTCGGGCGTCCACTACACACCTAGAATGGCGTCCAAGGTGGCTGCTAAAATTTGGAACCGCCTTGATATGAATTATTTTTTAGGAACAGTGTGAGGCCCGAAGATCCTTCATTTCACCGAAGAGGATGTGCTGATAACTTAGAAGCTGGTCCCGGTAGTGATGGCGCGAATAATTTTAATATTACAGCTCCAATTACTTCACCCGTTTACCGTCAGAGTGCGAGTATGAAAAATGCTATTTCAGACACAAATAACAATACGAAGCAGCTAAGGATAATGGTACTAAATTGTCGGAGTATTAGAGGGAAAGTAGCGGATTTTCACGCCTCAGTTGCGACTAATGATGTCGATATAATACTAGGAACCGAGAGCTGGTTGACGCCCGAAGTTGAATCTAGCGAAGTATTTGGCCCTCATTTCAATGTTTTTCGGAAGGACAGAACTGTCTCAATGGGTGGGGGTGTGTTCGTGGCCGTAAGTAAAACCGTTAATTGCTCTGTCGTAACTGAAACGGAAAATTTTTGCGAGTTAATATGGGTCAAGGTAAAAATTGGCAAAAATTTAAAGTTCATACTCGGGTCATTTTATCGACCTCCGGATTCTGATCTGGCTAACGCGGAATACTTCAGAGAGTCACTTAATAACATTTACAAAAAATTTCAAGGACATATATTGATCGTGGGTGGTGACTTTAACCTACCGTCGGTTAGGTGGGACACATACACGTTCAGGTTGGGTGGAAGAGATAGGTTAATAACCGAAACGTTCCTAGAATCATTTGCAGAAAGATCTCTTGAGCAGATGGTCGAAGAGCCAACGCGGTGCGACAAAGATTCCTCGTCCATTCTGGATCTTTTTCTAATTAGCAATCCTGATATTGTAGATAAAGTTTGTATAGAAGACGGTATAAGTGATCACAAGGCGGTTGTGGTAACGTTAAACTGTAGTCTGAGTCTGAAGCATGACAAAGAGAAACTCGTGTTTTGCTTCGATAAGGCAAACGATGCGGGTATGGTTGATCACTTTGCGAAGAATTTTGAAACGTACATGCTAAATACAAATGTTGAGGAACTTTGGTTTAATTTAAAAGAACTAATATGGACCGGTTTAAACCAGTTTGTTCCTAAGAAGAGTATTAAGGTCAGTAATAACTTCCCTTGGTTCAATAGGGAAGTGAAACGTTTGCTCAGGAGGCAAAGGCGTTTACATGCCGCGGTGAAAAAATCGGGGGACTCATCTAATCGTGCTAAATTAGTCCAGTTGCGTGCGGAAGTGCGTAAGGCAATGCGCGATGCGTTTAAAGAATTCCAAGCCAGGAATTTATCCGAAGATCTCATTACTAATCCAAAAAAGTTCTGGTGGTATATCAAAGTAATAAGAGGCTCTCGTAAGGTTATGCCATCACTGATTAAAGAAAATGGTGAATTATCAGAAACAAGCGTAGAGAAAGCAGAAATTTTGAATGATATATTTAAAAAGGCTTTTACGATAGAAAACTCAGAGGAGATACCGATATTTAACAATCGTACCGACAAAATTATGAATGATCTCGCTCTTAATGTTGAGGGAATAACTAAACTGCTTATGAATGTAAAAACCAATAAGGCTCCCGGACCAGACGGTATTCCTACAAGATTCTACTCAAGATACGCAAAGGAAATTGCACCGTATTTGATGAAATTGTATACCGTCTCTCTGGATCAAGGAAAAATACCAGCCGAATGGAAGACCGCTATCGTAACTCCAGTGTTTAAAAATGGGAATGTTAATGATCCTCAGAATTATAGGCCGATCTCGTTAACTTCAATATTTTGCAGGATTTTAGAACATATCATCTATTCAAATGTCATGCGGTTCTTGGATGAAGGTGAGCTTTTAAATCCAAATCAACATGGATTCAGAAAAGGCCGATGCTGCGAAACACAACTTGCACTTCTAATTCACGACTTGTGCCGAATTATAGATGAGCAATCCCAGGTTGATTTGGTTCTATTAGACTTTAAAAAAGCTTTCGATACTGTGCCTCACACTAGGTTACTTAGGAAATTTCGCGGTTACGGCATATCTAGACAAATATGCGACTGGGTTGCAGACTTCCTGAAGGGCAGAACACAGTGTGTAGTTCTCGACGGTGAGCGTTCATCACTTACTGAAGTGGGGTCTGGAGTTCCCCAGGGAAGCGTGTTAGGGCCACTGTTGTTTCTCATATACATCAATGATCTATGCGACATAATAGGGGGGATGAAAAGATTATTTGCCGATGATGCTATAATTTATCGCGAAATCAAAACCCAGGACGACTGCGCTTTGTTACAAGACGATATTATGAAAATAATTGCGTGGTGTAAAGATTGGCAGTTGGAGTTAAACGCTAAAAAGTGCCAAGTCATGCGTGTAAGTAAAAAGGTGACACCATTTAACTATGAATATACGATTAATGGCACTGTCCTTAGAACGGTAAATTCCGCTAAATACCTAGGGCTAACAATTCGTAATAATTTGTCGTGGAATGAGCATATCGAGAATGTAATGGGAAAAGCAAATCGTATGCTCCGATTTCTAGGTCGTAATTTAAATCAATGCACTCAGGAAGTTAAATCGATTGTATACAAGTCACTAGTACGTCCTCACTTAGAGTATTGTTGTTCTGTATGGGGTCCCCATCAAAAGGGGTTAATGGAGGCTTTAGAGAAGGTCCAAAGAAGAGCCGCCCGATTCGTGACAGGTATATATAGTTGGAGGGAAAGCGTAAGTGCGATGTTGAAGGAGTTAGGTTGGGAAGACCTGGAACACCGAAGGCGTTGCTCTCGACGGAAGCTAATTGAAAAATTCAAGACAGATGTATTTCGGAATGACAGTCAGCAAATATTGCTACCAGCAACATTCATATCTCGAAATGACCATGAAAACAAGATAAGAGAAATCAGGGCCAGAACCGATTCATTTCTGTACTCATTTTTCCCACGAGCGATTAGGGAATGGAATAGAAAGGATTTACCGGGCGAGTAAACTTAAAATCCGACAGGAGTAGCTTTCGATAAAGCACTCCAGCCATCCTGATCTGGGTTTTCCATGGTTTTCCCAGATCACTCCACGCGAATGCGGGGATGGTTCCTCACAATAGCCCATGGGCGCCTCCTGCCATATCCCTTATAACCCTTCCAAACCATAACCCTTTTCGATAGGTGCAATGCACCCTCCGCCACACACTTTTAGTGAATCGCGGAGTAATAATAATAATAATAATAATAAAAAGATACATTTACCTTGTTGATCAATCTTTTTTTTTTAATTGATCCATTTTTAGTCAGCAACAGAGTATCTGTTCACTTCTATGTTACCTCAGTATATAGCCTCATAGGGTAAGAATGGCTGTCAAAACATTAAAAATACCGACATACATTTAAAAAAAATGTTTCTGTGCTCTTTCGATGATGAAATTAATTCTGTTATTTTGGTTCTCCGAGAGGAGCCGCGTCGATTTATTAAACGTACCAGTTATCTTGCTTTGATTTTCATCAGAGGACTGATGTAATAATGTAATTAATTGTTGACCATTATTATCTTGCTTTCTAAACTATACAATTATACATCTAGAGAACATGTAAACTTAGTACTCAGTTGCATTTTTCTGTTTTTATTTGAGCAAATGATTTACTTCAACAGATGACTATGTTACTAATAGAGCGTCAGTGTGGTCACATATGACCTCGGCAAGTATCTAATCTACTTGCAACAATAAGATCCAACATCGAGATATTGCGTCACATGTGTACGTCTTATTTGTCTTCGTCGTTCGCAGCAGTCGTCATTTATGGTTAAGTGCTGGGTTTTATTTCCATATCCTTCATTAGTTTCATTGCCCTATTGCATTTTTTCTATTCGTTATTATTATGACTAGCCACAAAGCCCGTCAAAATTGACGGGTTTGGAGTATTCTGGCAATTAATTTCTTTTTAGTTGCTTACCTAAACAGAATTGTTTTGAAATAAAGCTCAACGTGCTGTAATTTCTCATCCCTTGTGATGTAGCAAAACGTTTCAGTTGTCAACTTGATGCAGGTCGCATTTCAGTCAAACCACAATCTTCGCTAATAATGCGATGAAGATCGATGTGTTAACGGATGACATAAATTACATAGCCTACAGTTGAAATAATGACCACAGTGAAAACGAAGGATACTAAATTAAATCATAACAACTTCAGTATTCTGGCAAATCATTTCTTAGCAATCGCTTAAATAAACACAAAAATAAATCATAATATAATTCCTATTGCCTTGCGCAATAACAAAATGTTTCTGTTGCTATCCTGGTCCAGGTTGCATTTCAATCCAACAACAGGCAGTTCAATCATTACCGTGGTGCCACAATCTGATGATGAATTATTGTAGAACTCGACGAAATAAATCGAAAATAAAGAATAAAATTTTTGATATCTTTCTTGGTTTTCGAGATATAGCATATTGAAAATCAATTATACTGTGATTTTGGTGAAGTTTCTCTGGTCCAGGACGTATTTCAACCTAACAACAACCACCAGGAAGAAAATAAAACACATATAGTGCATTTCCACCGTGTAGATATAGCGGTTTTGGTAATTTGTTTTTTCTGGTCCAGGCTATATTTCACCCAAACCACCTAAATTTTGAGATACAATATCTCGAGAACTAAGCGAGATATGGAAAGAAAATGTATTATTTGTTTTCGATTTGTCTCTTCGAGTTACATACGATATCATCATCAAATTTGGCAATGTCGAAATTTTTCTTCTGTTCCAGGCCGCATTTCAACCTAACCACGTCTATTTTGAGATACAATATCTCAAGAATTAAGTAAGATATCAAAACATTTTATTCTCTACTTTCAGTTTTTTTCGTCGAGTTACTTAAGAATCCATCAACAAATTGCGGCTTCACGGTTATCGTAGAATTCCATAACCACGTACAGTACTACGCTAAAACATGGAGGAAATATTTCCTTCCTCCATGTGCTAAACATGCCGCCAGAGTAACAATACTTACTTTACACGCATATTAATACATATACTTATCAAATTTCAATGGTCACATTGCATCGCGAAATAAACCAAATAAAAAATCTATAAGGGTTCTTCAATCTTAATTTTTAATATTCGTTATTCAGAATTATACTAACACATTTGAATAGCTGACACAGTTACATGCGGCTGAAATAAGGCATCAGTAAAACCAAAGTAAATTAAAAATAAATCTTAACAGCTTACGTCATTCCAACGTAATATTAGTTTTAATGGGTGGAAGGTGATATTTTCCACCGGCCGGAAACTGGTACTGCCCTGTTGAAATTTGTATCAATTGCTTCGTTATAATGGCATCTTCTTCACATTTGCACCCTCCTTTTTTCCGAAACGTCGCCATGAATTAAATTAAAAATTCTGAAACCTAAGATGCTCCACAACCGAAAAATATTAGCAATACTTTCGTTAGAACGAAGTAATGAATTAAGTAACAGAAAAAAAATTACTAAAAAAACGCATGCCCTCTGCTGTAACTTCAAGTGCCAATTTTAATAACAATCTATCAAAACTGCCGCTAGCATTGCAAAAATTAACTTACATATATGTGATATCAACGAATACTTCTACATAAACTAATATTAAATAAATATAAGCAACTAATAAGTATGTTCAGTCAGTTAATTTATTCGTGGATGCCTAGAAATGTTATTAAATAACGTGGATATTTCTCTACAGTTGCTTAACTAATCAGAATTGTTACAAAATAAAGCTCGTTGTAATTTATCGTTCATTGTGCTGTAGCAAAAAGCTTCAGTTGTCATCTTGGTCCAGGTTGCATTTCAGCTTAACCATAATATCCGCTAAAATTTCTGATAGAAAAGCAAAGCTTCAATCACACGCAATTTAATACATTCCATGCATCGCGATATAAACTTGATCCCAAATCTTCACAGGTTCTGACACATTTCTTTCTTAATAGCTACCTATGATGAAGATCGATATTTTAACGGCTAAGAAAGCTTACATCTGCTGAAATAATGACTCCAGCAAGAACGAAGGATGCTATAACAACTTAAGCTATGCCATGTAATATTTCATTGTGGTTTAGGCCGTATATATCGCGAACAATTTGCAACTTCTTTCTTCTGAACCATGTAATGTTTCAGTAAAAAAACTGATAATTAATATGCCAATTTAAACACAAATAATTTCAGTAATAGGACACAGTTTAAATTTTGAAAAAAAACTAAATTATTCATGCCCTCTGCATTAACGTCAAATGAAACTTGTAATTCTAATCGATGCTAGTTATACTCTAACCAAACATTTAGCAACACTGATGCTCGAAATACAAAGCTTTTACCTTACAATATCTGTGGACAAAGAATTTAAGGAATACTTGAATATATCAAAAGAATATTACGTAAATACAAGCATCTAATGATTGAAATATCGATTTTAACGCAATACATACTTTTATTTCAGTATTCTGTGAGTTAATTTATTCACTGTTGCTTGGAATGATATTAAATAACGCGCACTCCCAAAATAATATCGTAAAGCGTGACGTCATAGGCAACGTCATAGCTTGACGTCACCGCGTGACATGACGTAGGTGCGACACCGCTACATCTTGTCTATTATACTAATAGATTATTATTACCTCCAATTGGACCCTGTCGGACCACGCAAACCTTAACGATACAGTTTTCTAAGTTTCCATACAGCTCTCAATTTTTTCCGTGAATTCTCTTCCTTTCTTCAGAAAATTTCGTCCCCGGTCTCTTAATGACTTCATTCTCTGGCGGTACTTCCCATTTGTTAATTTTGTTTCGGTACGTTTGTCGGTCGATGATTACTGATGAGTGTATGTGGGCTTTTTCCAGGTCTTTTTTGATCTGCTGGCCCAGGGCATAGATTTTAACTGTTCTATGACAATTTTATGAATGATTCTTGCTGTTGGGAGTCTGTGGATATCTCCATAAAATCTTAATCTTAGTTTCCTGATGTCTGCCGCGAGGTTTGACAGTGTTTCTGTTGGCTTTCGAGATTTAAGTCTATATCCGTCATCTGTTTTTTTCTGGGTCAAGAATCTTTCTTATAATTTTGGGTTCTTCTTTCAAAATGCTTTCTAGGCCACCTTTCCTGTGTAGTGTTAAATTTTCGCTGGCGTACAGGGCTTCAGGTTTAATAACTGTGTTGTAATGTCTCAATTTTGTATATATGGACAAACATTTTCTATTATATATGTTTTAGGTTCTACCGCAGGCTCTCCTAAGTTTTTGCATGCAAACTTTCTGTGCAATTTTCTCTCCTCTCCTGTTCGTTATTATTACTGTTATAAGTAATTACATTTTAGTATCGTTACTTCGCATTTTCTTCTTAGTTTGCAAGTAGAGTTTGTAGATTGTTCCTGGAAGAGCAAAATTAGTTTTCGGAAACAATGTCCAAATTAGAAGAAAAATTTTGTGTAAGAAAGAGCTTTTTAAAAAAATACCTATTATAAATGAGTGAATATGACTCACCAGCTAATAAACTGGCCCGCCCTACCTAAAGTACCCAACAGTCAAAAGTTTTTGTGGGTTAGCGTAAATTGTTCCGCTGACGCGGCAGCCAATTAAAAGTAATTGTTCGTTGTTTGTTGTTGGCGAACAGATATTGGAAGTTTGCGGCCGCGGAGTTTGAGAACCCGGGCCGTTCTTACTCGGCTCATAAACCGCAGAGGTCTCGTAAATCTAAACTGATATCGGTCTGTCAGGCGAGCGCACGGCGGCAACATACTTAAAGTTAAAAACTTTCTTACAGTGCACAGAACTCGGAGACTCTGTTGCAAGCTTTTACTCAATTACTTTTTAAAGTGCCATAGCTTACTGATCCAATGTAATACAGTCCCGGCGGAATTTCCGGTTATTTTATGGTTTCGGTCGAAACTTCTCGTTCTTAACTGTCACAAAGATTTACGACACAAAATATTACGAGCCCTCTTGGAACACAGTTGAAAACTGTGTTAAATTAAAAGTTGTCAGGAGAAATAAATACTATCTGTTTGTTATAAAATATGAGTTGAATTTGCATAAAATCGACGTTTTAATTGATCTATAATGAATACCAGCTGATACCCGCGACTTCGTGCACGTGGATAAGAATTTCTATGCCAGAATTGAATATGGAAAGTTGTTATTAACGAAGGATTGGTCCCAAACAACACCGAGTTGGCACAATATGACAGGAAAGCTATCACATATCATTCTACCGTTGAACCTGTCTCTTGAAGAGAATCAGTTTTCAACGTATTTTTGTCACCATTCGATAAGTTCTGAAAATTTCGTAATTATAACTGTTAATGATACTGGAAAAAATGTCCTTTGCCTTACCTACAGATTTTCATGTCAAATTCCATCAATATCGGTACAGCCATTTAGCCGTCAAAACGTAACAAAAAAGACAGAGAATTACTTCCGCACTTATAGTATTATTACTGCAGATCACACACACACACTGGCTGCAAACAACCCCTGATGGATAATTATAACGTAAGAAAACTGTACACTTACATCATTGCAAGACCACCTACCTCGCCTTGCATCAAACCACTAAATTTGTGATATCTACAGTTTAACATTCAATCCGAATAACCGACAGTCCAGGAGTGACTCTTACGATCAAAAACAATTTTCAAAAATCTTTGCCTCCACGGAGATTTGAACCGGATAGAACGATCCAAACATCAGTATGCAAGCGTTTTAACCACTGAGGTACCAGACCACTATATCAAAACGCAGTACAGTTCCATCCTACGCCTCTGTTTATCGTCGTCAGTAATTTTTAGAAATTATAAGACAACATGTATTATTTATACAGAAAATTTTTCAATCAAATGTAGACAGTATTTTTCTCCTTGTTTCAAAGGATAAGTGTGCAAACTTTCATAGAAATCGGATGAAAACTGTGGATTTGTGTGAAGAACAAACAAACCAACAAAGATACATACATTCATCTTTATGTATATAGATTAGTTTTCTTTCCCACAAATGTAATAAACAAAACATGTGGATAGTAATAGTGCCATTCCGTTTCAAACAAGGAAATACGCTACAGATATTGTATGTTGTATATTACGTAAACATTTATAGCAAAATATTTATCTGAAATCTCTACTTTCGCTGCACAGTTTTACGACTAATTTCTGGTTGAATTAATTAATCACATGGCAAATAATCCATTGATGTATCGGGGCTACTTAGATCTCTCAGAAGGGTTGCATAAATCCAAGCTGTTCACTTTACTTAAATATTTTCTTTACAAGTGGTTAGTTTGGGGGTACCGATTTCTTTACGTTGAAATAAAACATTCTTTAACTAAACACGTAATGGATAAATTATTGATTAAGCAAATAATTTCGTCTTACCACAAGTTTTTGGCGTCAGTGAAATAGATGATTGATTCTTTATATCATTATTTTTATAAAGAAAGGTTGGTTATTCCAGAGATTGAAAGACCCACGAATTTACAAACAAATATTGATATCTTCGTTTTCCTTTTTGGTAATCAAGGTAAATGAAGTTTATTTCTTCAAAAAAAATGGCATTAGTGATTGACATTACTCATTAATTACAGCAAAAGATCGTAGCAATTCATGTTTGGTCTAGCTCATTTTAGGGTATGAAACATCTCAGGCGTTACAGTTAATTTGAAAAATGAGTTTTGAGGAAAAACAGTTGTGGCACAAACTGTGTTATCTACCGTTCATAGATGGCGACGGTTACCAGTGGGATGGTACCACGGCAGATTGCTATCACGAGGTCTCGGATCCGCGGCGATGTTTTCTGTGACATACAAAGTGCAGGTGTTTAACTGTTTACGCCTGGCACCTTATGAGGTGTTTCGGCGTACAGCGTTGCCCTGGCGCAGTATGTGAAGGCGTGATAGGAAACCTCTACCAGTGGTCAGGATCCCTCAGGCGTTGACGAACTCTAAACACCGGGCAGCAGAATACAGTCGAAGAAACAAAGCTTTAATGTTTCTCCTGTCCACACGAAACCTCATATTCCACCTTCTGCGTCGGCCCCGTCCAATCTCTAGTCTCCTGCAACCAAACTTGTGGCCGGTAGGCTGACTTCAAGGTAGTTCCCAGCAATACCGTCATCTTATTCCTTTTTCTCTTCTCCACGCACAGCAATTACACTCACTCATTCGTTGCTTCTGTCAGCCATAACATTCTGTTCGACGTCATTTAGAGCTTTCCGACCATCTGAAAAATGCTGTCATGAAGTGGCGATAAATTGTCTCTGTTTATCTTGCCTTTTACTAAAACCTTCTGTGTTCAGCCCAGGTCTTTCCCGGCTAATCCTCCTAGCAAGCTCTTAAAATATAATTAGCGATAAACTGTTTAAATATATTTAGATGGGAACATAATTTTATAAATAATAGCCATTATACTAAGAGCATAAATAATAGTAATGAATAATAAGTATAATTCAGAAAATAAATGTGCATAGAGTTGAGAGGGAAAAGTATAGCACATTGAGATAGCAAGTATTCGCTTAGATTCATATGTTCAGAAACAGAGTATCTTTGGAGAGTGATTGTTGCCATAAGAGAACGTTGTGAACGGATTGATCCTGTGTAAAAAGTGAACCTCGCGATCTTTCGAATCTGAATGTTGTCAGAGTATTTTTAACACCATCAGAATAGTCATTGGTATCTCAGGAATCGTCGTGAGAATATAAAATAAATAAAAGGAATTAAATTTAAAAATTACAAATTTTATTCCTATATCAAGTCTGTAACTATTACAGTGACAACCATCTTTACTGGAAACGATCGAGCAAGCACAAGTCTAGTACAGAAAAAGGAAATAATTAATACTTTACATTTCACCAAACGCTATAATATCGGGGTTTGTTATCCGCCTACCTCCCATGTTCCTGGCCACCTGTAACTGTGGTACGTTTTCTGCCATGGCGTTTATGCAAGTGCGAATAGCACGCAGATATTTGTTTATAAATTATTCGCGAGCCACTCTAACTGTCTGGTTCACAACAATCATTACTCTTGATTTGTTTTAGCAGCTGCCTCCTTCCAGTTTTTACGTTTTATGTGGTATCGACCTAGTTTCAAGAATTCAGTTGCGTATTGCTAGGGCATTAAAATCCATCCACTAACACCTCTGAAGAGTGACCCCTAGTTAACTGCTGCCTAAAGAAATTACGATGCACTACTTGGGCAGGAAATGATAGGCTCGTCAATCTTAACCCCTCCCTGGATTTGTCTGTAGATGGGGAAACTCAGCAAGGAGATTGTTTTGGAAATTTTCGCAACAGCAAAGCAGTCAGTACAAATTGTAACAGCCCTCATACCTACATTGTAAATGGAATTGTATTTTATGAAGCATTAGTAGCAAGCTAAAGTTTGATTGAATATGATTTTGTGTATTTGTCTTTCAATTTACTGTAAATCGGTGTAAATGTACTTTGTTTTATGAAAAGAAATTATGTAAATACTATTTAATATCTTTAAGGACAGAACTATGCAAGAGAATTGTTTAAATGTTTGTAATTCCAAGTATTGAGCTGAGCTACGATGATTAAAGGATGGTTTACTACAGCTTAAAATGTTTTATGTGGATAATTTTGTGTTTAAATATCTTTAATTTTCATTTCTGACCATTTTGTAATTATTGTAAATTATTATGTATTAATTTTGATTGGTTTTAATATGTTTTTAATTGTTTAAGTATTTTCATAGGCCGAGAAATATCTGTCGGATGACTTTGTAATGTTCTAGAACTTTCAATGAAACTTATATAAAGCGAACGTCAGAGACAGTTGACACAGTTTATGGACAGTTTTTACGTGAACAGTTTTACATGTATGGCAGTATTGAATGTAATCGCTGTAGTTTGTGTTTACATGTGACTAGTATCTTTGAAGTGTAGGCTATGTCTTCGAGAAATAAAATCAGTAAAAATTTTAAACTGTATCGAGGACTAATTATTTCTTATATTAATTAAACCACGTGACACCTCACAAGATGGTACCAATGACATTTTAATCTTAGACAAACCTTTGTAACAAATATGTGCACTGATATTGGTAATCTAGAAACAACGAGGGAAGTAATGAGAACCCTTCACATTTGACGGACATCAAGATTTTGATTTTCATGGTTCCCTCAAATCAATTCAAGTGAATGTTGCGATGGTTCCTTCAAAAGGCCATTGCCAAATTCCTTTTAATTTCCTGCCCCCTGTCCTTCCCCTTCTCTATTGACCACGATGTCGATGAGGCGTAAAGCAAAAAATAAAAAAAAGTTTATTTGTCTCGGAGAGGGAATAATTCATGAAGAAGGAAAAACAGCATAACACTATGAACATAATTGAAATGTTCGGTTCTTACAGTTTAATGTGTCAGTTATTAATCTGTTTCGATAAATGTGCCATCTAACATCTGGTCACAGGAAGATTATTCTGCATCCATATTACTTCAGAGCATGTAACCGGTTAGAATTACGTGTCTCACCATGGATGTGTCTAATGGTGCGTTTTTCCATTTGGAGAAAAATTACGTACTGAAAGAAATGTACAGTATGAAAATTGAGATCGTTCTGTATATAAGGTGGAACGAATGTAAAAACGAATTATCACCGTGGATATCGGTACAAAGAAAAACATGTGTAAAGTTGGCGTACACTTGTCATTATAGTTCTTTTTTTATTTTTATTATTATTATTTTTATAAAGTGCTGTGAGAAGAAATGCTGAAGAATATTTCTGCTCTCTTCTGCTGAAATGTTCTTGCCCACTTTAATCTGAATAAATACAGTCTTCAGTTTCTGAAGATTCCATGGCAAATCAATCCATGAGAATAATATCTGAAAATTGTCAGTAAGGAGCTTGTAATGAATAAAAAAGTACAGTGCCATTAGGCACTAAGTGATCCCACGGTATGTGTGAATATTGCCGATGCGTCGTGTCAACGAACAGAAACATGACGGAACTAAAGCGTCCAGATTTAGACGCACCTTGGGGGGTGCTGACAACGTCCTACTAAACGTGGACATTAAGCGGATTTATAACCCTCATAAATAACTGAGACCCGCTTTCTATTTTCGCACGTTTCGGAAAGTTCCCGCCGAAAACTGGCGCAGACCAGCAAAAATAAACCTTAGTGACGTTTCCTAGTAAATGAGTGCTTTATGAGAGTAGGGGAAGACGATCCAGCCAATAGAGAAGCCGCCTCAATTTATTGCCGTGTTGGTGTTTTTTCTTGTCTGTTCTGGGGCCAATGTAGCGCTGGTACTTTGGCGCGGATTGCGGTGATTCGCCAAGAGCCGGACCCGACATCGCATTACGACAAGTACAGAGTCTTGCTCGGAGGAGAAGAACGGACGACGAGACACTCTGGTGCAGATCTTCATCTAGTACGGCCGAAGTGACCTTCGCTGAGTACGAGTCGGCAGCTGGGGACGCTGCCATCACGCTGGGCCGGTCGAGAAAGCGGGTCGACCACATGTGGCGCTGGTCTTGCCTGGTCGTTGACCTGGGCTGTGAACAATGGTAAAAGCTACGACCCGGACGGAAACTCATGCAATCGTTCCACCCAGTAATGACCCTGAGATTTTGCTCTAGCTGTTTGATATTCAATGATATGTAATTGTTAACCTCAGAATAAAAACAATATTCTTGTTTGCCTAGTTTCACAATAATAAATTGTACACCCAATTTTCAGTTTTCCTATTCATTACAATAATATTTCATGTGATAAGCTGAAGATTAAGTATGACTATTGATATTCCAAATTGATAATTTTGTTAATGATAAAACAGTGTGACCCAAATATAAACGTCCCCAAGGTAGACGTTACAAGCTGGTACAGCAAAACGGTTATACAGGGGTAACTAATGAGGAACACTCCATGAAAGGTGCTTCCGAGCGTGGTAGATGAGTGGTTACGCTCTGACTTCTTATTAAGGAGGAAGTGGATTTGAATCCCAGATTTGGTTTTTCCATGTTTCCCAAGCGAAAGTCGGGATGATTCCTTCAAAAGGACATAACCAAATTCCATTTCATTCCCTGCCCCATGTTCCCCCCCCCCCCCGTCTAGTGAACTCGACGTCAACAAGGTGTAGAGCCAAAAATTAAAATAAATAAAAATAGTTCTTTGTCTCGGAGAGGGAATAGTTTGTGAAGAGGAGAAACAACATATCACTATGAACACAATTAAAATGTTCGGTTCTTATAGTTTAATACGTCAGTTATTTGTCTGTTTCGATAAATGTACCATCAAACATGACAGGAATATTATTCTGTATCCATCTTAGTTTGGGATAGGTAACCGGTTAGTATTACTTATCTCACGATGTATGTGCTTAAAAGTGCGTTCCACCATTCTGAGAACTGAGTAAATTCAGTCTTCAGTTTCTTTAGATTCCAGAGCTAAAACAATACATGAGAACAATATCTGAAAATTCTCAGTAATGATTACGTGCATCAAAACTGTTTTAAATAAACTACGTGGCTCGGTCCAGGGGGTGGTGAGTGGTTGGATGGAAAGCTACGCTGGGCTACGTGGGGGAAAGGGAGGGGGGTGTTACCGAGCCAGGCCACGTAGCTTTTTGTTCATATTATTTGTCACAGTTAAAATGAGATAAAGAACACAGAACAGCATTTAAATATTTATTTCCGCCATTTAATTATCCCCGTATGTAATTTACGACTGTCTGACAAGAGAAAACAGTACGGTAGGTAAAAAAGCTACGTGCTTCGTGGAAAAGGGAGGGGGTTGTTCACAGGAGGCCAAAATGGAGCTACGTGATTTGTGGATGCTCCCTAATGAGGTGTTACCAAGCGTAGTGGGTGAACGGTAACGCTCTCGCCTCTTATTAGGGAGGAAGTGGGTTTGAATACCAGATTTGGTTTTTCCACGTTTCCCAAGCGAAAGTCGTGGTGATTCCTTCAAAGGGCCATGGCCAAATTCCTTTCCTTTCCTTGTCCCTATCCTTCCTCGCCTCTAATGACCTCGTCGTCGATGAGACATAAAGCAAGAAGTAAATAAAAAAATTTAAAAAAACATAGTTGTCACGTTATCAGTGCACTTATGGTGACTGCTGTGAGGTCCCCTTGGAACGAGGTCGCTGGAGGCTGTTTTGCGTCGAGGTAGGTGGCACCGAGTGAGGACAAAGCGGCCGGAGACTGGCCATACATCACCCGCGGCGCTGGACTCTCCTTGGACCCGGAGGCGGCTCCACCAACAAGTGTGTACAGTGTCAATGAGATGAAGTGGCTTAAGTGACAGCACGTGCTCCGGCCCCGATGACGTCACGCCAGGTCACGCGTGCCCCGAGAGGCGCCAAAGCGGTGCTCCGGGACTTTTTACTCCCGTCTTGTTGTCGGGGCGTAGGATTACAGCTGATTGTAGTGAACATATTCATTATTTAAGTCTAATTGGGAAACTGATACGACCACTCCTCTCAAATTGGTGTATATCATCCTTGTCATCAAACTTGTAACTACTAATTTTGATCATAACAACTAGAAGTAAATATCAGCTTTAATCTTACTAATTAATTTCTATCACCCCCCCCCCTCGCCCCCTTGACAGAGAATGCTGCTCATGGTGTTAGCTATGGTGAAGCTAGACACTTTCATCACTGGGTTCTTCACAGAGTAAAAGAGGTGTAGGCACGCGTTTCTTAATTTTCTAGCTTGTATACCAAAAGTCTGATTTAAATACCAAAGCTCTCCCCAGTGGAGAATGGAGTGATGGATTATCATTCTCTCGATGCTGATTCATGGAGCCCTTTGAATACTCCGGAACAGTAGGTTCTTTTTTTTTTCCTTCCGACTTTACGCCTCGCTAAGGTCATTAGAGGCGGGATGGGACTGGGGACAAGGAACGGGAAGGAATTAGACCATGGCCATTATGAAGGAAGCATCCGTATTGGAACAGTAGGAATGAAAGGATCGGCATGCGGTTATAGCGTTTCCCTTCTTTCTTCGTCACGCATAAAACACATTGCACTTTATTATTGTGATAACACGTATTCAACAACACTTAGCTACCACCGACAGACATTGGCCTCGTGCACATCATGAGAAGGAGCCAACAAACGTCATTTTGTACTATACATTGAAAATCAATGTCAATTAACTTGAATTAATATACCATTCTTGAGGCACCACAGCTTATGTTAATTGTTCATTATAATACTGAGTCATTTAATTTAAAAGATCTGCGACTCTTTCTTGAGGATATTGATTGTGAATGAATGACTGCGTTGCTCGGTTTGTAGAGCGAATAGCTTCATGGAAAAACTGACTATGGATATTCGAACCTGAAGTCGAACCAGTGTCCTCTCGGTCGCCAGACCAAAGCGTTAACAACCCACCCGTCAGACTCGCTAGTTCAGTACACGCTTTTTCACTAACAGACATCAGTTGCCACGGATTTTTAAACTGAAAAATTCGGGGTGAACGTCTTAACACATAGGAATTGAGTAGGAAAACATTTTAGAAAATTCAGTCAAAAGTATCTGGATGAATGATACTTATAAATGCAACACTAAGAGAGCGTCCATCAACCACTTAGCTCCATTTTGGCCTCCTGTTAACCACTCCCCCTCCTCCCACGTACCTCGATGTGTCTTTTGCCTCTACCCTCCCCCCCCCCCCTCCCCGTTGCCTCCTACCTAACACCTAACTATTTTCCTCTTTTGGATCCAGAAGTCATTTTGTACTGTTTTCTCTTGTCAGAGAAATACATAAATAATTAAATGACAGAAATAAATATTCAGATGCTCTTGTGAGATCTGTATCCCATTTTAATTGTGAGAAATGATATGAATGGAAAGCTACATGCCCTGACTCGGAACGCCCCCCCCCCCTCCCTCCACGTAGCGCAGCGTAGCCTTTCAGACAACCCCCCCCCCTAGACCGTGACACGTAGTTTATGAACGCTCCCTAATCAGTTGGAAATGGTTTGATATTCTGACGACATAAGCCCATAATCCGGTTGCACCGGTTGTTCACTGTCTTCCGTGAATGAAATGAGAAGTAACTAAATTCGTGGTGAAATGGATTCATTAGAGACATTATACTTGGCATTCTTTCGAGCTAGAAATGCAATTAAGTGTAAGCCCACCAATCAGCCAATAAGCATAATGTAGGTCTATCAATTACCAACCACTGTGACACAAAGTACATTAAGAAAAAATTTGACATAGTAACAAATAATTTTTTGTTATGGGGTGGCGGAGTCTATCAGAGCATTGTCTCGAAGTTCAAATATATTCGGTATTTTTCCATCAATTACAGCCTCCTGATTTCTTTCATCGTCAGTTAACATCTTCTTGCAAATTTCTTGTCTCGGAATTGAGTATAGCGTAACATTGAATGGATGGTAAGAAGACTTTATTTTTAATAGTAAAATCGTTATTCAAGCAATGCATAAACACAGTTTACGTTAATAGTGGTGTCACAGCTATTGCTCTTCATTACGAAGAACCCTCCCTCCCTCTATAAAACACCACGAGCCGTCTCATCTCGGGGAGAATTCCATGGCGTTTCTCTCTACTCACATATTTTATTCATGCAACAGCCAATTCGGAGCGGCCCACGAACGCGAGACTACTTTGAGCTCCAGCATCCGTGTTCCACGTGCAAGAAACACCAGTGTTTAGACGTGAACATTTTGTTTCCTCTTTTGTTTTAATTTATCTGTCAACTAATTCAGTGCATTCCTCAAAAATCTCTCTAACCCTTTCTTCCATTAAATTTATTTTAATTCATTGTACATTATCTTCACAAATCAATCCGTAACGCATACCTCGAAATTAAGCTTATCCCTTATCTTTGTCAGATTCTAGTATAAACTACGCTACTTACATATAATTTAGATACCATTATTATTTTTCACTTCCTCTCCTCGTAATATTCTGTAGATCACGTTTCAAAAGCTTCTGTACCTATTTCTTATACCCTCCTTACTGTCAACTAGCGTGTTTCGTACATTTAAATGTTGCCCAGAGTGGACGCGATTTAATGTCACAGATTTCTGTCAGTACAATGTCGTGATGAAAGATACAATCTCTCTAACAAAGTTCTTTTAAAATCCTTTCAATACCTTCTATATGTCAATATTTTTATCAGTGTTTGGAATTTACATTGGTATTGTTTCAATTTTATCAAACAATTCTTTATTTGCACTTACATGATAATCTGAAAGATGTAAACATTGTATTTTAACTCTGATGAAGGCTCAAACTCAGTAACCAAAATAAATACACGACACTATTCAAAAACTTAGAAATGATTATAAAACATGAGCATAGGAGCCTAAAACTCCGCTTCTTAACTATTTCTTCTCTGTTTTGATTCTATATCTTTATTGTAGCTACCTGATCATATCAATATCAGTTATAAATATTTTTTATTTTCATTTTTAACTTTTTGTTCCAGTGAATATCAGCCAAAACTTGTTCTAATTAGAAAACCTGGTTTGTGAGTAATTAACAGTCTAGCCTTTTATCTGGGAGGACCGGTCTTTGATCTTAGTCCTGGACATCCAGATTTTACGTGGTTTCCAGAAATCACTCTTTTCAAAGGATGTCGGTAAAATCCTCTCCGCTCCCGACTCTACTGACCATATTCTGTAAATAATCGACATATACTTAATTAATTACATCTTATCAATTTGAGAGGCTGAAAAATCGAAAGCTTTCATTTTCAGGTTAGTTTACAACTCCACAGAAATTGATAACAATGCAGACTGTTTTTCACTAAAGCTGAGAGCGGCAACGTGGTGCGGCACTTGGATTCTTGGAGCGGAAGTATCATACTCGGGTTTTTGGACCAAGCGACTATCTGCTGAGCTGCCATCGCTTTCCGCGGATCCACTATGGTTTGCCGCTGGTTGGGGAGATAAACCCAAGGTTTAGGCAACGACAGTGGAGTACCTCTTGGTGGGAAACACTGGGTCGAGGCAACCATGCGGTTACATTGGGTACCGAGTCCTCTTTTGTTGCAATACCACCGGGTATCGTTGGAGAGTAGCACAATGCGGTACCGGCAGTAAACATCGTGAACGTGCTGTCAGCGATGTGATGACCCCTGCCGCCGGGATGCATAGGCTCCTACTGCTCCGACGCTCTGGTTGTGCCTACTGCGGTCTTCGGGACGTGAGTCTGTTTGCGTTCGAGAAGGAGCTGAGACCTTGCAGAACGAAAACGCACGGTACCGGTAAGCCTGTGTTCATTCTTGAAGATGGTGGCGGGAATGTGCACTTTGATGGTGCTCTGTGAAACTTGGATAAGTGTGCGGGAAACCGTGTCCATCAGTGATGCCCGGTGTGTCGGTTGGTCGTGGAGGAAAGTGTGCCAAGGGCACGCATTTATGGTGCTCGGTCGCTGCAACTTCCTCCTCGTTCTTATATTGGGGCGTCGGTGGGACCGGGTACCCGGTACCTGGGGGCTAACAGAAAGGTTTTAGCCATACGGCAGAATCTGGAGGGTCTTCGGCCTCATTCGTGGCGGTGCTATGTCCGCGCTGCTCCCCGTGGACACCTTAACAGATGGTGAAACGCGCATCACGACACTATCCCCGCTGTAATGGTGGATAAATCTTCAGACGGCCAATTCCCGTGGCGTGGGTGGCTGTTGTGTAACATACTCGGATACTGACCCCGTAACGTCAAGCAACGGAACTCGATGATCAACCACACACCAGATATCTATTAAGGTAATCAAAGGTAATCCGCTAGTAGTAACAACTGCTAAAACTCATTCATAGTCAATGTTACTGTTATTTTTTTTTTACTAATATCTTCACGCCTCATCGACGTCGAGGTCATTAGAGGCCGGATTAGATTCGGGACAAGGAACGGGAAGAATTTCTGTAATGGCCTTTTGATGGAAGCATCCCGGTATTCGCATGGAGTGATTTGGGGAAACCATTGAAAACCCACATCTGGTTGCCCGGACGGGTATTTGAACCGGCCGCGGAGTCTTCCCAAATGCGAGGCCAGGATATTAACCGCTCACCCACCACATTCAGTTTACTATTCAAAACAAATATCTATTATTCAAGTACTTTAAAGAACATTTGTGAAGCTTTCTGTGTTTGAACCATACATTAACTGGCCTAAAGGTTTAAGCAATTCTCCAGGGATCAGACTAGTTCCAGTGTTGCTTGGAACTTTGAAATATTCATGTTAAAACACTCTTTGTTGTTTGACATATTTAGTAATCTGTAAGGCATCTTGAGAACAGTTGTGTGGCCACTCCAGGAGTACGGATGTACTGGGCAGAATGTGAATGGGAGAGATCTGAGTGAACTCTTGGAAAGAGTCCAAAAGGCTCTTTACGTTGCATGAATGTAAGCCACAACACTTAACTGGGAACCCGTGAGTTGCTATTTGAAGTTAAATGTTACTCTGAAAAACAATACGAACTCTCTTCCGCAGTTAAGGTAATTAATTGGACAAATGCAAAAATACGCATACCGTTATTCTCTGACAGTTTCATCATAAATTGTATAACGTCACTGTAAGAGCAGATATGGCTATGTTTCAGTTGTCAAGAGCAATATCTTTGTAATAATATAATCATTTAATTTGTACGAATATTATCTTTTTTTTTAATGTTTCATTCTCTCAGGTGAACCCCAAGAGTTGCGCTGGTGTTGGGTCTTTGGGAACCTTTTCAGGCCAACCTAGCCTACTAGTATCCCCTCAAGCATGTGTTATGGAATTATGTACAGTGACATTATTACCAGCTTCATATCACCATGATTGCGAGGACAATTACATTATTTAAAACTAGGGATATGTGCATGGAGATCTATCCTGCGATTATAGGATTTCATTAAGTATGAGATCCTCTTCAGTAAGTGACAAGTAAAAACAGTTTACAGAGAAGCATGTCAACAAATTTTGTTTATACAATCTCCTTCAGTCACAAGTATTTAAGGCATCACTCCGCAATGACAAATCTTGTTCAAATATCAGCAATAACAAAAATCTTTAAGATCTATTGTCATCGTAAACTACTGTCTTCAAGGTGTTGGCAGAAGTAACGTCAGACTGAAAGAATTTCGAGTGTTTTTTTAACTTATTCAGAACATTTTTATTAAAACAATATGACCAAAAAAATTACAAAAGATTTCTTTAAAGTTTAAAAGTAACACGTTTTATAACGACCAAGGCAAAGGTTATGTAGAGCGAACGGCTTTCAATTGATCGTTAACTTCAATAAAGTGTTAGCATGATTGTAATTCTCTGCTTTTAGTGCTTGACGTTTCAAATAATTAACAGATAATTTTGTTGTAGGTCTGTGGCATGTAAATCTGATATTTATTAGGTACAACTCTTCTGCAGAACTAAAAATATGTGATAAATTTTTAGTCAACTTAAATGGTAAGGCTAAGTTGCTTCATGCCTGCACGTAACCCCCTGGAGGTGCCAAGAAAAAAACAATCTTAAGATAAGAAGGAATTGTTTGAATAGACCTCTCGGTCAAATAACACAACTTAATATTGAAGGCAGTAATCGCGAATATTTTTGAAACGTTAACAGAAATACGCAGTCGATGTCATCGTGATCCAAGAAATTCACACAGCAGACGAACAATAGATACAGAGCAGAGGAATAATACCAGGCTATAAATTAAAAGCCCATAACTATCATCCCAAGTACTGCCACCTAACATTTGTCAAGAATGATACACCAGTTACCAATTACTGTCGGGAAACTGTGGATTGACATTTTTACTATTGCAATAAAAACTGAAAACATGACGATAGTCAACATGCACATGCCCCCAGATACTACCTGTCGTGACCCTCCTTTACCACCTCAGCAACATCCACTACATTCCTCAGTAATTCAACAGCAAGTGCAATCTCAGAAACCAGCACGAATGATCTTATTGCTGAAGCGACTGAACACTGAAAATCTAACATTTATGATGCTTAAGTCCTCACTACTTTTTATTCAATTCACAGGTGCCAAGGATACACTCCATACCTATGTCTTCCAGTCCAGCTCCAGAATTCGCTCAGCCAAGTACATCGATCAGTGGTAAGGATTTTCCTCAAAGTCAACACAGACCTGGCAACGTATTTACCTTTCATACGATCTTATCCGACCTAAACCAGGGTCAAACTTCAAGAAAGCCAACTGGAGTGAATTTTCAAAGAAAACAGACTATAATATGAGATGAATTAAACCAATCTATAACAATTACAGAAGATTTGTTGGGGTAATTTAGGGTGGAAATAGATGATGCATTCCCAGAGGGTATCGCAACGAGTACATTCCTAGTTGGGGTGAACAAAGTGAGAAATTACTCATGAAAAATGAGGAAGCAATCAATAAACGCATTCCTATAAAATAAGTAGGATTTTGACCAGGGAGAAGTTGTAACGATTCTTTATTCTTCAGGGTGTTTCTCCAGACATTTGGAAGAGCTTCTGATCTTCTTAGAGTTGGAGGTGAAATGTTACAGAGAACAGGATGCCATAAGGTGGATAAGTCAATGGGAGCCGTTATCAGTAGTCAACAAACATTCGATCTCCCCAGTACCATCAACCGGATTCTAACAGGACAAGGCAGCGGCGGTTACTTACCACACAAGTGGGTCTGGACCAGTCCTGAAAATTGTGACTGATGGAGCCACCTTACAGTCAATACACCATATCGTTTCTGCCTATCTTCTTCGAGCTTGCAAAGGAACAATAATGGGCATACACCATGCATCCGTTAAAGAAGTCGAATGGATCTTAGATACTAGATGATACGAGTTTTTGATGTGCAGAATCGTCCACACATTCTGTATATTTTGTAGGAAAAATTTCTAGACTTATATAACGATAAATAAATAAATAAGGACTTTCATAAATGTTACTTCATTGAGGACTATTCGATCACCTTTAATACACTACTGTTTGTGAATCTTTTCATCACCAAGAAGAAGATATTACATTTATTCCACAGATTGGGAACAAGACAATATGCGAATCATTCAAATTTGTACACGCACTTGGCCGTGGGAATTCAGTACGGTTATGAAGCCGTCACGCTTGCATTCAGAGCCTCTAAAACATCGTGGCAGGGAATCAAAGAGAGCCTGGATGTGCTGTTGGAATAAACACTGCCACGCGTCAACAGGGCATCGGTATTGGTTGCAGGAATACCAGAATGAACAAATTGCCGATCGACCACGTCCCTGACATGTTCGATGGGAGACATGTCAGGCGAACGTGCGGCTCAGGGAAGCAGTGGTACGCGTCGTTCTTCGAATAAGCTTTGGCACATTTTTCGTGCATGTGTTCGAGCATTGACCTGCTTAAATATGACATGTGAAGCTGCTTGCAGGATAAGCAGTACCTCGGGCCCTGAAACCTCATTGATGTATCGGTTGCTTTTCAGATTGCCCTTAATTTCAAAATAAGTTGGTTTCACTTCTACGGTAGTCAATCCTGGGATTGGTCTGCGGCGGTCTTCCATTCAGCTCTTGTCTCTGCCCTCCTCTTCATATCTGCATATCTCCTGCAGCCAACATCTTCCATTATCTGCCGGATGTATTTTAAACGTGGTCTTCCTCGATATATCTTTCCTTCTACCATTCCCTCGATTATTGTTTCAGTAAACTCTCATGTCGTAAGATATATCTAATTAATATTGTACTCCGCGTTTTAATACTCTTACAACTGCCTTCTCAAAATTTTCTCATTAGTAATGTTGTCCCTTCAGCTAATTTTTAACATCCCTCTATAGCACCATTGCTAAAAATAAATTAATCTTCTTTTCACTTCTTACCAACTGCCCAGGTTTCACATCCATACAGAACAATACTGCAGACATCAGCTTTTAATAGTCTTTTCCTCGCTATCCAGCTGATGTTACCCGTTGTAAAAATTTGTTTCTTTTTGCTGAACGCTATTTTTGCTTGCGCAATCCTGCATTTTATCTCAATCTTGCTTCGTCCATCTTTTGTGATTTTGCTTCCTAGGAAGCAAAAATTTTGCACATCATCCTATGTTTCTCCATTAATTTTAATTTTCACTTTCGAGTGTCTATCTTTACAACATACCATAACTTTCGTCTTCGCTTTATTAATTTAAGTTGGTTTAGCTTTATCAATTAACATAACACATCGTTGTTTACTGGTTGTAATAACCCCCATATCGTGCAAATTTGTTCGCAAAAACTGATATTTAATTCTATTTAATTTCTTTGGTTAATCGAATTTTACAAAACAGAACATTAAATCGCAAATTTAAAGGATGAAATATTTGAGTTTTTTAGTTGAGCTAAAATAAAATTCCATTCCAAGGATGCAGTAAAACCAATGCCTTTTGGAGCAGTTCAAAATCCAGACGAAATTAAAGTTACAGAAGTATTGCATTTAGAAAATTACATACTAATAAAGTCGATGAAATATAAATCTCATTAACGTTCAGCTTGTTTTAATTAGCAATTGCTTCCGATTCAATGTAGTACTCAGATTATTAACATTCTCAGTTCAAAAATGATTTAATGTAGCATTTTGTGATTTGATAAAGTAACCAGAAAGAGTGTTGAGCGGTACACAATAGTAGGAACCGACTGTCTGTTGACATACAGATTTGGACATGGAACAGTGTTGCACTGTGCACCGCTTACCGCAACTGTCTGTCGCTGCCCGAAAAACATGGATCCCTCCGCAGCCACTGACACCGCGGCAGCTGCTGCCAAATTCATCCCGGTGCAGCTGAGGGCGTTATTAGTCGCAGGCGTGGTGAATACTGCAGGCGGCGGGCTGTCGCCTGCTCGTCACCCGCCTTGAAACATGGAGCAGTGGCGACCGCAGGTGTCGGAGTGCCTGGACCGCAACACGCGGGGGCGTCGCGGCGCCGCGACTTCCAGCAGCGGGCCTTCTCGGCGCCTCCCCCTTCTGACAGGTGGACCGGAGCAGGTGTCACACACAGCCGATGTTCGCCGCGCCTTGTAACCCGCGACAGGTGGATAGCAGGCCCGGCGTCGGACACTTCGCTACTACGACAGCAGCCTCGGAGTCCGTTCACTAAGTTATTGAGAGATCAGAGTGGAAGGAGAACTCAGACCCGTCTTGTCTGCTGGTGGATGTACCTGCGGTAACTGTGGAGGGAAAGAGCGGGAAGTCTTGAGCTACACGCGAAATGCTTAAAGTTAATTGAACTGGCTTTTAGCACATACAGAGTGGCCCAGAAGTAGGTATACAGTTACATATACAGCATATTTAATACCGTAGGTGCTCAAAATGTCCACCTTCGGCATTGATGCATTCCTGCAACCTGTCCCCGACACTCACATCACACAGCATGACATAAATTCCGGTTAGAACGAATTTCCTTAAGGGGATAAGGAATCGCCTATCCTCGCAATGTTAAATTATGCCTACTATGGGGAACATTTTCTCACAAACTGCTGGAGCTAGAGAAATATTTTTTACTGTATGTGCATTGATATGTTATAACAATACTGAAACAACAGTTTTTTTGTCAAAGTATTTACTTACAGAGATAATTTATTTACCTTAAAGTAAATTTTTCCATCACTTTTCAATAGATTATCACCTCTAAATCTTTTGTAAATCAAGTGATTAAAACCATTGTCTCAGTATGTAAACGAAACCCATGTGACTATGTCATAAAAATTTAATACTTCTAGGTTCACCAGTACCTGAGATAGTGTTCCTAGAAGAAGTAAAAAGTAAACTTACGGGAAAAGGAGAAAGAAGACTAAATACGAAAAACTCGACACAACATCTTTCGTATAGCACACTGTTTATAAACAATCCAAAGTCAAAGAGTAACTTCATGAAACAAGGGACAAACATTTTCGAACAAATAGTGTATAAAGAATCGCTGGAAGCGGGATATTTGAATTCATGTCTCATGAATTTACTGCCAAAAAGTTTATGGTCAGCCATGAGAAAAGTGTATAACAAAAGCGCAATACCCCATCTTACAAATCTATAAAAAAATGAAATAGATTTTAATTCTAGTAGAGCCATGTATGATACGTCATATTAAATAGTAAACTTGGCGGAATATAATAGGCCAAATAAAACGAAAATCGATTTTTTTCACCTAAAATCCGATTCCAAATCCCCTTAGACATATCATCGATGAAATTCTTAACAGTAGTAGTGCGACGGTTTTCTGGGATCAACTTTATCCTTTACTACTCTCCAGAACAAGAAATCCATTGGAGTTAAGTATGGAGAACGTTCTGGCCAATCAATACTCCCCCGTCGCCAAATCCAGTGCCTCGTCCAGGTATCCGTCCTGTTGAAAGAACGATTACCACAACTTCTTCCAACATGTCCAGAAATTTTGGGCCATCAACAGTTCCATCGAAAGAGACAGGATCCACTACACCATCGCAGGATATTCAGAGGTATCTCGGTTTTAAAATGAAATAACTTATCCCAAGAAGATTCACTTTTAATTCTGTTTATTCTCCTTTAAGACATCGATCTCCAAAGATACTAGGTGCAAACGTAAACACATGCTCTAGCGATTATAACATTCAAACAACTACAACTCACAATACTCTCTGAATACTAAAAACTCGTCTCTGCCGATCGCTTATATATACTTTACAGAAAATTCAAGAATATTTCAAAGACTTCCCACAGGCGTTTATGAAATTCTAACAACATTTAAACCATAAAACAATATTAAAACATCTTAAAACAATCAAAATTAATACAAAATCATTATGAAACGCACAGAAATGAGAATTAAATATATTTACATACAAAATTACCCACGTAAATCAGTACAAGCTGTCGCATATTGTTCTCTAAATATCGTAACTCATTTCAATACATGGAATCACAAACTTTTAACTAATACACTCCTGGAAATTGAAATAAGAACACCGTGAATTCATTTTCCCAGGAATGGGAAACTTTATATACACATTCCTGTGGTGAGATACAACACATGATCACACAGACAGAACCATAGGCACATAGACACAGGCAACAGAGCATGCACAATGTCGGCACTAGTACCGTGTACATCCTCCTGTCGCAGCAATGCAGGCTGCAATTCTCCCATGGAGACGATCGTAGAGGTGCTGGATGTAGTCCTGTGGAACGGCATGCCAAGCCATTTCCACCTGGCGCCTCAGCTGGACCAGCGTTCGTGCTGGACGTGCAGACCGCGTGAGACGACGTTTCATCCAGTCCCAAACATGCTCAATGGGGGACAGATCCGGAGATCTCGCTGGCCAGGGTAGTTGACTTACACCTTCTAGAGCACGTTGGGTGGCACGGGATACATGTGGACGTGCATTGTCCTGTTGGAACAGCATGTTCCCTTGCCGGTCTAGGAATGGTAGAACGATGGGTTCGATGACGGTTTGAATGTACCGTGCACTGTTCAGTGTCCCCTCGACGATCACCAGAGGTGTACGGCCAGTGTAGGAGATCGCTCCCCACACCAAGATGCCGGGTGTTGGCCCTGTGTGCCTCGGTCGTATGCAGTCCTGATTGTGGCGCTCACCTTCATGGCGCCAAACACGCATACGACCATCATTGGCACCAAGGCAGAAGCGACTCTCATCACTGAAGACGACACGTTTCCATTCGTCCCTCCATACACGCCTGTCGCGACACCACTGGAGGCGGGCTGCACGATGTTGGGGCGTGAGCGGAAGACGACCTAACGGTGCGCGGAACCGTAGCCCAGCTTCATGGAGACGGTTGCGAATGGTCCTCTCTGTTACCCCAGGAGCAACAGTGTCCCTAATTTGCCGGGAAGTGGCGGTGCGGTCCCCTACGGCACGCGGTAGGATGCGACGGTCTTGGCGTGCGTCCGTGCGTCGCTGCTGTCCGGACCCAGGTCGACGGGCACGTGCACCTTCCGCCGACCACTGGCGACAACATCGATGTACTGTGGAGACCTCGCGCCCCACATGTTGAGCAATTCGGCGGTACGTCCACCCGGCCTCCCACATGCCCACTATACGCCCTCGCTCAAAGTCCGTCAACTGCACATACGGTTCACGTACACGCTGTCGCGGCATGATACCAGTGTTAAAGACTGAGATGGAGCTCCGTATGCCACGGCAAACTGGCTGACACTGACTGCGGCGGTGCCCAACCGCTGCGCAGCTAGCGCCCTTCGACGGCCAACACTGCTGTTCCTGGTGTGTCCGCTGTGCCATGCGTTTGGTCATTGCTTGTACAGCCCTCTCGTAGTGTCCGGAGCAAGTATGTTGGGTCTTACACACCGGCGTCAATGTGTTCTTATTTCAATTTCCAGGAGTATACTTCATGTATAGTACTGTCCCTGAACATATTAAATAGTATTCACATAGTTTATTTCCATAATACAAAGTCCATTTACACAAATAAAATGGTAGTAAATAAGTTAAAAACAAATGGAGTGGATGAGAAAGTGATTTGTTGGGTAGAAGAATTTTTAAAAGGTAGAAAACAGAAAATTATGGTAGGAAATGCAGTATCAATAGAAGTGGAAGTGAAAATGGGAGTGCCGCTGGGTAGCGTAATGGGACCATTGCTATTCATTATTCTAAAGAATAATTGTGTTGATTGTTTACTCTCTAAAATTAGATTATTTGATGATGACATAATGCTTTATAAAAAGATCAAAACGAATGAGGACTGTAAACAGTTGCAGGGTGATCTGGACAGGAAATCTAGTTGGGTTGGTAAACATGGGATGAAGATAAAGGCAAAGAAGAGTCAGCTTATTAGATACACAAATAAAAAACTAAAGGTTGATTATGATTATAAGGAGGGGAAATAATTGCTTGCTGAAGACTTTAAAAGTAAATATCTTGGCATTACATTTGATAACAAGCTTAAATGGGCAGGACACATTGGACAGGTGGTAGGAAGAGGTCAGACCATTGCTCGAATATGGTAGTGTATTATGGGATCCACATTTTGAGTATCAAATACATGGGTTGGAGAGGGTGCAAAATAGGGCTGCTAGATTTGTTTCTGGAAATTATCGCAGAATGCAATCAGTGACTAATATGATAATAAAAGAGCTGGAACAGGATTCATTTGTAAGACAGGAGGAGGGTGAAGAGGGTCATGGGAGTGTACAAGGTGTATACTGACGATGAGGCATGGAAAGATATTGGTGTAGGTATGAAAAGTAGTGCATGGAAGGGAAAAGATGACCATGAACACAAGCTGACACTCGAATTCAGTCACAAGGGTGTGGGAAGATTCTCTTTTTTAGGTAATGGTGTCAGGGATTCGAATAAGTTACCAAGGGAAATGATAAATAATTTACCACAAACCTTGAAAGGATTTAAAGTTAAAATTTGCAGAGGACAAATGTAGGTGGGTGCAGGAAAAGGGGAAGATGGGTGTTTAGAAAAATTGTCACTGGAGCGTGTGCTCCATTGCAATTAAATTAAATTCACTATTAATTGCAAGAGAAATATACAAAACCATATTTACTCCACAACCAAGTTGCTACAAATCTTGGTCTGAGAGGCGTTATAATATGCCCGCACTATGAAGCCTGGCTGATTCAATTGCAGAGTCATAATGACACGTGGGTTATCATCGGCCCAGTACACACAGTTATGTCTGTTGATGTGACCAGACAATTTAAAATAGGCTTCATCTGTCCACACGATTTTTGAAAGCAGGTCTGGTTGTTCAGTCAGTTGATTGGCATTATCTCACAGAACTGTAGTCTGTGGTCTGGATCGTCCTCAACAAGACCATGCACCAGTGTATGGCGTTACGGCTTAAGGTGCAGCTGCTGCATCAGACATTGTAATGATGTCCTCGGTATACCCAGCTCCCCAGACGCACGTCGCGTAGACTTCTTTGGACTGTTGGCGGATGTAAGGGCTACCTCCATCCCATTTTCCTGTGTTGGCGTCGTGCGCGGTCGTCCAGACTTCGGTGCATTGGCGACGTAACTCGTGGCCTCAAACTTGTCTCTGATGCGGTAAATCGTAAGACGTGACGGCCGGGGCAAATGAAATTCGACTTCCCACAACTTAGGCTTGGTATCAACATTTTCATACTTCCATTAGGTCTTAAGGATCCACCGTCGTTGCTCTTCGCTCAGATTTCCAGCCATCGTTTTCCCTAGACACAAAAGAAAGGGCAACACCAATTATGTAATCTTAGAAAAATATAAAAATAATCAGTTTGTTAAATTGAAACAAATTCTGGCTAAATTCTTTTAACAAGGAACTCAAAGGCTAAGGAGCAAGTTTTTTTTTTAACTTATGGCTTTACGCCTCGTCAACGTCGAGGTCATTAGAGGCGGGATGGGACTGGTGACAAGGAAAGAGAAGGAATTCGGCCATGGCCTTTTTGGAGGAAGCATCCCGGCATTCGTCAGGAGTGATTTAAGGAAACCATGGAAAACCCAAATCTGGATGCCCGGACGGTGATTCGAACCGCCGTCCTCCCGATTGCGAGGCCAGAGTGCTAACCGCTCACCCACCACGATCGGTTGAAAGTTTGTGATTTCCCCTAAAGGAAAGAGAAGGAATTCGGCCATGGCCTTTTTGGAGGAAGCATCCCGGCATTCGTCAGGAGTGATTTAAGGAAACCATGGAAAACCCAAATCTGGATGCCCGGACGGTGATTCGAACCGCCGTCCTCCCGATTGCGAGGCCAGAGTGCTAACCGCTCACCCACCACGATCGGTTGAAAGTTTGTGATTTCCCCTAAAACACGTCTTAAAACTATTGTGTATGTACTTAACTGTATACCTACTTTTGGGCCACCCTGTATTATTGACAATGTGTTACTTGACATTCACGACTTAAATTAATTTAAACTGCCTGCATTATCCCATATCCTGGATTAAGAGTGTGTTACCCATCCTAATAATGTCAGGGTGAGATGAATTGCTGTGTTTTTCCCACGGGTTGAATTCGTTGGTCTTAGTGTTACTGTATGTGTAACGGTGCTTGTGTACAGTGTTGTATGGACAGGAGATCAAAGGAGGGAGAGGATGAAGCCTGCTGCTTGACCTTTCAGCTTACTCTACCTGAAGACATGAAAAATATTTCTGTGATTATTTTTTATTTTTAATTACCTGTGAAATTACATGATAGTGGGCTGTATTCTTCACAACTGTAAATGGGAAACATAATCGCTTCTTAATCCTAATATATTCAGTGATAAACAATAATATAAACTTTTCGTGATGTTTTCTTGCAATACTATTGAGCAAAATAATTGTTATCAGATCTTTGATTTAGCCAAAATTTTAGCATACAACCTTCGATCATACATCTTTAATAAATTGACAGAAACTGCTTAACTCAGGTGCGATTAAACTTGTAACAGAGATATAGGTCCAAATAACACTTGATGAATGATGTACTATTTAGATGTGAGTTTGTATGTCTGTCAGCAACGGCATGGATCTTATCTTGCTGAACGTATTGCACCGCAAATAGAAACTCTGACACTAAAAGAAGAAGTTGCTTACCGTGTAAAATTTCTGTTCTTCTCTTAATGATATATAATTATAATGACATAGATTTGAAACAAACTATTTTTTATTTATTTATTATTAAGTTTTTTTTTGCCTGTAATATAAATTCTTCTCAACGGTATTTGTGTAGTAACTTCGTCAATTTTATCGGGTACAAGATGATTTCTGATATTCGACAAAATTTGAGTGATTCATTGAAAACGTCTACAGTCTTCTCTATAAATTCTGTACTAATTCCGATTCTGTTCCTCTGTTTGGATAATATATTGCTAATTTTGCGTGATGTCCCATTTCAGTAAATAGCTACTTACTTTTGTCAGCACAGTGGTAATAACAATTACACATGTAAGATTTAGAATAATATGTTTGCTTAATGCTTTAGAAGTTTTTGGAGGTATCTGCGGCAAAACTCCAACGGGCCTTAACGGAGTTAAGGGAACAACGAAATGACTGCAGTTTTATTGGAGCGGAGTAGCAGAAGATATAACACCAAGTTTCCAGACTCCGTTATAAATTAGTTCGAATTACAAGTTAAACGGCGGAGAATGATTAATGAGAAGTGTAGCGGGCCGGAGGAAGAGCAAAAACGGCCACTACGCGGCGCCACTGAGACCAAAGGTCAACCGCTCGTCATTCATATTCCGCGCGAACCGCTCACTCAGTCCTCATTATTCAGCGTGCATATTTAGAATGTAAAATCCTGACAGAAAAAAACCATTCATCTTAGATTCATCGGTCGTCTAAGATATCCGTGACCGAGCACAAACTGAATGCCAAGCGTCGTCTTTCACTGGTCAATCAACGGCCCAAGGACGCCTCAACCATCCACGCTCCTCTAGGCCACAAGCGCCAACTCTGTAGCGTCGGAAACACTGCTTCCGCGAATGCTTGAGCAGTCATCACAATTTCAACTAGTCACATCATGGAACCGACGAGCATTGTCGTTCTTACATAAACTATTTGATATTTCCTTCAAAACAGTTATCCTGAATAAAGGGAACTATACTGTTTTTTTTACTAGTAACTTGGTTAAATTTTGATTTAAGTGTTCTACTAGTTAATTATGAAAAGGACTGGTAATATTTGAATATTTACTGAATTCGTCGTGTAATGCTGCTCGTAATATAGAAATTCAGATCGTCGCGGCCAGATTTAATACGTGATTTATCTCGGAATGATATGCCTTTTAGTTTCATAAATTTGAAAATTGAAGGTTGGAATGATTGTCAAGAGAGTACTATGTTGTTTGGGACCAATTCTTCGTTATCAACAACTTTCTATATTCAATTCTGGCAAAGAAATTCTTAATCCACGCGTAGGAAGTCGCAGGTATCAGCTAGTAACCAATATCCGGCTTAACTCGGCGTCAAAATGCCATCGACGGCCGCTGTCTTTTTTCCCGATGTAAACAGCTCGTCTGTAACTTCTCCAAATTTGGCGTATTATCACAAGCTGTATAATGGCTCGCCACATCTTATCATATAAGGGGCTCTTCTGTTATCCAGCCGTTAATCCCCACAGCACTACTTTTTCCGTTAATTCAGTTATGTCAATACAAACTTCATTGGCTCCACGAATCTAGCGAACTTAATTGCAGATTTGAGTATTATCATCTTCACCTTCTGCTGGCTGGAACAGTTTCTGGAAAACGTGTGAAAGAGTGTTGATCTTGCCCTCCGGATAGAAGACTAGGCCTTTCTCTCCATGTAGATGTGGTTGCCTATTTAGTTTCCTGACAACTGAAGAGACCAAGCGTGATGGGTGAGCGGTTAGCGCTCTGGCCTCGCATTCGGGACGACACCGGTTCGAATCCCCGTCCTGGCATCCAGATTTGGGTTTTCACGGTTTCTCCAAATCACTCCAGGCGAATTCCGGGATGCTTCCTTCAAAAAGGCCATGGCCGAATTCCATAAAAAAAAAATAAACAAGAAATATAATCGAAGAGCCTCTCTTCAGAGTATGCCGTCTTCACGCTTTTACTTAGATAGGCGGACGGGCCATTCTATGTTCTGTCAAAGCTGCCCTGCTTTGACATTGTAATCCGTTCTGCACTCGCCTTGTCTCTTCGTTTCTTCTGAGTTATCATATCTCTGATATTTCTAATACCAGATCTCTAGCGACCCCTGTAATGTTTCTTACCATCGAGTTGATTTTATCAAGCAAAAGGAGCGAGTTACAGCGAATGTGTCACTTTCTCCATATGCTCGTGATGTAAGTGCTTAAAATGAAATACAGTGTCCGTACCATTAGTATGGACATTATTCTTCTCTCTTGGACAAAGCACTACCCTCAAAAAAAGGTAATACAATTTAAGCTTTATCGACTGGAAACGCTTCAGTTATTAGATCCTTAATTAATGTGAACATGCATAACCCTTTCCTAATCAATGAAAGTGTTTAAGAATATTATAGAAGCAGAATTTTTTTAGGTTTTTACCATGTTTGCTGAAGTTTATTCAAGCAATTTCTGTTTAACAAAGTATTTAAGAATTTTATTTTTGTCAGTACCACCATCTGGACTGTTTTTTTTTTTTTTTTTTTTTTTTTTTTTTTTTTTTTTTTTTTTTTTTTTTTTTTTAAATGAACTTGCAGTAAGTGCATCTTGTAAATTAAGGAATCTATCAAATATTTTAAATTTACGGAACTGTTTTTGGTTTAGATATTGTACCAAGTTATCAGTAACTTGTTTTAAGATTCATTTAGAGACTGTCGTATTATACACTAAATTACTGTCATGTTTTGTATCATTCTAACATTCCTTTACCACTATAATTGTTTTAACATTAATGTAGGGAGCCGTAAACAAACTCCTTATAAGCCGTAATGTTGTTAGGCAATTTTTTTCAAGGTAAAAAAATCAAGGGTTTTATGTGATAACGCCTCTATTTTTATGGGCTTTATGCTATATGCTTTCTCAATCATATTTTTTCTAAAAAAATTTGGATAGATTTACTGCTTTATCCGTCATTATTGGACGAAATATAATACAAGTTATTGTTAGGACATAGTTTTAAAGATCTGTAAACACAAATTTTTTCTTACTGAAATAATGGATTAAATATTTCCAGAACAGAATCATTCACAACATACAAACGTAATCTCCCAGAACAGGAAATAGGTGAAATGATACCGCAATACAAATTCGTACTTCAAGCGAAATTCGATTGAGCTAATGTTTGGAAAAAATGTTACTTGTGGTAGAGGCAACATTCCTACATAAACTTACTTTCCTGTTGGATTATCTGAATTATTGTTCGTGATATCTCTGATATCTTACTGGAGATGCACGGATTCGATAGTTAGGATACTTATGGACGCCAAACTATTGATTCAATTCCCTGCAATAGTTAAAGGGTTTGCATAACAAAAGAAAAGTCATTGCTGAAATTTTAAGTAATATATTCTTTGAAGATATACTGGCATTAGATTACACGTTTTATAGACCGTAGCAGACCCCGAAAATCACATTAGAAGACTGCAAATTATTCTTCCAGAATCACAAACACTGAAAGGATACTTTCGCAAACACCCCAAAATTATTTTAAAAGTCAAAGAAACATAATTAATCATTGTTCCAAAAGCCATATTAAGTTTTCCATTTAATTTTAAAGTTATCTTCACCCGCAAGATTTGCTGTTCCGCCACACTCGAAAATAGTCCAAAAATTACATGTATGGTAAATTTTGTAAGTTCTCCCGTGGCTCCAGCAACATCACGGAAACGAGTGTCGGGGACCTATCCTGCTTACATACTGCCATGGCGAGCTAACTTTCGGGGTATTTTTTCATTTTTTTCTTGTTTTGTAATAGCTTTTCACCAAGCATATGCAATCTTATTTTCCTTATTTTTAGTCCAAACCTTTTGGATCCTTGTCACAAGAAAGAACATTTTATTTTGAAAATTTTTGGTAATCATAAATTTTTCCTATAATCTCTTCATTTCGATGTTAATAATTTTTGAAGTTTCATTTTGGTTATTTACGTTTAACTTTTAAAAAACATTATCTCCCTCAATGATTTTTAAGTCTACAATTTTTTTTAAACCTTTCTCTTTTATTTAGTATATTTCGTAGCTTCCTAACTCTGTCTATTCTTACATTAACTGTAATTGGATCATAATTTTTTTTCCGGCGTGACTTCTTGATAAAACTTAAAAATTCAATATCTCGCTATTTAATTTTTATTTTTAAATAAGATTCACAAAAATTCTTTAGAAAAAATTGCTCTGTTTTTTGATATCTCATTTAGTTTTGACAAATCTTTCTTTCTCATTTTAATTTTCGACCTTGAAGTCACTATGTCTTCTAACGAGGAAATAGTGTAACAAAGTCTCAGAAATAAAATATGAAAATCTTGAATTTTTCCCTTAAATTCCTAACGTTCTGCAAAACCGTTATTATATTCTTGTTCTATGAATTTTTCGCTATTTCTGAATCTAATTTATCCCTCATAACTATTTGATTAACAATTTTTAATTTATTTATCTTACTGAATAACATACTTAGAATTTACTTATAGAATCAAATTTTGGTCTCAATGTGTGTGCCCATATGCTTACAACGTACTATCATTGTTACGTTCAAGTTATCTTCTAAAATGAATGACACTCCTTTTATGTATGTGAAATGCGTCGTTGGTTAACCATCCAACCACATGGCGAAATCCACTTTCAAATTGATATATCTCCATTAGTAAAATTTTTAGGCGATAAATACCGTGAATCAAAATACTCATCTTTAAGTTCTTTAACTGTGGACATGAACGTAATTAAATCTATTAACACTGAAATTTCGACTTTTATATTTTTATGTTTTAAGCAACATCAGTTTATTTTTTAATTGAAAGTTGCTTTATTATTAGGATTTCCTTGTCGATCATATGCTTTGAATTACCCCCTCTTAAACGTGTTTCGAGAAACTTATTTACACATAGCACCTAGCAAGCTAATAGACCTCGGAAAAGATAAAAAATATATATAAATTCGTACTGAATAATTAATTTTAGTTGTTTTGTACGTTATATCTATTAAATTTTAAATTTTTCTTGGTTACCATCTTGTGCGATTAATAGTTGCAAAGGTCTGAAAATTATGCTTTTTCAGATTAATTTTTTAAAAATTTACGGCAGTAGATCAATCTACTTAATTACCTGTTTTCGTATCAAACGAATTTTTATGTTAAATCCTTTCAGTGAAGTCTTCTTACTTACCTGCTTTCGCATTTTATTTTAAATTTTTGCAATGTCTGGGTAAATTATTGCTGTGCGTTTCTCAAGGTAATTTACTTCAATCTCTGGCTTCCTTATCTTCGCCTGAATTCAAGTTTTAATTTCCTACTGTTAAAATACCGATATTATTGAGATTAAATTGACTGACGGAAACTGAAGGATTACTGCTATCTTAGTTTTTCCGGCACTCATTATTGAGAAAATGTAAAACATAGTTAGTACGTAACATAATCCATATAGAAACAATTATTTAAAAAGCAGTAAAAGGGAATAAAAAGTTGACATGGGAAATTGCCACCAGAGCATGTATCCTACGCAATGAAATTAAGTAAGTAATTTACTTAGCATTGTACATTTAGAAATGTTTAATTATAATAAACTAACTATATCAATAAATAGTTAAGTGAAATCTCTACTACTAGTAATAATCCATTTTTTTAACTGAATGTACACCAACAATCTAACCATTTTAAAATTTCTATAATATTTCAATATACATTACGTCCTAAAATTTTGAGATTAGTATTCATAAATCTATTTATATCAACAAACCTGCGAGAAAGATCATAACAAGATAATGATATACAGCAGCAAAAGTTTCATTTTCAAAAGTTTGGTTGAATACATTTCACTATGAAAAGTGTTGAGAATATTATTATTACTAATTTTTAATAACGATGAAGCGGACGCTCCGGTAGATGTTTCATTAGTCATCTAATTACCCCTTTTTTATTTTATTTTTCTTATTTATTTTGTTTATCTTATTTAATTTGAGTGTTAAAATCCTCCCCTTCTACTTTTGCGAATTACAAATTTTAATTTTAAATTCCGTTCAGCGTTTTTGGTAAATTATTCATATAACACTAACAGTACGCCGATTTGAAACTAACAATTTTCGGTAAATGTTTCCAGTTCTTTAATGCACTGTTACATGTCACGTATCCTGAGTCTATTTCAACATTACTACAAAACCGTTAAATCATAATGTGTATTATAAATATTTATATATATATATATATATATATATATATATATATATATATATACTCGTATCTTTCACCACTTTCACCACGTGTCTTCAGTCCTCGTGAAAAGTTATACATTGTACTGTACCTATAGTATCGCATCTACATAAAGCTTTTTGACAATCTTGACTACAATTTTTTTTGGTAATAGATCTGACATTAATCGTTCGAATTAGAGCTTATAAGTTCGCAGCCTTTGGCGGCCCCCGTGGGTGGAGTGGTAAAGCACCGTACCGTAGATTGAAAGGTTACGGGATCGAATCCACAATCGGAGAAACTTTTTTGAAGTGAGAACTTCTTTAGGCGCGTTGGGAGATTTTTTGATGGGCAAAATGTTATGAGCTCCCGATGCTAATGTTAACAGTGCATCTGTATGACGTGTTACGCGTATGATATTCATACTTTTAAGTTTTCACTTCTGTCGGCAGTCCTCAGTGACAGCCATTTTCTTTCGACAATGGAGTGGCGACAATGAGGTAACGAGAATCGAGGCGGCAGCAACAATTGGGATGGGAATCTTATATCTCAACCTCTCTGTTATTTTCATCGTGCACTCTTTTCTCTGTCCTGCACTACTAGTCTTCCCATCACAAATAATTTTTTTCCCGTAATTATTGCTTACTATTTACTAACGGGTATTTCAGAAGTCATAGAACGAACTGCATAGGACGTCCTTGTTAGGAGGACAACATGGTGTAGGTAAGCTCTCAACAACGACCTTAACCAGGGATCGCTCGCACGTGAGAAAAAATCTAACATTCATGATTTTACTCAAATATTGCAATAGATTTCAAAGATATTGAAGTGATGATCTAGCAATGCTTTCTTTGATATCTCTACCTTCATTCCAAGCGTCTTTCGTGGCTCCAATTACAAGTAACGGTAGCTGGTAATGGCTTTGTTTAAAGCGGTGTGCATTGTTAGATTATTTCTCACACGCGAGTTCTTGCGTAATACCGCCTTGCTTTTCTTTTACTAGTCTGTTTCTCTGTGCTAGTGACGTGCGATTAGGAAAATTTCTTCTCCTGGACGTATTCTTCACGTTTTACGTGGTTTATATAAAAAAATGAAGTATACTTATAGGGTTTTATATATAGAATGAAGCAGTTGTGTACTCCAAGTACATGACATACTACAGGGTGAGTCAAAAGTCGCAGTACACCCTTTTATTTCAAAAACTCTGCAGGAATTGGGAAACCTGAATATTCCAGTAAGGTATTGGTGAGGTGGTCTATCTTTTACGGTATGTACCGAACATGGGCGCCATCTTGAAATCGGCCATCTTGAATCTAAGTCAATTTTTTTAAATAGAAAGGGGGTCGTGTGACACATCAAATAACATCAGAATTTTCTCACAAGTTCATTCCTGTAAACAGATTTGAAATAGCAGTTGCGGTTCAAAAGTTACATAGCTTTTTTGTTGCAGATAACTGAAGATGGCTTTGACCAAGGAGGAGAGAATTGAAATCATTTTGATGTCTGGAAAACGAAGTTTCCGTGTCATAGCTGCAGATTTTAACAACCGGCACGCAGAAAGACCTCCAATTTCACACAACACTGTCAGGTGCTTAATTTCCAAATTCTGAGAAACTGGGACTGTGGCTGACAAGGCACGGAGTGGCCGTCCAAAAAGTGCTACTGACGAGACAACCTCAACAATGGTTTTGGCGTCCTTCGTGAAGCGCCCACGACGTTTGTCAGCAGAATGTGGAATCAGCCAGTCATCGATCATACGAATCCTTCATGCCCATCGATGGTATCCATTCAAGATTCCGTTACTCCAGCACCTAGCAGAGGATGACCCAGACAGTTTTGCACGTGGGCCTTAGAGGATCCCTCTTTTGCACAAAGCATCTTGTTCAGTGATGAGGCAAACTTTTATGTCAGTGGTGAAGTTAACCGTCACAACCACGGTTGTTAAAATCTGCAGCTATGCACGGAAACTTCGTTCTCCAGACATCAAAATGATTTCAATTCTCTCCTCCTTGGTCAAAGCCATCTTCAGTTATCTGCAACAAAAAAGTTACGTAACTTTTGAACCGCAACTGCTATTTCAAATCTGTTTACAGGAATGAACTTGTGAGAAAATTCTGATGTTATTTGATGTGTCACACGACCCCCTTTCCATTTAAAAAAATTGACTTAGATTCAAGATGGCCGATTTCAAGATGGCGCCCATGTTCGGTACATACCGTAAAAGATAGACCACCTCACCAATACCTTACTGGAATATTCAGGTTTCCCAATTCCTGCAGAGTTTTTGAAATAAAAGGGTGTACTGCGACTTTTGACTCACCCTGTATGTCACATGTGAAAATATATAAAATTTTACAGGAAAACGTCATGTCAAATGAAAAGATATTGATGTGGCCAGAGGAACCGCTGGACGAATATATCCACACAGAATGTATGCAAATTCCTAGCATACCACATCACTTGAAGCAGAAAATAATAGGTGTTGTAGGTATCCACAAACTACCTACAGCAGAAGAAACAAGTGAATCAGGAGAAAAACAAGATGCCACTACTGCCCTAAAAGAAAAAACAGATACACACAGCATCGATACCATCTTTGTTCCAGTCCTATTTGTAAAGAACAACGAGCGTTCTTACTTGCCATGTGTGTACATCACAAGAAGCTGGATTTGACTCAGATTAGTAAAACGGCTGCGAAGGTAACCTTGGATATTCACTTACAACGATTATTTCGAAGTGCTGTTAGGAGAAGTGTTATGAATGACAGACTGTGTGTAACCATTGCATATTGAATTCTTAAAACTAAAGCAAGATGTATGTTTCATTAATGTTTATATGTATTTATAATGTGTTGGTAATAATAAAGAAGTAATTTACTTGCTAATTGTATCTCTGTATGGAACCTACAGCCAAAAACGTAAAAAAGTATCTTTGTTAGAAAAAATCTAACACGGGAGTTATCGCGCGACAACAATAGGCGCGAGTGATCCGGGTTAACGGAGAAACTCAGCTGGGTGCTTTGTTATTTCTTATATCAGTGTGAATAGAGATGTTTTATGATGGTGTCACAAGGAACTGAACCAGCGAGGTGGGTCTTATGTCTAATATAGTTATCACATACGTGGATGCTCTGTGTAGCTCTGGACTGTGTGCGTGATATGAAAGAAGGCAGAATGTGTAAACCCGTCGACAGCCTCTTCACACCTTCTCTTCCCAATATTATTGGTGTCCCAATAACACGGACGACTCACTGCCAACAGTGTCGGATTGAGCCACTCCAAACACCGTGGGGAAGTGTTTTGGATTTAACATAGGACTTCGGTTCATAATAATATAATTCTTTGTAAAAAGTCTTTTTTGTCAAGAGCCATTTATTATCCGTCATACCTAAGCGAGGTGTCAATTTATTGATTAAGGTCTCCGCTTTGGTAGCATCATGTTGTAAGATATGATTTTGTTCGGAATTCGTTCTTTAAAGGCAGAGGTATTAACTATCAAGGTCATGAGTATGATACAGTTTCCAGCTAGGCGGCGTCAATAGTGAGTGATCGCGTAACCACTAGATAGCAGCACCATGTATCACAGAGAAGTAGATATATTGTGTACGTTTTGTTCAGCTTTTTTGTATTCCGGTGAGGTCTGTGACACATCGACTTCCGGGAAGGGACAACTTCAGGTGTTAATGTTAAAGTAGAGGACTGCAGGGTAGCATACATTACGTTAAATCCGGAAGATATTCCTACAAATAAGCTGGTTCTTCATTAAACCTACTACAAGCAATAATCATATTTTTTCCATGATATTTTCGCACAGGTGTTTTACTATATAATTGCTATATAAATATTTTATGCACCGAGTTAGGAGGAAGGCCATCCTGACTGGGGTTTTCAGTAGTTTTCCTCGGTCACTCCAGGTGAATGCCGAGATGGTTCCCTACAAGGCCAAGGGCGACTTCCATCCCCCTTCCCTCCCTCTAGATTAAGTAGGCTGCAACGGGTCCACGGGGTCGTCCAGCAGCCCGCCTCCCAGCCTTTAGCTGGGAGGAATGAAATTTGGAAAAAAAAAAATAAGAAAAGGAGATTACGCAAGAGTTATTTGGTCTACTAGTTATTGGTAGTGCTCTACCACTTTTACCTGGAATGGTGGACCGAGCGTGGTGGGTAAGCGGTTAACGTTCTGTTCTTGCATTCGGGAGAACACCGGTTCGAATCCCCGTCCGGACATCCAGATTTGGGTTTTCCATAGTTTCCCCAAATCACTCTAGGCGAATGCCGGGATGCTTCCATCAAAAGGCCATTGCCTAATTCCTTCCCGTTCATTATCCCCAGTCCCTTCCCGCCTCTAATGACGTCGACGTTGACGAGGCGTGAAGCCATAAGTAAAAAGAGTAAGGTCGAATGGTGAACGTTTCTTCTACCACCAGGCTTTGAATCAGCTAAAACTATTTTAAGTATCCGTGTATCATGGTTTATTTGGGGTGTAGGGATGAGCAAATGATAGAATTTATCAATAAAAACCGTATCGATATATACAAACAGTATCAATATATCGAAATTTTTGCCTAAAGCCAGTAATTTTCTAATAATGTTCCAAAATATTTCAAAATAGTTAAGAAAATTCGGAAGATTAGAGACACATGTGGAAATTATAGAAATTTTTAGGAATTTATATGTTTTTCAATCAATCAAACCAGTATTCATCTGATGTAGACATGAAATGAACTCTCGTTTTACATGTTACATTGGTTTATCTACTCCTGCTTTTCGGTGCCGCCAAGTAAACTGCAAAAGCCACTCTTTCGAACGACACAGAAGAGGTTTGGCATATCAGATACTTTCGTCAACGAATCAACTTTTATTCATCAGTGGAAAAAAAGATAATGGAAACACAAGCTGTAAATTTACCTCAACACTCAACTTCACAACACGAATGCATAATCAATATTCTTCAACTTGACTAATGTTGTCTAACCAATAACATTAAAGTATGTTGACAAAAAAATTACATTGTATTAACGTTAACCTGTTAAATTTTAACATATTTTTTTAAACTTGTTAATGGTTGATGAAAAACTCTTAAATTACGACGAATTTACTTTTTTTAAGACGCGTTCAGATCAAATATGTACGTATATTTATCCAGTACATATGCAACACTTGAAATGATTTGTGTTCGTACAAAAAAATGGAATTGGTATTTATAATTGATACTCCCAATAAAATATCGATTTTTGATACATCTACTATATAATTTCGTATTTCTCACCTCGATAGCTATTGGCTGGAGAACGGTGGCACTTGTCAGCCTTCACTCACAAAACAGGAATTCGTGGCTATGTCTACATTTTAATTGGCATAATACATTCATTAAGTTTGCTTTTCATAGCGTTTCATAGTAAAAAAAATTTTAATAAATTTTGCGGGTGAAAAAAATGTGGATCTGCTTTTCAGTAACATATTAATAATTAAAGCAACTTAAAAAAATTTAAATTACTCACAGTCTCTTCTGTAACCACGAATGCCGATAAATTTCAGTTTAATTACGACTTTCTCTAATATCGTTGCTTGACCAAAATTTATGCACTACGGTTTATTTGCTTTTTAGGTATGTTACTGACCACTTTTGTTATTGGTCTTTATTCATCTTCGCTGTATGTGAATTATTAGGTTATTTTAAGTGTACATCAGACCAAATGTGTCACCTAATCGACCATTCTGGCAACTTATTTCTGCGGAGTTGCTCTACTATTTCATAATAAGGAATGTGTATTAAGTTCTCTGGCCGTCACAGATACTATGACCAATGTTTACATTATGAGTGTTTGCCCAGTCTCAATAATAAACAACGTGACGCTTTCGAAGCAAACAGATCTTTTTTTTTTTTTTTAAATGTAAAGGGTCAAATACAAGTCAAGTTTGTATTTAAGCAAGTTAGAGTGTATGAACTTTGAAACAGACGATAGCGCGATAGTTCTTGTCTGTGATTTAATACCTACCTCTATTAATGCATCTGAGTTCTTCAAGCTCAAGAGATTTTATTCATCCTAATGGTGAAATACAGGTCAAGCTTATATTTGGCCAGATCAGATCAACCTGTCATAATCTTTCATCGTAAACACTGGAACTATTCTAGACCCGTGACGATACGCAAAAAACGGTCATGGGCTTACACTAGTCAAGAATAAAATATCGACTATAAATATCAATTATTTTATGAATAAATATCGATATTTCGATACATCGATATATTTTTTCCAAACCTGTGGGGTGTGTCTGATCGCTAATTTCCTGTGGTCTTGAGGTGTGAGGTTGAGGTTGTATTTTTGATCGGCTAGAGTCCGTTCCATTGTGATGCCGGGCAGTGGAGCGGTTCTCCGCTGCCAACAGGCACAACCTGCCGCCCATGACAAGGGAGACGGTAACAGCGTGCTACAAGGAGCAAGCCTGGCCGTCTCCTCGCATTTACATACGGGCAAGCGCGCATCCCAAATCTGGACGCCGCACAAAAAATGAATACAAATACGGAAACGCGGCGCCACCAAGTGGGAGGCGTTTTCCTTCTCGTATGGAAGGAAGCGCAGTGGGAGCGCCGCATCTGGGATGAGGACAGCTTCAGAATAGAGGCACTGTGTCCCACGACTTCTCTTTAAAAACTCACTTGTCGGTCGCTTTAAAACCCTTGCTTTTCCAGTGTTCTTAACCACCTCACTGCCGGCCCCAGTAGCGCGGAGCTAGCGAGCTGGCTTCGCATTGCAGGGGTCACCAGTTCGGGTCCAACATACGGCATGGGTGGTTTTATTGAAGTATTCTGTACGTCTTGTGTTATCCTGTCACATTTTATCATCAATAATAACACGATGAGATTCTATATACGTACTTGAGGAATAAAAAGAAACAGTTTCTGGCTGAATGGTTATAAGGCCGAATGCCAATATTGTTTTTTTTTTTAACATACATTTTTAATGATCTATTTATTGCTCTCGCGTACTTCTTTCTGGTGGTGTTTGTCTTTATTAATTGTTTCTAATTATCTGCAGAAATTAATAATTGATGTATCAATAAATTGTATTATTAATATTGAATTATCCGACACCAACAAAACAACTTTTTTTCAGTTGATGTCAGAAAATAAAATAGGAGAAAAGACTTTATAAGCATGGCGGTATTTATTGCCATCCTGTTATAGTAGAAATATTATTGGTGTGGGATTATATCAACCAATCCTATTTTCACTTAATCTTGCAGCCAGGACGGAAGCGGAATGCGAGGCATATCGAAACTCTATCACATGAATTACAAATTTACTGTCCTTAAATATTAAAGCCTTTTTTCTTTAATTACTCCAAGTCATTAAAGAAAAAAAGAAGAGTTGGATGGGATACTTGCTGAGAGGAAAGTGCTTTCTGAAAGACGGCTTGGAAGGATTAGTTTGCGGGAGGAGAGTGGAAGAAAGAAGGAGATGCAAAATTACAGATAACATCGGAGAAAACGGCAAATATATGGACATGGAGAGAAGGGCAGAAGAGCATAGGGAGCACCGAATATGATGATTTTTGTCTAATAGAACTTCTTTTTTACTTTATTTGAAAAACAAATCTTAGATAAGCACTATGTACTTATAGACTTGATAGGTAGGGTAACTTGTTGGTTAGGAACAGTAAGTTTTGTATAATAATTAGGACTGATTTTCTGTTTTAGTTTTCAACATCCTAACTCTTCTATTTGCTATTTCACTGATTGTATGTTGCAATCATCTGTGTGTATTGCGTCATTCTGCTGAAACATCAGTAGATATATTTCAGATAAGTGATGCTGATAAATTTAATTGAGAACACATCTCAGCCATAACTTGCAAAAATCACTAAATATTTGTTAAGCACCTAAAAAAACAGCAACTATCACCTCACAAATATACACACAGAAACGAAAACACTAGAAACTAAAGATTACTGAAAATAGTTACTTATAAAGTTAACACAAACACAAAGCAATAGCAATGAGAAAAACGATGTGTTAATGAATTCTCCAATTTAACCAACTAAATATGAAAGAACGAGAATGGCACAAAAAGCTGATATGTGCGAAGACCATTATAAGACAACATCTGAAGAAATCGCACATGTAGAGAAGATATTTTAACAATCCAATACTCTGATACAATCACACATGTAGTAACAGTATGTTGGCATTTTTAACACGTAAGCAAAAAAAAAAAGCACAGAAAGTACTGAAATCAGCATTGCGTAATCATACATCACTAGTGCAACAAGTTTGATGGTTGCAAAATTAAACAGCGCAATAGTGAAACCGCGCTAAACAGGATTTAGACTATTGATGGATTACAACGTAAAATCGGTGGCAAGGATTGCGCATGACTTGCTGTCTCTAAACAACACCTACCCACTGTCAACAGGCCTGTAAGTATCTACCATGTACACAAATAATTTTTCCTGAATATTTACGCGAAAATCTTCACTTTTGTATCCAATGATCTTGGCTTACACAATTACGGCATAAATATTAACTAATCAAAAACAGCAGATGATTCTTAACCTAAGCACAGGTGAAGTGGTTTTAAAATTCTGAGGTCAGATGTTGATTTTTCAGTCAGTACGGAGAAAAGTGATGTGCTTATGCTTATTAATGCAAAATTAACGGGTCGTAGTCATAAAGTCTTCATAATATCTAATCCTCTAATGTCGTTTCGTGATCCTTGTGTTCGATGTTTTGTCGGTAAGAGATTATTGTGAATGCTAATTGTTTTTCCTTAGACTGGCACATAGATGGAAGTGTATAAGGCACAAATGCTGGCCAGAAGGTCGACATCGAAATTATTTTGTCGAAGGAAAGAGATGAACATGAGCGTAAGCTAGCGATGGTTTAAGGCACAAAAGAGTGGGAGAACATTCATTTGTGCAGCGATGGAATAAATAAGCGAGAGAAATGTTCAACAAACTACATGAAACAGTAAATGAATTTAAGAAAAAAATCGTGACATTAGAAAATTTTGAGTGGATAAATTACAACCGGGACTTGATCGCAATTAAATTAAACCAAATCGCGAGATGGAAAGAAATGACTACTTACTCACACGATTAGTTCCGTCTGGCTTGGCGGATACTTAAACCTTTAATACTATGAGACAGAAAATTGTTCTTGACCACTTGAAACTGTGTGTTAAGTATGCTAAAGGTTTATTTGTTTGTGCATTGTTTATTGGTTTTAAAAAAATACTCGTTCCCAAACGGGAGACGCTACTCATTCTCAAATTCGATTTTTTCGTTCGATATCTTTAATCCAAGTTTTTCTGTTCTACATCTTTTCTTTAACAGTTTAGACAAAATTGGCAAATGTATACGTAAATTTGCAGTATGTTACTCCTGACATTTCTTTGATTAACAATATTAACCCCAATAAATTTAAGATTTTTTTCTGTATTTAGTTTCAGTTGATTGTAGAGAACCACAAAAAAGATATTTCATATATAAGTAATGACACTGCCGTTCAATTCTGTATACAACAGTTTCGCTTTAATTTTTCTATCTGAGTTAATGTTTACATTTTAAGATGTTGGTACATTTACTTCTGTATAATACGAAATGGTAATTATTCACAATTTAATCTAAAAAAATTATTAAAATAATCTCCTAAACGTTGTAATGATCTCTGAAGTTGGTGCATAGAACTAAACTTAGCTTAGTGGCAGAGCAATTGCATTATTTAACCAGCTGTCCTATTATTACATGCAGTATGTGTTACTTAAGTTCATAATACTGATTCCATGTTGATTGTATAACTAAAATTTTAGGTTTACTTAAGGAAGGTAAAGATTTTTTTTTAATTTTTACTTATTTGCATTAAGCCTCGTCAACGGCTAAGGTCATTATAGATGGGATGGACTGTGGACAAGGAACGGGAAGGAATTCGGCCATGGCCTTATTGAAGAAAGCGTCCCGGCGTTCGCCTGGAGTGAATTGGGGAAACCCAAATCTGGATGCCCGGACGGGGATTCCAACCCACGTCCTCCCGAATGCGAGGCCAGAACGTTAACCGTTCACCCACAACGCTCGGTTAAGACAGAAAAGAAGGAACATACAGAGAAGCTACTTTTACACGCGCGTCATCAACTGTAGTGTCAACACGAAAATTTGTTTAGTAGTGACGTTTAACAACACGATAGAAGACCGAAGGGTTGTTTGCACCTTGCATTTTCCTGAACGATTCTTATTTTGCTCTGGCTTAGTCGAGTAAAAACATAAATTCTTGATACTTGTGCATTATGAAATTTTTTTATGTTATGCTTGCGTCATGCTGCCGATACTGTTCTCTCAGTGGTTGCATACAGCTTATCACAGCAAAAACATTCGTTTGGAATTTCCGCCCCACTGATAGCAGTGTCACTTGCTCGCTTTTAATAACGTAAATTTTAATTTGAATCGCTCCCTTGCTGTCGCCCGCGCTCCTTTTAATTAGCTCTGTTACGAGCGCATTCCTGGACCGTAGACGGGTTACATTCTGACACGTAGAGCATGATTAAATTACGAATAAAGTCGATGGCATTCGCCTGACATTTGCGTAAAGCGAATAAGGGAACAATTGTATCGTTTATACGTTTCACAATGAAATATAGTGAATATGGAATTTGTATTTTTTGAATTACATATCAGTGTGAGGATGAAAACAGTAATGAATCATGTGCTGTAGGGTCGTTGCAGAACTTAAAATCATATTAAAAGTATCGGTCTACGTAAGTTTTGAAGCCGCTACATTGATAAATGGCTTCAGTAAGGTTCAGCGATAAGACCTGTAATGCGATGTAGATATTACAACAGAAATCATCTATGTCCCTTTTTTTTTTTTTTTTTTTTTTTTTGCTGTAGTATCCTTTCCTATACAGTGCTAACCTCTTCATTTCTACATACCCCTTACAGCCCACGTCCTCAATTATTTGTTTCATATATTCTAATCTCTGTCGTCCCCTACAGTTCTTACCTTCGACTGTTCCCTCCACTAACAAATTAACCATTCCTGCATGTCTCAAAATATGACCTACCAGCCTGTCTTTTCTTTCTGTAAGCTTCTTCCACAAACTTGTTTTCTCACCCACCATTTCCAAAATTCCGTTCATTTCGTACTTTGTCTGTCCACTTAATTTTCAGCATTCTTCTGTAGCACCACATTTCAAATGCTTCAATTTTCTTTCTTTCCGGTATTCCTAGAGTCCATGTTTCGCTACCATAAAGTGCTGTGCTCCACACAAAGAGTTTTAAAAAGTTCTTTCTAATTCCTAAATCAATATTTGAAACTAAAATGTTTCTCTTTTTCATTAAGGCTCTTTTCGCTAGTGCTATTCTGCTTTTAACACCACTCCTGCTTCGCCCATCGGTTGTAATTTTATTTCCCAAGTAACAGAATTCACTTACTCCTTCTATTGCATCAAATCCTATTTTTATATTTAATTAACTAGTATTGGTATCATTTCTGCTGCATTTCATCACCTTTGTCTTGCTTTGATTTATATTCAGTCCAAAATCTTCCTTCAGTATTTTATTCATGCCATTCAGTAACTTTTCAATATTCTCAGCCCTCTCTGCTAACAAGACAATGTCATCAACAAATCGGAGCATACTGATTTTTTCTCCCTGAAAACTTATGCCACAAGGAAATTTTTCTTTGACTTTCTTCATTGCTTCTTCCACATACAAGTTGAATATTAACGGGGATAGACTACAACCTTGTCTCACACCCTTTTTAACTGATGCATGTATCTCGTGATTCTATATTTTTATTATACCTTCTTGATTCTTATATAGTTTATAGAGTATTCTTCTATCTCGATACTTTAGACCTGACTTCTTTAAAATTTTGAACATCTTGTCCCACCTAACATTATATATATTAATCGCATAATAAACTAACTGTGATGTCCCCCACTATCGTTTTTGTTTTTTCTTTTATTGATTGATTTAAAAGCAATCAATTTAATCTTATTTGTTTAAATACGAGTATATACTCATCATGTAAGCTCCCACCGTTCTTACTTTCTTTATGCATAGTTTTGAAGTATAGTAAACGAGTATTTTAGTAGGTATCAATGGTTTTTTACTCCTTCCTAAGGTCTTTTTGATAAGTTAATAGGATTGAATACAAAAATCTTGTTATGGTTGGCAACACTACATTACAAAGCAATTCTGTTTCTCGGATAACACCGGCCGAGCGTGGTAGGTGCGTGGTAACGCTCTGGTCTCGTATTAGGAAGGAGGCGGGCTCGAATCCCGGTCAGGACATTCAGATTTGGGTTGTCAATGGTTTCTCCAAATCATTCCAGCCGAATGCCGGGATGATTCCTTCAGAATAAGAGGCCATGACCGAATTCCTCCCCGTTCCTTGCCCTCGCGCATTTCCGTCTCTAATAATTTCGCCATGGACGAGGCGTGAAGTAAAGAGAAAATTCCTTTCTTCTACGATCTATAATTCTGAACTATTAACCGATTAATATATGTACGTTGTAAGTATTGTAAATAGCTACTTTCCACTTCTCAGGCACTTCCCTTAATCCATAGTAAGTCCTCCGACACACCTCAAAAAATTTTCTGCTTTTCTGTATATTTATTTTCTTCGTTTCTGTTTCTAGCAGTCTCTTCTATCACGCTGCACCAATACATTAATTCATCTAGCTCTTTAACATCAGACTTGCTCTGTCCATTTTATTATATCTGTATTTTTTGACCGAGCCTGATTGGTAAGCGGTTAACGCTCTGGCCTCGCATTATGGAGGACGCTGGTTCGAATCCTCGTTAGGGCATCCAGATTTGGGTTTCACATTGTTTCCCCAAATCACTCCAGTTGAATGCTGGGATGCTTCCTTCAAAATGCCATAACCGAATTCCTTCCCGTTCCTTGCCCCATTCCCATTCCTCCTCTAATGACCTCGACGTCGACGAGGCGTAAAGCCATAAAAAAGTATTTTTTTACGACAGTTCAATTATGTTTTCATATCACTGGTTGCTACCATAAATCTAGCCAGTAAAAATTTGTACTATTTGACATTGAAATGTACGAATACATTAAGCTTCTGTCTTTTTTGTTATGGAATTTTTTTGATCATATTATATATCTTATTGCTCGTATATCATCATAGTCACCTCTTGTAGGTTTCGACACGGCGTTGCGACCAATCGCTTGCCCAGTAGTGTAACAAAGAGCCATTTTTGAGCTATCGTGCAAACACTGTGCCTCCGCCCACGTCCAACCCCAACAAAACCTGCCCGTTTGAACGTCCGCTCGCGTATATTATCGGCGCCACGTTAAATCTATACCCAGGTTCCTGGATTATTGGGTATTGGCGCTCCCAGAAGGCAATCGTTAATAAACGGCGCAAAAATATGCGGCTCCCGCGTGTTGCCGGACCGCGCCGCGTTGTTCCTCTCTTTTTTTAGTCCCCCCTGCCCCCCCATTTTTTGCCGGCCCTCCCCCGATTTTGCGGCTCTGGCCACACAAAGCCCGGGCGCCAAATCCCGCGGCCGCCTGCGCAAGCGCGCCGGGCCCCCGCCTGCTGCTTCCATAACTCGCAGCCACCCGCGATTGTTTTTGTTTCGCTTTGCCTTATCACCGGCATAGATTGCGTTGTTGTCGATTCTAATTTGTCCGGAACCAATATGTTTAAATTAGGGAAGTGCCAATACCAATATCCGGTATAAAGTATCGACCCATATGGGGTTTTCCGCCGGGGTCGGGAGAGGGCAGGGGGCGGCTGGAAAGGGGGGGGGGGCGGGGGGAGTTTGGCGGGATGTGGAACATCACACCGAAACCAATACGCTACCTGCAAAATGAGAATTGATGAATTAAAATTTCCATACGTGCACACGCGGGTTGTGTCCAGCGGTCTGACAAACAGGAGACTGGCGTTGTTGGTCGACTTTGACCCCCCGTCCCCCTTCCACGCGGTCAAAAAATAAATCCCGCCCACCGAGTAGCGAAAAAAAATGCGGAACAGCTTTCGGAACAAAAAAGACACAGTTCAGAACTGGCGTTAAATTAAAATGTTCAGATGTTATGCATCGGTTTCATAATAATGTAATTGTATTTGATTAAGGGATAGGAGAGGAGTGGGGGTAAATAAACCTGTCGGAAATTCTGACAAGAACGTGCTTAGTTTTTGTTTCTCGGTGGCAGTAAATACGGTAATACAATTTTTTTTATAAATTAAAGCGAATTAGTTTTCCATTACGTCTGATGCAAGCGCGGAAAACTGCGTTGCCTTTGATTTAATAAAATATGTACGCGTGTCACTTGGAGGCATGGCGTGAGAGTACTGTGTAATTAGTTAATGCCAATTGCATTACTCCAACATTAGCGGAGTTTCATCAGTATCCTTCCGGGGATAATTACAAACCGTGTTTATACGTCCGCCAGAGAAAGGAAAAAAATGAACTGCCGTTGCCTGTCATCCGTGTCTGTGGAAAAAAATCAGCGTTCCGTGACAGGTTTACAGTATAAATAGGATCTCTGCTTTTCCTTGAATCTGGATCGAAGGTGCAACATCACGACCTTTCTCGTTTTAAGCTTTCCGCTCCCTGATGGTACTAGAACATAATACACTAAATAATTTAGTTTCATGGAGAGATAAATCTCATCAATTTATGAGGTTCGCCCTTATTGAGTGCCTTGTGATTATTTAACTATGTTTCATTTTATTCCCCACGGACCTCACAAAACATTGTTAACTTTTGTTAACTTACCTGCAGCTTTTTATTAGATAGGTCGTGGTTTAATTAATATGATAAATAAATAATCCACCATACAGTTCAATTTAACATTTGCGTTTATTTTTATAAAACACGACGTCAACGATACTGTTTACATGAATACACACAATCCAGCGACTGTATACAACACTTCTTCCACAGACAATACAGTTCTTGCTCGTCGTATTTTGAGTCTGCGAAAACTTTGCCGAAAAACTAGCTAACTAACTGTTTCGGATGATTGCTGTGTATAAGCTACATCGAAATTTCTAGAACACTACCGAGCGTGGTGGTGTAACGGCTAGCGTTCTGGCCTCGCATTCGGGAGGACGGCGGTTCGAATCCCCGTCCGGGCATCCAGATTTGGGTTTTCCATGGTTTCCCCAAATCACTCCAGGTGAATGCCGGGATGCTTCCTTCAAAAAGGCCATGGCCGAATTCCTTCCCATTCCTTGCCCCCATCCTTTCCCGTCTCTAAAGACCTAGTTGTTATAGGAGACGTTAAGCAGTAAAAAAAAAAAAAAAAATCTAGAACACTTCAAAACATTCCGACTGATAATTGTCAAACATTAACAATACTTAAACAATTGAAACATATTAAAAACAATCAAAATTAATACATAATCATTTACCATCGTTACAAAATGGTCATAAATGGAAATTAAAGATACTTTAACACAAAATTGTTCACAGAAATCATTTTAAACCGTAGAAAATTGTCCTTTAGACATCGTAACTTACATTAATACTTGGAATTACGAACATTTAAGCAATTCTCTTGCACAATTCTGTTCTTAAACATATTAAATGGCCACAAAATAATTTCTTTTCATAAAACAAAGTCTATATACATTGATTTACAGGAAATTGAAAAACAAACATACAAGATCATATTGAACCAAACTCTTGCTTACTACAAATGCTTCATAAAATACAATTCCATTTAATTTTTGGTTTGAGGGCTGTTACACTTTCCTATCTTATCAGTGAGTGTATTAAAATTCATATTTCAGGAAATATCACCTCTTACTAGTTATATTATTCTTCTTCGTACATAAATAAAAATGCTTTCCCTGTTGTTTTCTGTGGAACCAATTCTAGTTAATATTTCTCTGTAAATAATTCACCATCTGCTATCATCTGGACTTGTTGTCCCTTCTTGTTCATTCTTATACCGATAACATTCTTGACATATCCACACTATAATCCTCTTCCTTGCCGTAGGTCACTTTCTATTCTTACTATTTCTTTATTGGATACCTTTGCTCAAATAGCATCTGATAAACTATCGTTACAATTATTATTACATCATTAAATTAAATATAGAATCAACAATAGCCTTTTCTGTCTGTTACGGGATAGGTAGTTTGTAAAATAACTCATTTAAATACATATGTATGACAGTAATGTCACCATGCAGAAACTTAATATATAGATGATAATATTTCTACAGTAATAAAAAAAAAAAAATATCGCTTAGATTTCTAGAATTGCCAATAAAGAGATTTTTCGAAGGGCAAGAACAGAAATTTGGATCACTTTACGGATGCAACAGAACCAACCTTTTTATAACCCTCATGGAATATAAATTTTAGGAACAGGAGTCTGGTGGAAGCAGATGACATGGGTCCAAATATTTGTGAAGTTTGATTTTGCTGGCTGAAGATAGAAACACTCTTCGGGAGTGGCTGTTAACGTCGTAGTAGTCTAATATGGAACAAAAAGAATATACCTGTCGTTTTACAAAGTTGCAGAGATGTTGAATACTTCATTGAACCTGGTTTATGAAAGAAACTGACCATTTTCACATTAAAGAGTAAGTGTCACAGCGTGTACCCAGATGTATTAATAAATATGAATGTGGCGCATAAAGGCACTCGAAACATTTTCAGACCATTCTCTTAGGAGAAAAAACCGCCAAATAATGGAAGACTGAAAAAACAAAACAACGCCGTATTACTACACAAACTCGATGCTTAATAAACAAAACAGAACGACTATTCGCAAGTAAAAACACATAGTGCAGTGCAATAAAGTGTAGTGTTGTGAATCCGAAATAATGAAGACACTTCTCACCAAAAATGCAAAAGCACTGATGCTGAGAATGGAGCTAAAAGAAATTAAATAGACCACAAAATGTAAGTAGATTATAAGTTAGATAATAATTCATCCCACTGTACTAAACACAACATAACCTGCTTACAACTTTTGTACATAATTAACAGAAAAAACCCGCTGAAGATGTTTCTGCAAAAGAAGTGAAACGCGTACGGGAGACCAATAAACACAAAAAAGTCGATTGCTTTGGCGTAATTTATTTCTTAATGTAATCTCATTTGTTTATATTTGTGAGAAATCCTTTACGTTGATAGTCTAAAAACAATTGAAACAAGTGTTTGGATCTCAGAGTTGACTATTGCGAGAAATAAGCTACAATTTTTCTTTTACCTTAGAAGCATCATTGACAGACAGTATACGAATGTGGCAGAACAATTCTTAGACCACGGTTATTCAACTTTTCTAATTTGCTCTCTAATGTTGAGACATACTTCAGACGTTCCATCTGTTCTCCATAGTGAAAACTCTATTTTTTCCCTGAATCTCCAGTGAATTCGAAATTCCTTCTCCAGTTATAGGTATCCAGTAAGTATGTTTGTCTGCAAGTAATGAAAAGTTTTTTTGAAATAGTGAGAATGAAAGTGTGGGAATCATCGAATCAATAGTGTTTGATTCATTTTAATAATAAAGTTCCCCTTCTCCCTCCGGACCTCCCCAAGCCTTCCATCCCTCCTCATCCTTCCATTCACCCCCCCCCCCCGCACCGAGATACGAAAAGAAGTGTTCGATGGAAGAAATGATGGTTTCCTCGTGGGGAAATTCGAGAATACTACTTCGAAGGTGACGCAACTGCATGGCGTCCAGGTGGATGTAAAAAAATTTCCAAAGCCCCTACTCCCCTTGTATATTGTAGCCTCCTAATGGAAACTGAGAATAAATAAATTCATACAAATCGCTCACATTCGAAAAAAAATTTGTTATTCACTGACGACTATAGGAGCTATTTCTTAAACATGATATTGTTCATCAAGTGATGAAATTTCAAGTATATGCATTAAGAGATTAATGTTAATATTTTTGACTGTGTCTCTTATATAAACAAGACAAGCTGGAAATGTATGGAAAAGGACCCAGACACTACTCCTGACCACGGGTTTTCCTAAGGGCAGATACGTAGTTGTGCAGTGGCTGTATTGTTTTTCTAGCCTGCCAGAAGAAAGAATAGGATTTACGTTATCGAAATAAGCCCAGAGACATGTAGTCGATGCAGGTGAAAATGGAATATGTAACCGGTCTTTAAACGTACTGAAATCTCCCATCTTCGAGACTGTTGACTGTTGAAAAACCACATCGATTCAACGGAAGTGGGTATCCTAGCATTTTTACACTGTTTGTTTCAAATCCGTCGAATACAGTTTTTGGACGTTCATTAATATTTACTGTACAAACAACACCATTTCTACTACTTGTCTGGAAGCCTAATATCATTTATTATGTTGGGTTCTAAACAAGTAGTAGAAATAGTATGTGTCATATCGTAAATATTAATGATTTTTCTTGGTTTTGGACTAACGTATACTTCTCACCTACGTTTAGGTCATAATATTTAGTCTCGAAATATGTTCGAGTTAAATTTGTTTTAGAGATGAAAATGTACATTAAAATTCTTTAACGTTATTATAAAACGAGCGCTCAAGTTATGTAAAAGTTTTCATTTGCGTATTTCTTAAATAAGAAATAAAGCAGGTCAGTTAGAAATTTAATTTCTTGGATGCATGCTGTATACAGCCCATTAGACCAAATAGCAGTACTTTAGTATGCTTACCTGTCAAACATATTCTTAATATATGAGAGAGATTAATAAAGGGAGGTTATAATACCGTTTGAAATTTGGTATTTAGGATTATAAGAAGGAAGAAGAATTTAAACATTTTAATTTGTAGAGTTAAATCGGGATGTTGGGAAATAAGTGGACAGGAAAATTAGTGAATAAACGTGATGGATGGATAAAAATAGTTGTGAAAAGTCCGAGATAAAGAAGATAAAAACTGGTCAGGCACAATTAAAGTAATGGAAAAAAGTTCATTTGGTATTGGAGGAAACACCAGAATGGGAGAACTGTAGATTATGACAAAGATTATAATAAATGAAGCTGATAACTGGGAAAAAAGGTTGTAGTGGGTAAGTGTAGAGAAAGGTGTTACCTCAGATTTTGAGGATTGATTCAGACCCGTCTAGAGACTGATGACATAAAAGAAAAAATAACCTTTTTGGGTGTTAATCTGGATAGCGTCATAAAAACACAACGTTTCGACAGCTGGCTGTGCTGTCTTCATCAGGTACGGAAAGCGTCAGGTGACGTAAGCTATAAGTCACCGCCTAGACTTGCTTCGTAGCAGTTTCCAGTCATACGACAGAGAAGAAGTTACTGTTTTTATTAAGCAACGATATCTGAGATTTTATACCATTTATGTCAAGCTGCAGTTCCAATAAGTGTTGAGCAGCTTTGTAAGGGAACTGCTGAGGTCTGAGACAACAGAAGACGGAAGCGGAGACCAGAAGGCCGCCTGCGGTCGTTCCCTCGCTGTCAGCAATTGCCGCGGCGCCTCCGAGCTGCGCGGCCGTCCGCTTTGTGCCACTGGCAGGCACTCGCCGTGACGTCAGCACACAATTCCGAGGAAAGCGGCCGGGTCGCAGGTCAGCCGACGCTTGTTTGGCCGCCATAATTACGTTTGTAAATTATGGCGCCGGCCACTACTGTGCGCACGCGCCCGGGGGCGAGGCCGGCGTCTGCAGCCCGCCCGCGGCGGCGCGGCGCGGCGTCCACGGACGGCGGAACCACTGTGCGACCGCCCAGCCACAAAGGGGCTCAATCTGCCTGCTCATCCGTCCCATATACGTACTATACGTTGTGTCTCACTGGCGTGGGGCGAGATACTGTCTGTTTACTGCGTCTTGCCCATGTAGCTTAACTGAGATTTGTGTTAATCTGGTGATACCCGAATTGAGTTCCGCTGCAATCACTTGATAAGGGAGTGTCATAAACCACGTAGCTCCATTTTGGCCTCCTGTGAACCCTCCCTCCCCCTCACGTAGCCCGACGTGAGTTTTGCCTCTACCCTCACCCCCTTCTTCCCCACGTAGCAAGTAGCTTTCTTTTGCTATTGACTGCAGAAGACATTTGGTACTGTTTTCTCTTGTCAGGCTATTGTAAATTATATACGGAGGATAATTAAATGACGGAAGTAAATATTCACATACCGTTGTGTGTTCTGTAACTCATTTTAACTGTGACAAATAATATGAATGAAAAGCTACGTGGCCTGCTCTGGAGTCCCCCTCCCTGCCCCCTCGTAACCCAACGTAGCTTTCCAGACAACCCCTTCCCCCCTTAGACCTAGCCACTTTAGTTTATGCACGCTCCCTAACAAGTGGCAAAATACAAAAGATAGACTTTAATACAATACCGTAATTTGATCTAATTTATTGTGTCCTATCTTTATTTTTGTCCTCGAACCAGCCACATAAGGATGACATGCCACCGGCCACATGTTTACCCACAGGCGGTCACTGTGAATCATGAGAGGGGGAGAAGGACCTGGGTCATGCTGGATTTCAAGCAGGGTTTGTTAGATCCGTCCTACTTACGCCTGGTGTTAAACGTGTGTTGTCATTTGTCTGCTGAAAACAATAACTTTTTGTGTTCTGTATGATAAGGGAATTTCTGTGTGTAAAATTTGCAATTTTATGAAGTGGATAATGAAGATTTACGTAGGATGATTGCTGGAAACCACCTGAAAACCTAAGCAGGACGGCCGATACGTGGGTAACCTAGTCCGTTGTACCTCCCCGATGCAGGGAACAGCGCCTTAGCGTACTGAGCCACATTGGCACGTTCATTGCGTACATATTTTTTTATTTTTTTTCCAGGAACAGAAAATTCACTATACGACGTACCATTGATTGGTCATTATGAACTAATAAATGAATAAGACTATTAAAATAATTTTTTATTCTTGCCGCTTTCACAGACCACCAATCTGGTAAAGTTTCAAGAATTTCTATTGTTTTCTGCAGTTTTATTATAAAAATAAAAATGAAATATGAATTCACGATTGAGATAGCACAAAGCTAGTAAAATAACTCCAGCAGTTAACAACCTATATCTTAATCAAGACTTTTCGCCATTTTATGATATCCTTTTAACTGCTATGTACGTTCCCCCAAAAAACTATCTTTTCAACTATATCAAAGAGAGAAATATCTTACATTTATCGATTTCTGCCTTTGTAATCAGTGGATCGGTAACAGCGCAATGCCGTGCAGCATCAGCATTTAGTACGAGCAGCCAGTAGATATAAACATCAAATCTACATCTACATCTACATCTACATCTACATCCATACTCTGCAAATCACAAACATTGTGGGTGGCAGAGGGTGCTAAGCACCAATCCTAAACCCGCCCATTCCAATCCCGAATAGTGCGAGGAAAGAAGGAATACATATAAGTATCAGTACGGCATCTTATTTCTCTAATCTTATCCCTCCGGTCATTTCGACCTAAATAGGTTGGCGGAAGAAGTATTTCATTGCACTCGAAATTTAAATTTTTTCGCATATTCTCCAATAAATTCGAACGCAAGCTACGTCGTCTGTCTTCCAAACTATCCCAGCCCAATCTATGTATCAATTCTGTGACGCTTTCATAAGGGCTGTAACAACAAGTCACGAATCTAGCGGCTCTCCTCTGCACCCTCTCAACTGAGTCAATCAGAACCTTGCGATACGGATCCCAAACCCCACAACAGTAATCCAGATGCGGACGCACTAGTGTTTTATACGCTATCTCCTTTGTTTGAGCATTACAATTCCTCAAAATACGACCTATGAATCGTAATTTAGAATTTGCCTTGCCTACGACGGAAGTTATGTGCATGTCCCATTTCATGTTGCTTTGTACTATCACCCCCAGATACTTCACGGAATCAACCGTGTCAACAGGTGAATTGTTTATTTTGTACTCGTGAACAACCTGATTCTTCTTGTTACTTATCCGCATTGCCTTGCACTTTTTGCAATTAAGTGTAAGCTGCCATTTACGGCACCAATCCAAAATAGTATCCAAATCGCGCTGAATTTCTAAAATGTAAAAATGTAAAAATAGACTTCGTCTCTACAGTACCACTATCTTCAGCCAACCGGCCTTCAGAAAATATTATCAATTGGAAGCTTACTAACTTGTTAGCGTAGTATCTCTGGTCTAAATTTAAACTAAAGTTGTCTACATCCCTATAACTTTAGATTATTTTTTAAATCATATTTTTATCCACTAGTTAAATTAAGATACTTAATCAGAATTTATCAGCTATTTATCAGTAAGTTCCTAAAACGCAATTAAATAATAACCATCATAAAATATCCGATATTATCAAATCACTGCATCCAGTCCATTGTTAGACATATGAAACATCACATTACAATAGACGAATTCGATTTTGAAGTAAGATTGCAGGGCTCAAAAATTAGCAAAATCTATTTATATTCGCTCCTTTTGATACAAGAAGTATCCATCTCCAATCATGTTTCTTTCCAGAAAAAAAAAGAAAAAAATTAAGCTATAAATAACCTCTACAGGTGGTTTTCTGTCTTTCGTTGTGTAAGCCCAATACAAAGATTTACTGCCTCTACTTGCAGGCATCGAAGCAGTTTAACAGCATTGTTTAGTCTGGTAACTACTGCAGTTGTCACTTTAGATTAATGTGATTAATTATATTAAATATTTAGCTATGTTTATTCACTTCGACATGTTTTCTTCTAATGTAATCGCAGTAAAAATATTTAATACTGTACTGAATGACCAATCCCTTATTCATTACTGAAATAAAAGACAATTTCGCGATTCACAAACTAATGAATCTCCTCATAATCACGACTCACTAATTTGAAGTGTCAAATTTTGATATCACATTCACGAATGTTGTGAATCGATACAAGCAATTTCCACTTATTCCGATATTTTGCTTATACTTCATGTCCACAGGATCACCGACACAACGTCAGCTGGTTCCAAGGCCAGGATTTGATCAGTGATGTAGTGGTGTACGATTAGTAATCGCCTGATTGTGTACAAAAGTCATGGGCAAACTCTTTTCGTATCGCGTATGCACTGAGGGCATACGACACTATTCATTCATCCGTCGGATAGAGACTTTACTCGGCAGAACCCTTGGTGCCGTTCCAAAGTATGGATAAATAGATCGGAATCGAGATACATCGTCTGCTTTCTTGCGACTACCATGTACAACATAAACAACACACTACAACGAATACACACATCACAATCATACTAATATCTCATTACTCTTGTTAACAGTGTGCACTCTGGGAAACAATCCCGGTTAAGTTTGCTCTGGACTTTGCTGTGGAGTAGTAACACCATCCATGGCACCCGCCAGTGTCAGGGACACAGGTTATGGCAAGGACATGAAATGAAATATGGTTGCTTGATCGTCAGCATTTGCTTGTAATTGATTCTAGCTACAATGAAGCGTTGAATTCCTAGGTAACTTGTGGAATAGTGCAATATTCACCTGGTAAAGCAATACTAAGAAAATTGTTAATATGTGCAGTATGTAAACCCTCATATGACATGGTTACTGAACTAATGATTACAGTCATTGTACACCCAGTAATACTAAAATTCCAATAAAATGGAAACCTGGCGTCAGTCTTCTTAGCACGAATTTTCATGATAATTTTATGGTTGTTATACAAATTACCTTATTTAAGGAAGTCAAAACAGATCTACAATAACAGCACAAAACATCTTCGGTTCTGTAGACTAATATTTACATTACCGAGGCCTAGGTTTCTGCCAGAATTCAGAACGTGAATTAAACTCTAGACTCTAAACAAATCCCGTATTTTATGATACGTATTTAGTATGGTAGTAGCTAAATATATTCAACAAGTAAATTGTAAAGTATATTTGATTCTAAACGATAACTTTCAGGTTAGAGTATTTAAATGATTCTCGACATTATCAAAAACAAGCATAAATGAGGAATTTTTAAAGGCGATTGGATGGAGCCATAAAATACGTAGACGTCTTGAGATCTGAGATTTTGAATGCTTATAAGAATTTTTCGATTACCATAATTTGTGAGAAAAGGAAGGATTTCGTGGATTGTGTGTTATCCAGAGAATTTGTTGGCGAGGTATGTGTGACCAGCCCATCAGTAAGAGCATTTCCGTACTGGTGGCTGGGGGCGGCGGGGAATCAGGGTCTCTGGAATGCGTCTCGTCTCCCTGACTTGGGGACGGTGCTAATTAGAACGACGGCATAGGCAATAACGACCAACAGCAAGTGGTCCAACATCTGGAAGGGGAGACGCTGAATGCCTCCCGCTGGTCGCCAGTAGTCGGCGTTCACTCACCACGCCCAACGAGATCTACATATCAGCAATCAAATCGCGTTGCCGAACCACCGGATAAGCTGATGATACGAAATTACGAAAGAAAATTAGTTCACACAGACTAATACAGGAGTAAAATAAACGTTAATTTGGTTCTGCCTTCTAACAAACACTTTACTCGAGGAATATATATAAAATAGAGGTTGTGACACAAGTAACACATTACTTTCTTCGTATCGCTGCACAAGCACAGTATTTATATGCCTTAATAATGTTTCCCTATCGAAACTGATAACAATCAGATGCAACGAGCTAAACGAATCAGTCGCAATGGAATTTGTCTGGAGTGAATTTAGAAAACTTTAGGGAAGCAAAATCTGGATATGTTTCACCATTTGAAATCAGCATCCATCTTTTTCATAATAGTATATTCACAAAATTATATCAATTTACTAAAGTCCTGATTCCTAGACTTTTTCAGACCGATGGTGAAAATTGAAACGAATGCACACTATGGAAGGACAACAAAATTATGATTAAACCATAGGCGAAAATAAGGTAGAAACTTGCATGAAACACACGCAGAACCTATACTAATTGGGATATTCTGTTCTGTCTACCTTACTGTAGGTAAAAAAAAAAGGATATGTAATACAATAGCTCAGTGAATTCTATTTCACAGATCTGAAAACTCCGAAATGAAACAAAAGTATCGACAAACAGTGAACACTGTTGATACGAATTTCTAATTATATGAATGATGTATTGTAATCGTCAAGAAATGTGAAGTCCAGCTTACTGTTTATTATAAACCTTGTGCAAAATTTCACATTTATCAGTTTTTCACGTGATAACATCCTCCATTCCCTTCCTCATTTTAAATCTCTTTATTCCAATTTTTTTTAGACCACCTTCACAATTCTGCATTTATGGAAGAATAATAAATATAGATAACGCTGTTAAATTTGGTAGCTTTCTAGTAGTAATTACATGTGATTACAATGAACTGTTAGCAGAGTTCCTTACCTGCTGCACAATCTCTTTCTGTGGCATCCGTTTGTGCTGATTCTAACAATCCTGTAGGTTATAGACGATACACAATTTCAAGTAGTCTCATCGTACACAATGCATACTTTTCTAGAGGCTATGAATGGCTTAGGGTATTTCAAAATTCTAGCAGTGTATAAGAATCGAACCGGAGACTTTTAGATTCTCATACAGGTCCATAGTTGCGAAACAACCATACCATCTGAAATCACTCGGACGTAAGGAATCTGTGGTTTCCAACGGTTATTCATACACCTGACGATCAGCTTCAATTGAAAAGAAATCTGAGATAATAATGAAATAAGGAAAAAGTGTGAAACAAAATTGCTTCCTATTTCCGCTGTAGACTGAATTAAATTTTAAGATTTACTGTAGTACTTAGAAACATTTACCCAGTGTTATGTATTTTATTTAATTTTTTGCCTTTTTTAAAGCGATGCTGAGATTTCAGACATTTTAACGTGATTTCTATTTTATTATTATTATTATTATACACAGACGGAAAAAAAAAATCCCAACACCAAGAAAAAATTATTGTAGAGTAATGAAATTTGGACAATGCATTTGTCAAGTTAACATGTTTAATTGATTAAATTTTCAAGATCACAGGTTAATTTAAGCTCAAGAAAATGCATTTAAAATGTGAAATACTGTTAAATTAATAGCCGGTGTAACCTCCAGAATTTTGAATGCAAGCCTGCAAACGTGAATGCATTGTGTCATACAGGTTTCGAATGTCACTTTGTGGTATGGAGTTCCATGCTTGTTGTACTTGTGCTGTCAATACTGGGACGGTCAGTGCTGGCTGTGGATGATGCTGGAGTTGTCGTCCAATGATATCCCATACGTGTTCAATTGGAGACAGATCTGGTGATCTCGCAGGCCAAGGTAACATGTCGACACTCTGTAGAGCACGTTGCGAGACAACAGCGGTATGAGGGCGAGCGTTATCCTGTTGAAAAACTCCCCCTTGAATGCTGTTCATGAATGGCAGCACTACAGGTTGAATTACCAGACTGACGTACAAATTTGCAGTCAGTGTGTTTGGTATAACCACAAGAGTGCTCCTGCTGTCATAGGAAATTGCTCCCCAGACCATGACTCCAGGTGTAGGTCCAGTGTGTCTAGGCCGCAGACAGTTTGGTTGCAGGCGTTCCCCTGGCCTCCTTCTGACCAACACTCGGCCATCACTGGCACCAAGGCAGAACCTGCTTTCATCAGAAAACACAACAGATCTCCACTCCGTCCTCCAATGAGCTCTGGCTTGACACCACTGGAGTCGCAAACGGCGATGGCTTGTAGTCAGTGGAATGCACGCTACAGGGCGCCTGGCTCGGAGCTGTCCTTGAAGTAACCGATTTCTAACAGTTCGTTGTGTCACTGTGGTACCAACTGCAGCTCGAATTTCTGCCGCAGACGCAGTACGATGCGCCACAGCTGTACGCCGAATACGGCGGTCTTCCCTCTCAGTAGTGCCACGTGGCCTCCCGGAACCCGGTCTTCTTGAGGCAGTACCATCCCTTGACCACTGCACCCAACAATCATGCACAGTGGATACATTCCGGCCAAGTCTTTCTGCAATATCGCGAAAAGAAAATCCACCTTCTCGTAGCCCCTATTACACGACCTCGTTCAAACTCGGTGAGCTGTTGATAATGGCTTCTTCGTCTTCTTAAAGGCATTCTTGGCTAACATCAACTCACTATGTCAAATCTCAGCGGTAAATAACGTTCACAAACTTTACAGCGCGTATTTAAAGCAAACCTGATTTGCAAGCTCTGAGTAGCGCTACTAGCGCCACACTTATGCGCGAAGCGCGAAATTTGAATCGATGTCATCTTTCAGATGTATAAACACGCCTACCAAATTTCGTTTATCTAACACAAGTCTTTCTTGGTGTTGGGATTTTTTTTTCCGTCTGTGTAGTATTAGTGATAGGTTAATGCGCATATCACCAGTAACTTTTCCATCATTCAGATGTCTGTAAGTGGTAGTTTGAAGCAGAACAATTGAGTAAAGATTATTATCGCTACCATGGAATAGAAAACGTCATTTCGTTATTACGACTATCATTTCGCTTAACATTTCTATGTACAGCTAGTCTTAGGGTTTTGCATCTCATCGCTGTCGAATTTATTAGAGGCGGGTAGGAGTGTGGAATATAAATGGCATTTTCACGAAATTATACTGGCATTTGTTCGTAGTGATTCCGCAAAATTGTGCAAAACCGAAGTATGGTTGGCAGGGCCGAGCAACGAACCTGCGTCCTCCAGAAAACTAGACACTAACGCTTCATGTTCAACTAATATTCTCGGTATATTTAGTTATTAATCCTCAATGATAGTGTATAACATGTCGAGGAAATGCCAGTGTTAAATTTACATGGGAAGGGATAGTGGGGAACGCTGGTAAATTACAACGCACTGAATCTATGTAAGTTTTTTGCGTTTTTGTTGTTGTTTTTTGTTGTTGTTTTTTTGTTTTTTTATTCTTCGCGATTTGCGGCTCTTCGAGGTCATTAGTGTCGAGGTGAGATGGAGGAGGCAAGAAACTGGAAGGAATTCAGCCACCACCATTTGGAGGAACCATCCTGCCTTTCATCTAGTGTGATTTTTGGAAATCATGGCAATCATAAATCTACATTGCCGAACAGGAATTTGAAACCTGGTCCGCCTGAATGCCACATCTGAGCGTTATCGCTCATCCACCACGCTCGCTGAATGGTTTGAGCAGTATCTGATTGGTTAAAGGATTCACTCCTGTGTTAGGAACAGGAGCCTTAGCGTGGTGACTTTCGCAATGATTGCCACTTCACAGTCTTGAGATGTCCGGATGTATCTGTTTTGTTCGTGTGACTCATATTGATAAATTGACACTGAATTTCTTTTACTGTATATCAATGGGACTTTTATTGGTCTATTAAATTTTTATGTCTGTTGGCAGAGGTTGGCGTTCGGCTGTGTCCGCTTAACGCAAGTCACGTCTGATCGCTACCGGCTCTGCATACGACGCAGTGACTCAAGGATATCTGGCGAGCTGTCCACTGGCAGACACAGCTCAGCACAGTACTTCTTGTCCAGATCGTAGAATCTCATTCTAGGTTAATTGCTTGGTCATTCGGGGTTTATACTCGAAACATCATTGCTATTAAAACGAAAGAAATAGAATTCCGTTATTCTAAGGATAAATTTACACAATGGATTCTTGAGTTACATTATGTACTAGCTGACCCGGTCACGCGTTGCTGTGACTTACTAATTATAGTACGTTGGATTAATGTTATTCTAAAATTCCTCAAGTTGTAAAATTAATATTCACTAATAAAGACAAAAACATTGTAGTCGATTTGGAAATTCAAATGTAATTGGTAAAGAGTTACGGAGAGTTTAAATTAAGGACAAATGATCATAAAAAATTTTAATTTACATTTCATTACAAATTACTTAATTGAAATTATATAAAAATTGATATTTATAAAATAAATAAATAAATTATTTTTTATTTATTTATATAAACTGAAATTTCAGTTATATCTTCAGTCATACTGTTTTTATATTTTTCCCACAAACTCGAAGATTGTGTTGGGTAACATGTTGTCAAAATAATTGCAAACAGTTTGACGAATACTATTCGGCGTGGCTGTCAACGCTGCATAAGCAAGTGTCAGGTCCCAGTAATTGTCGTCTACCAGCAGCTGCAACTCGCGACATGCATCTTGACATGTATTGAATACTCGACATGTATTGAACACCCGACCATTAACTGTTCGTAAACATTCGAAAGAAGCTGGTCCGGGAACATTCACCAATAAAAAACGCTGAAAGAAACATTCACGTTGTTTTGGATGCACTGTGTAAAGTCTTTGCTTTGAATATGCCTGCGATCGAAGGATGTGGTTCTCCTTGTTTACGTGGCTACCATTTTTTACCTAATTTATTCCATGAAAAATAGCTTGGAACATCCGTATATAATAACGTTTTTGAGAATTGGCGGAACACATCAGATTTTTGACACAATGTGAAAAATTCAGTTTGTGGTTTGTCGTTTTTGGTGGCTCAAGTATTCTTTGGAAAATATTTTCTTCGGTGTAATATACACGTTGACAGTTTTCAAGATGTATTGCAAGATGCTGCATGGAAGGGTCTCTTTCATGGATGCGAAAACTAAAAATACGCCTGATAGCTTCGTTGCTGCTGATGTATTTACCTATTTGGTATCGTGTTATTTCGTCATTTTTATTTACATTTTGAACTTCAAATACGGCCAAATCACTGTCTTTATTAACATATTTGCAAACGTACTTAATGGATTTTACAGAAGTGCAAAACTCGACGTTAATATGAGCGTTATACGTTTTTGAAAGCAATGGTGAGTATGGTACGACCCACTGATTGTCAATGTCAACTTGGTTTCTAGAATTTGACATTCGCGTTGTAAATGTTTGGCCACCATTCTCAGTGTTTCTGCGGCGATACAACGGATAACCATCGATATCCATAATAGTATCATTCGTATATTCCTTTGGAAAACGCTTCTTACATTTTCCACCTTCCATGCATGGCGATGTCATGTTAAAAGCACCGCACGGTCCGTGGATCGAGTGACTGGTAACAATATCAAACAATTCTTGATCAATTAATAGGTCCGGAATTTCGGCTGAAATTATTTGATCAATTTCTTCTGGACGGATTTTAACTTCAAGCCAAATCAAAATGTGAGAATGAGGCAAACCTCGCTTTTACCACTCAATCAAATACAGATAGCAACGTGTGTTACCTAAAACTGAATGTTTTACGATTAAATCAATCAATGATTTTAATTTTTGTTTGAACACACGTGCCGTGACATCATGACGATGCATTGATTGATGGCCTGGTAATAGCAAAGTTTGTATTTCCTCCCAATTCGGATTACATGTAAATGTAACAAACAAATCTGGACGACCATAATGACGTACGTAAGTCATCGCATCTTGTATATATTCCTGCATGATCCGTGAACTGCCGATGTAGCTTGAAGGTAAAATAAATGCATTACCGATATCATTGGCGTTTAAATTTTCATAAATATTGCCGATAACAGTATCTCGTAAGAGGATGTATTCCTCCGATCGTAATTCAACCTGGTTGTATCGAATAAATCGCAAATGCTTGTTTTCAACCTTGGCGTACATATCCACGACGTATTGAAGGCACAGTTGACGATATCGAAGGATATAGTTATCCTAATTACGTCTAATCATCAATCGGGGGGCGTAGTACATCATTGAAGTAACTTTTTTATTTGTTTTATTACCTGAAAAATTAATAAATTAAATAATAAAAAAGAATAAGAAATCAATATAGTGGGCCCGCTATAACCCGGCCCCTGGTCGGCATACTGTGGGTCTACTGTACTAATAAAATAACGAATTAAATAGTTGAATATTAAATTTACCAGCAACTGGATCACTATGTTTGATTTTGATGTGATATTCATTCTGCCCTTGCCAGAATATCAGTGGATACTGGAATGCGTCATACGAACGGTGTAAATCCGAAATTATACTAACAGTTCTATCTTGACGTGTGACTTTAATCAACTGAGTCACCAACCATAAAAACCAATTCAATACCACAATAGCTCTCTCTCTTCTACTTGTTCGATGAAATTATACTGGCACCTAGTTTTCAAGCGTTCCTCACAATTTCCAATAGATTTGGAGAAACTTCGGGTCATCGTTTGGCATCGGTATCCACGACCCAATCTTATGGTACACCTGGCCTTGTATTTTGAATTTAGTTTCAAAATGACGTCCATCAGATGTAAGATCGTAAATTTTTGTTGCCCCAAAAGACGTCATCTGGAAGCAAGAATTGAATTTGCGTGTCTTGCGCAGAAAAATTTTCGAATCGTTTGATTCGCCAGCAAGAAGGATTGTAAATGTTCGGATGGATTGGGTAGTGGTAATAATATATCTTTTCCTGATGCACAACACATGCCGGCTGCTTCATTGCGGAATTTCAACGCCTGATAATACTGGCATATTTTGCTCACTGCACCGATTGCAGTTTTAGAATGTACAGAGTAATCAATGGCTGGTGTAATCGACCGTTTTGGGCTTAGTCGATTAGTTGACAGGATGGTTAAGTGGTGGGCCGCCCTTCCTATCATGGCACTGCGTGTGATCGCTCGTATGGGCCTAGGGCTTAATGCTGGAGGTTGTTGCAGTTGTGAGCGCAATGTGGCATTGGAGAAACCGACCAGATCCTAGGTACTGACCTGTGCGAAGTATTCCCACAGTTTGCCTCGGCAACTTCTGCGGTCTCCTCGTAGTACGGCGGCTAGATGGATTATTGTTAATCAGGATAACTGACACCACATGGTTAAGGACATGACCCTTTACCTTGTAATAGTACCACGTAATCATCACTGAACTGGGCTATGGCTAGCTATAGGTTCTTCTACTTCTATTACGACAGACAAGGCGTCTAACTGCTACGATAGGCGTTTATTGTACACTGTAGACTGAAGCCAATACATCCGAATGAATACTGCCTGCTAGGCTAACCCCGATGGTACTAATAACTGAAGCCATAGTTTCTTGACGTTAATGATATACTCAAAGTATAGATGGTGGATCCATTACTTACAATGGAGAATGGCTAGCAGCTAGTCTTGGTAGCGATGTTGCCTGCTATCGGCCATGACGCGAGACCCGGCTACGGAGAGAGGCACCCTAACCGTTAAACTGACATAGTGTCTGCCCTACAGTACTGATACTTGCAGAAGAGCCCGAGTGCGTACCGTCGCTCGTAATTTATCCCGATCGTCGAACGTTCTAGATGTTCGATCGGTCGTCACCCCGGTCATCGCCTTCAGTCCTGGCATCTGCTGACGCTCGCGTCTGCAAAACGAGGCTAACCTCACGCGAACTCTCCGCGTGCGCACGGGACGTTGCTTTCAACTAAAGTACTAATATTTAACATTAACTAATATGTCTCAAAACCGTCCATTACACTATCCCCCCACCTAAAATGTCGAACGTCCTCGTGAGACGAGTTATCTAAGTATACAAAATTTGATTTTGTTAGTTAACAAATTAGTAATCTGATGAATCCACCACCTTGCTCAGGTTAATTCAACCAAATGAGAAAGTGAAAAATATAATTGTTATATCGGGGGTAACCTCGCAGTAGCTTACAAGGTAAAAAGTTTCAAACACAAATATGAAATTGTCAATCCATAAAGTTCACTTGGAACAAAATTGAATTTTTACAAAAAATCGATAAACAATTACAGGTTATATAACTTACTGTCTCATCAACCCTAACTCTGAATTTTTCTGAAAATATTTTAGCTATGTTTATATTATGTTAAATTTCGTATAAACCGCATAAATTTTATAAAAGTTATGTTTTCAAATGTTACAAGACAAATTGAATTTTAGTTGCATCACAAATTTTCTAGTTTGAACTCAAATTTTGTTTTTTCCACAGAAAGTCTTTCGAGTTTATAACAGTTTCATATTTTTTCCCAATTATGATCACGCTAACGCACATGATGTTGTTCACTGTAAAAATACAAATTGATATTCACATCGATACTGTTTCATACAGTTTCTTTTCCTTTTTTAAAAATAATGTCTTTGTACTTAGCACTGTTCCACTTTCTGAAGTAGATGCGGAAGTGCTGACGCTACGAAGAATGCGATGTCAGCTGACGCTTCGCGTGTCGACCTGGCTGACTCCGTCTGCTGCTGAAACAAACGCTTACGCCAGTACGAATTCCCAAAGATTCATAATTGTACATGTGAATTTTAGAACATTTCACAGCATGGCAAGAAACATTTTCCAATAAAATTTGTCATAAATTATAAAATCTGTCTTCAGACTAATGAAATAGAAACAAATTAATATTACTTTTTGAACATTTCAGGTTTGTCATAACTTAACGGTGTATAAACACAAGAACAATAATTTTAAACCTAATCTGACAGAAGTGAACGAAATTTCCATAATTGAGCTGTGGATTGGTACATTTTTCAGTTATTATTAATTTTCTGGTTAGTCCAGTATGTGGTGTCCGATCTAGACGTCAATCCAGGCAAAACCCATTAGACATTTATTTATTAATATTGTCGGACGTGGCTATATTTCAGTCTAGGTATTTTTTCTATAACTCGTAACTCTATCTACTCATTACTCCTACTTGTCCTTCCTCCCAGAGTGTGATAAAGGCTTCTAAGTTTCATTCTTACAAATATATTCGTTCTCTACGCCGTGCGGTCCTGACTACTGCCCAGTGTGGCAGGTACACACACTTGGTGACCATTCGATTTCTTTGCTTCCGTAGTCTCTTTTCCCCCCGTCTCTGGCTGACCATATTGTCAGGTTATTAAAGCTTGATGCACACCACTGGATTTTTAGCTTGTACCTTGAGACTGGCTGTGAATCATATAGTTTGAAAATTTAATCCCCATGCTGCCTAACAGCAAGTTTGCCATTAACATCTTCCTAAATTCTATTCCCATTCCTAGAAAAATTCTCTCCTTTTCATTAACCAATCTTCTTGACCCACTGAAACAATAGAGAATAACTACTCTTCCTCTGAATAAGGAATTATTTTAGAGTTTGTTAGAATTTTGAAGTCTAATCTCTCCTGTTCTTCCAATTATATTCTAAATTAAACACTTTGTGTTCTAAACTATTGTACTCATTATTTACTTAAAATACAACGTAAAGTTAATTGTCTCCTTTTTTTTCCTTATTTTTCCTTTTTCCTCTTTTTTTTTTCTTCTTTTTTTTTTAGAACTTAGCTAACTAGCCATGCAGTCATTAAGATGTTACCATTAGTGCTATTTTTAATTTTCAGAGTCTTTCCGTGGCTCTTTCTCACTTTCTTTAGGTGGTATTTCGTGTCCTCCTTTATTCACTTGCTTGTTTCCCTCAAATAACGTGCGATTACATGTGCCATTCGCGCGAGATTACCAGCGTTATCGTATTTGCTCTTGTTACGGAACTCCTATATGGACTATTTTATCGATTCTTCTTTTAAAGAGCTTTACCCATATTTCATACTTAAAGATTAATTACAGATTCCTTAGCTTCACTTAATCGTATAATTTGCTATCATACGTGATTGAGTTACCAACTAATACTCAATTAGTGATACACTGGAAACATACTAAGTGATATTAACTCGAGGATAATTTTCTAGAAAGAAAAATGTTTTTAGGATTGTGAAAGAGTAACAGACATAGAATGCTTGTTTGGTCTTCCAAAATTCAAGTTGACATACTATGTCATTTAAAGAGATTATTTATCACTCCACCTGCCCTATTTCTTTAATACTACCCCGGGTTTATTTTACGTTCACTGAGACAACCTGAACTCAGGACCCGTCGCTTCATAGGCACAGCCGTATTCTCTTTTTTGACTGTCCTTTTAGCCAACAATATACTGTTCTCACCTGCAGCGTGGAAGTATGAAAAACATGTCTTCACCTGACATTGTACGCCTAATTTTCCATATGCCAAAGAAATCAATGAAATATCAATTTTCTAATCAACAAGGATTTACTGCAATGCTGACTTACCCAAAAGAATGTAATTGTAGAAGAAATTATGTTTAACAGAGAAAGAAAGAAAAAAAAATCGTATGACAGAGATGCATAAAATTTACATTAATTCTACGTTCATCGTACCGGATGTTAACATTTTTCATCTGATTTAGCTTGCTCGGACTTAGAAATATTACCCCTTAGTAACTTCCTTCACACTGTAAGTAGTTAATTCTATCTTATTGTGGCTTAACATTCGTTAAACTTAACTTTTATGCTTCATTATACTTCTCGTGGCTTTACTGTTTATTACTCTGTGGCTGGTTCTAGATTATTTCTACATCTTACCAGGTGCTTCATTACAACATTAATCGACATGGAGTTACTTATATCTTGACTGATTTCGAATTTCGCTAATGTTTAAAGGGATCCAATAATTGAAAGGATTTATATCGCTGAGCGTGGTAGTAGCAAAGGAACATGACGTTGTGATCCGTTTTGCGATAAGCAGGCGTCCCCACCATCTGAACACAAGTCTCCCAAACAGCTGCGTAAGCGTTCCCTCCCGGGCAATCTTAGACGCAGTGTTCCTACTCCACCCATCTGACTATGGAAAAATTTACTGTGGAATTTCTAATGTAATCTTAGATATGCCAAATCACTTCTAGCAACTGGTCTCCATGTGAACCTATCCTTAGTGAGTTCCATTGATCGCTCATATCCACCTTCGGATAGTATGTTGTTAATAATTCCCGCGAAAACGATCCCAAAAGGCGAGTTACTTTGATCGCTCCTATCCACCCCTGGGTATCATATTGCCGCATGAACGCCAGTGTACCGTCTGGAACATTTCCCAGTTATTCAGTTTATCTTCGTTGTTCTCGAACCACTGCTGGGCGGTTCCGTCCAGATAGAAATAAACATTTGCCAAGCACATGGTATGATCCCACTTGTTGTACTTGGCGACTCGGTCGAACCCTTTAGCCATTTGTTAGGGTCCTGTCCAGCGTCTCCAGAGAACACCGATGGGTGTCGAATGTGCAGCTGGCTTGCCGCCATGGGTTTTCCTAATGACGCGGACTTTCGGAAGGACGTACTGAGTATATCCTTTGTAGTCCGGTTCCAGTCCGTGTAGGCGGCGACTTTTACGTTGCCTAATCGGAGCCACGATGATGCAGCTGTTGCACAGGGTACCCGGCGCCTCCACCAAACTATGTCGCGTTGCAACCGGGGCAGGTGTGAATTCGAAGGTTACTTGTCAATGAACACAGCACTTAAACTGAGAACAGGTTTATTGAGAACTCAAACATACACGCAGCACTG